>CM075990.1:13300779-13855047 GCA_038087875.1 Malacoraja senta | reverse complement strand
TTGTATATTTCCCTCTTACATTTGACCTCCCAAAGTGCACTACCTCACATTTGCTCGGATTAAACTCCATCTGCCATTTCTCTGCCCATTTCTGTAGATTATTTATATCCCGCTGTCTACCTTGACAGCCTTCCCCATTGGTGTTATCTACAAACTTACTAACCAACCCGTCTACGTTTATGTCGAAGTCCTTAATTATATATTCCTTTTTCCTTTGTCTCCCTTTGTGTCTGCCTCCTCACTGGCCTCTGGCAGTTGTCTCCTCCACATCAGTCCATTCTAGAATCCCTTCTGTTTTGTACATACGCCACCTCAACTGTCCTTCACTCGTTCGCCTCAGGTATGAAGGAGGGGATAAAAGCTCCCAGCAAGTGATTCCCACCTGATGGGGTTTAAGGGAGCCCTCTAGCTCCTCCAGGCCATGTGCAGGATTCCCGTCGGGAGCAGAGAGTAGGAGGAGCCGGGAAGAACAGGCTTGCATCTGCGCTGTTGGGAAGAGAGGAAAGGACAAGACCGGAGACGGCTTGCAATGGATTGGGCGAGGCAGCCAGTTGTCTTCCACCTCTTACTGCTGTGCCGGCTGATGCCCCTGCCCGCTGGACAGAACATCTCGGAGGAGGACGGCAGCCTCCGCCGCCACCACTTGGGCCGGAGGAGTGTGCTGGACATTGCCTTTGTCCTGTGGTGCTACCGCAACCGCTATCAGTTCTCCATATACAATGTCAACGGCTACGGCTGCTACTGCGGCAAGGGAGGCGACGGCGAGCCGCTGGACGACTTTGACATCTGCTGCTTCCACCACGACTGCTGCTACGAGGCCGCGCTCCTCACCTCCTGCGGCAAGGGCACCAACATCTACCTGAAGCCCAGCTACGCCGTGTGTGAGGTCGGCAGGGCTGAGTGCCCGGAGGGCTTGCAGCCCTGCTCCAGCGACCTCTGCCTCTGCGACAAGCAGTTTGCCGAGTGCCTGGCCATCGCCACCTACCAGGACCAGCACTCCAGCTATCAGCAGAAGTTCTGCACGGAGCCCAAACGCAAATGTCCAGTCGAGGAGAAGATTGAGGTGGATGTGGACACCAAGAGATAGGATGGGGGGGGGGGGGTGGGGAAGTCCTCAGCACTGCCTCATCCCACAGTGGAAGTTACATTATATTAATGTTAAAGCTACAAACTTTATCCACGGCCGTGATTGCCTCAATTTCGCGTTAGTGGAGTAGACCTGCTGTGGATGAGGGGAAGGGCTGGGTTTCTTGGGTGACCAAACCCCAATTTTGTCCATGCCCCACTCTAGCCCAAGCAGGGTGTCCTCAGGTATGGCCTTGCCCACCAAAGAGAACCAATCGGACGTTCAACCAAGGCTTCATCTCTCTTCCTCCACCATGCTTCCCCTCTTCAGTGGCCAAGGTTATAGAGGAGGATTGTCAACAGCAAGCATTTTAACCTTAGTGAGCTGGGAAGGGGTGGTGCGGATGGTGGGGGGGGGGGGGGGAGTTTGATATGGTTTATCGAGAGAGGGGAGAAATGCCAGAGATTATCAACCTGTACTTGTGTATAATGGTGGCTTGAATCAGGACTTGTGGATCTCGGAGCAAAGCGAGTCCTGGTCACCTTCAGCGGAGTGCCACAGATACAGAGGCTTCCTTTCCAATAGGCAGGCCTGTAACTGGTGTTGTCACCGTTGCTGGGACGAATATAGTAACACATCACAAGCTGGTGGCATGGGTGCGGAGTGAGCAGCAACATAGCAACAGCAGGAGGAGTGAAGGCAACGTTAGCAACCCAGGAGAGGAGCCCAGCAACACGAGGAAGCTGAGAACCAGCCTTGCCAGTCGGGAATTCAATACAGAACAGGGTGTACTGGGAGGGATGAAGGAAGCTCACTGCCACTAGAAGCCAGCTCGTTAAACGTCTGTGAGAAATGGAGGCAGGGATGCAACTTTAATCCATCCTCTGCCCCTGTGGAGGATGACAGGGTTGGCACCGCTGAAAGTGAATGGATTTGTCTGCTTTGACTAATTATCTTGCAATCAATTTTCATAGTTCTTCTCCCTTGGGGGTGGGCAAAAGCTAATCATATTTAATGCTCCTCTCACCTCTCTTTCCCACTGCTACGCCTCCAGTGATGCAATTGGTTTAAATTGCTCAGACCATACCAGGAGCGAAGGCATTTAATAGAGACACAAAGTGATGGGTTACTCAGCGGGCCAGACAGCATCTCTGAAGGACATGCATTGGTGATGTTTCGGGCCAGGATCGTTCTTCAGACTGATTGTAGTGGGGGGGGGAGAAAGGTGCAAGAGAGATGGGGGCATGACAAAGCCAGGCATGCGGTAGGTGGATACTGTTCTGGGAGCTTTGATTGATTAGCAGATTGACAAATGTCAGAGATGAAAAGACAAAAGACAGAGATAAGGAGAGAAGAGGTATGGACTGTGAAGCCAGATGAAAGGATAGAGGTGGAAGGGGACCAGGGGGGATTTGGAAAGGGCAGGATTGTGGGAAAAATGTCTATCCAGGTGAGGCACAGGGAAGAGAGGAGTTGACCATCTTCCTCTATAACTGAGGCCACTGAGGAGGGAGACAAGGGTGGTAAAGGAATGATGAGCACTTGGTTGAATGTGGCATATGGTTGTGTTTGGTGGGCAATGGTTCCTCTGGGTAAACCTCTCTACTTGCTGGCTGGATGATGGTGCAATGACATTAATAGAACCTGGGCTGAAATCTTCCTATTAAAAGGCACTTGCTCAAAATCATCAAAGTATTTATTACAGACTGCACGCAACTTCATCCAATTTGGACGCTGTGGCAGTAATGAGATTAAAGACTGTGTGTGTGTGTGTGTATGGGCTTCAGATTTGCACAGAGAGCTTGCTAACTGAGATTAAAATCTGGTTCAGTGATAAACTAGCTGCATAAATCCGTCTCATTCATTCCAACAGTCAGTGACTGGAGAAGAACATGGGGAGAGACCACCAGTCGGGTGGTGAAGGTGGGGGGATTGTCTTTTCCTGTTGGTTGCTCCCTCCTGCCCTATCTCCTCTCACTCACTCTCTCTCTCTCTCCCAATCTGGTTGCTTTCCCACATGCTCTGATATTCACTCCACTACCTCCCTCCCACCCACACCAAGCCTGTGCTTTCAAACCTCTGCTGCATTACTACATGTATTACAAAGAGCCATCTGATGTTTAGTATGTTGGCTTCTGGTAACCATGTGGTATTTAGATCTGAATAATATTTAGATAGAAGTGGTCCAACCCGAAACGTCACCGGTCCATTCCCTCCACAGAACTACCTAACCTGCAGAGTTACTTCAGTATTTTGTGTTTAACATGATCAGGAAACCTGACTTCTCATCACACAATCAGAGTAACGTAGTGGCAAATCTCCATTGTAAAACTTCTTGGTTAACGAGTTCAATTAAAAAATACTAGAATAATATAAGGTACACAAAAATGCTGGAGAAACTCAGCGGGTGCAGCAGCATCTAGGGAGCGAAGGAGATAGGCAACGTTTCGGGCCGAAACCCGAGTCTGAAGAAGGGTTTTGGCCCGAAACGTTGCCTATCTCCTTCGCTCCATAGATGCTGCTGCACCCGCTGAGTTTCTCCAGCATTTTTGTGTACCTTCGATTTTCCAGCATCTGCAGTTCCTTCTTTAACTCTTTAATACTAGAATAATATGGTGGGACAGTGGTGTACTGGTAGAGTGCCAGGGACCCAGGTTCAATCCTGACCCCCAGAGCTGTGTGTGTGAAGTTTGTACATTCTCCCTGTGGGGTTTTATTCCAGATCCTAAAGACATGCGTGTATGTGGGTTAATTGGTCTCTGTACAAATTCCCTCTATTATGCAGGGAGTGGATTAACCCTAGAACTGGTGTAAACAGGTGATCGATGATCGACAGGGACTTGGTGGGCCAAGTGGGATTGCTTCTCAGCTGTATCTCTGAACTCTCATTGCATGGCAGTGGTACAGCTAGTAGAGCTGGGTATGGGGTAAGAATAAGGGGTAAGCCATTTAGAACGGAGACGAGGAAACACTTTTTCACACAGAGAGTGGTGAGTCTGCGGAATTCTCTGCCTCAGAGGGCGGTGAAGGCCGGTTCTCTGGATACTTTCAAGGGAGAGCTAGATAGGGCTCTTAAAGATAGCGGAGTCAGGGGATATGGGGAGAAGGCAGGCAAGGGGTACGGATTGGGAATGATCAGCCATGATCACATTGAATGGCGGTGCTGGCTCGAAGAGCCGAATGGCCTACTCCTGCACCTATTGTCTATTGTCTATTGTCTCACAGTGCAAGAGGCACAAGTTCAATCCTGACCTCCAGTGCTGACTGTGCGGAGTTTGCATGTTCTCCCTGTGACCGGGGTAGGTGCAGGAGTGCCCCCTCCATCGACTCCTGGTGCTGCAGTTTCTTCCCACATCCTCCCACATAATTTACCGTGGCTGACACACGTGCCAACCTGCAGGTGAGTCAGCCACGGTAAATTATCCTTGGTCTGGAGGTGAGTGGTAGAACCTGCAGCAACATTTGGGCAGAACATAATCGGGTAGAGAAAGGTTAGTGCAATCACGGGCGCTGAATGGTCAGTGTGGACTCGGTTAGCTGAAGGTCCTGATTCTGTACGGTATGTCTTTATGACGATGAGAATTAAAAAGGTTGGTGTTGCTACAAGCTGTCAGAGTGTAATTAGCTGACAGCTGGTCGTCAAATGCTGTAAATCTGTTGTCCTCATCCCGTCTGGTCTCCATGGCACCACTCCCACTGCCCTCAGGGATGGTGCGCTGTCATGGACGACAAACCTGGGACGGGCAACAAAATGCAGGTCCTTCCAGCACGCTCACATTGTGAGCGTGAACCACTATTTTCCATTGTTAGGCAGCGCAAGGTCAACAGCATCTTTGTACATGAAACAGCTCGGGTCCCTCAGTACCCGGCATCAGTGCTCGAGTAAATTACTGTGAAAATTCAATTATTTTTACAATGCTCATCCAAAGTTGCAAATGCTCCATCCTCCCCTTTCCTCCTCTGATTGAAATCAGGATTCTTCCGACAGTAAAAGGCACCATGAATACAAGTTGCTGCTGCCTTTGTTTGTGGGACTTTATTATACCCTGTACCCCTGATCCTGCAGTTGTGGGACTTTATTATACCCTGTACCCCTGAACCTGAGACTGCAGCAGCTTCTGAAGCACTTCATCACCTGTAAGAGTTCATAAGTTCATCAGTGATAGTAGCAGAATTAGGCCATTTGACCCATCAAGTCTACTCTGCCATTCAATAATGGCTGATCTATCTCTCCCTCCTAGCCCCATTCACCTGCCTTCTCACCATTACCCCTGGTATCGTACTAATCAAGAATTAATTTATCTACGTCTTAAAAATATCCATTGACTTGGCCTCCATAACCTTCTGCGGCAATGAATTCCACAGATTCACCACCCTCTGACTAAAGAAATTCCTCCTCAACTTCTTCCTAAAGGAATGCCCTTTAATTCTGAAGCTACGGCTGGTCCTAGACTCTCCCACTAGTGGAAACATCCTCTCCACATCCACTTTATCCACGCCATACATGAGATGTCTTGAGGATGTAAAAGATGCTACATAACTACAATCTCACTATTTTATGTCAAACACAGTGAACACACGATTCTCTCATCTTGTCTTTCTACTCTCTTTTTCCCCTCTTTCTCACTCTCTTTTTCCCTCCCTCTCTGTCGATCTTTCTATCTATTTATCTCTCTTTCTCTCTCTCTTTTCCTGGGCTTGATACTTGGTTCATGACTCAGTCCTTGGGTCTTTTATAAAAAATTAAATAGGGAAAATATTTGCAACATATGAATCAGTTAATATAATGCAAAAACATATTTCAGCCACACAACCGATGCTCCCCATCTTTAATTTTTGCATCTCCTCTACACATCCTCTACCTTAATTTGGAGCACCAACTGCACAGACAGTTCTAATGGACTGGCCCACACCTCCAGTTTGGTGCTGCTCCTTCCTGGTTACCTGCACTTACTGGTCAGGTGAATCTAAAACAAACTCTTAACCAAATTTAACAGCAGGGATTTGGTACTCAGGAGGAACTATTTTTCCCCAGGGAATTGCAAGTGGGAAAAGCTGGCTAGTGTACGGAATAGGTGAGGAGATTGGTACCTGTAACCGGAATCTATAAGCAGAGCAAAGAGAAAGGTTAGGTTGCGGTGGTCAGAATAACTGAGAGATAATAACATCATAATTTTATTTGTATAACACATTTAAAAACAACTCACGTTGACCAAAGTGCTTCACATCAGTGCAGGTACTAATTTGATACATACAACGGTAGACAGACCTAACAATACATACATAAACTGTTTACAGCGCCCCCTCAGAGGGGCTCAAAAACGCTTGGGAGTAGAAATGGGTTTTGAGTCGTGAATTAAAGGAGTCGATGGAGGGGGCAGTTCTGATGAGGAGCGGGATGCTGTTCCACAGTCTAGGTGCTGCAACCGCAAAAGCGCAGTCACCCCTGATCTTAAACCTAGACCGCGGGATAGTCAGTAGCCCCAAGTGGGCCGACCTGAGGGACCTGGAGGTAGAATGGTGGGTTAGATGATTTTTGATATGGGGGGGGGGGGGGGGGGCAAGCCCGTTAAGGGGAGATACGTATAAGAGGAGCTTGAAGTTCATTCTGTACCGTGCTGGGAGATGGGAAATAAACTTGGACCACTCAGACTGAATGGCAAAGGCTGTCTCAAATGGTAGAGAGGTCACAGGGAATGACGTAAGGCTCTGTCCCATAGTGGGACATTACCCAAACACCCGCCATTGCATCACAATAGGAAATCAGGCTGATGGAAAAGTACAAAGATTGAGGCAAGAGTCACATCTGGTAGAGAGAAACATCGCAAGTCGGGCTGGATTTTTTGGTAAGTCGCACGCCTGGCTACGTTCTCATATGATCTCTAACCTGCATCGCATTGACCGTCCAGCCTAACCTGACCAAACCCAGCCCTTCCCTACCGACTGGACGTCAGGTACAGTCTTCGTTGCCCAACTCCAAGAGTCCTGCCTGACTGTCAGTCTTTATCTGCTGCAAACATTTAGAAAAATATAATTGCAATCAAAAAGTTTTCAAAAGTATTAAATACACCTTTATTTTTTAATGAACATAAATATTAGATGCCAGGCCTCTCGAGCCCGATTTGACATTCATCATCGTCATGGCTGATTTTCCAGCGATTAATTCAACTATATCCAGAAATCTCTAGATTTCTGTTTTGAATGAACTCAGTAATAAACTCTTGGCAGATTTCCAGGGGATGGAACTCCACCCTCTGAATGACGAATCTTCTCCACATCTCACTCGACAATGGCTTACTCTTATTCTGAGACAGTGATCCCTGGTTTTAGTTTCCTCACCATCGCTGCATCTACCCTGTGGAGGTCGGCAAGAGTTTTCCGAGCTTCGTTTATTTTTCTCTCGCCCATTGGTCCTGGAAATTAATCCTTAAGTCATGCAGACTTACTGGGAGAACTGGCATCGCTGCTCACGATTCCAAACGCAAAGATTCTGGGACCTCATCATCAGTGTGGATAAAGACCAGAAACTCTCCCTGTCAGCTATGGCTCAGTAGGTAGTCGTCTTGCTTTGACTCAGACTAAAGAGCCACAGCTGGGCTTGAGTATCACTCCAGGGACTTCAGAACAGAAATATCTGAATAACGAAAGAAGGGTCCGAATTTGAAACATATACTGTCCACTTCCCCCCATTGACCCTGCCTGACACGCTGAGTTCCTCCAGCAGTTTGTGTTTTAGCACCAAAATATCTACTTGATATTCCAGTGCAGTGCTACAATGTCAGAAGAGATGTACTTTGGATGAACTCTTTAAGTAAGAGCCAAGTTTACTTTCTGTGGATGGAAAAGATGCAAGGTTTTATTCTAAAGAAGAGCAGGAAAGTTATTCCAAAGTAATGGTGGATATTAACTCCTTAAATCCTCGTTCATGCTAGTTTGCAATGTACAAATATTAGCAGCATCAGTAACTTATCTTTAAAGTATTTCATTTGTTTTAAAGCTCTCTCGGACAGGTTACTTAGATAGGAAAGGTGTAGGGGGATATAGGCTAAACACAGGCAAATGGGTTTAGCTTAGATGCGGCATCTGGGTCAGCATGGACAAGTTGGGCCGAAGGGGCTATTTCCGTGTTGCATTCCTCTATGACATTCCAGGATGACCTGAAGGGGTGAGAGGCGCAAACACTCTTTTTCCTTCAGAATGATAAAATATCTCCATCCCTCCCCAACTACTAATAGGGAGAGGTCACAAAATAATGCTATATATTTTTCCCCTCCAAACACTTTTTAATAGAGTCCTATCTTTTCAATAGAAATGTGATAAGGCTTAGCCACAAAGATAGAGAACATGAGCCAAGACTTCACATGAACCACTCCGGAGGACGAGAAACCAATTAGGGTTTATCGTAAGGAATTGGGAGTGGTCCAACATGTCTAAAGGCTCAGCGGCTGTTCGAATCAATCTCAAGTGTGAAAGGGAAATGGTTTTAATGCTGGCGAAAGATGAAAAGGCATTATGTCTTCAGAGCAGCAGTCCAAGCCCAATGATGCACAGGAGGAAATTACAGAAGGAAAACACAGATGCGCACTAGCACTGTTCAGGGTGGCACAGTGGTGTAGCTGGTTGAGCCGCTGCCTCTCAGCTCCAGTGGCCTAGGTTCAATCCTGACTTTGGGTGTTGTCTGCATGGAGTTTATATGTTCTCCCTGTACAATGTGGTCCTCGGGGTGCTGACTGTGGTTTCCTCCCACATTGCAAACACATGCGGGTGGAAGGTTAATTGACTTGCTCCCAGTGTAGAGGAGTGGTGGAATCTAGCAGGGGTGGGGGTGTAGGTGGGAGGGGTGGGGGAGTTGATGGGAATGTGGTGTCAACAAAATGGGTTAGGGGAGAACTAATGCAAAGAGGGTGGTTAGTCCGGACCTGGTGGGCAGAAGGGTCTGTTGCTGTGCTGAGCCTCTCCATGAGCTTGAGACTGGGGTGGGAGATTGCAACCTTCACGTGCTCCGCCCTGTTTCGACGAATGCAATCAACCCGGCGTGCACAATCAAATAAGATCAAATAGAACAAGTTGTCCTACAACTTTAAGGGCCTGTCCCACTTGGCCGTCATTTGCGCCTCATTTACACGTCATATGTAAAATAGGTCGACGCGTCGTGATGCACGGGTAGCGTGTGGGTAGCGCGGGACGGGCGCATGGAGAGGCGTGGAGGAGTGTGGAGTTGCGCGCGGTATCGCGCGCCGTTCCAGGATTTCGTGCTGCACGAAATCCTCGCGCGCCACCTGCGTGACGTACCGCGTACGCACGCTGATGCATTGGGTATGCACACTGACGCATTGGCGCGCACGCTGGCGTCCCAACGTCTCACGTGTATCGTGTGGTGATGCATGGTTACGTCACCATGCGTAACCATGCGTCGGCGCGCGCCGCAGGGTATTCTGATGATGTCACGCGCACCAGAAGGCATGATGACGCGTGATTTGCTCGTAACGATGCGTCGACCTATTTTACATATGACGCGTAAATGAGGTGCAAATGTCGGCCAAGTGGGACAGGCCCTTTAGGCTGTGCACGCCATAGGCAAGAAGAAGAAGAAGAAGATCTTGAGACTGAATGTGTTAGAGGGAGTGGATGAGTGAGAGAGAGTATGTGAATGATTGTGTGAGGCAGCGGGGTGTGTGTGTGTGTGTGACAGAGACCACGGCTGGGTGGATGGAGAGTATGTGTACATGTGGGGCAAAACAAATATTAGGTGGCACAGTAGGGCAGTTAGCAAAACCTCAAGTGCAGAATGCCTCATGAATCAAGAGTACTCAATTGTCGTACCAGAACAATTAAATTCCTACTTGCTGCAGCTTTACAGGCATATTAAATACAACAAATAACATCCTCGACTTTATTCTTGTTAAAGCAGACCATGATAATAATAATAATAATAATAGATTTTATTTATATAGCGCTTTTCAGGACTCAAAGTCGCTTAAGCCAATGATGGTGCAAGCCAAAGAATCCTAACCTTGGGTGCTGTCTGTGGGGAGTTTGCATGTTCTCCTTGTGACTACGTACAGTTCCGCTCGCTCTTCCATTTTCCTTCCACATCCTATCCTGTATCTGTACACTGTGAACCGCTTGATTGTAATCATGTATAATCTTTCCGTTGATTGGCTAGCACACAAAAGAAAAGCTTTTCACTGTACCTCGATACACCTGACAATATACTAAATTAAACCTAACTCAAACTAAACTATGAATTGCCCCCTCATATAGTTGAGTAGTGGTGGGATCTGGAGAGAGTTGATGAGGTTGGTGAATTTGCCTTAATGGTTGGTAGAGGGCTGGCATGGGTTCAATGGGCCGATGGGCCAATTGCCATGCTGTTTCTCTTTGCCTCTTTGTGATATTGTCATTGGGATTCAATGCTATGATGCACCTAGAATATGCAATTCCGACAAACAGGCTGTTCAGCCCAACTGATCTCTGCTGGTGCCTCCAGATCATCCAAGATAAACACCTAGGAAGAATATACTTTCATATCCAGTTTCCGCACACATCACAAGACACAGCTTTATCTGCTCAGTCTTTGCTGTATTTGTCAAAAGCACAGCATCTCCCTCTCCTGGTAGAGTTCCCCATCTTCAGATTGCACCTGTTACACAGAATAATATTCTTTGTGTTTGAAGGTTTCCGACCCAAAATGTCACCTATTCCTTTTCTCCAGAGATGCTGCCTGACCCAGGATTTTGTGTCTATCTTCGGTATAAACCAGCATCTGCAGTTCCTTCCTACACAATATTCTTTGAGGATTGCTAAAATGTATTGGCTTTTGGGAGCTTGCACACCACACTTTCAAATGTCAATCCAATATCACTTCTTGAAATCCGCACAGGCCGTGAGTCTGCACTAGATTCAACTCAGATCTATTTCCATGTTCTTCCTTCGGCTTTTCTGCTCTTTTTCCCCAGCCAATGCAGTACATGTTCAGAGCCAATCCTTCCTTCAGCTCGAGAGTGAGAGGTGAGAGTGAGTGAGAGGCACACAGAGAGACAGAGAGAGTGAACGTCTGATCATAGACTAAGAATAATTTCACATGACAAAAACGCATATTACCAGCAGAGAGGTATACCAATACAAGTACTCTTTTGTATTCCCTAGAATTAAAGATGATAATAAAGAAACCATTGAACCATTGAAATGTGTAATAGTTGTTGTGAGCCTGTATTACAGGCCAGTCCCTGGTTAAGAACAGGAGTGGTCCATTAAATCAATTTTATTCACGTCAGAAAATACAGAAATCATTCTATTAACCATTCCTCCTGACCTTTAGTGTTGAGGAGTGGAAAAAAGCATGAATGTTTTATTATTCTCTCCCCCCTCACCTAGTTACAATTGCACACAAACAGTATGTACCATGCTCAATGGCTGGTTTTGAAGTATCAGTAGATGTTACATCTATCTATATAACTAAAAGTCTCATCTTGACCACTTCCTGTCTGCGCTGTATATTGATTTTTGAAAAAACGCTACCATATATCGCTATGATGTTTGGCCATCTTACTCACAACCCTCCTCCGCTGTGGCAGCCCCGAGGATTTTTCCGATTGATGAAAAATAAAAAAGTTATGAGTGTTTAAAAAATCTTGAGATCAGCTGATTGGGCCTCTCGCCTGTCAATCACCACGATGAAGGTAATGCCCCTTCCGGGGGTGGGCAGGACTATAAAACCCTGGATGCCTGGACGTGAGTCAGTCACTCTGGAAGATCGCGACGGAGAGTCCACAACTGTGATTCTAAGCTTTTTTTTTTTTTTAATTTGTATTTTATTAGAAGTACATTCCATTACAACCACATACATTAGTACTTGTCATTTATATCTTCTTACAATTAATGTACTCCATTTATTTTTTACACTAGAAAAGGAAAAGATTGAAAGAAAGAAGAAAGTGAAGGAAAAAGTGAAAAGTGAAAGTGTAGGAAATGTGACAACAAAAAAGGACGAAGACCCTATAAGAGCAAAATTAAAAACAAAAGAAAAAGAGTTAAGAAATAGACCCTAGGAAAGAAAGAAAGAGAGAAAGAGGAAAAAGGGAGAAACAAATATTTTTATGAGCATTACGTAAATGGGACATACCAACTCTTCAACTATCATCCCCCCTTACCTGACCTCAATTTTTTTTTTTAAAGTACTTTTGCACCCTATGTTTGTAATCTGTGATTCTAAGCTGTGAATCAACTGAACTGTGACTCTGCAATGTACTTGCAATAAGTAATTTGTTAGCCCTTAATGACAATGCAATGAGTTGTTTGGCAAATTGGTGGCCTGCACTCTGCTTGAAATGCTATGAAATTGAATTTGGTGGCCTGCACTCTACTTGAAATGCTATGAAATTGAATTTGGTGGCATGCACTCTGCTTGAAATGCTATGAAATTGAATTTGGTGGCCTGCACTCTGCTTGAAATGGTATGAAATTGAATTTGGTGGCCTGCACTCTGCTTGAAATGCTATGAAATTGAATTTGGTGGCCTGCACTCTGCTTGAAATGGTATGAAATTGAATTTGGTGGCCTGCACTCTGCTTGAAATTGTATGAAATTGAATTTGGTGGCCTGCACTCTGCTTGAAATTGTATGAAATTGAATTTGGTGGCCTGCACTCTGCTTGAAATGCTATGAAATTGAATATGGTGGCCTGCACTCTGCTTGAAATGGAATTTCAAGGAATAGCGTGAGTGAATTGCCAGCCCACCAGCCCTGAGTGACTGAGCTGCCAGCCCACCAGGCCTGAGTGACTGAGCTGCCAGCCCACCAGCCCTGAGTGACTGAGCTGCCAGCCCACCAGGCCTGAGCTGCCAGCCCACCAGGCCTGAGTAACTGAGCTGCCAGCCCAAGAATCCATTTGGCCCACAATGTCCATAGTAGCCCTCTGGAAACCAGTCCCTTTGGCCCACAACACCCATACTAGCGCACCAGAAAGCCCCTCCTCACTGGCCACCAATATTGGAATTGGTGGAGAGGTGGAATATTGCATTGGGGGACCAGCCCTCCCATGTGAACATGGGTCCCACTTAGTCTAGTAGTTTAATATACTATTGATAAACAAGTATGAATAAAAGTAATTGCTTGTCGATTTACAAAGCAACCACCTTTTAAGTGGCCTCCTGTGGCAAAGCTAGCAATCTGTGTTCTTAAGAGACAATGGTGCCTGGTTACTGTCGGGGAGGTTACATGTAAATGGGTTATTTTTCCAAGACTGGTTCCTATTTGAATTTAATAATATTTATGGGAGCTAATTTGAATGGACTGATTTCCATAAGTCTGGCATTGGTAACCTGGGTGAACCTGCATGTCAGATGAGTGATATTATTACTTCACATTCTCACATTAAACATTTAAACATGTTGTCAGAGTCATACAATGTGGAAACAGGCCCTTTGGCCCAACTTGCCCATACGACCAACATGTCCCATCTACATTAATCCCACGCATGCTTTTGCCCCATGTTCCTCCAAACCTGTCCTATCCATGTACCTGTTTAATTGTTTCTTAAACATAGAAACATAGAAAATAGGTGCAGGAGTAGGCCATTCAGCCCTTCGAGCCAGCACGGCATTCAATATGATCATGGCTAATCATCTAAAATCAGCACCCCGTTCGATCTTTTTCCCATGTCCCTTGAAATTGCAATTGTCCCTGCCTCAATTACCTCCTTTGGCAGCTCGTTCCATGCACCCACCATTTACACTTCTTCAAACAAATGTACTAGAACAAGTATCAGACTAAATAATTCCAATGTGTTTAAGTTAAAATTCATTCCAAGAAGTCCTATTATGAAGTTTAACCAGGAGTTAGACACAAAAAGCTGGAGTAACTCAGCGGGACAGGCAGCATGTTTGGAGAGAAGGAATGAGTGACGTTTCGGATCCAGACCCTTCTTCCAACTGAAAGTCAGGGAAGAGGTTTCCCTCTCCCCTGACTCTCAGTCCGAAAAAGGGTCTCGACCCAAAATGTCACCCATTCCTTCTCTCCAGAGATGTTGCCCGTCCCGCTGAGTTACTCCAGAAATTTGTGCATACAGTATCTTTGGGTGTAAACCAGCATGTGCAGTTCCTTCCTACCCATTTAACCAGGTGTTCCCTTAACTGACCACAACATTGCCACGACATTGCCATGACCTTGTCAAGAGGCATCCCACTTCCTGATGCCCTGCTAAACAGCAGATGCTTTGTAATTTATTCTTGTGGAAAACAGCTGGTGTGGGTGGGAGGTAAATATCAGACAGAATGTTGGAAGGAACGGGAGAGTAACCTAGATAATGATAGAACAAGAGGAGGACAAGAGGGCGAGGATAAGTTCGGAGGATGATCCTGGAATTGAAACTTTAACTGGTTTCTATTTGATAACGATGATCTAACAGATACCACATTAGCTCTTCCAGCATTTTCTGTTTTTTTGTTTCACATTCCCTATCTGTTTAATTTGTTTTTCAAAAGACCACCTCCCTTTATCATCTAATCTTTGCTTGGAGATACCTAGTTCAATGGTGGGACTAGGGGCAGAGCAAGGGATCAGACACAACAGCACGCAACCTCCACCATTGCAATGCAAAGCGGCCAGAAAGTGCCATTCCTCCCACTGCAGCCAGTTATTGTGTATGAAGGAACTGCAGATCCTGATTCGCACCGATGATAGACACAAAATGCTGGAGTAACTCAGCGGGACAGGCAGAGAGGAGGGATGGGTGATGTTTCGGGTTGAGCCCCTTCTTCAGATTCTCTGCAGAACCATCAGCGAGATGTCAGCACAATCTGGCCAACTGTCTCTGATCTGACGATTATAACAGTCTCTGAATTGGATGGTGCTGTGCACCATCTGTAAAATAACCATTGAAGTATTTGTGTGAAAGCGCGTTGAGTCTTTTAATAGAAATATAGCAGCTCAGATGCAAAGAATGGCTTGGCAGCAGCATCACACCAGCAAGCCAAGAAATCTCACCAACCTTTTAACACCTTCATTACCAGACCGAACTTTGCAAATTACCCTAATTGAAGGCTTCACCAGAGGCAAGCAGTTGATAGCAGTTATAGGAAGACTGGACACTGAATTAGATCTTCTCTTCTCAAGTAGTCTCCTGGAATCAAGGATGTGCTTCCAGTCCAGTACTGTGGGCTCCGAGGTGGTTGATGAGGCTAATGGGAGACCCACAGAATGCTGCCACAGATGGGGCAGGAGATACTTGGAATCGTTGGCAGGTAGGTAGTTTGGGAAGTGTCACACTCCTTCACCATTCACATTTCATTTCTGTACACTCCCAATAAATGTTCCCAATTCCATCACAAATAATTCATAACCACTTATGCACAAATTGGCGAGAGCATTTTGACACATCGGGTGCCCTCATGGAAATGTTGAGATGGATGAAAATGTAGAAATTTACTTTCTTTGGATGTACTCAGCATGGTCACAGGTGGCTAATTCTCTCAAAATAATGGTAGACAAAAGTGCTGGAGAAACTCAGCGGGTGCAGCAGCATCTTTGGAGCGAAGGAAATAGGCAACGTTTCGGCCCGAAAAGTTGCCTATTTCCTTCGCTCCATAGATGCTGCTGCACCCGCTGAATTTCTCCAGCACTTTTGTCTACCTTCGATTTTCCAGCATCTGCAGTTCCTTCTTAAACAATCTCTCAAAATAATGGCTAGATAACATAGCAGTAGAAATGTTTCGTCCTACATTGCCTGATAGCAATCATGGCGTATGCTCGCTGAGAACATCAACCAAAAGTTCTGACCAACTACTCTGGAGGGTGAAGAGTCCAAATCCATTGACAGTAAAAAGTTGGGAGCAGTCCAACACATCAAGAAGCTCAGTCGCCATGTGAATTAATCCCGCGAGTGAAAGGGAAGCGATTTTACGGCGGGCTAAAGATGAAAAGACATGAAATCCTCAGAACAGCAACCCGAGCCCAACGCTGTCCAGAGGGAAATCACAGAAGGAAAGCAGAGAAGTGGGGCCCAACATCAGTGCAAGTACCAAACATGGTACCAGACATTCCATCTTGTTAAAACAATCTATTATACAGAGTCTAAACCAGTTTATGCTGTTGCAGCACATTGTCACACCAAAGCATCGACTTGATAGGAAAAGTTTGATCAGCCATCCTTTCTGATGCTCACATTTTATTCACTAAACTCAGAATTGCAGCTTCCAGTGAAATAATGTGGCTGAAGTATGCAGTGAAGCAAGCAATGATCACCCTTAGATATTGCAGCCTGGAGATTCAACAAACAAAAGCAGAGATAAGGGAGGGATTGGCAGGTAGGTCACACAATTTTGTTATAACAATTTTGTTTTTTTGACAAAATCACTGAACTTCATGGGTATTCACTGTTAATCCTCACCACTCATTTAGCCCTTTCCCCCTTCATTATATCAACTCTGCCTTTTTGTAAATTGTGTTACATTGTTACCGAACACATTTTGGACATTAATTTTTATTTTCTCCACTTTGATATAAGGGTCACTGTCAATGTTGTGGATTTCATGAATAATTGGTGCCCGCCAAGCCACCCTTTTCACTTTTATTAATTACGATGAAGTTAGTACGAATACTCCTAGCTTCTCAGAGTAGGTTCTATCTGCAGAACTCCTGGAGAGATTTGAAGCCATCTTGTAGGTTGTACGCAATAAATTGTGATGAATCCTGATAACGAGCAGAACTCTACACTTGAAATGAAGACAAGTGCCGTTAAAGAAGCACAAGGTGCATTATGGAGAGACACTTCAATTATACAATTCAAAAATTGAGACTACATACCCTAAAAGTCAATAGCATTATAACAAAAAAAAAAATCATAAATTAGATATTCATAAATAGAGGAATATCTGTGGGGGAAAGGATGTATTACATTAACAAGCGATGATCTCAAGAAACCAGTTCCCACGACAACCAACCATGCAAGATGAAAGCACTGGAAGGGCACGTACTTAATATCCAATCACTACATACCTCCCCAGCGATGTCATCTAATCTCTTATGTCGTAGCAGTATGCATGTGATAGGACTCTTCACTAAAGCACAACACCCCCCTCTCCTGGAAGAATACTTATACTGTAGTTCTGGGATGCAAGCAGAAGCCTCCACGTGGCGCATCCCGGGGCAATGCTGACGACAGAAACTGTACCACAGTGACTGACTGAAGTAGCCAATTCTGCAACCACCGACCGTCAGCCGTCACTGACCGACCGGAAAGGCGTGATATGGAAGATGGCCGGACGCGAGGAAGACTGTAGTTCTGACAAAGGGTCCTAGATCAAAAATGTTAACTGTTACCATTTCTGCCTGACATGCTGCATCTTCACACCATTTTCTGTTTTTATTTAAAACATTTCCAGCTTTTTGATTTTTACTCAAATGACGGCTTAAACTTGCCCGAATACAAGTTATAGTCTTGAAGGATCATTTCATTGAATTCTGCCAGTTTACACTTCGTAGCTTCGTCCTTTCAAGGAGCAGGCCTTAAAATGACCTTGTGGTTTTTTTTAAAGAAAAAAACATGCACATTTTCTACATCAGGCTTCAATGATTATCTGTAAATTAAAATTTGATAATTACATCACAAATGTGCAACAGTGGATGTGTAATTCACCTTTCTCATTACATTCAGAATATTTTCACCCTTCAACCCCTGTTCACCAATTGATGAAACTATCTGTCCAGTCACCCTTGTTGGAGATTTTAACCACTTCGAGATCCATAAACCCAATGACAGACAATAGGCAGACTTGTGTAACAGTGGGATTATAGGGCTGTTCTGTTCTTGTTATGATACTTTTCACGTTGAAGAACTTCTTGCATATTGCCCGGCATACAGCTCAGAGCATGGGTAGTATCTTGGTTCAATGAGTCTTTATTATCATGTACCTCACTGTAAACCCACCCATCGATGCCTTTGTCACCACAGTTCTCCAAGAAATGTTGTGCCTTTTTATCAACGGGTTGTCAAAACAAAAAATCTGCACTCCCTGCATTCATTACACCTAAATCTTGCTCACTTTTGCTGAGAATTCGTAATAATTTCAAGGGCAATTCCACAACCTTATATGCCAAACTATAAAGATAATTTTTTTTAAATTTAGTCAATATTGTAAATGTAACAACCAGCTTTTGCACAACGAGCTCCCACAATAAACAAGGTGTTTGACGAGTAGACAATCAATACCTTATTCTCACGTGTACCTAGGTACAGGGATATTCTTTTTTTTTGCATACAATACACAAAGTACATAAAATCTATTTGGTGCTGTTGATTGAGGGGGTACCAATAATCCAGTTTCTTCAGAGTACCATCTTGGGACTTTTGCCTGCACTTGAAAGCCACCAGGGCTTTGAAGTAACTTCTCTTCTGAAGGATGCTACTATTTGTCACGTTTTGTTTCCCCAATATTGCACCGGGATATCACCTTGCATTTTGTACTGGGGTTTGAACCCACAAACTTCTTTCTCAGTCGTGTTACATTTCACACCACACCTGGACAACATGTTGCCGATCTATCTCACACTACATTAACCGCTACTGCCTCAGTTACACTGTGTGTGCGCAGCACAAAGACATGGATGAAGTAGGGGGACGCGTAACGAAACATCGCTCTGTCCTGATATGCTGCGTTACTCTTGAGATATTCAAAGTACATCCTGCACAAAAGTTTGGTGCAATGTAAGATCAAATAATGACAATGCATTAAACAGTATTTCAGCATTTATTGAGACAGATTCCTGACAGTAAACATAAACTTGCCCTATTTAACACAGGCGAGAACAAAAAGGACACACGGTATGTGAGATTACCACTTGGACCACCCTCTGCATATAAACAGTATACCTTTGTGGCTTAACGCTTTGAACAACCCCCAGATGTAACAAAGAAAACTACTAGGGATGTAATGAGTAGAGTCACACGATTCTCTCTCAGGCTGACGGTATAGAGACCTGCTGAGTACTTTACTTTAACCCAACGGTATCATGAGATCAACAAGTTCTCCAACCCTATTCTGTCATCTCGGTAGTCGTTTCCTGCTGCTGAAGCCTGTGGAGCTTAATATCTGGGAGTAAATATTTGATACTCCCAGTCAGTGCAGATATGAGGAGTCAGAACACAGAGATTGTCAGCTTGCTTCTGACAAAATACTGCCATCCGTCCTCATTTGATGGGGAAGTCATGCTCTGTGCCAAAATCCCTCCCCCAGAGAATCTAACAACATTCTCCCAGATGAACAGTTCACCCCTTCTTTAGCTCTTTCACAGGTCTTAATTTCAAAATCCCTCTTCGCAATTCCACAAAAACAATAGATGTAACTGGTTGAAAAGCTTCTGTGACACTTCACGTCATCGAAGTGCAAATAAGACATACTGGAATGAATTCAATTAACAGCACAAATGTCAACTAACAGGTTCCCAAGTTGGGTGGAGATGATCACTTCCATAATTTTAATACTGAACAGATATACTGTAAAATATATAAAGGCACGATTTAGCAACTACCAGCTTTCATGTGCAATATCAGAAGTCAGGTTAGCTCTCTGTAGTCTACATAATTGGCCTCTACCATGTACCAAAGGTGCACTGTAAACATTTTAATTATTGAACTGTTTTGGAACAAATGGAAATTATCAAATTAATTTCTGCAGAAACTTTAACATTGTATAAAGTCAGAATCTGATCAAGGCAGCTGATTCACACTAGCGACAAAGGCTACCTATATGGCCGCTACAATTCCTTCAAATTCCTTGCTGTCTTGGTTAGATTTCTGCAGAAATTAATTTGATAATTTCCATTTGCTCCACTTTTACTGAACTTACTCACATGGAATTCTGGTCCCTGCTGGAGTCTAAGAATTGGACGTTAAAATTCTACTTGGGCGCACTGATCTGCATGGCAAAAATCTCAAACATCAGTGGCCTCTGTGGCCTAGCAATTTTAATCCTTGCCCCCACTTTGTCCTTCACTCTATAAATAAATAATAGGGGGACAATGTACGATAAGATGGTGTTTTAAAACTTAATCTGGTTAAAAGTGTCATTTTGCTCCAGAGCAAGTGGTTACTAAAAACTAATTAAGACCATGTTACCGTGTAACAAACACTCCTCACCAATGAAATGAAGCACACAAAGAAGGCAGAACTCAGAAGTAGTTTGTGGGAAATGTCTGAAAACCCCTTGTTAATGAAGAAGGTGAGGGAAGTGAAATGTTCTTACTGGTGCATGAGGTGTCACACCGAATTAACTTTGGCACTTTCCAAAGCCCAACAGGAGCAATTACTCCCGAAAGAGTTGCATGTTTCTTAAGGAACACCAGAGGATACTAATCTTGGTCTGGTATACCTCTCAGCTGGTAATCTTTGTCTTTGTTAATCAGTAAGTTTCTTTTTTGTGGTGACCTTCATTTTGTAAATACAGAATATAATCCTGACGGCACAGGGTAAGAAGTTATAAAAGTTTGAATGTACAGCAAATGCAATGAGAGAGAAACAAGTCATTTAACAGTACAGGTTATCACATATCAAAGAAGATCAGGTTGAACTGTCTCCGTCTGAAGACGAGTCCCGAGCCAAAAGATAATCAGTCTGAAGAGTTTTGACCCGAAACATTGTCTATCCTTCTCTCGACAGATGCTGCTTACCTGCTGAGTTCCTTCAGCACTTTGTGTTTATCTCAGATAGTGTTAGTTATGTGCAAAGTGGAGCAGACCATAGAGCTCATCAACCCAACATGTCAGCACCCACCTCAACAATCCAAAGGGAGGGAAGAGATCAACCGTCTGCATCACAGAGATAAAATCACAAACTAACTCTGGCAACAGTCTGAAGAAGGGTTTTGGCCCGAAACGTCGCCTATTTCCTTCGCTCCATAGATGCTGCCTCACCCGCTGAGATTCTCAAGCACTTTTGTCTACCTTACTGACTGATTAGCTGCAGTTATTGGCAAACCAAATAACACGCTCCAAAAACAATCAGACTGATTTAAACTGAGTTACAATGTTAATTGATAACATCCAATTGATGGAGTAATTCGCTATTGCAACTGGTGCCTGTGTCTTAATTCATCAGTCGATAATTAGTCAGTGCTGGTCAAGAAAGCTTGTTTAAGTAACTCTCTGTATTAGTTATGAGTTACTTACATTTCTGGTAATCCTATTTATAACTATCTAATTATTAGATAATTAGGCGGCATCGTGGCGCAGCGGTAGAGCTGCTGCCTTACAGCGCCACAGACCCGGATTCGACCTGACTGTGGGTGCTGTCTGTTTGTACCTTCTTCCCGTGACCACGTGAGTTTTGTCCAAGATCTTCGGTTTCCTCCCACACTCCAAAGACGTACAGCTTTGTAGGTTAATTGGCTTGGTGTAAATGTAAAAATTCTCCCTTGTGTGTAGGGTGGTGTTAGTGTGCGGGGATCGATGTTCGGTGCAGACTATAACAGGACCTGTTCCTGTGATGTATCTCTAAACTAAAAACTAAACTAAATTCAGGTGCTGAGATGGGAGTATTGCACCTATCTGGCTCCCTGGAATTTATTAGCTGTGAAATTAATCACGAGATTCTCAAAATGGGAACACCCCCTTTTGATTTGAGCTCTTTATCGTGTGTATATTGTGTATCAGACGCACGGTCTTCTAGTGGAACAAATACAGAACAGTCAGAAGCAGCTCAGTAGAATGGGCCAATGGTCGAAGATTTAAAATTGTTGGTCGGATTCAACATTACTAGTTGAATCTGTACAAAAAATAATTACATTTTATTGAGCTGAAACATTAATGTTCATCCTTCACAGACACTGCCTGAGCTCTTACAAATTCCCTGCTTTTAGTCAGATTTCCATCTTCTCTGATATTTTATTTCATCAGGGAGAGAAGGATTGAAAATAAGAGAGAAACTGGAGAGTGTGTGAAGTGGACGGAAGCCTTATGATGTGAACCCTGTTCTAAAAATAAATTTGTCGGCAGTTTTCAGCTGAATTTTGGCAAATTTCCTGTTGAAGAATTAGCATGTCATTGAGTATACTTCCAGTAATATTGTCTTATGGCTTTCCTGATGGTTTGGAATGGAAGCCATAAAAATTTGAAATAAACTAAAATAATGCAAGATGCGTTCATCTCCACTGACAGAATTCTGCTGCACCTTCCCACATTTAAACCGACACTAACCTCAAACACTCTCACCACCTAAATGGACAGGGGTTTGAAAATGTGATTAATATTCCAATACTCCACAGCTCAAATTGCTTACGAGGTGTTCTACAAAGGACTTATCTTTGACTAATTAACCCTGGATTCCTTCACATCGTTTACTGTACTTTTGACACAGCCACACAGACCCAACTTCTTGGGGTGTACAATCCCAAACCTTTAGTGGGATGGCAGAAAATATCCAAGATAGAATCATTTTCCAAATAATGCCTTGCATCTAAAAAAACATCTCAAAGTGCTTCACATTCAATATTTTGAAGGCATCTACAAAAAAACATAAGATTTCAGCTTTTATTCACAGTTTAATTCAGGTTTCTTTGTATTCTCCCTCTACCAAGATTGTACCAATGTCTCTGCATGACTTGCCGCTTTTTGGTCCCAATGTTTGGAGATGTCTTGATTGATTTGTTGGTGGTATTGGTTGAGGGAGAGACATTGGACAGAGAAATGGGACAATGCCTCTGCTCAACCGATCCATGGATCTTCTAACATCTGCCTGAATGTGACGGATTCTCAGTTGAACATCCCATCCAATGGATGTGGCTCTTGACAATGCAGCAAGCGTTCAGTCACAGTCACTTGGTGCATTTTGGTTGGGTTTCAATGCAGGTCGTCAGATCCAGAATCAATTAAAATGAGACACACTGGTACGTAGTTACACTCATCAATGGTTCCCAGGTCCTGACTGATCTTTAACCGGACCATCCATTGCATTCGCAGGTGACTAGAAACAAGGAGGCAGCTTATAAAGGATGGAGGTTGTACAGTTGTGGTCCCGCATAGTTCTATAGCTCTCCATTATCCTGTTAATTCAACTAAAGCATTGCCTTTCCTGGACCATGTGCAGCTTATTGCTCTGGGACTCCATTACTCGCATGCTGCAAAGAGACCGTCTAGTTGAAAAATGTCTAAGTCGAGGGTGCACATTGGAAGTGACTTAATTGTTTAACCAACCTGCAGAAACTCCTGGGTATCTGATACAGACCCAATACATTGACGACGAGCCCAATTAATTTTTTTTAAATTATCAGCTCAATTGGTGCCATTTATCAAGCACTGCACTATGTTTGTGTGTTATTTTGTCATCTGCTGCCCCATTATGAAACATGTTTGGTCCTGGTCCAAAGACCACAAATTGGTGGCGATCAGGGTCAGTCAGGAATGTCACTGTCCGTTCTGTAGGCTTGCTTGCGGAGATGTGCTTCGATCTCCTCGCGGAACACCAGCATTCCCAGGTGAGCCTGCGAAGCCTCGTTCATGGCTTTCGACTGAATACACATCCGATACTGCTCTGGCGTCAGCTCATCTGCGCAGTGCTTCTCGTGCCACAGGTGGAAGAGGCTGGAAACCGGTGTCCTCACCACAATCAAATCACTGTGGAGGTACCTCCTGTACAGGTGGACGTCCTCCCCTCCCCAGCCTTTCACATCTAGGTCAAAGCCACCTGCAAAGAAAAATCAACACGGCATTGCAAATCAGTTTAGATGCCTCCACGCAGCACCATGTGGAGCAACCTGTGTGGGAGCCATCTCATGCACTAGATTGCACCTTTAAAATGGCTGGTATGGACAAGGATGCAGATATTGACCAAGCCTCAAGAGAATCCTTCTTGGACCAGTTCACTGGGACACTGGACAGAAGAGTGTCAGGTCCTCAATTGAAATTAAATAGTTTGGAACTCCATCCTGATTGCTCTGGAGTGTCAGGTTAAATTACGGGCTAGTTGCTCAAGTCTTAGAATGAAGCTGGAGCTATCACGGTCTCTCTCAGAATCCATGTAATAAGCTGGCTCCATGGGGAAAATAGCCTTAGTGCTCATTCATGTCGATAACATGGCAGAATTTGAAAATGATAGTGAAGACAAGTCAATGATAACTTGGAAAGCGATTAGGATAACCACTTGAAAAGACATTTGACTGAACAATGAAAAAGTGCAGGATGGTGGTAATTACCTTCAAAGTGCCAACATATGTATGATGGGCCAAATGGACTTTTACTATGCTAAATGGTTCTGTGATATTGATCCTGGTGACTGCTATCCAGTCAAGTCCTGAATTCAACAGACAATAAGCTATACAATCAAAAGGTGATCAGAGGGTTGAGCCTCCCATAATTCAGGCAGTGACATTGGATAAGAGACTGTGACTCCTCATTCCCTGACATGTACCAGTACCACCATTTCACCCGCATTGTTGAAGGTTCAAATTCCTCGTAGGTTTTGTTTTAGATTGAATGAGCTTCAGTGTATATGGTCCAGGATTCACGAAGGGCACATTAGAAGAAAACCCGGTTGCATGCAATAGGACAAAGAGGAAAAATAGAAGCACAGCTGAGAAAAGATACGCCAGCTAAAAGATGAATGAACTGCAACCAGAGAAGTGGTGCAGTGTCGGAAATATGATAGTTAATTTCCACACTGCAAGATCATTAATACCAATATGAAAATCTCTTTTACAGATGCTGGTCGGAGTTTTTAAGCAAAGTTTCACCATTGTTTGGCTACCATCCAAGGGATTTTTGTATCCATTTGAAGACGGAGAATAGGACCCTGGTTTAACTTAGCATCTTTAATTTGTCACCTTTGAAAGTCTTCCTGAAAGCTGTAATTGAAAATCAGCGCAGATTGTGTGTTTAAGTCTCTGCAATGAGCTTGAAGCTCCAACCATCAGAGTCAGAGGAGAGAATGTGGTGTTCAGTGAATCACAATTAACACTCAATTCAAACACTGCTACTCAACTATCCTCTTGCTGCCATTGTCCCATCAACCCTGGCCTGTTGTATAAACCAAGTGCTAAGGATTGATCAACAAACTACCGCCCCTAAACTGGGTCTCGACCCGAAACCCCATCTATGCAAAGATGCTGCCTGTCCTGCTGAGTTATTCCAGCATTTTGTGCCATCAGTATTGCTGTCAGGTCCTCTCAGAGGGGGGTCACGAGGGCCATTTGGCATGGGCCTCATGCCTGTCTGCTTCAAAGGGGCCTCAAATTGTGAGACTTTACACTAGATATTCTTGGTTTGGGGGCCTCTAAAATTGAAATTGGCCTGGGCCTCAGTTCATCTATGAGAGGGCCCGATTGTTGTCTATTCATTACGAGCAAAAGTGACCTTCCCCGATATTCACCCTTCGGCTGTGAAGTCGGACAATGAACACAGAATAGGACAGCGTGCGGTTTCATTTTATGGTCCACTTACCAATTGTGAGGAAATCTGAGCGATATTGACAAGTCATTCCAAATCCAAAATCTCTCCAGAACCCAGAATCTTTCTTATGCACCTGTGTGAAAGAAAGTAAAACAAGTTTCCAGAAAATGATTTGAGTTCATCCTTCTGGAATTTCAACTAAATTTTATACCATGACGGAGAATTATTGAACCATGGAATAGGTATCAGGGGACTCTGATGGGAAATTAAAGGAGCAACCACTTTTATGGTGGACACCACCAAATCTACTTATTTCCCAACCTCATTACATCACAATGGAGGAGGGCACATGACGATGATGGACCTTGCTGGGAATGACCTGACCATCGTCTTCATCTCTATTTTCTTGCCTGTAAATTCTATTTCTCCTGTTTCTCAAAACTGTGAGAATATATTTAGTGACATGGCCTCCACAACTCTGGGATACACGATTCCACAAGTTCACAATCCTCAGTAGAAGTTTTTAATCTTATTATCTTTAATCCATCACTCTTTATCCTGGGATGTGGCTCCTAGTTTCATATTCTCCTGACCTTCCTCACGGTATCCACCTTGTTGAGCACCCTCGAAATTTTAAATAAAAACAGAAAATGCTGGAAATACGCAGCTGGTGTGGTAGCATCAGAACCTTTCTGATGCAAGGTCATTAACCTGAAACGTTAACTCTTTTACCCTGTCCACAGTTGCTGCTTGACTTGGACAATTTCCAACAATTTCAGATATATTTCATATTTCCAGCAATTTCAGTATCTTGCTTTAGGTTTATCCTTCAGTACTTTCTATGTTTCAATACGATCACCTTTCATTCTAAACATTGGAGACAATAGATCCAATCCATGTTTCCCCAAAAGGCAATTCCTCCATCAAGGAATCAATCCAGTGAAAGCTCACCATACTATTTGTAAGTATCCATTCTGAGGCCAAAAATATTCAATTCTTCTCGCCAATCTATAGTATTGTTGCAAGATATCATCCTACCCCTGTACTCCATACCGTTACAATTTGGCTAAGGTTCCATTATATTTTGTTGTATCTGCATGTTAACTGCATGTGTATTCCTGTATGATAAGATGAACAGGCAACTGAACTTTTCTATAGATGCTAACCAAGGTGACCTTCTTCATATGGTGCCACAGCATCTTTAACAACCACTTGAATTCATAGCAAAAGGATTTGAGTATAGGAGCAGGGAGGTTCTGCTGCAGTTGTACTGGGTCTTGGTGAGACCACACCTGGAGTATTGCGCACAGTTTTGGTCTCCAAATCTGAGGAAGGACATTATAGCCATAGAGGGAGTGCAGAGAAGGTTCACCAGACTGATTCCTGGGATGTCAGGACTTTCATATGAAGAAAGACTGGATAGACTTGGCTTATACTCGCTAGAATTTAGGAGATTGAGAGGGGATCTTATAGAAACGTACAAAATTCTTATGGGGTTGGACAGGCTAGATGCAGGAAGATTGTTCCCGATGTTGGGGAAGTCCAGGACAAGGGGTCACAGCTTAAGGATAAGGGGGAAATCCTTTAAGACCGAGATGAGGAAAAACTTTTTCACACAGAGAGTGGTGAATCTCTGGAACTCTCTGCCACAGAGGGTAGTTGAGGCCAGTTCATTGGCTATATTTAAGAGGGAGTTAGATGTGGCCCTTGTGGCTAAGGGGATCAGGGGGTATGGAGAGAAGGCAGGTACGGGATACTGAGTTGGATGATCAGCCATGATCATATTGAATGGCGGTGCAGGCTCGAAGGGCCGAATGGCCTACTCCTGCACCTATTTTCTATGTATCTATGTATCTATGAATAAGTTAAGGGCCTGTCCCACTTTCACAACCTAATTCACGACCTTTTTTTACTCGTGGGCATTTTTCATCAGGCTAGAAAAACACCCCGACCTACTTGATGTCACGAGTACCTACGACTAGCATACCTACGACCTCCTACGACCTCGTGACGACCATGCTGCGAGTACGAGTCGGCAGAGGTCGTGAATTAGGTCGTGAAAGTGGGATAGGCCCTTTACATTTTATAATCCAGTTTGTTTCTCAAATTAAATAAGGTTAATTTCATATAAGAGTCTCACCAGTTGTTGCTCAATAGTGGGGGAACCATCCATGCTGGCATAGACAATGACAGGGTTGTACAGGCTGAACACGACCGGATAGAAAACCTTCTTGCCTATAGAAAGATCGGATTTTGTTAAGTGCTGCAAATACCGGTAGGTGAAAGAGAGATTAATGTCAGAGGCATCGCACAAAATAATTCAAATAACGGAGTAAAATTGACCCTGAAATTGCATCAGAAATGTACCAGTGATCCTTATCTTCCTATCAACAAGTCCTTGAGAAATTATATCAGCAATAAATGAATAAATGGAGAACATGGACGGGTGACATTTTGCGCCTGGACCCTTCTTCAGACTGATTGTAGTGGTGGGGGTGGAAGAGATGAGGGGCAGGCTAATGCCTGGCGAATGATAGATAGGTAAAGTTTGATAGGCAGCTGGCTAGGCAAAGGCCAGAGATGAAAAGACCAACGGTGCGAGATAATTATGGAAGTGCACATTGTAAAATCCGAGACAGGTGGTGGGGAGAAATGAATTTGCAACTGGGAGGGGCACAGGGAAGAGAGTTGGCGGGGTGGGGGTGGGGGGGGGGGGGGGGGGCAGGTGACCTATTTAAGAGTCAACCACTTTGCTCTTGGTCTTGCCAGATTAAGACCCGTGCAACTAAGGTCTGAAACAGTTTGGTTTTCTAAATTATAATTTCATCATCACCAGTTTTTTATTCCAACTTATTTAATTGTTGGAGTTTCATTAAATCTCTTGCTTTAGAGGGATTTAGACCAATTCCTCTGGATCTTTATTCCTGGATTATTCCTCCTACACAAAGGATAGCTTTTTGTTTAGTTCAGGGATACAGCACGGAAACAGGCCCTTCAGCCCACAGAGTCCGTGCCAACCAGCAAACACCCAGTACACTAGCACTACCCTACACACTAGGGACAATTTTACAATATTTTACCAAAGACATTTAACCTACAAACCTGTACGTCTTTGGAATGTGGGTGGAAACTGCAACAACCGGGGAAAACCCACGCAGGTCACGGGGAGAACGTACAAACTCCGTACAGACAGCACCCGTAGTCAGGATCGAATCCGGGTCTCTGGTGCTGTAAGGCAGCAACTCTACTGCTGCGCCACCCCAAGTACTACAGTATGTGGTGACAACCAAGCTAATGTGCTCAGATCCTGGAATGGATCTTGAACCCATAATCTTCTGAATCAGAGATTACCACAAACTGCCAAATAACTTCCTCAGCACTAAGTGGCCAACGATTAAGGTGACTCATGCATTGTAGACACTTTAAACTGATTAGCTAAAAACACTGATGACTCACCAAGCTCTGTATTTACCCTGCAGCTATTAAGAAACTCGGGGGAGATATAAATATCCACATCACAGAAAAACATCAGCACTTCGCCTTTGTCCCAGGTCCGGGCTCCCATATCCAGACCTCGGCCACGTGAAAACTCGTCAGCCAAAGAAACCAGCGTGTAGTTGTGGAAATTAGTTTCACTGCAAAGAAACAAAATCATTTTATTCCAGCGTTAACCTGAAAATATTACAGCGTCAATAACTTAAAAATAACGGGGTGCTTTTCTGAGGTGTTACAGAGATAAAGGAAGAGCAAAGTTCTGGGACGTTCTTATCGATTTGAAAATGAATCCAAATGTAACTCAACCTGAGAGACCTGCAGATATAAACCTCCAGGTTTGGTATGCTCCGTTGGGTGAATTACCCAGCAAATATGACATTTTATTAAACAATGATATATGTTCCATTTTGTCCAAGGGCAGACATTCTCACCAAATATTTCCTCTGGTCAAAATGCATTAGGGAGATGTCAACCAATTTCTCTGGTTATAAAAGAAATCAGAGAAAATATTACTTCATGTGTACATATGTGTGTGTGTGTGTCTTTGTCTGTGTGTGTCTCTGTGTGTGTGTGTGTGTGTGTGTGTGTGTGTGTGTGTGTGTGTGTGTGTGTGTGTGTGTGTGTGTGTGTGTGTGTGTGTGTGTGTGTGTGTGTGTGTGTGTGTGTGTGTGTGTGTGGTGTGTGTGTGGTGTGTGTGTGTGTGTGTGTGTGTGTGTGTGTGAGATATTGTTCACAGAATATACTGTTTACATATTCTGTTGTGCTACTGCAAGTAAGAATGTCATTGTTCTATCTGGGACATATGACAATAAAACACTCTTGACTCTTGTAATCTCTAAACCCTGAATGCAAACTCAAAGCGATAAATCTGCAGCTAAAACGTTTACACACATTCTTATAGTTGGTTTCTGAACAGTGATAGCTCACCTGGCTGTTAGATCCAGGATCTTCCTCACTTCTTCTAATCCTTCCTGACCGAAGTAGACAACTGTAAGATAAATGTGTCTGTCCTGCTGAATGCATACCTCCCTGAGTAAAATAATTTGAAATTTAAGCATGGGTAGAAGAATACACTAATAATACCGAGTCATTTAGGAAATGCAGTTGCACCAATTGTACAGACGCCTGGCTTTGATGTTTTGCTGCATTACGTCTGCTACTGTACCAACAGCATTAATCAAATGGCAACTAAAGTGAATTGCCCCGATAACATATGATGCAGACTACAGACTACACGTACAATGCAAGCAACAGACTAACTTCCCACATAAACATTGCATGAGGTGAAATTTGATATCAGGAATCATCCACCCATGATATATCTCCTGATACCAATGCTGTAAAAATTGATATCGCTAAATCCCAATTTGGGGACCTCAAGGTAAATTCTGGCAGCAGGCCCTTGGATTTGAAATCCTGTTAACTTTTAGAGGATCTAATAAGCCCCTCACGTCATGTTGCTTGGATTTTACTTGTTCCCTTTAATGTGTTCTCACCTGAAGTTCTGCATGAATTGGGCGAAAGCCTCGGTGCGGCCAGATAGTGGCACGATTATATTGATGATCTGATGCGAGATGTCGATCACTTCACTTTTCACCTTCATAAGTGGACCAAATGGCCGGAAGAGTGTGACGTGTTGAAATTCATCTAGAAATTCCTTTTTGTAGAATAATTCATATAAGGTGCCCTTGTCCCTTTCTGTTCGATAGTAGCCTGCAATATGCAAATAGGTTGAGAAAATAAAGTTACTAGAAAGTTAAAAATATATATTTTTAGATGTTGTGTGCTATTGTGGGTGTCTGTGTCCTAGAAACTATTGACCAGTATCTAGCATTTAATTTGGGTGTATAGAGTGATACAGTGTGGAAGCAGGCTCTATGGCCCAACTTGCCCACACGTCCCTGCTACACCAGTCCCACCTGCCCGCATTTGGTCCATATCCCTCCAAACCTGTCCTATCCATGTACCTGTCTAACTGTTTCTTAAATGTTGGGATAGTCCCCGCCTCAACTACCTCCTCTGGCAGCTTGTTCCATACACCAACCATCCTTTGTGTGAAAAAGTTATCCCTCAGATTCCTATTAAATCTTTTCTCCTTCACCTTAAACCTATGTCCTCTGCTCCTCAATTCACCTACCCTGGCAAGAGAGTTGTTTCCTTCACTGCACATGGAAACCCTGAAAGGAAAGGTCCTGACAGAACTTGCCTCGATCAAATCACCCTGATGTCAATGACAATACCACACATTCATGAAATGGCAAGGTTTTACTGAAAGAAATAGTGGGTGCATGATAAATTGTGAGTGCCTACGTGGTGCATTGGATTGAGGTGATTATTACGAGGGCAAATTGTTATGGCGTTAGGTATTAGGCTCTGCCAGGCACGGAAATCACTGTCAAAACATGAGGGGGACACAATTTCGTGGCGGCTGTGCACGAGCACACACACGAGGCTTCGGCCGTGGGCCCTGTGGACAGTAACATCGGGAGCTGACCTGGTTGGTGACTGACTCAAAACTCCAGCAACAGCAGCTTCGTCCGCCCTGAATCGTGGGGCTTGAATCGGCCCGTTCATGGGGTCTTTCATCAGCCGGCGGGGGCTTCAACATCGGGAGCCTCGATCGCCTCGATGCAGCAGTTTGATTTTAAGCCCCGCCGGGCGCTGAAAGGCCCCGCGAACAGGCCGATTCAGCCCTTAGAAAACATCTGATAAAATCCGGATTTCAAAACATGGGCGGGGGGGGGGGGGGGGGGGGCGTGTCCCCCTGTCCCCCCCCCAGGATTTCCGCCGCTGGGTTCTGCTACAATGCTTGTGGACACACTGCAGCATCAATGGTTCTGTACGGAGGAGAATCTCTTCGCTACCCCCCACAAGTTGATCTCAACCCTCAAAAATCCTTCCTTTGAAGCAAAGGAAACAGGCATATGTGTTCGCCTTTGAAGATATCATTCAAGAAACAAAATTAATATCTAACAGATAGTCAATGTTATTATCAAAATCTTAAGTTAGATGTTTCCAAAACTGTGAGTCGAAAGAAGGGTCCCGACCCGTGACATCGCCTGTCCATTCCCCCCACAGATGCTGTCTGACGCGCTGAGTTCCTCCAGCACTTTGTGTTTTGTTCAAGATTCCAGCATCTGCAGTTTTTTACGTCTCCTCTTCAGAAAACGGAATCTCGGTTAGAAATGTCACAATTGGACTGCAGAGGGCAGTACAGAGCAACAGTTCAAAATAACCCAGCCCCAACCATCTGGATGACTGAGAGGATATAAAGTATTGTTGAACGGCCAGCAGTCATCAAACTTATGCTTTCATAGAAAAACAGACAGAATGTAATCAAAATGGAATTTAACCTCTTCAGCAACTATCATGCAGGGACAGAGCAAAATTCTGCAGAAATCTTACTCCTCACAGTAACACACACTGTTGCAGTGTTTCCTGAGACAGAACTTCAATAGTGATTGTATAACATTGGTTAGAAGCACTCGAGTTAAATGGTTTCAGTTCTGTGCAAATTTAAAACAAGGAAGACAGCAAAACAATGATTCCTTCCCCGTGGAAAGCACACATGGGTTGGATGTCAAATGAGAATAGTTGCCACGTCAGTACAAGCAATCAGTCTGAAGAAGGGTCTCGACCTGAAACGTCACCCATTCCTGCTCCAGAGATGCTGCCTGTCCCGCTGAGTTACTGCAGCATTTTGTGTCTACCAAGCGATCAAACTTTTCCGACACTGGCCTCATCTAACAAAAGAGAGTTAGATAGAGCTCTTTGGGCTAGCGGAATCAAGGGATATGGGAAGAAGGCAAGAACGGGGTACTGATTGTGAATGATCAGCCATGATCACATTGAATCATGTGGCTCGAAAGGCCAAATGGCCTCCTCCTGCACCTATTGTCTATGTATCTATGCAAATTGCAACTACAGGAAGAGGATGACTGTACAACCTGAGGAAGGACATTATAGCCATAGACTGTATGACTGTACAACCTGAGGAAGGACATTATAGCCAAATCTGAGGAAGGACATTATAGCCATAGAGGGAGTGCAGAGAAGGTTCACCAGACTGATTCCTGGGATGTCAGGACTTTCATATGAAGAAAGACTGGATAGACTTGGCTTATACTCGCTAGAATTTAGGAGATTGAGAGGGGATCTTATAGAAACGTACAAAATTCTTATGGGGTTAGACAGGCTAGATGCAGGAAGATTGTTCCCGATGTTGGGGAAGTCCAGGACAAGGGGTCACAGCTTAAGGATAAGGGGGAAATCCTTTAAGACCGAGATGAGGAAAAACTTTTTCACACAGAGAGTGGTGAATCTCTGGAACTCTCTGCCACAGAGGGTAGTTGAGGCCAGTTCATTGGCTATATTTAAGAGGGAGTTAGATGTGGCCCTTGTGGCTAAGGGGATCAGGGGGTATGGAGAGAAGGCAGGTACGGGATACTGAGTTGGATGATCAGCCATGATCATATTGAATGGCGGTGCAGGCTCGAAGGGCCGAATGACCTACTCCTGCACCTATTTTCTATGTATCTATGTATCTATGTAACCTTAAATGAACAGAAGCATGGCTGCAGGATCAACTTTAATAACTTGCAATATTATATTCCCCCTGCCCCACTGTGCAGAAGTTTAACACAGTTAATATTGCATTTTTATGCTAAACCTTTAGGGTTTGAAGGTAAAGAAAGAGTCTAGTGTTTTCAGTGAGCGCATGGCAGTGCATTCTAACTGTACACATGCATTGTTTGCTATAGGAGATAGACATGAACCAGGCAGGGAGAAAGGACAGAATACACTGGACAAAGTCTAACCATAACTCAATCAATCTTTAAGAGACTGCCAACTGCAGCAACATGTCTGCAGCTTAAGTGCAAACCTCACTTTGATTAAAGGTGACCACTCCTCTTTATCATCATTTTTTTAAAAATGATGATAAACCCACAAATAATGGGCACATGGTCAGCGTGTTGATACACTTGCACTGTATAAATGTGTTTAACAAACTGTCAGCTGACAAATGTATCCATGACAATAAATGATGCATTGGCATTTGGAAATTGCAACAACAAACGGATACACTGGATCAAGACTGCACCACAAATGGTTAAAATTATATGATGTATACTTTCCAAAATATGGTCTACCAATAATCTGGTGTCCGACTCTTTGGAGACCCTAAAGAGCCTGTCCCACTTTCACGACCTAATTCACGACCTCTGCTGAGTTTGCCCTTGACTCATACTCGCAGCATGGTCGTCATGAGGTCGTAGGAGGTCGTAGGTAGGTCATAGCAGGCCGAGATGGTAGTCGTAGGTACTCGAGGCATCAAGTAGGTCGGGACGTTTTTCTAGCCTGATGAAAAATGTCCACGAGTAAAAAAGGTCATGAATTAGGTCGTGAAAGTGGGACAGGCCCTTTAGGGTTCAGCAGCTGGCTCATTCATTAGTGTGAGATGGGGGTCGAGAGTGTGGGATCGTGTTTGCAGCCAGAGTATTTGCACTTTTCAGAAATTTCAAAGCAGTAACTTGCTGGGGCTTAGTCGCCTGCTCCATTACACTCAACAAGTTCACTGGAAAATGTATTACACTGCAGGTTGAAACGCCCTTGTCTAGTACCCATGAGACCTGGATCGTAGAATTTGCTCCAAGAACACCCCACCCCGTAAACATAGAAACATAGAAAATAGGTGCAGGAGTAGGCCATTCAGCCCTTCGAGCCTGCACCGCCATTCAATATGATCATGGCTGATCATCCAACTCAGTATCCTGTACCTGCCTTCTCTCCATACCCCCTGATCCCTTTAGCCACAAGGGCCACATCTAACTCCCTCTTAAATATAGCCAATGAACTGGCCTCAACTACCTTCCGTGGCAGAGAGTTCCAGAGATTCACCACATAAACATATGCCTATCTCCATGGCTGGCAGTTCACTCTGTATGTCCCATTAAGTACTTGCCCACTGTGAACCAACACCCTGCAGAACATTGTCCTTGGTAAACTTTTAGTTCTCTGTGTGCACTTAGAGTGAGAGAGGGAGAGATAGTGAGAGGGCGAGAGGTAGTGAGAAAGATAGAGATGGTGAGGGTATCTTCTGTTTTCACCAGATTTCCTGCAGCTTTTTCAAGCCTCACAACAGAACAGTCAGTTCCAAAACAAAGGGGAAAATCCAAGACAAAGTTACCTGAAATCATAGAATTTGACAGCAAGTTGCAATGACTGCAATGTGCCACGATGCAAGATGAGCTGTTCTTCCACTGGCTTGTATTTGGCCTCACTGAAGCAGAGCAGGATGCCCCAGCAAGATATGTCACAGTGGAAGTGGGATTGTGGGTTAATGTTACAGGCAAATAGAACTTGGTTTTGCCCTGCAGCGTGAACCAAGGTGCTCCAGACTGCAAACATCCAACCTGCGCTTTTTTTTCCCTATACGGCGGAGGTTACAATATACAACACTGTAATATGCCAAACTGGAACAAGTGCAAGTGAATTACTGCTTCATCAAGAAGGATCAAGTACAAGAGCACGAGGTGTGTCTTCTTTGGTTGCATAGGGAAGTACAAAGAAAAGGGAAGGGGTTTGTGGTGATGACAAAGTGTGCCAGGGAGTTTCCCCTGCAATGCTGAGGATTCTGAGAATGCAGAAGTAGGATTCCCCTCGACCACATTGCACTCTGACCACCCCGTCAGTGCCTGCTGCCTCTTCCACTGAGGCCTAACAGAAGCTCCGGGGAACAGCAGCTAATCATCTGTCTGGAGACGGTGCGAGTGGAGAAATAGCAGGGAGGTGGTTGGGCTGGGGAGAGAGCAGGTGAGCACAGAGAGGGCGAACAACTGAAGGGGAGTGCAGATGAGCAGAAGGACAGAGGTAGAGAGGTGTAAAGAGAGCCAGACTGGGGAGTAGTCGCTGCCTCAAAAAGGCTGGCAGCATCATCAAGGGCCCACACCATCCTGGCCACCCACTCATCTCCCCGCTACCTTCAGGTAGAAGGTACAGGAGCCTGAAGACTGCAACGTTCAGGTTCAGAAATAGCTACTTTCCCACAGCCATCAGGCTATTAAACTCAACTGAAACAAATCTCTGAACACTAATAGACCATTATCTGTTTATTTGCACTTTATCTGCTTATTTATTGATGTGTGTATATATATTTATATAATGGTATATGGACTCACTGATATGATCTGTTCTGTATTCGTGCCTACTATATTCCATTGTGCTGATGCAAACAAGAATTTCATTGTCCTATCTGGGACATATGACAATAAACTCTCTTGACTTGGTCTTGACTTGACTTCTATACGAGCCATTGGAATGAACACTGCGTCTCATTAGACATCTTGCATTGTGCAGCACCCTACTGCTATTGCGCAGGTTTATAAATATCAACTCACCAGCCTCTCCTTACAACCCAAGTTCTCCAGTCCCAGTAACATGCTCAATCCCCATCATACACCCAATGTATGTACTATATACATTGGGAAGGATTTAGGGTGCAAGGAGGTGAATCACTTTCACAGACTTTAACCTGCACTTTTAGTCAGATTGTTTATGTCGCTGGTCCACTTGGAGTTCGGGTCAACAGTGACTCTAGGACGTTGGTGGCAGCATTTCATCAATCGTTATACTTTTGAATGTTAAGTGTAATTGGAGACATTTATTGCTTTACGCATTTGTAACGTGAATGTTACTTGCCACTTATCAGCCCATGCCTAAACATGGTCTCGGAATGAAGGTGTCCCATGCTTCATTTACCAGGAGTAATCTTTGAAGAAAGGTCCATAATCACATCCTCCAGAGATGCTGCCTGACTTGCCGAGTTACTCCAGCATGAGTTACTCACAGTCACTCCTTATGAGCAAGTTCAAGTCAAGTCAAGTGAGTTTATTGTCATGTGTCCCTGATAGGACAATGAAATTCTTGCTTTGCTTCAGCACAACAGAACATAGTAGGCATTGACTACAAGGCATTCTATAAATATATACACACATGAATCAATATACTGATAAAGTGCAAATAACAGTTAATTGGCTAATAAAGTTCAGTGTTTTGTCCGAGCCAGGTTTAATAGCCTGATGGCTGTGGGGAAGTAGCTATTCCTGAACCTGGTCGTTGCAGTCTTCAGGCTCCTATACCTTCTACCTGAAGGTAGTAGGGAGATGAGTGTGTGGCCAGGATGGTGTGGGTCCTTGATGATACTGCCAGCCTTTTTGAGGCAGCGACTGTGATAGATCCCCTCGATGGAAGGGAGGTCAGAGTCGATGATGGACTGGGCAGTGTTTACTACTTTTTGTGGTCTTTTCCTCTCCAGGGCGAAGCCACGATGCAACCGGTCAGCATGCTCTCTACTGTGCACCTGTGGAAGTTAGAGAGAGTCCTCCTTGACAAACCGACTCTCCGTAATCTTCTCAGGAAGTATAGGGGCTGATGTGCTTTCTTAATAATGGCATCAGTGTTCTCGGACCAGGAAAGATCTTTAGAGATGTGCACGCCCAGGAATTTGAAGCTCTTGACCCTTTCAACCATCGACCCGTTGATATAAACGGGACTGTGGGTCCCCATCCTACTCCTTCCAAAGTCCACAATCAATTCCTTGGTTTTGCTGGTGTTGAGGGCCAGGTTATTGTGCTGGCACCATATGGACAGTTGCTCGATCTCTCTTCTATACTCTGACTCATCCCCATCAGTGATACGTCCCACAACAGTGGTGTCGTCAGCGAACTTGATGATGGAGTTCGCACTATGTCCGGCTACGCAATCATGAGTATAGAGTGAGTACAGCAGGGGGCTGAGCACGCAGCCTTGAGGTGCTCCCGTGCTGATTGTTATCGAGTCTGACACATTTCCACCAATACGAACAGACTGTGGTCTGAGAGTGAGGAAGTCGAGGATCCAATTGCAGAGGGATGCGCAGAGACCCAGTTCTGCGAGTTTGGTAACCAGCTTGGAGGGGATGATTGTATTAAATGCCGAGCTGTAATCGATGAATAACAGCCTGACATATGAGTTTTTGTTGTCCAAATTGCAATCAAGCAAGTTCCTTACTTCATTCTGAAATTTCCCTGATCCTTTCATTAATGCCGAGGAAAATACTCAGGTTCCCCAATATAAATGTTAGCAGTTCCTTCACTATATTCAGTGGAAATTCTTGACCTTAGTTTTGATAATATAAGAGACCAAGCATTGTAATCAACAACTGGTTCACTGCCAAAAGAAATCTCCAAATAATTAAACTAGTTTTAGTTTAGTTTATCATAATGTGCAACGAGGTATTGTGAAAAGCTTTTGTTGCGTGCTATCGTCAAAGAAAACTATACATGATTACAATGAAGCCGTCCTCCGCTTTGTGAAAAGCAGCGAACATTGGGTACTGGCAAACATAGTAGTAGATCTACGTTCAACAATAAGGAAAATGCCTCTTTGCTGATTTAGTTTAGTTTAGTTTAGAGATACAGGGCCTTTGGCCCACGAGTCCGCACCGACCTGCAATCCCCATACATAGCACTAATCTACACACTTGGAATAATTTACAATCTTTTACCAAAGCCAATTAACCTACAAACCTGTATGTCTTTAATGTGTGGGACGAAACCGGAGTACCTGGACAAAACCCATGCAGTTACGGGGAGAACGTACAAATTCCGTACAGACAGCACCCGTAGTCAGGATCAAATCTGGATTTCTGGCACTGTAAGGCAGCAGTCTACTGCTGCACCACCGTGCCACCCCAAGGTATCATGGGAAATATGAAATACTGGTCAGCTTGCTGGATTGGGAAAAGGATTCCCAGCACAGGAGCAAATAGGACAATAAATGAATGCTGGAATGACACTGAGATACTCGTTTGCAATTACAGTGGCCTTGTCTGAAACTCTTCTCTTTGCACATGGTTTAAAATGACAAAATATAAAAACGTATATTTTTGACAAAATTTATAAACCTGCTCAATAGTGGTAGGGTGCTGCAAAATGCAAGAATATAACTAGAAAAAGGGATTCCGACATCTCACACAACATCATTTTTTTGTCGACCCATCCCTTTAATGATTTCCAGGAAGATATATTTTTGTACTGAATCCAATTGGAAACTGTAAAAATTGAAATGGATGAGACTTAAGCTGATCACTATTGACCTGCCTGGAAAAGAAAGGAGATTTCTCACGTTCTGTAATCCTTGTTAAATAACCCCTAAGTGTTCTATTGGCAGCCTACATATTTGAAGATTAGAGGATAACAAATACAAAACTTAATGCCTAGTTAATTCTCTCTTGGTCTGTCAACATATTGCTGCGTACACTCTCAAGTAAATGGTTAACCAGCGATTATCATTGAGATCAAACATTCAAATAAGAGTCATGGTAATAAATAATAGGACAAAGGACTTTTATTGTCACGTACACCATTTCTGGTGCAGTGAAATTTGAGTTGCACAAAGGGATAAATATAAGTCTTTATGGATGACATTGATGCAAGAATCACTTATCAGTGTCACTTATCTCCCTGACAGTTTACTCTGTAAACTCGGGTTAACTTGTTATTTCCTTTCCTGGGCAATCTGTTTCATAAGTTCACCATCCTCTTTTTGTGGCTCTTGCACCTTAAAATTAACAATTGCTCCAGGCAGTTTCTGCCCTCTCAGTAAGGATTTCAACATTTGTTTAACAGATCAAGCAAAGGGATGGTGCCTCTGAAAATGGAACACGACTTTGATACTGCAGGGGAACTGCAACCTCAGATACATGCTTAAACCTCAAAGCTACAGTTTTTGACTGAAAGGCAAAATCAGTTTAGTTTGGTTTTTTGTGACGTGTATCAAGGTACGGCGAAAAGCTTTTTGTTGCGTGCTAACCAGTCAGAAGGATCTCGATCCGAAGCGTCACCCATTCCTTGTATCCGGAGATGCTACCTGTCACGCTGAGTTACTCCAGCATTTTGTGTCGTTCTTCAGTGGAAAGACTATACATGATTAGAGTGCTATTAACTAAAGGCAAGACTATGTCAAAAGGCAGCAAGCAATTCTGACTGCTTGCCCTGTTCCCAGATAGAAAAAGGTAGCAGTAAATCAGAAGCACAAATAGTGCTTGTTAATGAGTTATTTTCATTTTTACAACATGATGTCAATTAAGTCAATAGTGGGCAAATGGGTTATTTAACTACACATTTGAATGAATGGTTGTTCATTAACTACCGTGCACTAGATTAGGAAATAATTTTTAGGCAATCAGGGAGCAGTGAGATTTTAAAGGACAGGCATGGATTTTTGCTTCATGCCCTTAATGTTTAGTTCTCAGTAAAACCTAAAGCAACATATACTTTGATGCTACAGCTAATATTTATCCCTCAATCAACATCACTAAAACAGATGTGATCATTATCGTGCCACTTTTGTGCAATCCAGCTGTGCACAGATTAAGTATCGTATAAACCCAGACTGCAACAGTGATTGGATTTGAATGTAAAATACTTTATTCATTACAAAATGCTTTAGGACATGCACCAAATCAATGCATATTTGTTCGTTCACATTCATTCAAACACTGGGTTCTGAAAGTTTCAACACTGGTCAGAAAACAGGCAATTAAGAGGTATAAATGCAGCTCCGGCAAAATATCCGGCCTGTACTTCAGACATTAGAAACTGCAGCCGGATGTCCAATTTTAAAATGGCTAATTAAGATGCTTGAGAACTATGGATAAAGTTTCTCAGTTCAACCTTCCTCCTTCCCCAAAATTAAATCAAAATAAAGCTGCTCAAGGGATTTTACGATGCAGAAAAAGGGCTCGAATTTGCCTACAAGGCAACAATAACTACCGATCAAACTAATTAAACATTGCCACCAATGGTATGTGTTAGCCAATATAGCAAGGTTAGATAAAACAAATATTTGGCCACTACGTACTGCAGGAGGAAAAGATTCAAGGCCAGAAGCCAAGTACTTTCAAAATCTACTTGAAAACAGCCATGACCAGAATCTACAAGGAATGGTAACAAAAGCCATAACAGAGGGAGATAGTGGGATGGGGTGGGGTTGTGACAGGAAAGCAGCAATCTAAGATAATAGATGTTTTGGGTGGGAGACTGGATTAAGAATATTGGAAGTTGCTTGAAAGGTAAAGGTATATAGAAAGGTTGAAAGATGAACTGTAACAGCAAAAATAATGAAGACAGTGGAAGGCAAAGAGAGAGCTACAGAAACCTGGAGGTTACATTTCTGGATTAGTGTCCTGAGGTATAGAATACTGATCAGAACAAGGCCCAAGTCATGCAATAAATATGGATGCTGCAAGCTAACATTCAAACAAATTTGACACTGCCAACTCAGTTTTACTTCATGTAGTCCATAACATTCCCTCCAATACTGCACTTGAACACTGTAATTTTACATGACAATTCCCTTATTTAAGGAACAGGGAAAGTGATATCCAGTGAATCATTATACATTTTTTTGCAAGATTACCTTGCTCTGCAAGCACAGAAACACACAGGAAATTGTGGTTTCAAAGCCTATTTCAGAAAAGACTAGTCTGAAGAAGGGTCTCGACCCGAAACATCACCCATTCCTTCTCTCCAGAGATGCTGCCTGAACCGCTGAGTTACTCCAGCATCTTGTGTCTATAATTGGTCTATCTCATATTGGTTACCGAGAGTCCAATTGGTAAGCAGCTTTCGCTTCATTACAATAGTGACCATTTTCAAAAGTACTTAACTAATTGTAAGTAGACAAAAATGCTGGAGGAACTCAGCGGGTGAGGCAGCATCTACGGAGAGAAGAAATAGGTGACGTTTCGGGTCGAGACCCTTCGTCAGACTGATCCATGAAACCACTTCAATTTTTGTCTACCTTTGAATTTTCCAGCATCTGCAGTTCTTTCTTAAATAATTAGTTGTAAAGTGTGTTTTGGGAGGTGGGGCCAGAGTTGGAATCCACTGTCACGAATGTCACTTCTCAAATGCAAGACCCTCTTTCTATTTCTCAACAGCATGTTAAAATCTAAATAAAACCACATACTACGGAAATCTGAAAAATGCTGGAAAAAACTACAGGTTAGGCAGCATCTGTGGACAGGGAAACAGTTCATGTTTCAGGTCCAGGACTCTGATATCAGATCTTGGAAAGAGATATATAGGTTAGTCCAAGTATCAGAGAAGGTGTGAGAGGGTTGCAACAAAGGGGATTTTTCTGTTAAGATTACATAACATGATAGTTACAGGGTTACTGGGCAGTTAAAATCAGATTATGCTTTATTTGTGTAATGTATAGCTAATATGTAGTTCGCATAAAAAAGTTAATACTGCACCTTCCACAAAGTCATTCTCAGTGTAGGTATGCTTCTTCATTCGATTATCATCTTCTTCATCGTCATCATTGTCCTCGGCAATAGCATCCTCTTCCTCTGGGTTATTCAGCACCTCCAAGCCAGCCTCAATGGCTTCAGCAAAGTCATCCCTTCGATCCTTCCTCACCACTTTCTCCTCAGGGTGCCGCGTCAGGCCCATCTCTAGCTGGTAAACTTTATTCAAAGTAAAGCTTTCAAAAGGCACCACGGCATACTCACTGGGCACCCGGGCGCCCATGCTAACCTCAGCTTTATCAATCTGAGAGTGCAGAAACTCCAGCAGATCATTGGGCAAGTTCTCCTTGCTGCTCGGTGCTCCACCCAAGGTTTGAGATGGCCCCTTTTTCTCTTGGACATTTTTCAGCTTCTCGCTCATTTCCTGCAGCTCCTGCTTCAGCTGGGTGATCTGCCGCTTGAGGCTTGCGGCACGGGTTAAGTAGTGCTCTTCCTGCTCCTGAAGGAGAGCTTGATAGTACTCTTTACCGTACTGTTTGCCTGGAACGCCGAGGAGCAGGGGATCATTGTCTGGCCGAGGGGTGCATTCCAACAAGTACAGTAGCGAGATGAGACTGAAAAACAGAGTGAGGCCAAGAACCAGACGCCTTGTCCAAACTTTGATTAGTAGGCTTCGGCGAGGCATTACTTCGAGAATTATGGTGCAATCTTCTAAAGTTTATTCCAATCCAGCTAGTTTCAAAGTAGCCATGTGGCGATTATAGGCATAAAATGTCAGATTGTCTCCAATGGTTCCAATTCTGCTTAGAATTTGGTTTCTTCCAAGTTAGTAAAAACAAACTAAGCAGGTCCAATGGAGGTTTAGGGTTTGTCCTCAGCAGTTGAGCTTTGAGCCAGCTAGAATTGAGATGATTCAACAATGCTCCAGTACAGACAACAGGTCCCTGGTTGTGGTTTATCTCTACTGTGAAGTGCAGCTCCAGCCCATTCACAGTGAGGCCCCTTTTAGAAGCCAAAGGCTTTTTATGGAGTGACGCCAGTGCTGTTTTATTGGCATTAGCCTACAGCCTATTTGCTTGAAGTTGAAGGCAGCAATTTCCAGTGAATTGGGTGCCCAAAGGTTTCATGCAGGCAAGGCAAACCTCAAAGGATGACTGCTGATCAAGAACAGGCTACTGAGTACTTTAATGCTGCTAATTAAACAGGTCAGAGCAAACCAGGGTTTTGAAAAGCAGCAAATGCTGAGTGAAAATAAAGGTCACCAGATTCCATTATGTCCAAAAGAAAAGGAACTTTACAGTGTTTGTTAAACAACCTTGATTTTGCCATTAATTACTCCTGGCATCACCGTAGGGTGTTACTTGCTGACTTTACCCAGATTTAGTTACTAGCTCTACTTGAATTAGTGACTTCAGAATCTCTCCTGAAAAGGGCAGAAAAGAAAAATAAAATTAGGTTAAAGTCCAAATGAAGACATTTTTTTCCTTAAGTACAGAAAACAACATGCGTACTTTAACCAGCTTTACAACTCATAAACTCATAACACTTAGATAACAAACAATTCAATTTGTAGAATATAAGGATGAGTAAAGTATAAAATGGTTGTAAAAATATTTTGTATTTATCTACAACACCCTTAATGCATACAATCCCTCAAAGTGCTTAATGGCAGAGAAATCAAACTTTGACAGCAAACCATCTAGCACACTCAGAACATATGGCCTGCAGAAGGAGCAGATACTGGAGAGGGAATACCATAATAAATACGTGACAACTAATGGTGCAGCAATCAATATCACAGATGCACGATAGATCAGAAATGGTGGATTGTAAAGATCTTCGTAGTATGTTGGAGGGGTACGAGATAAGGAAGGACAGGCCATAAAGGAATTTGAGCACCTTGTTGTGACTTCTGGAAGACACTACCAGTTTCAAGAGACAATAATCATTGTTGGAATGAAACATTTTCACCATATATAACAACAGAAATAGTATCAATAAAACCAAAAATAAGTAGAAATAAGTAGATTGGGTGATCGCTTTGTGTAGCGCTCGCACTGATCAGCATGCCATTTTAATTCTCAATCTCATTTCTATTCCAACCTGTCTGCAGTATCTTCCATTTCCATAGCAATGCTCATGCAAATTAGAGGAGAAGCTTCTTATCTTCCATCCAGATACTTCAAAACCTACTGGAGTGAATAATATTTTTTTTATCTTCTGGTAAACTGCTCTCTTATCATTTCTCGTCCTTTTTTTATCCTTTTCTGGTATTGGTTTATTATTGTCATATACTTTGAGATACAGTAAAAAACATTTGCTTGGTGAGCTATACAGGTAGATCATCAAAAGTCAAGTCAAGAGTATTTAAATGTTATGTGCACAGGGATGAAACAGTGAAATCTTTAATTGCTGAAGCTTTACAGGCACATTAACACAACAGATAATTATACAATTAGCAATAATACATTAAATTATCAGTTATACCAGGTAACCACATTATAATAGTGGTTTGGTGCCGAGGTTGTGTTGTGGTCAGTAGATTGGTCTGGAAGTGTCATATGGAGGCGGTGTACAGGAAGGGACAAAGCCGACTGTATTTTTTAAGGAGGCTGAGGTCATTTAACATCTGCCAACCCCTACTGTGCAGTGTCTACCATTCAGTGGTGGCCAGTGCTCTGTTTTTTGCTGTGGCCTGTTGGGGAGATGGCGCCCGCATAGCGGACAAAAACAGACTGGACAAGCTGATCAGGAAGGCCGGCTCAGTGGTCGGGGCTGAGCAACGAATGGTCCAGCAGGTGGCAGAGGCCAGAACTCTGAACAAACTGGGTTCAATAATGACCAACCCCACTCACCCACTCCATGCCCTGAAGGTGATCAAGAGCAGCATCTTCAGTCAGAGACTGATTGCACCAATGTGCAAAACTGAGAGACATAGGAAGTCCTGTTTACCAGCTGCTATAAGGTTATATAATGCGCATAAATAACTGCACTTTTTTTTTTTTTTTCATTAATTGTATTTTAACTTGTATTTTAACTTGTATTTTAACTTGTATTTTAACTTGTTAAGTATGGAAGCTATTTGAGGAAATGTGTGGTGTTATGTCTGTCTTGAAGCTGTCGTGGCACTGTAATTTCCTGTAAAGGATTATTAAAGGTATATCTATCTATATCTGTCAGGCTTTTGCAAGTTCAAGAGCCCAATATTTAATGGGAAGATGACATTCTTGAACCTGGAGGTAACAGTTCTCACCCTTCTGTACCTTTTTCCCCGATGGTAGCAGCAAGGTTAGAGCATGGCCAGAGTGTTACAGGGCTTTGGTGATATTAGCTGCCTTCTTGAGGCAATGCTTCCTGTAGATCCTTTAGATGGTGGGGATGTCAATACCATGATCGCCAAGGCAAAGTCCACCACTCTCTACAGCCCACTTCATTCTTGACGTCCGAGTTACCAAACCAGGCCACGATGCAAACAGTCAATATCCTCCCCACGGTACATCTGTCGAAGTTTAATACAGTACATGCCAAATCTCCTCAAATTCATGAGGAAATACAGGTGTTGATGAGCTTTGTTTGTGGTTACATCAATGTGCTGGGCCCATAACGGATCACCAGAGATGTGTATACCCAGGATCCTGAAGCTGTTGACTCTCACCGCTTCTATCCTGCTGATAAAGAATGTTGACCCTTGGCTTTCCCTTCCTGTAGTCAATAATCAGCTCCTTGGTCTTGCTAACGCTCAGAGCAAGATTGTTGTTCTAGCACCATTCAATCAGATTATTAATCTTCCTCCTGTACCCTGACTCTTCATTACCTGCTATTCATCCAAAAACAGTGGAATCACCAGTGAATTTAAACATGGCATTGAAACAAAGTCATTGGTACAGGGAGAGTAAAATAGGGAACTGAGTAAACAGCTTTGAAATGTCCCAGTGCTGGTAATCAGAGAGCCGGAAGTGTTGCCAATTCAAGCTGACTGAGGTCTGCCCGTGTGGAAGTAGAGAATCTTGTTGCACAGTGACAAATATAGATCCATTTACCACGTATACCACCTTGGGTACTTTCCCCAAACACACAGCCTGGCCTGTGCATTTACCACGTATTTTCCATATAATTCAAGGCCTCCTATGCATTTACCACATATTTTCCATATAATTCAAGGCCTCCAAAATTTATGATTTAAAAAGAATATTTTGATCATTTTCTTTTCTTAGGCTCTAGCAAGCGTAAGCAACCAGTTGGACTTCTCAGCAGAAGCCAGACGATAGCTATCAAGTTCCACGTTGCAATTCAAAAAAAGCTTGAGGTAATTATGTTTTAAGTGACCTGACTACCATCTTACGGGTGAACATCTGGGAAGATCGGCGAGGAGGCTGGCTGGACTATGGTACCTTCCTTAACTTTGGTGCCGCTGTGGGGTTATGTTTTGTCGTGGACTTCTGTGTTTGTGCTTTTTTATTTTTTATTTTTTTATTGATTTATTATTTATTTTTATGATACATGACTGTAAGGAAAATCCATTTCGTTGTCTCTTATGAGATAATGACAATAAATTGAATACAATACTACCAGCAGATAGTACAAGTACACTGGGTCACCCCTGTGCCTTTGATGTCTACTACAGTGGACAACTCACCTCCACTGACTCTCATTATATAATAAAATGATCTCAAGAACTGCTATCTGAGGACCCGCACTCGGAGAAAGAAAGATGGCTAAAAAGAAGCAATATATTAAAGAACAATAGAAAATGTTCCTTAAGTCCACAGCAGTAATTGTATTTACATCTGTTTATTTCATTTGTCCATCAGCACTAAATACGAACCATTAAAAGTCCAGACAGTGTGTAACCACTTAAAAAGTCCCCTGGACATTCTAGACCCTGTTCAATGCTGTGAGACCAGGACTGAAGAAATAGCTCCCAGCATTAATATAACTGTACCACCATTAGCTCAAAGGTTTTGTTACCAGGGAATCTAAATTGAAGTGATGCCAAGATTCTTTCTAATTTCTTCTTTGAATAGAGATATGAAAAAGCAGAATCTAGTTTCTAAAATGCATAGAAACTTTCGTTGTAACTATGTCCTGAATGCAGCCATTTATATTCTTCCCTTAACTCGTCCCAGACAAATTTCCCTCATTTTTTCCTGAACACAATATTAATCTCATGACAACTCCATCCAACCCAATCAACAGGTTTACTTTACATAACATTTTAAATTATATAACATAAAAGGGACAATTGCACACCACATGCTTCTTCTGGCTCTTTGGAAATTCTATCCAATTAGTCTCATTCCAGGCAAGGGGAAAGAGTGGGAGAAAAAATCCCCTTCAGTAAGGGAGCTTTCCATGTGGATAATACATTAAGGCAGGGAAAGCATTAACCTCATCTCCTCCATTTTGCCGAATATCTCAATGTATTCAAGAAGATAAATCTCATAGGTTTAGATCCTAGAGTTCCTAAAATAAGGTAGGTGGAATTGGAGAGTTTTAGAGGGTCTGGGATAGTAAGACAAAACATTTTCTGTATCATTGCAATATAATCCTCCAAATTGCAGATACTATTTTATAGAAATCACGGCATGTTTACAGGGTGCAGGTAGAATTTTACAGGGGATCTTGAAATATGTCAGGAGTAAATTCTATCAATCACTGGGATTAGATTGCAAGTGGATGAATTGCAATGGAACTACACCAATTTTTGCAGGGAATACAGTTATATTAAAAAAAAAAGCAATGTCCTGAAATGTTTTTAAGTGCTTGGTAAGAATGTGAACATATGGATGTAACATATAACATTTAAATAAACTGGAATCTTCATAAGAAATATTTCCACTATTCAAAATTTCATCATCCTAACTTCCTGCTCCTCGTCACCGAATTCTTGTCTCTCAGGAGCTGTTGTTCAAAGTTTCCATTATTCAAGAACGGCTAACTATTCCATGAAGTTCTTACAAACACATTTGGTTTCAACATGCTTACTCTAAAACCCAAGACAGCAAACCCGAAATAACTCATCCAAGCCATGGGTGGGTTTTCGCCAAGATTTTCGGATATTAAACTAAACTAAGCCACGGATCTGCAACATGGCTAACACATGTTTGCACAGCCGCCTTCATCAGAAGACTGGACTAAACATTTGATGTAGGGAAAGATTGCATAAAGTCAGTCCAGCTCAGTATCTCATATCCCCTATAGTTTTATTCCCTTCCCTGTTTTACAAAACCCAAATGCCCGAAATACTCAGCAGGTCGGGCAGCATCTACAGAAAGTAAAGAGAAGCTTTCAGGTCCAGAACTTTTCTCCGAAGTGAGAAAGAGAGAGAAAAAAAGGGAAGTTTTAGGTCTCAGAGAAGGTGGAGGAGGGTTATAGTTGGAACCAAAGGAACATCTCTAATAGGGTGAGCCTCTTGACCTCATATGGCAGTTAATACCACATTTAGCTTCTTAAACTGTGGGATGTAATCAGCAGCATAGATTATAAGATAAAAATGTGCCTAAATGACAGCAAGTAGAAATGGCCAGCTCTGATACAAACATAAGGAAAGAGTTATCCACAGTTGGCTAATTCAACACCAAATCCTGCAAAGTATCCAGACAGAAGAAGAGCTGTTGTTCCTTAAGAGTGTGTCGGGTCTCGATGTAATACTGCAGAAAGGTCCGAGTGTAGGTGGGACAATGAATTAAAGTGGCAAGAAACCTGAAGATCAGGGTCACTCCTGTGGACTGAATACAGGTGCTCTGCAAAGCAATTACCCAATCTTTCCACAGATTACTGACTTGCATATTCTCTTTTTCTTTCAGATTTACAGCAATTTCTGAGTTTTTGTTAAACTCTTTTTATAAACACCCCCGACTTATTGTCATCATAGTTTTCAACTGGTAGCATCGTTTTTTGGGTCATTCCGTTTCTCGTGGTCACCGCCTTCTCACCAACTTCCCCTTTTGTTCATTGCACCCTTTTCCTTCTTTGCAACTTAATACTTGTTTGTTTTCAATTTTTTTCCATCTGAAATATTAACTGTACCTCACTCCATAACCTGCTGAATATTTCAGGGATTTTGTGCTTTGTATGGTGGAATTAGTACTACAATGCTCCCAAGATCTAAATGACCTCCATTTTCATGTAATGTTCGATGATTATGTTGACATTTAAAAGTACACCCAAAAAGGTACCTTTTGAGTCCAATATGATCTCTTTACAACTAAGGTAAGTAATACATTAACTAATCGCATCAAATGGCATAGGGAATACCTAAGAGCACAGCTTGTAAAATGCAGCAGTGCATACGTTTTGTTTTTTTAATTAAAGAAAACAAGTAGATTGTTCGGTAGCTGACATACACTTCCTTTGGGTGGAGTCCAAGTTAATACAAATCTTAAAATGGAATTGCTGCTGCACTGGAAATAAAGATCTTTGTGCTCTATCAGAATTCAAAGCAAGGTTTTGAACAACAGGAACCACAAACTAAACATGACAACTTATCTTTAATGTAGTAAAATGTCACAGTGCACCCACAGGAACACCATCAAATAACACTGCCACTGCCACAAACAATAAACTATGAGGATAGACACAAAATGCTGGAGTAACTCAGCGGGTCAGGCAGCATCTCTGAAGAAAAGGAATAGAAGACGTTTCAGGTCGAGACCCTTCATCACTTAGTCTGAAGGGTCTCGACCCGAAACGTCACCTATTCCTTTTCTCCAGAGATGCTGCCTTATCCGCTGAGTTACTCCAGCATTTTGTGTCTATCTTCAGTGTAAACCAGCATCTTTCATACAGAATTATTAGGATAACCGATCAAACTTTCAAACAAAGTTTAGTTCAAACAGCATAAAAATGGCAACAGACATGTCAAAGGCTGAGGGATTTAGGGAGGGAATTGCAGAATTTATGACCCAGGCAAATGAAGAGTGTGCTATCAAAAACAGTGCAATTAAAACTGGAATATAAATGAATCCAGAATTAGAACATCCCAGATTAAAGGCTACAGAACTAACATTGTTAAATAACCACACCAAGAACAGTGAATTATGTTTAAAAATACAATCAAAGGAACCACTCACAAGAAAACGGCTGGGGACAGAAAAGCAAAGTGGGTGGATATAGCCTCAAATCAAACCACCAACTCACTTCAGATTAATTCTAATCTAACCTAAGTATTTCCCATCTCTCTTATTGGCAGATTTCTTGCAGTTGAAGGTAATAAAAGATAAGTGTTTACTTAAAGTTACAAATTAAAAATCACACAATAAACCAGAGGTTTGAGCAGATTTTCAGGTGGTCAAATAAATTGTATACTGAAGCAATGATTAATACACAAGACTAACTTAATAGACCGCATATATTTCATCTGTGAAGTGTTACTAAGCCCATTCACTTCAATGCCTCAAATATAACTCAAATGAGACCTTGGTTATTTACATTTCCTGCAGGAGGGAGACAAGAAGCCACAATAGTGATCTTCATCCAGGCAACAACATCTTACAATTCATATTTGCCAGGAATAGACCAGAATCATAACAAATTTAAATCTACAGCACCATCAGTATTATATTTGAGAAATGTTAATAATAAGGGGTAACCTGGAAGTATCAGAATTTTACTTATCGAAGAGAAAGCAGGATTGACTCCTATTCACACTCTTTCTGTTAAATATACATTTGAGTTCTTAGCTAAGTTTTGCAAATAAATAACAATAATGGATTTAAATATGAAAAAAATCTTATTGTAGCAAGTTCATTTTCTGAAACGGGCTTTATTATCTTCCCAACAGAAGTCATTTACACTATTCCAAATTTTTTTTGTCTTAATTTTTGCTAAAACCCACCTTTGTAAGTGCCTCGATCCTTTAATCTTTACATCTGGTTTCCACCTTCTCCACATCCCTGCCCCGAGGACATAATTAAGCTTACAAGAAAGGTTGCTGCAATCTTAAGTCTGAGGTTAGCGGAGTAATTTGTGGCAATAACAGCAAACTTATTGTTTAGAGAGGGCCAGAGACCTTGGAGGTAGCTTTTCTAGACTTTTTCAAAACATTAGAATACGAACTGACCAAACAGTCCTTCCTGCTTCCATGCTCTGTCTACTTTTGTGAGCAACAACTTACCCATATCAGTCCACTTGCTCTCCAAGCGTGTTTAATACCATCGGGAAGGGAAGAAAGACACTTCAGTGTCTAACTACAAATGCCTTGCTCAAATTAAAGCGGCCCATGTGTTTGTCATTACTCGAACCATCTGTAACTCTCTGCAGCACAGATGCTTTATTTATTTGCTGTAAGTGTTGTGCTGAGCTGGAACTTGCAGCAATGACTGTAAAACTGCTGAAGATTTATTTTCCAGTGAATATGAAGGAGGAGAAGTTGGTAGGAGGAGGGGCATAAAAGGAAATGAGGAAGACTGCTTTCTTGGCAACTGGACTCCTGACAAAACAAAACCTTGCTTAAGAGAACCTGACACTCTTCTTATCTCAAGGTTCCAAACCCACCTAGTTTCTTTCCCATTTCTTGCTTAGCAGATCTGTTAGAAGGATTGAAAAAATATGCATTTGGTCGTTATGTTTGTAAGCAAGTTAACTGCAAATATTCTTGTCCCAATTTGGTCAAAACCACAGCTTCACATAGATCTTTGAAATAGGCTGAACAACAATCAACTGGATTTATGTAGCACTTTTTTTACATAAACATTTTTTAAAATCCAGAACCAAGCAACAATATGAGATATTGGAACTAGCCACCAAAAGATTGTTGACAAGGGTGGGTTTCAAGCAGGAGGGAAGAGGGGATTGGGAAGAGACACAATATATATTAAATATATTTCCAGGGGATTGGGAAGAGACACAATATATATAAAATATATTTCCATTATTTCCTATAACAACTCTTCTTGGTAGAAAGCTCCATATTCTAACCATTCTCAACAAAGAGATTTATTTTGATGTTCCACGTGGATTTATTAGTGGGATCTATCACAAATGGTCATGCCGACAAAATTGTAAAGCTAATGCAAAGCTATTTGGAATTACAATATTCCAAACTGTACATGCACAATAGATTTTTTTGGAATTAAGAAGCAAAATAGTTTTATTCCACAGTTTAAATATAAACAAGTCACCATTGATCAATTCAGCAGTCAGTCAGCATCCGTGGAGGGAATGATTCGCTGACGATTTGAGTCAGGACCTTTCTTCAGACTGATGTCAAGTTATATGACTAAAAGCTTGTGGTGTTTTTAGCAGAACCATTACGGCAACTTCATACATTGAATGATCTCTAAAATATCATGCGGATGATCTGCTTTAAGTATGTTACTTAAATTTTCCCTTGAATGACCCACACTTCAATGTGTGGGAAGGAATTGCAGATGCTGGTTTAAACCGAAGATAGACACAAAATGCTGGATTAACTCAGCGGGACAGGCAGCATCTCTGGAGAGAAGGAATAGGTGACGTTTCGGGTCGAGACCCTTCTTCAGACTGATCAGACTTCTCCAGAGATGCTGCCTGTCCCGCTGAGTTACTCCAGCATTTTGTGTCTACCCACATTTCAATGTTTAGTATGTAGGATTATAACTATTTATAAGGATCACTGAAATAGTCTTTTAAAAGATGGAAATCTATGTGGAGAATTGGGATCCTTCTCCCTTCTATTTCTGTATGCTGAATATTCTTGACTAGACTTTTGAGTCCTGGCAACAGAATAGGACGAAGTGGCTTGGACAAGCTTCTAAACCACACAGTGCCAGGGTAATGAATGAACACATTCATGGCCGGTTGCGTGTGCCAAACTGACATCAGATTCACTCATTATTTCTGCAAGGGACTGGTGCCCAGTAGGAACATAAAACTTTCCAAGCTTCATAACTGTGAATTGACTAAGATCCATGTCCACCTTTGCAGAGAATCCCAAGTAAGAAGGAGCTCTAAGCACAGAACAGAATGGAGGACACTGCTCCTGCCTAAAGATGTCCATCAGCTTTTCAGCCAGCCTTGATATATGCATTTATTCCCAATTTGTGTTGTCTGCTGTGAAATGGGGCAGATGGACAGTATTCAAAAGTTCTAGGAGCAGATTTAGGCCATTCGGCCCATCAAGTCTACTCCACCATGGCTGATTTATCTTTCCCACTCAATCCCATTCTCCTGCCTTAGCTCCATAACCCCCGACACCCTTCCTTAGAAATATCCATTGACGGCACTCCATAGCTGTCTGTGGCAATGAATTCCACAGATTCACCACCCTCTGACTAAAGAAATTCCTTCTCATCTCCTTTCTAAAGGTACGTCCTTTTATTCTGAAGCTATGGTCTCTGGTCCTAGACACCTCCACTAGTGGAAACATCCTCTCTATATTTGCTCTATCCAAGGCTGTATGATATTAGTAATTTCAAAGAGGAAAAAAAGAGCATATTGTATGTGAGAAGATGAATCCTATAAGCATTTACCTTATGGTGTGTTCATGGAAGAATTATGAAAAGAAACTTGTAATACTTGGTCATTTGAGCTTTGAGAGGGAATTTTTATATAGAGGTTAGTCCAGCTTGTGGCAAGTCATACTATGACTATAGACCAGAAAGACAAAAATTCCAGTGAAATCTATGAAGTTGGTGAGGGAAGGGAGGAAAGGTGCAATGTTAAATCTTTATGATTATTAAGTTGGTTTAAGAAAATACTGAAGGAGAACCAGTGTAATCTAAAACTCATTGAAGTGTTAAAGCAACTAAAGGAAAAAGTATCAACACCAAAAGCAAACCTGTACTTAAAAATGTCCTGGTTGATTAAATATATGGCTAGTACCCTGTGATTAAATGGCCTAACTTTACGGTGAGAATGAACTTAGGGTAAAAAACATAGAACTTAATTTTCTCAAGGAAAGGAAGCAGAGTAAAGAATGGAACTCTCTGCCATTATAACACAATTTAAAAAAAATCTATACAATCACAATAATGGATCACAATTAAACTATACATTATTGCTATCTCCTGCATCAGTGGAACATTTTCATTGTTTGTTCTTGCAGAGAATTATTTTTGGGTGGAAACCTATATTCCACCTGAATAGGGTACCCACCCAAAAATATATCTGGGAGTATTCTTGCAATTTTACTTGTCATGAATTTCCAGATAACAAAGGTCCTAAAGGCAGCATGGTGGCTCAGCTGTAGAATTGCAGCTTTACAGCTCCAGAGACCCAGGTTCGATCCTGACTACGGATGCTGTCTGTACGGAGTTTGCACTTCTTTCCATGACCTGCGTGAGTTTTCTTCGTAATCTCTGGTTTCCTTCCACATTCCAAAGACAAACAGGTTTGTAGGTTAATTGGCTTGGTATAATTGTAAATTGCCCTTAGTGTGTGTAGGATAGCGGTAGTGTGCGGGGATCGCTGGTCGGCGCGGACTCGGTGGGCTGAAGGGCCTGTTTCCGCGCTGTATCTCATTATCTCTAAAATAAACTAAGAACAAAACACTCGAACAGTCCTTATTGGATGATGTCCCAGACCCATGTTTCCTCATCAACCTGCTTAGGTAATAGTGTTTGACACCATGGCTACTGGGATATTGGAAAACACTATTAAAAAGGTAAATGGACTACATCAGCAGTGCTAACTCAATTTCAATCGAAGCAACATTCTTTCCCCGGCTCTCTTAAAAAGAACATAACCAACAAGAAGAGATATAAGTGACACAAATCATGATCATGGGCTGATTCTATTCAATGCCATATTCAAGTTTAGTTTTATTATTGTTGCGTTTACTGTGGTACACTGAACGGTTTCGCTTTGTGTGCTTTCTAAACAGATCGGATAATACTATACTTAAATACCATCAAGTCAAACTTAAGAATAATAAATATAGCAAAAGGTAAGATACAGAATGCAGAATATAGTTCTCAGCATCACACAGAATCAGTTCCATAAACAATGTCCAATATCCGGAATGGGGTAGAGGTGAGACTATACCCAAGCTTATGAAAGGACCGTTTTGAAGCCTGATAACAGAGGGGAAGAAGCTGTTCCTGAGTGGTTTCTGCTCCATTCTACCCTAATCTTCATATGAATTGATTTCCTTAACATACAATCTCCATCTTGAATATACTTGGTAACAAAATCTACAATCCTCTGAGGTCCAGAATTCCGAAGATTCATGGCAATTTTTAAATGAAAGAGACTCTCAGTCCAGTCCAAAATGCTCATCAGCTTCCATGTCAAAGCCTTTTAGGAACCCATTCTTTCAAAAAGATATGTTTAGATAGGGGCTTTAACCTTTTGTGGTGCAGAGCAGTTTTCAGCCATTTTAACGTGTAGTCAGCATTGCACAATCAAGAATTCCTAAAGTGTGGAGTAACTTGGCTCTAACTTCAAGTGGACCATATATCTGCATTGAGGCTAATGTGCGTTTTAATCTGCCCAACCTCCAAAGAAATTCACAAACAGCTTCTGAACATTAGGAAAATAGTGGAACTTGGATGATCAACAAGTCCTTCACCATTTCAACATTGCTGAGCTCATAGATAACATGGTTTGTGTTAAGTAATGTTTTCAAAGCAAGGACGTGCCAATAGATTCACAAAGATCTGTCTGTATCTTGGTGTACCATGCACTCCAATAATAATGTTTCCAGAATTCTGAGTTCTTTTCTCTTTTTATTTGTTGATTCATGTTATTTTTACTGAATATTGTAAGATTTTCCCACATAGATTGTCACACTTTTACAAAAGTGTGATCAACAAAGAGTTTCCAAGAGTTTCATGAGGTCAGACATCTGGACTTTGCGTCAAAAGCACCAAAATATGGTGAGGTTTTAAAAACACTGCTACAGAGACACAAAAAACAACATGCCATTACCATTGAACGTGAGCAAGGGAGGTCAGGACTGAGAGATGTTCTCGTCCCCATTTCACTCCCCAAATAACATGTTGCAGTGACTGCTCTATTGTCTGTGGTGAGGAAAACCAACTCTCAGTCCAAACAGGTGAGATGTTATTCCACAAATATGATTTTCAGTTCACAGCTGGAAGAGGTATCCTACCAATCTACACTATTTCCCAACAAGTCACAAATGGCTTCTTTTTTTTAAACTGATCGATGCACTTGCCCAAGACAAACAATGCAGCAGAACTGTGTGCCACGCTGCCTTATACAATGCACCAATTCCAATTTTTAAACAGGGATGAATTAACCCTATGAAGGTTTGGGTGAGGGGGTCACTCAATATACAAGGAAAAGGACGTAAATTGCCTCTTTGCCATCAGACCTTTGTTGAACACAGCACTATATTTTGCAATTACAAAAAAACTTTGTGAATCTTTCAGAAATGTGTACACAGGGTTTAATGAAAGATATTAAGATTTCAAGGGCTCCCGATGCAATGGAACCCATTGCATTACTAATCAAAACTGCAGCACCGGTCCCTACAGTTGAAAGTTTCACATTCTTTCAGCTATCAAAAGAGTTTCATCCAATTGAAAGACGTTCGCTCTGCGGTTCAAGAACAAGGTCACCGAAAGAGCTGAGCTCCTTCCCTTCACAAAGACACACTCTGTCATCACAGCAGGTACAGAATCTTGTGGCACGTCATCTCACTTTCAATCATTCCAGCCTCCATCATATATTTTAACAGTATTCTTGCCAAAAGGCTCGATAAATGCACATTTTTTATACAATTTATCTCACCAAAGCTGCACCATACAATGAAAGGGTCTTTCTGAGATGAAGGATGAAAACTCTTTGCAAAAATAAAAATTGGCACAATGGAAGAGTACATTTAATTCATTCAAGATCAACTGCAACAATCAAGATAAGCCAAAAAATTATCTTAATGTATTTTGGAATTAAAGAGGGAGATATGCACTGTCAACATTGTTGTTAATACAATAGCCTGAACGTCAGATCAGACCGATTTCCACGTTCTCTCCTAGTTTTAGATTTAGAGATACAACATTGAAGAAGCCCTTCGGCTTCGGCCCACCGAGGCCACACCGACCAATCCCTACACTAGTTCTATCATACACACTAGGAAGAATTTACAGAAGACAATTAATCTACAAACTTGTACGTCTTTGGAATGTGAGAGTATATCGGAGCACCTGGAGAAAACCCACGCGGTCACAGTGAGTATGAGCAAACTCCGTACAGCACCCGTAATCAGGATCACACCCGTATCTCTGGGGCTGTACAGCAGTAACTCTACCGCTGCGCCACCCACCAAGATCTCTTCTATCTTTAACTTAACTCTCCCTGGCTTCCAGTCTTTTATACTCGTGTCTATTATCCTTCTCTGGTGGTCTCCGGTTTCCTGGCCATGCTTTAAACCACTTTAAAACACCCTGCCCTCTGGAGATATTAGGACAACATATACTGGGAGTTGTGATTTCTTCCCACTCCTTTCAGCCCATCAGAGTATCAATAAGTCAAACAGCTTGGGAGCCTAAAGAATGGTTAGAAAGAGGTACACATGGTATCTCGGAGTGTGGCTGAAATTTATATTCAATGGATACAATTAACAGGAAGTCGCAAGAGCATGAAGGCAAACGGTTTAAAGGATCACATTAAAGGAATGAGCTGAAGATGGTTGATCCATTTCTATACTGTAGACTCTTTGTAACATAGCCTCAGGCAACTGAAGCCGCAAGGCAGTGTGTTTATCTTGCCACCTTAAGGCAAAGAGTGAGTGTAATGAAAACAAACCTGTGATCTGCAGTGCACTAACATGCAGGGGGATTTGTTTGTTGAGTTGAACCCTATCTGCCAAGAATCAGTATATGTTTTCAGGCAGTGCCCAACAGCAAACTTGTTCTTTTCCTTTCCGTTGTTCCAAATCCTTTATAATTTCTCCTTAAGTTCTTCCTATCCAATTCCCTTGAACACAGGGAGCAAACATTCTCTACAGTCTTCATGAGCTTCCTGGAAGTCCCCAGAAGGAGAGCCTGTGCCTCAATTTCTGCACATCCTTTACCCTAGGGTTAAGCACAACCAAGTAAAACCTTTAAATATTCCTTTAACTCGATAAAACTGAATGTGGTTGAAATAGATATCATTGATGAACTGTACACTGCAAGGGACAGGAAGCGAGCAGGCAAGATCATCTCTGACCCCTCTCACCCTGGCCACAAACTCTTTGAATCACTTCCCTCTGGAAGGCGACTCCGGACTGTCAAAGCTGCCACAGCCAGACATAAAAACAGCTTTTATCCACGAGTAGTTGCTCTACTCAACAGCCAAAAATCTGTAGCCTCCCTTTGATCTGGTATTTTGTTGGTTCACATGCTTGATCAATGGTGTTTTATCATTAATGTTATTATTAATGTTTAGTGTTTTCTGAGTCATTCGTAACTGTCACTGTATGTCATGTTGTTACTTGTGGGCGGAGCACCAAGGCAAATTCCTTGTATGTGAATACTTGGCCAATAAACTTACTTACTTACTTACTTATAGTTTAGGTCTGGAGGCAGGACTCCAACCAGTCTCTTGTACTTCAAGTATTGTGTGAAGTCCTGGCCATGAGAAAAAAAAATTGCTTGGCTAAAGAATGGATCACTACTCTAAAAAGGACCAGCAGAGATTTGAGAAACTTGGCAATCTCATCTTGAAAATATGGGAAAAGGAAACATCAAACCAGCAAAACAGCTTAACAGAAATTCTACAGGAATTATCAAGAGAGTATATTGAAAGCTTTCTAATTTTAAAATACACAAGTTAAAACTTGCTGTCGGCTTGTTGCAACATGAATAAATTATTATCGAATGTGGTCAGCTTTACGATATTCCGAATCAAACTATACATCAACTATCATTTCTTATCCCCTTCCTGTGGTATTACACAAAGCTTCTTGGTAAAGCAATCGTAGATGGCAGGCAAAATCCACCAACTTGACAAACCATTCCACCATGTTTGTTTCCATTATAATGTCTAGAGAATCTTGGACCAGAGGCCACAGCCTCAGAATAAAAGAACATACTTTTAGAAAAGAGATGAGGGGGAATTTCTTTAGTCAGAGGGTGGTGAATCTGTGGGATTCATTACCGCAGACAGCTCCGGAGGCCAAGTCAATGGATATTTTTAAACCAGAAATTTAGATTCTTGATTAACACGGGTGTCAGAGGCATGGGAAGAAGGCAGGAGAATGGGGTTGAGAGGAAAAGATAGATCAGCCATGATTGAATGGAAGAGTAGATTTGATGGGCCGATTAGCCTAATTCTGCTCCTCTAACTTATGAACTTATAATCAGACATTGCCTTTATGATAGGAGGAGATACCTCACAAGGCCAGCCAATTACCGCCCAAACCTAATTACCCCAAAATGATGGTGGTGAGCCACATTACTGAATAACATAGACATAGAAAACATAGAAAATAGCAGGAGTAGGCCATTCGGCCCTTTGAGCCAGCACCACCATTCAATATGCTTATAGCTGATTATCCAAAATCAGTAGCCAGTTCCTGCTTTCTCCCCATATCCCTTGATTCTGTTACCCCTTAGAGCTATATCTAACTCTCTCTTGGATCAGTGCAGTTCTTCCCACAGAGATGTTGGGTAGGGAGCTTTAGGATTCTGACAGCAGGAATTCAGAATCAGAATCACAGCAAAGTCACACAACAGGAGGCGGCCCGCAGCCCATGAAGTCTGTGCCAGCTCATTGCAAATAATCTAGCAAATAATCTACCCATTTTCCTATTTCACTATATATTTGATTTCTTTTCACTTTAAGTACTTATCAAATTCCCATTCGATAGCCATGATTAAATCTGTCTTCGCAACCAGCTTGCATTCCACTGTGTAAACATACTCACTGTGTAAACCAAAGATCATCTCCACTCTATGATCTTTGGTGTAAACAATTCTGCATCATATAATCTTTTTTTTGGGGTCAAGTACCATTCTATGCCCTCTGGCTCTTGGCTCCATCAGCAGTGGAAGCAATTTCCCTCCCTTCAAGGCTTTTCATGATTTTAAATAACTGCATCCAGATCTCCTCTGGACCTCTTCCTTTCCAAAGAGAAACAACTTGCGTCTCCAGTCTACCCATGTTGGTTCAGACCATCAGTCCAAGAATCATTATAGTAAATCTCTTGCATTTCTTAGGGTCGTAATATATTCAACAAAGTTGATTGCTACACTCAAATTATGCTAGGAATAGTATTTTATCAAAAAAGTTCATCACAACGTTCATTCTCCTATATTTTAAATCTCTTTATAAAGCCCATTTCAGACATTTAAAAAAATATTTATTTCTTAATTTGCTCTACCACTTCCATTAGGTTGTACTCAAATATTCCCAGATTTAATTTAAAAAAGGAATGCGCACAAAGATACCAAAGATAGACATAAAATGCTGGAGTAACTCAGCAGGTTAGGCAGCATCTCTGGAGAAAATGAATAAGTGATGTTTCGGATCAGGACTCTTCTTCAGACTGATTGGTGTGGGACTGAAAGTAAGAAAAGACCAGGACTGGCAAAACAGATGACTTCAGGCAGGTGGTTCCCTGAGAGGCCTGGTGAGGGATGGTGTAATCCCAAGAGGGATATACCGTTGTGAACTGTGGCACTGGTTAACCGACTTTTACTTCTCCTGGTTGCTCACCATTTCATCTCCCCTTCCCATACTGACCCTTCTGTCTGTCCTGCACAGGGATCCTGGGTTTATAAAAGAGACAGACCACAAACATTGAGAAGTTATAATGAACAATTAAAAAGCACTGTTTTGTCAACAACTGGAATTATTTTGTTATTTCTATATTTCCTTCCAATGGAGGAGGAGGACAATTGGTTCATCGGCACTATATCAGCACTCAGGATAATCATGTCCGTCGATTCTACATTTATTTCCCTGCAACCTATCACTCCTTGGTGCAGAGAAGTTTGAAAGAGGTGCTGAAAATAATGAAGAATCTAGCCAGAGAAACAAGGTAGAGAGAAACATTTACAAATTGATGAGGAATATCAAGAACCAGAGTCAATAGCTGTAAAGCAATTGACAGCAGAACCAAACAACAGTACAAAGAAAAACCCTTCTTTTCTACAGCATGTGATTAGCATCAGGTATACATTGCCTGACGGGGTATGCAGGCAGATTCATTTATGGATTTCAAAAGGAAGTTGGATCACTATACAAAAATAATTGCAGGGCAATAGATAAAGGGCAAGAGAGTCAAAACAATTGCATTATTGTAGCAGGAACTCAAGAGGCAGTGTGCTTTGCTGTTATCATTCCAAGTTCTGCAAAGCTAAAACATGACGAAAAACAATGGTTTATTCTGCTCGCTGTAACTCTAACCAATCATAAGGTCTTTTGTGCGCACTACTGTTTTTATTTGTTTTTCTGTAATTACCAACCCCCGTATTTCATTAAAGCAAACTGGACATGGTACAACAGGCAACATGATGTTATTGGGGCATGGAAACAAAGCATATTGCATCAGAAGAGAATTCTAATGTCTACATTTTAGGGCACTTTTAAAGGGCTTGCGAGAAGAAATGCAAATACAATTTTAAAACTTTTCATTGCACCTCGGTACATGTGACAATAAACTAAACTAAACTAAGAGAGGTCAAAGCTATTAGTCACTAATAAAACAGAAGAGGAAATTTACAAGATTTTTTTTCACAGATGGGCAAGATTGTGTAACTCTGACAGCACTGGTTGAGATGAATAACATTTTAACGGGGGGGAAAGCAATTGATGGACAATTTGACCAAGGGGGTAAACATTGGGATGGACTGATTATGAGTTAGGATCAGGACATGAGCACAGATCTTGTGATGATGATGTTGGGAGATAGTAGTGCAGAACGGAAAAGAAAGAAAAGATCAGGACCAGAATAGAGTCTGGAGGGTAATCAAGGGACGGTGCAAGTTTGGTGTGGAGAGGACATGAGAGATGCAGGAAGGAACAGCAGATGCAGGTTTACACTGAAGATAGATACAAAATGTAGGAATAACAGCGGGTCAGGCTGCATCTTTGGAGAGAAGGATGGTGACGTTTTGAGCCGAGACCCTTCTTCGGACTGATAGTCAGGGGTGAGGGAGACTGGGGATATATGGACGAATAAGGTGAAAACGACAGTTTGAAGAAGGGTCTCGACCCGAAAAGTCACCCATTCCTTCTCCCCACAGATGCTGCCTGTCCCGCTGTGTTACTCCAGCACTTTGGGTCTTGCTTCGGTGTAAACCAGCATCTGCGGTTCCCTCCTACACAGATGAAAGCAGACGATGAAGAAGGAAATGTAGAATGGTTCATTGTTGGCTGAGGTGAAGGTGACAACGCGGCATAACTAACGGTGAAATTAATCAGGAGGACAGTGAAACTAGTCGTAGCTGATGGGACAAGGGATGGGGGGAGGGTGGGGATGCACCCATCCACTTCACCCGGACGGGAGCCAAGAGGAAGAGCCCCTTACTCCCGGACTCCTCTACTCACCCGTCAGTGGTTTCTCGGGAGAGCGCCGAGCTCCGAGCTCCGACTGCAGCCGCAGCACCAGCGATGCCCGCGGGGCGCTGAGAGCGGCGGATGCATTAGTCCGGCGGGCCGGAAGTTGACACGGAAGCGGGCTGGCGGGCGGGGTGGAGGTTAGGCATGGACCGCACACGCCGTCGCTTAGCAACCGCGGCCCGGGACCTGCTCCGCCCCGACGGGCCTGACTCTGACTCTGACTCTGACTCTGACTCTGACTCTGACTCCCAGTGCTGTTGCTGTTGCTGCAGGCAAAGATTATATAGCGGAGCTCCTCATAGTATCTTTGGTTGCAGGGTCATGGAGCAGAGCAAATGGTGGCAACGCCTCGCCGGGAGCTGCTGCTGCTGCCAGACAGATAAGAGTTGGTCTTGGCATCATGTTTGGCACAAACGTTGTGGGTTGAAGGGCATCAGGCTATTAAACCTGGCTCGGACAAAACTCTAAACTTTAATAGCCCATTAACTGTTATTTGCACTTTATCAGTTTATTTATTCATGTGTGTATATATTTATAGAAGGGTATATGGACACACTGATCTGTTTTGTAGTCAATGCCTTCTATGTTCTGTTGTGCTGAAGCAAAGCAAGAATTTCATTGTCCTATCAGGGACACATGACAATAAACTCACTTGAACTTGAACTCCTATGCTATACTGTTCTATGTCATGGTGGCGCAGCGGTAAGTTGCTGCCTTACAGCAAAATGCAGCGCCAGGGATGGAACCCTCTCCAAGACAGACGTGAAGCTCACCGTTTGACCTGTTTTTACAAAACGTTAAATGGTCAACTCGACATAGATTACAAAACCTACACCAAACCCAAACCAATTAGGAGCAGACGAGGGCATTCGATCCAATTTGAGATACCAGATATCAAGACAGATGTGTACAGCAATTCGTTCTTCCCCTGCACAATTAAAGCATGGAATAATCTTCACCCTACCATAGTTACCCAACCAGATGCAACTAAATTTACGGTAGCTCTTTCTTCCCAAAAACCCTTTCTGGCTTAAGTCCTCCCTCCACCACCTCCAGTTTAAATTCCATTTGGATTATTTTGGAGGACCAAGAAACCAAGAACCAAGAACCAGGGACCCGGGTTCGATCCCGACTACGGGTGCTGTCTGTATGGAGTTTGTACGTTCTCCCTGTGATCTGCGTGGGGTTTCTCCGAGATCTTCGGTTTCCTCCCACACTCCAAAGACGTACATGTTTGTAGGTTAATTGGCTTGATTAATTGGCTTGATTTTTTTTTTTAAGTAAAATTGTCCATAGTTGGCGATATGCAGAGTACTGCCTTGCCGACTACAAAATTCAGAAGGTTCTACGTGAGAGGTGTAGGAAGGAACTGCAGATGCTGGTTTACTGAAGATAGACACAAAATGTTGGAGTAACTCAGCGGGACAGGCAGCATCTCTGGAGAGAAGGAATGGGTGACGTTTCGCGTCGAGACCCTTCAGAAGTTCTGTGGTGCAGCTTTCATTATATCCAATCCCCATTAAGAAAACCTTTGTGTGGCCTGAAGCTATTTCCTGATTTTAAATGATTTCATTCTTTCCAAATTTTCTATATCACCAAACACCAAATATAATCAAATCATTTCCAGATTTCTGCAAGTGGCCGTTACCATTGTGACATTAGGTGATTTTGATGTTGGAATCACAGGCAAATCCCCAGCCTCCCATTGAAGATCTCACACTGAAGCAGAGGGAATTACAAATTAACATACAGATTGGAAACAGGCTCTTCGGCCTGACTAATCCATGCTGACCAAGGTGCCTCATCTAAGCTAGTCCCATTTGCCCACATTTGGCCAATATCCCTCTAAACCTTTCCTATCCATGTATCTGTCCGAGTCTTGTAAATGCTGTTCTAGTACCTGCCTCAACTAATAATAATAATAATAATAATAATAAATACTTTATTAATCCCCTTTCAGGGGAAATTCAGATGTCTACCTCCTCTGCAAGATTGTTCCATATATCCACCACCCTCAGTGAAAATATTGTCCCTCAGGTTCATAATCAATCTGAACCATGTGAAATGTATTCCTTTGGGAATAGTTCCACCCATTGCCAATTCTAAAACTGGACAGAAGAACACCAGTGCCTCTACTTTCAGAGGAAAGGCCTAGGAAGTTCGGCATGTTCCCAACAACCCTCACCAACTTCTACAGATGAGCCGCTGAAAGCATTTTATTGGGATACAATATAGTTTTGTCTGGGAACAGCTCCATGCAGGAATACAAGAAATTGCAGAGTTGTGGATGTAGCCCAGACCATCACGCAAACCAACGTTGACTCCATCTACACCTCACACTGCCTCAACAAGTCCACCAGAATAATCAAGGATGAATCTCACCCTGGTCACTGCCTCTTCTCCCCTCAAGCAAGAGATACAGAAGTTTGAAAACACATACCTCCAGATTCAGGAACAGTTTCATCCTAGCTGTTATCAGGCAACTGAACAGCCCTCTCATCAGCTGGAGTGCAGTCCTGACCTACCATCTACTTCATTCGAGACCTGTGGACTATTCTTAATCAAACTTTATCTTGCACTAAATGTTGTACCCGTAATCATTTATCTGTGAACAGTGGACGACTTGATTGGAACACGTATAATCTTTTCTTTGACTGGATACCACACAAGCAAAAGCTTTTCATGAACCATGGTACACGAGACAATAATAAACGAAACCAAAAGAAGTCATGAGCTGATCCGAGTGAAGAGAGTTGGGACAGCTGAAGGGATAAAGAAAATAGTTTTAAAAATCTTTAAAAACCTGGAAGTAATCATTATTTGACCTCCATGTTCGTTGGGAAATAGGTATATGTTATCTGCTGCAGTTTCAGTTGTTGTGCTACCTGGTTGCCATAAAAGCCAAAGAAACTGTGTGTTTGCCCCGGCATTCCAGTTTGTGATGAAAGCTTAAAACAAATCCAACTTTGTTTTATTCAGGCTGTCACCCAAACAATCTACCAAGAAAACAGAATATAATTCAATTTCTCTTCACAGATGCTTCCTGACCTGCAAAATTCATCCAGTAGTTTGTTTTATGCTCCAGCCTCCAGCATCTGCAGTCTCTTGTGTCAGTTACGGCTCACTAGATTGAGTTTTCACATTTCCAACTTAGTTTGTTTTCATCTATAATTTCTTTTGATTTCACACATTTAGTGGTTCTCTGTAATTAACTGGCCTTCAATGCACCCTTGCACCTGGCTCCACACTCCTTTTGGTATATAATCTTCCCTGCTGTCCGCAATCACACACCTTCCCCTTTGTTCTTCCTTCTCCACCCTTCCTTTGTCTGCATGTTAATACTTGTTTTCCATATCTTTGCCAAGTTACCTTGTCCTCCCTACAAGTGCAGCCTGTCGAGGTGAGTGTATCTAGCATTTTTTGTTCTACTTCAGATTTCCAACATCTGCAGATTTGCTTCTGGACAATAGTGGATGAAATAAGTTTAAGGAACATGCCAGTAAAAAAAAGTAATGTAATGGTTGTTGATACATTAATCATTGATGATCTTACACCGATAAGATCGTTACTTACTGAGCGTATCTTCCTAATTCCGTGTTTCCTGTTCATTATAAAACTCTATCATAAAATTAATCTTCAGAAATCCACAAGAAAATCATGAAATGATCAGAAGCTGTATTTTTTAAATTCTTATATACTCAGGGTTATAGTCTCCTTTTGGAGACACAAGAGACTGCAAATGCTGGAATCTGAAACAAAATACCAAACTGCGGAGGAACTGCGGAGGGTCAGGCAGCATCTGTGGAGGGGAATGAGCAGTCAACATTTTAGGTTCAGAGGAAGCCAAAATGTCAACTGTTTATTTCCTGCCACAGATGCTGCCTGATCTGTTGAGTTCCTCCAGCAGTTTATTATTTGTTATAGTCTTCTTTCTCCTGGTTCTGTTACAGACTAATGTCAAATGTTTGCAGGATATGCAGTCAATCAGACTTTGCCCTATTCTTACCTTTTCTCTATTCCATTACATTACACACTAATTAGTGCTAAATACAACAGTACTGATAACTAATATGCTTAAAGACCAGGTCCATCAAAATACATTGTGATTAAATATTCCAGTCAACAGGAATCCGACCCAAGTTAATTGTAGGAGCACCCCTTTTAAAACAATAAATCTTGGTTAGCCAGTTCATTGTCAGTGTACATTTTGTACATTGGAAAGAAATTGGTCTGCAATATTGAGAGGGAAGTGTATTAACCTATGTAAAATAAAACAGTCTTTGCCTCTGCTAAAGAAGTATGCAGACGACATTATCCAGACGTACTTAGGATTTATACGCTCATTATTTCACAGTTTAATTCCAAAGTGTAAAGCCTGTGCACTCAATAAGTTCTTAACCTCTAATGAAGTCCATTGCAGAGTGTACAGACATACCTGTGAGACATGAGGAGCTCAATCAAAAGTGCATGCAGTAATTTCAAGCGCACGTCACAAACAGTCTCTGGAACTAACAAAGAGCATTGCTGCAACCCTTATAGTAGTTAGTCACATGTCGCAATACTTAAAATTAACAAGAATTATTCACAACCTAAATCACATATACCATGCAAAGTATTAGGCCAATTATTAGAACATAGGACAATAAGAATAAGAAGCCAGTAAGCATTTTGAGCCTGTTCATTCAGTGAGATCATGGTTGATCAGTAACTTAACTCTTTTGTGTGCCTCTTCCCAATATCCCCTAATCCTTTCACTTAACACATTTTCAAAACTCAAATCATAAAATTAACAATTGGTGTAGCATTAATTGCCTTTCAAGTTTATCCTACTCTCTAGATGTAATTTTATTTGTGAAATATGTAACTTTAATTTTTTCATTGTGCACCCAAGGCCAAAATTACCCAGACTCTTGTCAACAATATAGGTTTGATTTAATTTGAATATCACATCATGTTGCAAAATTCCAGGAAATATAATTTGCATAATCTTCTTTGGTAAGTTAACTCCTGGGAACTGGATATAGCACTGGTAAAAAAATCTCCGTTGCGTTCCCTCCAAGCCAAAACCTATAAAGTGTGATGCCTGGGACTGCTCTCTGCTCCAGGTGCAGTCAAACCAAGGCTTTGTGTAGTAGAGTGTAATTTGTACATCAGTGTGCTCGATGCCAAGTCCAGAATAATCTCTATATCTATCTTAGACATTTTCATGATGTGCGTGTGTATCCTGTACCTTTGGATCTGCACTGCTTGTAGACATTAACCTTTAATTCCAGTAGACAAGAGCAATTTTGAAGAGTTAGCATCACCCAAACACATCATTTAAACACATTGCTGAGACTTTGCACACAACATATCTTAAAGGATACGTTGCTAAAATAGAACTATTTAATCTGGTTATTCAAGTGTTTTCGAGTGCACAACCATCACATCAAAAGGCACATAATATTTGTAATAGAAATTTACTGAACAGGATAATCAACATCTGTCAACATTTAGGTGAGACAATGAACTGCAGATTCTGGTTTACAAAAAAAGACACAAAGTGCTGGAGTAACTCAGTGAGTCAGACAGCATATCTGGGATACATGATGTGATATTTTGGGTCCTCACCTCATCTATATGAATACCATTGGCCCATATTAGGAACCTATCCTTCAATGCCTTGCTTTTCAAGTGTCTGTTTAATTGCCTCTTAAAAGAAGTAATTGTATCTGATTCCACTACCTCAGTTGCAGATATCAACCACTGAGTAAAAGCAACATACCCTTCAGACCCCCTATAAAACATCTACCTCCCACCCTAGAACTAAGTCCTATTGTTTTTGATAGCCCTATTATAAGATTTGTTTTGCCTATCTAACCATTCCTCACATAATCTTATGCTTCTATTAGGTCACCCCTTCGTCTCCTTTGTTCCAGTGAAAACAAGCCAATCTCTCTCCATAACTAAAGTCTTCCAATCCAGGCAACATCCTGATAAATCTCCTCTGTGCTCTGTCCAGCAAAATCAATCCGTTCTGCATTCTCTCCAGCACAATCATATCTTACATTACAGACATTACTATACTTAAGAAAGACTTCACTGGCTGTAAAGTGCTTTGGGAAAGTGTGGAAACTGCCAGTCATCTTTCCTAGCATGGAAACACTATCCCATGATCATTGTCTTAAGGTTGATTTCTGCATGTTGGCACATTCTGCACTAAAAACACCCACAATCATAACAAATCCTCTAACATTCTTTTGATGTTTTAACCCGGTCTCACTACCTCTTCCCGCTTCATTTCCTCGATTGCCCTTTACAGTAAATGAGTACAGACTTGTAGTTTGATTCATGGTCTGGCAGTGAGGAAGCAATCACACAGTAGCCCCTGGGAAATAGTAACACCAAGAAATACCACAAAAACCCATTGATCAAAACTAACCCATGGAAGCAGGCCAATGCAGGGGAAAGAGCAGAGTCAGACTGTCTTCGAATAAAACCATTGCAGAAAGAGTTGTGTGATTCAATTCCAAGCATTTCCTCTAAGTTACAATATGCATTACAATTGAAGCTACACTGCACCACAGACCAATAATGATTGTGTGACCTAAAATAGAACTACATACTCTCAGGCACAGTGAACAGTCCAGCAGAAACATTGGAAATACAATTATATCTCAGAGGCACGGACATTAACCCTAAAATTGAGCTACCATGATTAAAATTCTACAATAGAACAATGAGACTTGAATTTGCCTAGTGCCTTTAGGTTCTCTAATACATTAATCCCTTGTTGAAATCCAGTGAATAGTTATATCCACACGCAGATTCACTGTATGTGGAAGCAAGGCAACGTCAATATCCTCTCAGGTCAATATCCCCGGCATTAAGGTCCTAGACAGGCTCAGTCAGCAACATTAGCCAGACTAGCATCGATTATCTGCCAAGTATAATACTCAAGAAAAATATACTTTATTCCAAGCTCTGTCATGGGAAAGAATTAGTAGGTTGATAAAGGAAAAGATTCAAGGATGCGTTCAAAGACTCCATGACAAAATGCTACATCCCCACTGTGTCCATTGGATGTAAAACTACAAGTGTTGAGGCATTTGGAAGCTGGTGAGCATCATATGGATGTTGATAAATCTTTGAACTTGGTTGAATCAATGATTAGAACCTTTATTAAACATTCAGTTGAGATAAAAGCTTCTGCCATGCCAACCTCACGGTTATCAGCAATGTGGTCAAGGAGCAATTTTTCTTTGGAGAAATGGAAGATATGTTTTGCATTTGGGTGGATGACCAAACACATTGCAACAAGCCATTAAGCCAACATAATCATGGAAAAAGCAAGGAGCTTACTGGAAGAAGGAGATAGCTCAGCAACACTTACTGGAAGAAGAAGGAGGTAGCTCAGAAACACTTACTGGAAGAAGAAGGAGGTAGCTCAGAAACACTTACTGGAAGAAGAAGGAGATAGCTCAGAAACATTCAGAGCTGGCAAAGGTTGGTTTGACAGATTGAAACAATGCCCTAACCTGCATCCGTATCTCTGGTAAAGCTGCAAGCACAGACATGCAGGCAGCCAAGGAATTGCCCCAGAATCTCAACACAATAAAGGTGAGGACCTAAATTAATATTTTTCATTGGTAATCATCATGTACATTCCCAATAGCCGTGCAGAATAGTCTGAAAATAATATTTCTTTTCTTGCTATTAATATCTCATCCTAAACCTTCCGACATGGATCCGGCCTCCTGAGGCCCAGAGGTTTTCACTACAAAACTCTCCTACATCTGGAATATTAGTTCTGTTTTCAATCTTTCGTGTTAAGTTCAGGCAGATGTAGACACAAGGAACTGCAGATGCTGGAATCTTATGTAGAACACAAAGTACTGGAGTAACTTAGCGGGTCAGGCAGCATCTCTGGAGGACATGGATAGTGATGTTTTCAAATCGGGATCCTTCTTCAGATTTAGTTCCTAGCCTTTGACCAGGTCTTTAGTCCAAGAATATAAGCAACTTTTTGGAAACTCTCCAGGCAAATCTGCTTTTTCACTGAGAGTCTACATCTGACTGGAAGCTAAAAAGCAGATTTCAATTTTTTTCATCAGTTTGTCAGTCATATGATCAGAAATACACTGGATAAAGCAGAAGAGATCTAACTATCTTTGACGAGCTAAAACACCATTAACACTGCCTGAGCTAAGGAGATAACAAAACCAGCTGACTAATTCCTTTCCAGTGCATATGTTATTAAATCATGAAAAGCAAAATAAAATTACAGATGTTGGAAATCTGAAACAATAACTGAAAATACTGGAAACACTCAACAGGTCAGGCAGCACCTGTGGAGCAACAGAGATAAGGTTTCAGGTTGAAGATCCTATGTCAGAACATCTTCAGATATTAAACCATCAATCTTAAGCCTAAGTTTAAAATGTAAGGAAGGTGCTCAGCAAAGTAACCAAAAACTGATTGATGAGCAAAGGCCATTTGTTCAACTTGTCCCAATTAAGTTCCTTGGTGAGGTCAACCTCGAAATGAGGACTAATTTGCTTTCCTCCAGTCCGTTGCTAATTCGTTGATAAATTATTGATAAATTGTGGCACAAGAAGCATGTTAGTGAATGAAACTTGGATAAAACTCTCACCCACTTCCCCAAAACTCTCAGACCTAATACCACTTTGCATTATGTTAACTCTTTCCTTCAATTATTAGCCTTTCATCCATCTTCAAAGTCCTACTATCTTTGCAGAGACACTTAGAAAAGGAACAAACTTTTAGTTATGCTTTATTAGTGAAAAATACTTCATCCCTAATATATATTTGAAAGGTTGAAAGCATTAATTGAATAAAACAGAATTACATTTAAACCTCACCACATCTCCTGTATTTTTTCTGCTTGTTTGCAGTAGTCTTCTGGAAGTTACCTTTAGAATTTAGAGGCAATCCTGAAGGGTTGTCAACTTCCTGGGACCTCTTGGAATATAACGTTGTGTCTCTGATAACGTAGGGAATTTGGGGTTAATCCTGAGACCATGGTCAATCTTTGCTTTTCCTTTTTTACTTCAAAGTTGCACTTGATAACTCTCCTAGGGAGCTAAGTTTCCAATTGCCGCTCACACAGACCGCAGTCAACAAGTCCAACTTCAGCCAGAATTCAGTCTAGGGTCTGTGGAGACCTAGTAATTTTGATATGGTACTCCTCATGTGAGATATAAAACAGTAGATTAATTAGATTTGTGATGTGCAGCAGCTTACTTTAACAAGCGGCTTAAAAGTTTTGTCCATTTCGCTTTGTTTTTTGCAACACAGGGCCCCAACCGAGACAGCATGAGCAATGACTCAGCTGTGCACAGTCTGCCGCCTTGTGGCTATACCAGAGTCCTGCTCTATCTCTAGCTACATAAGACTGTATTGGATCTACCATACATAATGAAGCAATTTGGCCCAAACGCTCTATGCCAATATTTATGATACACTCCAGTCTCTTACTGATCTTCTTCATCTCAATTTATCAGTATAATTCTCTTTACACTTTTCTGTCAAATGTGTTTTTTTCTTTCTCACCTTAAATTTGCCACTCGTTGTGACAGAGAATTCAACAATCTCACTAACCTTTGGGTAGAGATGTTTCTTCTTTCACAGCTGAGGTAGTGAGGTTCCCAGAGAATGTTGAACACATTCACCAGGCTGTACTTTCAACTTGCACTAAAGCTGTTGTGCAGCAGGTAGATCAGCTGCCTTCTACCTTGTCCGTCCTATTTACATTACTCCTTTGCATTCCCTGCCATATTAAACCACTGTCTGGCCTGTACTTGAGCATAAGATATCCTGAATAACTACTTTGGAGAAGAACAGGTATCCATGCCAAGTGCCCACCTATTTTGGAACACCCAGCAAATGCGAATAGCACTGCAGAATAGAGAGGAGGCAGTTGTCTAGAGTAAGAGAAATTTACAGTACAGAAACAGTGCCTTCAACATATGGCGATCACACTGATCATCAAGCATCCTTTACAATGATGTGTAGGAATTGCAGATGCTGGTTTACACCAAAGATAGACACAAAAAGCTGGAGTAACTCAGCGAGTCAGGCAGGATCTCTGGAGAAAAGGAATAGGTGACATTTTGAGTTGAGACCCTTCCAGTCTGAAGAAGCGTCTCGACCTGAAACGTCACCTATTCCTTTTCTCCGCAGATGCTCTGTTACTTCAGTTTTTTGTGTTTATCTTTTACACTGATCCTACATGACCCCCATTTTTATTCTCCCCACATTCTCACAGATTCTACCACTCGCCTACACACTACAGACAATTTACAGTGGCCAATTAACCCACTGACCCGCACGCCTTGTGATGAGGGTGGAAACTCACCCGGAGATTATGTAAATTCCACACAGACAGCACCCAAGGTCAGGATTGAACCCAGTCTGTGGCGCTGTGAGGCATCAGCTCGAATAGCTGTGCCACTGGTCCACTTGTCATTTTCCTTCAGGACACACACATCGGACAAGCCAGTCCACAACCAAAATAATTCCTGCTTCAAAAGCAGTTTCAAAACAAATTGAATCAATAGAAACATAGCTGAGAGAGTAATCTATTTATTTTATGCAAAAAAGATTTACATCCATGATACATTATTTATTGCATAACAGATTATCAATATTATGCCCACTAAATCTACACAACAAATGCAGAAACAAATATCATTATGGTTGAAAAAATACTGAAATATTCAGTTTAAATAGTAATCCTCAAAATTAATAAATTAGTTCTAATTAACAGAATTGTATGACATTATTTAAGATAATTTTTATATTTTAAAAATATATTTCCAAATTCTTTTGGTGTGAATTAACAACTAGGAAACACAATGCTACAAAGAGAACAGGCAAGGCCAAGAAGATAGATTTGCTCCTGAATTGTGCTGCGAATACCAAGGCAAAGGAAATCTGCGCACCATGGGTCTAAGTCACAGTGACAGAACAATAGGCAAGTTCTTGTCAGCAAAGATCCACCCACTGCCATAACAAGCCAATCTTTCTGTGGCATTGGTTGTGGGAGGAATGTAACCTAGGACACATTGGCGATGGCCCAATTACACACCTTTAATGGGGAACAAAGATTGGGCTAGGTGCAATACACATCCACCGCCTAACTAATAGTATGTTTTCCCTACCATTTCTACCCTATACACATGTATATGCACATGCACATTCATGCAAAGGCACTTGAAGTGTGTCATATACATATAAAGGCTAATTTTATGAAGATGTTTCCCAAGCAAGCAGCCATGCTGGGCGCTTTTCCCTCGTGACAGATTCATCTCCTTTCATCTGTGTTCCATCCTGCAAAGCTCCACACTGTTGTAAAACATTGCTTTCCAACTGCAGTCATCTCACTTTGGTCTAGGGATTGAGTATAGGGGTCAGGAAGTCATGATGCAGCTTTATAGGACTTTGGTTAGGCCGTATTTGGAGTATTGTGCGCAGTTCTCGTCGCCCCGATGTGGAGGCTTGGGAAAGGATGCAGAGGTTTACCAGAATTATACTTGGATTAGGGATATTAGCCAGAGGGAGAGGTTGGAAAGACTTTAATTGTTTTCTCTGGAACCCCAGAGGCTGTGGGGAGACCTGAGAGAGGTATATAAAATTATCAGAGGCATAGATGAGGTACCTTTTTTCTAGGATGGAAATATCAAATACTGGAGGGCATAGCTTTAAGATGAGAGGAGAAAGTGAGATGTGACAAGTATTTTGACACAGAGGGTGGCGAGTGCCTTGAATGTGCTGCCGAGGGTGATGGTGGAGGCAGATATGATAATGGCATTGAAGAGACTTTGGATAGGCACGTAGGTATGCAGGGCATGCAGCAATATAGGTTATGTGTAGGCAGTTAAGAGTTGTTCTTGGCATCATGTTCTACACAGACATTGTGGGCATCCTCAATGCCCTCAATGTCTGTGTCCTATTATATGTTCTATGAAGGATTTCAACAACATATTGGTGAGAAGGTAGCTGAGCCAAGATCACTCCAGAGATCACGGTGCACATTCACTTTAAAAATTCAAGCTCACTTTGTATCATTTGATATTTTAGATGGAGGCGAGAGTTTAATCATTTTTGTGCAGTGGTTTTCTTGCAGCCCACACCAAGTCTTGTTCACCCCTCACCCTTGTGCTTGTTGACCTATACTGCTTAAGCAAAATCTTAACCCATAGTGGTACACTCCCTATGTTGCTCATTTCCTCTAGTCCTCAGGAATGTTCATGTCCCTCCAGTTATATGATCATCGGGTCATCCTATCCCAAGGGATTTGGGATTAGGAATAAAGAAGAAATTTAGATTATTGAGAATTCCCTCTTTCAATATTTTTTTTATTGTTTGGAAACTGACAATTGTTGGGACGGGGCTCCAAAATGGTTTACCGATTCATAAAGAATCATCTCAATTTCTGGCGAGTATCTGTAAACATTCGTTACACATTGGATAGCATTAATTTTCCCAAACATCACTGAAACAATTTGTCACAATAATCAAGATATTTTCTGAATCGCCACTCCTAAACTTCTTCCACTATTTCTATGAATAATTATAGTTAGCTCAAATTAGTTGAGTTGTTGTTTCAAGAGAGGTGCTAAACTGAAACAGATAGCGTAAGTCATTATCACCATTAAAGCCCCATGCCCTTAACTGTGGTAAGTATTCACAGTTTAATACACTAACATTATATGCTCCATTTCTGTAGCTACTCAATATTGTCAGCATTGGTGTCATTTAGCGCCTCCCAGCAGATGGCAGTGTGGTGTTGGGGCCAACACTAACATTGTGGAACAGGTGGAGAACAGCTTACAGCTGTTCGCATTATAGCTTAAAAAAAACTTTGCAACCCTGGTAAGGATATATACAATGCATCTAAGGTCACAAATCCTATGTTATTGGCCTTCCTTTCTCCACTCAAATCATTCAAAGCAGCTTTATAAAAAGTTTACTGCACCATCTCTAGGTGCTGCGACATATTGATACACACACAACCTTTAGTCACAAAAGGACAACCTCACCCTCATTCTTTGGGAGCTTAGGCAGAACCAACTCTCACCTCGAACAACACAACTCATTTCTGTGTCAATGGGGTACTTCCTATCGATCAGGTGGGACGGAGAAATGGGGTGCCTCATCCCAGCTCCAGCAGAAAGAGAAATACTAAGGCTGCAGCATCAGCTCATACACATGCTGATTCTTGGGCTTTCTAACATGGCTGCTTCAATTCAGAGTGTGGCCAAGTCCAATAAGATCATTGTCATTATCTGGATTTTAGTTTTGCACTGTTTGTTTAGCATTGTGTTGTTTGCCGAATCAACTCTGTTTAAATTAATTTTTCCAGTTCTCGCCAAGAATCAGTATCAATGTTTTTTCTTGCTGCACCAATGCCATCACATCTGGTGTACCCAATGATCTGTCCTTGTCTCCCTTCTATTTCTTGTCTATATCTTACCACAAAACCCTGTGTCAGTTTCCACATGTGCACTGACAATACCCAGCTTAACCTCACCAGTGCCTTCCTCTCCACTCTCTCTAAATTGTAAGATCGCTTGTCTGACTCCAGCTATTTCTTATACCAAATATCAGATGGACTAAAGCTAGCTCCTTCAGCCCCTTGCTATGCACCATTGTCAAGGCCAGTGACTTACCCTGGCAACAATCAGAACCTGAGCAGACGGTTTGCAACCTTGGCATTGTATTTGACCTCAGAAAGGAGTACTGGGTCATATCTTCCTGCCATCATATCTGCATAACATCACCCAAATATTCCCCTACCTCAACTCAGCTGCTATGGCTGAGACCCGTATCTGCCTTTCTTACTTCTAGACCTACCTATTCTAGGGTGGCCTCCCTGGCTCTGAAAAACTGAGGCCATCCAAATACGACAGTTTGTCTTGCAGCCCACACCAAGTCTTGTTCACCCCTCACCCTTGTGCTTGTTGACCTATACTGCTTAAGTAAAATCTTAACCTTAAACTATTGCTATCATCAAATGGCCCCATAGTGGTACACTCCCTATGCTCATTTCCTCTAGTCCTCAGGAATGTTCAAGTCCCTCCAGTTTTAGACTTTTAACCAAACCCTAAATATAATTGCTGGACCATTGGCAACCGTAGCTGGGCCTTGTTACCTTTCCGCTTCTCTCTCCATCTTTCTTCCTTTAAGATAATTCTTAAGCCACACTAAAATTTTAGACATAGCATTAATATCTTAAAATTTGTTTAATAACACAACTTTGAAATGTGCTTAGCTATATGCAAGTTACAATATAAATGCAAGTTGTTGTTGTTGTTAAGTTGATCAGTGTGTGTTATAATTTTGCACAATGTCAGGCTGTGAATACTTCTGTCCTTCATCACTGACTCACCCCAGCCTTAGTCAGAGAAGCAGCAGCAATGGCTTCCCGCAAACCTCACACCATAAGATCAGCCATGACTACAAATACTGTGTGACAGCTAGTGTCATCCCCAAGGTGATTCCTTAAATACTATCCAAATTCAGGTTGTTTCCTTCAGTCAAAAATCAGCTGGCCATCAAGATGACTGTACCCAGGGTCTAGGTTCAATTATCCTGCTGTTGATTCTATTGTCCCAGCACCATGTTGTTCTGATTTGCAACAACCAATACCAGTTATTAGGCTAATTTGTCATATAGATTCTCCTTTGTTCTGGAATCCAGGGAACACTGATATTTGTGATCCATAACTGGTCAGAAACGTGAATCTCACTTTGTTGGTTATGAACCAATTGAGACGTTTGAAGTGAAGATTTATAAATTCAGTGAGAGTGCCAGGAGTTCTGAAACTAAGATGGGTACATGGTATGGTCAGACAGGGTGGCCTTGATCTATCAGAATGCCACTGTGAGCCAGAAGGCTGCTTGGCCTACTCTTCTTCTAATACTGTGCTTTGATATTCCCACAACTCAGGACTTCCAGGATACATGCTCAATAATAGGGAAAAATGGTGGGATGTAGAATGTGTGCATGTCAAGAGAACTGATTTACAGCCAGAAGCAGCCAATACTGCTCAAATAATCCAGCCACTGAGATTGAAACCTAGACTGGTGGTGTAAGTAATAGTCAATAACTGAGAGGCAGCTGCAAAGCCATTGTGTTTTGGTTTACTTCAAAGCGCAAGGGTAAATTATTCTTAATATCTAATTCCTTTAGCCACAGAAAATTAGAATTGGCACACAAATTGCAGTCACCATTAAAGCTACGTATATTATTTCACCTATCTTTCCAATCATCATGGCTCCAGCATTTCCTTCCCCCACTGCGAGGCCCTCCTGGCTCCCAATCCACCTCCCAGTGTCTCTTCCTTTCCTCAGTTCAGGTAATTAAACAAACACCAGATCATTTCAGGCACGGTGGTAGCAATCACATTAGGGAAATGGGATGAGGCTGGATCAAGGAGGCCTCGTTGAAGCAATAGGTCAAGTTGTGAGGGTTCAGAGGTCACCCATTCCTCACAGCATGTCGGGAGCAAGCAGTTAGGAATGCATCCATTTCGCCCAGTTTAAAGCTTGCAGAGGAGGGAGTATGTGTCTGTGTGTGTGCTGAGGGAATAAGGTATGAATGTGCACACGTAGCAATTGGCTTGTCATGGGCTTTTTAAGTATCACAACGCTCCATTAATTTTGCAGCTGTCGGTGACACCATCCAGTTTGCATAAACACTATCATTTGCATATCTTGTAAAGACTGAGTTAGTTCCATCGAATCTTGTGATGGGGACAGGGCTGTCTTCAGACCAGCAGGGGTACGAGATGCCTAAAAACGAAAACAGATAATTTTTTCTGCACAAGGGGGAAAGCACAACAAAAAGAAAGAAAGATTCAGGCGCTGACAATTACTCTCACCAAACACGCCACATCTAATTCTGTGCACGAGTCAACATAATGCCCACCGTTAAGGGGCAGAAATATTTTTTAAAGTAATAAATAATAAATTAAAGGACAAAAATTAACTGCTGCAGCGGCGATGGCTTTGCCTCTGCTTACACATCTTGAGTGTGTATAAAATCAGGGGGAAATTTATACTTTTTCACATTGCGCCTCAGGGGGTCTGATCTCCAAATGGTGGATTCAGCCATCTCGCATTCTCCCTTTGAGGTTGGTGAGGTATGAGTTTGTGGTAGTAAATAGAAGACATTGCCTTTGTTTGTTTTATTACCGTAGCTGCTTTCTGAGCCTGGGATAATTTTACTGTGATCAATAATCTCATCAAATGTCCCAGCTATATGTGGGGGTATGACTATCTACACTATATATTAGTCTGTTGGGGCAAAACTCCCATTTCTGCCCTTTGGAGAGGGGGCAGAATACATGCAACAAATCCTTGGACACTAATGTGGGCATCTAACTTAAGCAGGCTTTACATCATCACATCCTCGGAACACTGGGCTCGCAGAGACTGAGCACGGTACACTTTGGGTATTAAGAGTGGATCAGATTATATTGGAATCTTTTGTTAATGTTCAGTTTTGAAATGGTGGAAAAGATGATTCAGGGTCTTACACTGGAATGTGCTGTGCTACATAGAATGTTGCAACGGAGAGGCTGACAGTAAAAGATGTAATACCAGGAATATTCTAAAATAGAGCTACGTACTGACGATGGGGTCGATAAGAGTGAACGAGAGCCTTTTACTGTGGGTATGCTGAGCAGCAGAGAAGTCACTCTAACATTCAGGGCAGCACAGCGAGTTGCTGCCTTACAGCGCCAGAGACCCAAGTTGATCTTGACTACGGGTGCTGTCTGTACGGAGTTTGTACATCCTCCCCATGACCTGCGTGGGTTTTCTACAGGATCTCTGGTTTCCTCCCACACTCCAAAGACGTACAGGTTTGTAGGCTAATAGGCTCAATATAATTGTTAATTGTCCCTAGTGTGTGTAGGATAGTGTTCGTGTGCGGGGATCGCTGGTCAGTACGGACTTGGTAGGCCAAAGGGCCTGTTTCGTGCTGTATCTCTAAACTAAACTAATTCAACTTAAGAATGAAACTAATGTCAAACTTGACCTGAGACCAGTTGACTGTGAATTTCAGTCTGTAAGAATGGAAGTTCTAGTCAAGTTTTCCCACCAGGATGGCATGTGTGTCCTCCAGGGGTAGTGTGGAGTAGAATTTAAATCACTCGACTATCAGACAAACCTTTGGACCATGAAATCAGAAGCACAAATTCAAATTGCATCATAGTAACTGGGAATTTTAATTCAAATATAAAATAAATGTGGAATTTAAAAGGAAACCTTAGACTCTGATGTTAACCATAAAACCATTTGGTTCACATGCCCTTCTGCAAAGAAAATCTTCCATTCTTACCTATTCTCGCCCCACTTGATTCTTTATTGCTTCCACAATTTAGGATTAATCAGATAATTAATAATGTGTACTAGCAATCTCCCCAATAAAGAAAAATTCTTCCATGCAGACTGTCAGCTAACCCATGACATAAAAGACTCTGTAGAAGGTTCACAGACTGTTCTGAGAATTGAAAAGCCCGAGTTGTGTTATGTTGGAGTTGCATTGCATTCTCCGAGGTGTTCAGCCTGAGTGGGGTCTCTTTCTGCTCCCTAATGGTGGAGTCACATTGGCAGCTGCCCTCAGAGTTTCTCACTGGTGCCTACTGCCATTCAGTGGGCTTTGACAAGGCAATTGTGCGTTGGGAGAAAGTATAGTCTAGAAGTGCACGTAAAACCAACTTGGGGCGAAGATTATGCATTAAAGCAGAACTGCCAACTGCTGTCGCATTGCAGAAACACCCAGGAACCCAGGAACTAAACACAGAGCAATGAATAGCTTGGAGGAATGACATGATCATAAATAAATCAAGAAATGGGAGATGGAAATAACAATCAGTTCTGAATGTTAATTGTCATCCAAATACCATGATTAAGAAAGTGCTTCTTGATGTAATTTCTTGGGTGTGTATTTTTACGTATGCCAGTGATGAGAGTGTGCGTGCACAATGTAGAGAAAGGCAGAGATATCTATCAGTGGAAATGGAAGCTACTTTATGTCCTTGACACAAAAGGATGCCAATATGTTGGATCTACTGAGAAGTCTGAAATTAATCACCGAGCAATTCTACCAACTGTACAATATAGAATTGATGATGAGAGATATTTTAAGGATTCCCGAAAGCTGCCTAGTCTTCTTCGGTAACCAACAGAGAAAATGCACAGGTGACTAATTACACCATGTAAATAAAGCCAGGGTTTTCCTTGGCTGACATAGGTAGGTTTCCGCAATGAATGAGGGGATGGGCTCCACAATGCATGCACTGAGTCTGAATTCATTGAATCCAGAGAGAAGGAGTATTTGTTGGTTTGAGTCAATCCTCTGTCGCCGAATCTTGGAGGCACTCTGTGTAAACGGGGCCATCGGCTGCAGCAGTGGTTCCTTAAATGAGCTTAGAATCTAGTAAATGCATGTGAAATTCTACCGTAGAGTTTGTTCTCAATCCATGTGGAGGGGAGGGACCGAGGGAGGGGAGCATTATTACAGTCTACCAGTGGCGTCTCTTCTTCAGCCACTCCGTCTTCATAGAGCAAGGTGTCTGATGGTGTGGAGGCTGCAAGGTCCAGGTAGTCCTAGAGGCAGAGGCAAAAAATTCAAACTTAATGGTTGCCATTGATTCAAAAGACAGAATGAAGCACATACCAGAGAGAAGGAGGGAGTGAAGGAGAAACACACCGGGGAAGAACATAGTTACAGCAGAGAGATGGAAAATGGGACAGAGAACAGATTTGGAGATGGGAGGCTGAAGTACAGAGAACTAAGAGATCAAATAGACAACATTATGGAGGTTGGGAAAGAATAATGGAGATAAAAGATGGATAGGAATATGGACAGATAGATAGAGCAATACAGCTTCATAGGTTCGAAGGGGGAGCAGGAACCAGAAAGATGATGGAGAACAGACCGAGAGGTAGATCTGGAATCATTTAGGTCAAGAGAAGCAAAAGATGATAGAAAAGAAAATAGCAAGAGGAGAGCAACCAGAAATGTTGAGTTTTAGAGAAGATAGAGATTTTTAAATTATTTTTATGACTAAAGGGAAAAAAATTTTTGTTGTCTCTTCATTGAAGACAATGACAATAAATTAAATCAAATCAAGAGAGAGAAAGATCAGGAGTGAGAAAAATATAGACGGGGCAAGGAGAGAGCAGAATTAATAAGAGAGGGAAAGAAAGTGATAATTATTGGATAATTTAAAACAATTTAAATTCTGATTCAGACTCTCTCTTAACTGAAATCATTCTGCCACTGGCTATAATGCGCCTTACTTGATTCAATTTGTGTCTCATATTATGCCAGTGTGAGTCAGACGAGTGTGAATTTGAACACCACTCTAGAGTCCAATACACAATATCTAAACTGACACGGTAGTCAAAACCGAGAGAGTGCTGCACCTTTGGAAATGCCACCTTCTAGATTAAACAGTAAAGTAAACTCACACAAGCCCTCCCAGGGAACAGAAACATGAAAGGACAGATGCAATCAAAAGATCTTTGGTGTGCTGCTTCATGGAATTTCAGAAATAAACTTGCGAGTACAACTATTAGGAAAGTAAGGGGGTTTTGCGGAAGTTAGAGTTTTAGTGCGAATTCGGGTGGAAGTTGGTATGGTTATGGTTCCTATACCGAAGGAAGGGCACATTTGCTTGGAGTCAGTACAGCATAGATTAATCTGATTGTTTCCTGGGATGAGTTATATGAGAAGCAATTGAGCGTGGTTGGCCTCACTCAAAGAGGTGATCTCATGGAGACATAAGATTCTGAGAAGTAGCACTATGGATCCCAAGAGGCAGTAGGATTGAGAGATGAAGACATCTCTTTAATAAGGAGATTAGAAATGTTTGCAATTTTCTTTCTCTCTATTACTGCCAACTATTCTGTTTATACCTCTACGTATACCTCTGTTTATTTGCTAACACAATATGCAAAGAATCTACAGACACTGTTTTGGCACTGAGTTTGGGATGTTGCCACTTGAGTTGGTAGATAGACAATAATCTAGCATATGGCAAACAGAGAATGGGGTTCACTAGGAGGAACAAAGATGATAGCAAGCGCTGGGCATAAGGGATATATTGGGAATTCACTATACATGAAACAAGTGCACATTGTCCAGAAGGCAAACAATAATATTGAGGTTTGGGGCAAAGACATGGAACAGAAGAATGTGGCAATATGCAAGAGGAAGTCTGTGATAATGTTGCAGGCGGAAAGGCTGGAGACATACAAGTCATTTGTGAATGCCAATGAGCTGGACAGGTTCCCCTCATAAAGAAGTTATGAACATTTTAAAGGAAGCTTTTAATCTGATGCTTTTGGAGATTTTCAAAAGCTACAAATTTGTTGTATGAACCAGCAACCAAAGGAATGGTTGGTGATCACACAGTCAGGATGAAGACGTTGGCGAAAAGGTGCAACTTGATGCTTAAAAATTGGAGGCACATTTGCTCAAGGCATTTTTCCAAACTGCCAGCAGGGAACAAGCCATAGAAATGGTAATAGCATAGGAAGGACCTTCAGATGCTGGTTGTACAACGAAGATAGATACAAAATGCTGGAATAACTCAGCGGGACAGGCAGCATCTCTGGAGAGAAGTAATGGGTGACGTTTCAGGTCGAGACCCTTCTTCAGACTAGTATTATCGGTTTTTTCATAGCATAGACATGGACAGTTGGAAATCTTGTATATCACAAGAATGGTAAAAGTAGGAAGGGCTGTGGAGGCCAAGTCAATGGATATTTTTAAGGTAGAGATAGACAAATTCTTGATTAGAACGGGTGTCAAGGGTTATGGGGAGAAGGCAGGAAAATGGGATTAGGAGGCAGAGATCAGCCATGATTGAATGGCGGAGTAGACTTGATGGGCCGAATGGTTATACTTGTGAACTTGAGGACTGCTCCACACTCACCCGACTCCTCACCATCATCTTCTCCAGTTCTTTGCTGATTTCTGCAAATGTTGGTCGTTTATCCGGCTCTTGTTTCCAGCAATGCAGCATCAAGTTGTACCTGAGAAAGGATTGAAGCAAATCTATATCAGTGTCTGATCGCAGGGAAACTAATGAAATACAATCCTGACTGCTCTGATTCTCACCTTCCCCATCCAGTACAGACACTGCCCGTCTGTTAACTTCACCATTTGATGTTGACTCGTTCATCGTGTGGTGATTTCCCTGTCAAGCATTGACCAACACTGTTCAAATCTGGCCTGACCTATCCAGCACAGGACCACCCTCTCCAGCAATAATTCTTACGGTCTACCACTTTCTCGCCGTCTGAACCTGGACGTCTGATCGTCAACCCATGTCAACTCTACTCCCATTCTCTTACTGTCCGGACCTGTCCGCTGCTGGCTCCACGATCACCTGGATCTGACATCTACTGCCCATCGCCAATTGTCCCTGTCCGTCACTGACCAGACTTCCAATTCAGTGCTGCCCACTAATTTTCCATCACTTATTCAATTCCACCTTCCTACCACCAAGTGCAGTGCTAACCCCACCTCAATCCCCGCTGTGTCCAGAGGTGAAGAGATCTTGGATTCAGTCCTGGGTTTGATCTCAGCATCAGTCACTGATCATTCCTAACTAATGTGGACTTTCTCTGTGTGCTGCTGACCTTCCAGTAATGTGCTGGCCTTCCTGTGCAATTCTGTACTTCCTGATGCTGGAGGGACAGAATCCTTCTCTCTCAGAGTCAGTGCTCACTTTTCCCATCCAACGCTGACCTTCCTATCTAGTGCTGACCTTCCTATCCTGTGCTGACCTTCCTATTGTATGCTGAGCTTCTTGTCCACCACTGACACTCATCTGTCCCATGTGCATCTCCTGATCCAAACACATTTTGGAATGTGAAGAGTTGCTGCATAATAATCTGTAAATTCTATCCATTAGTTTCATGCCATTGAAGCCTGACCTACATTTCCTCACTGCAGTTTTCTGGTCTCTCCATCCGGTATCCTGTCTTAAGCAGATTGAAGAGGCGTTCAGGGGCAATTCCGGGGTAGGGATTTCCACCCAGTGTCACTATTTCCCAAAGTAGAATGCCAAATGACCACCTGAAGTGTGAAGGAAGGAGAACTACATTAGTATTTCCAGTACTAACAATGATGGTTGCAGAATGATGGCTCAGTTAGTTCAAACTAAGATTAAAAATTATCATCAGTTCAGGATGGTTCTTGATGCAGTTTTGTTCTCTACTGAGTTAGCTGGAATGATCAACAAGAGAAAACCTTTCAGTGGTTTAAGGGAAAGGTCAATAGAGTGAGGCGTCAGATAACTATTTTAGTCAACAGGAACAGATGAAACAGGGAAAACGGCCTATGTTTGTGTTTTTCATTTAATGTAGTAGATCTTGATTCAGTGATAAGGTAAGTGGATTGATAAATAATTAATAAGGGGCAATAGGATTGAAGGCCTTGGCCCTTCTCTTTCTTATCGTTGTCCTTGTTCGTGCCAAGGTTTAGCATTAATAGTGCATCATCTGATGAAAGGTGTTTGATCGGTAATATTAACCGTTTCTTTCTTCACAAATCCTACCTGACCTGCTGAGTTTTCTGTTTTCTCCAACATCAGAGATATTTTGCTTCAGAATAAATTGAGGACCTTCTCTATTTTTGATTTTCAACTCCACAAAAATGGTGAGTATGCTAAACTTACACGTCACTTTGCGTTGTGTAGATGTGATCAAACAAAGATTCAATTGCCATCCATTTCACAGGAATTCGACCCTAGAGGCAAGAGAAACACAAATAAAAAAATCGCTCATCTGAAATACAGAGTGAGCAGAGTTTGCCCCATTCAATGGAAAGGCACCGGTCGCTCTCTACAGTCATTTATAATCACAGGTGATGTTTCTCAGTGGAAAAGAGCTTATTTCCCACAAACAGCTATGCATCATCTCTTTCTTGGCACCCTCAGTCAAGAACGTTGATGAACCTTTTCAATTGGTAAAAGACAGAGCAACAGGATGAAAGTAGGCATCTCCATTTAATGGATAAAATGAACGAGGAATAGTTCATAAGGTCAAAAGGAATAGGAGTTGAAAAGCCATTTGGCCCATCAAGTCTACTCCGCCAAAAAGGGACCACATCACCCCGATCCTGGCCTCTCTCCACTGGCTCCCTGTGCAGTTCCGTATAAACTTCAAGATCCTCCTCCATGGCTACAAAGCCCTCAATGGGCTTGCCCCCACCTACATAAAAAGTCTTCTCACCCACCACTCCACCTCCAGGCCCCTCAGATCGGCCGACTTGGGGTTGCTGAATATCCCACGGTCTAGGCATAAGCTCAGGGGCGACCGCGCCTTTGCGGTTGCAGCCCCTAGACTGTGGAACAGCATCCACTTTCCCATCAGAACCGCCCCCTCCATCGACTCTTTTAAGTCAAGACTAAAGACTTATCTATACTCGCAAGCCTTTCCTGACGTCCTCTGAGTGAGGGCTACATGTATATATGTATGTAGTTTGTTTTGTTGTGCTATTCTTATAACAAATGTAAAGCACTTTGGCCAACGAGAGTTGTTTTTTAAATGTGCTATATAAATAAACGTGACTTGACTTGACTTGACATTCAATCATGGCTAATCTATTTCTCCCTCCTAACCCCATTCTCCTGCCATCTCCCCATAACCTCTGACACCTGTACTAATCAATAGCCTGTGGGGTTTCCTCTGTCGCAGTCGTTATCATAAGTCGTTCAGGTGATGAATGTTTACAGAAGGTGCACAATACCTTGCTTCTTTTCACATACGAGTCCTCCTCATACACATCCCTGGAAAGTCCAAAATCAGAGATCTTCATCTTACGTCCTTCAGCAACCAATACATTCCGTGCTGCCAAGTCACGATGAACAAGCTAAGGTATAACAAAGAACATAGGCAGTTAACTATATGGACATCAGATTAAACTGTGAGCTCAGAAGATCTGACTCGTCTGTTGTGAAGTCTGTTAATAGGAGACCTTTGTTGTGTGGTGGTGTAGAGCTTTACCATTGATAGCTCAGGTTGCTCACTCATTATCTCAAGGTGGCAAATAGCGTGCAAATCCCTACTCCAGCAGCAATATCATCAGGATAGGCAGGTACGATAACATAATTTATAAAGGCATTTGTTCAGATACAAGAATAGGAAAGGCATAGAGGGAGACGGGCCAAACATGGACAAATATGATGAGCTTAGATGGGGCATCTTGAACAACATGGACGAGTTGGGCAAAAGGACCTGTGTCTGTGTTGTGCGACTCTGTGACTCTATAACTGATTTCATCAGAGTAATTTAGAGGAAGGTCTCGCAGATGGCTTAGCAGTTAATGCTGCTTCCCAAAAACACATAAGAAAAGGAAAGAATCATTCCCCATCCACCAAATATGAGAATCCGGGTAATGCCAATACAGAGCTCTGAGCCAGAATCCCAGTCTCTGCTGGTCGGGACTAGCTGCAATGTAGTTCAACCTATGCACTTTCTGATGTTACCTACAGAGCTAAAACTCAGTTGTAGTGAGGAATGTCTCATAAAAAAGACAGATCTAAATCTAAAAAAACAGATCTTCTTGAAAAGTCATGAGAGTTCAAGTCCCCAACATCAACAGCAAATAGGGTTAAGGTTCACCTTCATTTCAGCCAGGTACTGCATTCCACGGGAGATCTGCCAGGCAAAAGATATTAGGTCTCCCATGGTCAAGGCCCGTTCATCTGGATTATCCAAATAGCTGGAGTTTCGATTGCCTTCACCCAAGTAACTGGGACCGACTTTGCGACTTTCCCTCAGGAAACTTCTCAGTGATCCGTATTTGGCGTACTCCACAATAAGGTAGAGAGGACCTGCCAAAGAAAGAAGCCAGATTTTCCCAGACTAAATCTACTGTTTGCCACATATCACACTGTCAATGATGAAAGTGACACACTGGGGTTCGAAGCGAACTCTATGGAACCCACCACTTCTAGGGCACGCTGGAAATCTTTAGAGAACAGAAGGTTGAGTGGTAGCTAATGAAAAGCTAGGAAATTATAAAAATGCTTAATTTAAGTGCAAAAGAGGTTTAGTGTGGCAGAATGGTGCAACTAGTAGAGGTGCCAGCTCACAGCTCCAGCGACCTGGATTCAATCTCAACCTCCAGTGCTCTCTGTGTATTGTTAGCATTTTATTCCTGTGACTGCGTGGGTTTCCCCCTGGGCTTCCTCCCATAACCTGAACATGTGCAGGTTTGTAGGTTCATTTATCACTGTAAACCTCACCTTGTGTGTGTGTGAGAGTTAGAATCTGGGGGCAGTGTTGGGAAGATGGGGAGAATAGAATGGGACTAGGGCGGAATTGATGTTACTTAATGTAGAATAGGTGTAAATAAGGTTTTAAGGTTTGATGCAAATGGGTTAACACAGGGGGCGACACAGTGGCACAGGAGGTAATGTAGCTGTCACATAACACTAGCAATCTAAGTTTGACTCTGCCTTCCCATGCTGTCTATGTGGAGTTTGCATTGCCCCAGTGAGCCAGATTCAATCCTAACCATCAGGAAACATAAAGAACAGGAGCATGAGCAGGTTATTTGGTCCTTCAAGCCTGTCCCACAATTCAATACAATCATGGGCGATCTACCCACTGATTGCCTCTTCTGTGCCGGCTTCCAGCAGCACTCAGTTCCAATATCTTTCAAAAATACCAACCCCTCCCTTCCCCATTGATCTTACCTCCACAACCCTCTGAGGTAGCGAATCCCAGAAACTCACTGCACTCTGAGAGTAATCCCCATGTACCTCAACTTCAAATAACCATCCCTAACTATGTCCCCTCCCATTAATGGCAACATCTGCTCAGTTATGCTCCCTATGGATCTTACACCTTTCAGTAAGATCACCCCTCATTAGAGTTCACACATTCTACTATTTATTTCAAAATGTCCAGAGGGTTGTTAATGTAGATTATTTCAAGTACGCACAGTAATTAACACTTTAAAAAAATAAAAATAAAGGAATTTTGACCTAAAACAATAACTTTTTCTTTCCACCGATGATGGTACACTGCCAGACCTGGTGAATGTTTAGAATTATTTAGATTGTATTTAGTATTTAGGTCCTATCATTTAAAAAAAAGTCCCCTTCCTCTTGAATGTACCTTTATTATTTCCCTGAACTATACACAAGTCTCAATTCACATTGTGTCAAGAAGTTTTTTCTTAAATTCCCATTTGGATTTATTGGGTGACTACCCTGTATTTTATGTCCATACTTCTTTCCTATGTTTCATCTTGCCCCAATCTTTAAACTAAATGAATAAACATTTTATTTAAATAAATGGGCCATGGATTGAATTTGTTACTGATATACCTCTCTGTGCCCTTTATTTTCTTACCATCCTGACTGCAGGCTCCATATAGTTTGATGATGTGAGGATGGTTCACTTGTTTCAGCAGGTTGAACTCAGATAAAAGGTCTCGTAGTTCACTCTGAGATGCATTTTCTGCCAGACAGAAGCAAGGAGTGTGGTTAATTCCAAGATAACTACCGTTGTATTTAACTTCTACTACCCTCACGGCATAAATAAGCAGCAGCAAACTGCACATAAAATAAATAATTTTGGAAGTACTTCAGAGAACTGTGATTAAAACGGGATCAAGTAATGCTTAAAGGGCCTGTCCCACTTGGGCATTATTTGCTCGTCATTTACGCGACGTCATTTACACGTTACGACGCACGCCGCGACATCATTTACACTTCACGCGCGCATCGTGAAGCGCACATGGCGCGTGATGAGATGTGGTGGCGTAGGCAGTGACACAGGATTTTGGGATTCACAAAATCTTCAAGTGCCACCTGCGTGACGCGCAAATGACGCCCAAGTGGGTCATGCCCTTTATTCAAATGCCCCTTCACACCCAGATATTTCAGCATGACAATCTAGGCTTCCTCTCTTGTTCAGCACAGAGGCCATGTTGCACTCTCAATTGCATTATGTTTCAGTAGACAGATTAAATTGAGACCTGTCTTCCATCCAAGGTGGAATTTAAAGATCCTGTGTAATTTTTTGAAGATGCAGGAAATTCTCCCAGTTCCTGATCAATATTTATCCATCAACACCTTTAACAAAAACCTGGTCATTATAGCTGGTTGTGTTTAAATTTGCTATGTTTAAATTCGCTCCTTCGGTTCCAACATACCCAGTTCAAAACTGGGTGTAAAGCTCTTTGGCAATCTTAAGGGCTATGAACATTCAAGTCTTTCAGTTATTCGCCTGTTGGTCTCCAGGTGAGGTTCCAGTTGAGAATGAAATAATAAGTCTACAAACAGGTCTGCTAATAAATATAATTAACTGTGAGACTGTGTTGCACCATGGAGTAAAAGCCATTCAGTGTCAGCTGTAGGAGATTACTTTATCTGCACATCACAATAACACTTAGAAGACATTCAGCCTAACCTTTTAACATCTTGACAGCCACAGTGGTGTAGCCTGCTTTGCCCTTGAGTTTGAATGCCGTAGCCTTCACTACTTTCCCAAATTCTCCTTCACCCAGGGTTTTACCCAGGACCAAGTTCTTCCTTGCAAACTCCCACTTGGGATCTTCCTGTCATAGAAAACAATACACAACCACTTAAAATAGCTGAAACATAGGATCCAAGTCCACTAGCATGAGCATTAATTTCAAGCAATCCATAAACTGAAATATCACCTCACCGATAATATGCGTGAACAATTAAATCTAAAATCAAATCTCTTGCTATCACTTTTCACGTGGCGATGTGGAAATTGTATCTGATATTGAAATGAGTAAATGGAAATTATGTCCTGTATGGAGATGATGCCCTGCTCATATTTGGCAATTATAGACCAGATTTTACTGCTCTATTAACAACAAGATTGTTAACGATCACTGTCGGTGACCTCCATGAATCTGACAACAGCTATAGGATTTCAGCAAGTGTGTTTAATGCAGAAGTCAGGAAGTCGCAGTCAGTGATTCAAAGCTCCTCTGCTGTCTCTCTGCCCAAGCATAAAGACAAAGAAAACCTATCGTTAATTAGCATGCACAGATACTACCATTCCACCTCTAACCTAATATGCCCAGTCAGAAAGGGTTGACTTGAAGTAGACACATGATTTGATTGGGGGTACGTACTGGGGTACCTTGCATAAAGCTAACCTGCAGTCTAGTTTAAAACATGGTTGGGCTATTTGGGATGGAAGAGGAATTCCTTCAATCAGTTTGTGAATCAGTAGAACTCTCTAGATCAAGCAGGTTGAGTATTTTCAAGGCTAAGATGAATAGGTTTTTGGATTCAGGGAGTCAAGGGATAATGGAGCAAAGTAGAAAGTCAGCAGAACTGAAGCACCAACTGACCTAGTCCCACTCCCATCCCATATTGAAGAGCAAAGAAAGGCAGATTCTGGTAGTCTTGAGGAAAAAAAGCAGAAAGGGTTGGAAATTCTCAACAGGTCAGTCTACTGCTGCAGAGAGAGAATTGGAGTTAACATTCAGATTGAGGGCCTTTCATCAGAACTATTAAAAGTTGTTTTAAGTTGCAGAGGCGGAGAGAACAAAGGGAATGTATGTGATCGGATGGGGACCAAAAGAGACTGAATAACAAATGTTGATGGCTTTGGCTGAGAGGGTTGTGAAATCTTGAGCAAATCAGCAGATTTGTTTTGATGGGTGTAAGTGAAGGAGGTGACTGAGGTCTGAACTGAAAGATAAGCAATTCTGAAACTGAGATATGGGACACTGCAATTGCTGTCAGTCTGTAATAAGTAAGAGAAACATTCCTAGGTTAATAATTAGGATAAATTAGGACAAAAGTGTGTATTAGGTTGCAGTGAAGGTGGAAGGGTAGAGGAAACAAAAGGAATGTTTATTATAGGTTGGAGATTGAGAGAGAATGGAAAGACACATATGATTGTGATGTTACTGAGTTAATCACAACTGGTTTTAAGTATGTAGGAAAGAACTGGAGATCCTGGTTTACACCGAAAATGGATACAAAATGCTGGAGTAACTCAGCGGGACAGGCAGCATCTCTGGATAGAAGGAATGGGTGATGTTTTGGGTTGAGACCCTTCTTCAGACTCAAGTAAATGTCAATAGAAGCAAGAAAAATTGGATGGAGGAGAGACGGAGAGAAAAGGCTGGTACTCTGAAATACAGAACATTGCAGTGGCTGGAAATCTGAAAAATAACAGTGAAAGCTGAAAATATTCTTGGTGTCAGTCAACATCTATGGAGGGGAAAGAAAACACAATTAGTGTCTCAGGCAAGTCCCCTTTCATCAGAACTGTCTGGTTCTGACACAGGCATTGAGGACTGGTCACCTGAAATTACCAAATTGATTATTGAGTTTTGCAGTGCAAGGTTAGAAGTTGAGATGTTGGGCTTTATTGTAAGTATGTAAGGCAGAGAGAGAGGTCAGAGTGGGAGTGCTATTCCCCTCATAATTTTATACACCTCTTTAAGATCACCCCTCAGCCTCCTGCACTCCATGGATTAAAGTCCCAGCTTTCCCAATCTCTCCCCATGGTTCAGGCCTTCAGGTCCCGACAACATTCTCATAAATTTTCTCTACAATTTTTCCAGTGTGACCAAAACTGTTGATGATCAACATTTTTTATAGCTGTTCTTTGATAAGACTAATCTTTAAAGGGCTCAGTAGAAAAATGCAATAAAATGGCACTCACTGGTATCTTGAAGGAATCCACAGACATTTGATTTTCCATGGAATCTATAGAAGGTCTTCGGATATTATTGGAGGAGTAGCTGATGGGATAAGCCTGAGCTGGCCGCCTGAAGGTCATTTCTGCCGAAGCGATGGGGGGCTTGGGAGTGGTTTTATGGTATCGATGAATGAAATACGAGGAGAGCAGCACAGACAGGATGAAGGACAACAAGACCGCAGCTGCAATAATGGTTTTACACAGATCATCGCAAACCATCTCTGTGAATGAAATGGAACAGAACACACCATGATGGTTTCACCAGGATGATTAACATAAATGCAACGTTGTACAGATCAATACCAAGCAACTTTGAGATGTTTCTTTTTTACAGTCTTATCGCGAATTTAGCTTAGGAGAGTATTACAATGCCCATCTTTCTCCTTGGGCTTCCATCAAACTGCAGCTGCCTCACACCTCCAGTGACCGAGGTACAGTCCCCACCTCTGGTGCTGTCTGTGTGGAGTTCATATGTTCTCCCTATGGTTGTGTGGGTTTTCCATGGATGCTTTAGTTTCCTTCCATGTCCCGAAAACATGGTGATTTATATATTAATTGGCTTTTGTAGATTGCTCCTAGTGTGTTGGCGAGTATTAGAATCCGAGGGTAGTTGATGGGAATGGGGGAAGAATATGCTTTGGGGAATAATCAGTAATAGATTTGCTCTGAATACTGGCATAGATTTGGTGGGCTGAATGGCCTCCTTCTATGTCATAAGGAAATAGGTACAGAAAATACTTAGATATGCTTTTGGATTTCTTAAGGTGAGCTGATGCTAATACCACAGTGTAGTACTGAGGGAGCATTGGCTTGTGGAGGTAACACTCTTTAGACCAGAGGTTAAACTGGAGGCATTTCACCTCAGCATTTCATTGACTCCTCTATGAGTGATCAGTATTGTCGATTGTAAAGTTTGGTATACCAAGCTGCACCATGCAGTGGGTTAGAATGAGACGCTGTCTTTTGTCATCTTTCATTTGATATACAGTATTCATGAATTAAAGCCCTAGCACCCATTGATTCAATTGCATGAATCTCACTACGTACTAGAAGATAAAGGCATAGTATGCCCAGTAATTTGGAAACATTTACCCTTTATTGGCCAATATTTTTTTTTTAAATCAGCAATAAACATACCAACAAACTCATCTTTTTGGCAGATGCATTTGCTGTCTGAGTAGCAGACACAAGTTCCAAAGCCACCTTTAATTCCTCCCAGCTCTCCGGGTTCAAATCCACCGACGACTTTGTCCCATTCTAAACGAATCATTAAAGAGAACACACAAGGCAAGTTAATGGAGGAAATATATTATTGTCACGAGAAATAACTCATTCTCCTCGGTCACTAATCTATCTGGTTTCACATGCGAAAGTAAGTTGACCTCAGTCTTTATCTCTCCATCTTGCCAAGTTTCCGTTCTGGTCTGGAACCCAGAGAGGAAAACATGGCTCAGGGAAGGAACAGGAGAGTGTTGTGCAGCTTGTGTATGATCCCTCCCTCTCTCTCTGTCTCCATACATACTTGGTGTGGAGTCAAAGAGGACAGCAGGTAAAAGTGATTGTCCCCAAATAGTGAAATAACTAAAATTCAGGGTGCTTAGAATTAAAGAATTTAAAGTTTTGAAGGTATCATCTTCATAAAATTCCCAAGGGAGCATCAGGAACTGCAAACTATGAAGCAAGAAGATCAGGATGCCAAAACAAAAAGTGAGAGCAATGGTGCATTGCACTGAGTATGGGTTTAGAGCAAACACTTTGGTCAGCACAGTTTAAGGGCCTGTCCCACTTAGGAGATCTAAACAACAACCTCTGGTGACCTTGCCCGCCACCCAAAAACAAATCAATGTCGAGGTGACCTGCAACCTCCTACCACCTCCATATGTTGAAAACCTTCCTCGACTATGAAGAAAACCGGCTTCGACGATACCTGCGACTAAAAAATTATCGATTTTTAAAACGGCAACCTATTTTTAGTTGAGGCCGGTTTTAATCATGATGAAAAAATAGCAGCAACCTAGATGAAGACTCGACCACGCGGAAACCACTTTCGACCATTAGAGAGAGTGACCAAAACCTCCTGTGACCTCATGGAAACCTTGGGTGGCGGGCAAGGTCACCAGAGGTTGCTGTTTAGGTCTCCTAAGTGGGACAGCACCAGAGACCCGGGGTCAATCAAAGGGATCCAAAGTCTGGACATAACTGAGAAACAGACAGCTTTATTTACACACACAGCACAATATCTCGATACTATCTGCTCTTGCTGGTGATCTGCTGGGATGCAGAGTATCTGGTTCTGGTTACACACCGACACAGTCCTGCGGACACGTGCCCTTCTTCTGCTCCACCACATCGCAGTATCCATCAGGGCAGCTGGAGAGATCTGATGAGCAGGTAGAGTAGTTCTTGGATATTCCTGTTGAAACAAAAGGTTTAGGTTTATTATTGCCACATAAAGATTGGATCAAAGCTTTTTCCACTTCTGAAGTTAGGAAAATTTAGAAGTTTGAGTGACATGTCTTTTTGGAGCCTAGACACAAAATGCTGGAGTAACACAGCGGGACAGGCAGCACCTCTGGAGAGAAGGAATGGGTGACGTTTCAGGTTGAAACCCTTCAGACTCTGAAGAAGGGTCTCACCATTGAGCCAGTGGCTCTGGCTGAAGAGGAAAGACCCCATTTGGTCTCCCAAATAACCGACTAGACAGATGCAGAGGGGGGTGGTTCTGGGACGCCAGAATGCACCGCTGAGCCTACTGGAGACGTCGTGGGTTCAATCAGCGAAACGTCGATGAAAGTAGGTGCCCACTTTATAACCCCAATGACGTGTCTGCCTAGCCTTTCTCAACATCGGAAGAGCATAGTTGAGTGCAGAAGGCTCCCATCACCATCGGGAGTAAATTGATATTTGGCACTTTGGACTTTTAACATCTAGTCCTGTGTATTTGTAAACATGTCTATCTTCGAAATAAACCAGCATCTGCAGTTCTTTCCTATACTATCTGCCCAATCATTGCTAAACTGTGAAAACATTAAATAAATTTCAATCTTAATACTGACGTGTATCCAGTTCACTCATTCGGAAGCCAGTATTATATACAAGCATGACATAAAAAAGCATAATGCATGGAATTATTACTGATTTTATTTTTACCTTTTTCATAGCCCTGTCGCCACTGACATCTCCCATTTAATGTTCCAAGTCCACCACATTCCTCGCACTCTGAGCGCTGCTTGTTTGTAGCACAGATTTTGGGGCAATTATTATTTCTGTCCTTGTCTAAGGAGAAGAAACACGTGTTAATTCTGATCGTTTCAGCCTGGATTCAAATCTCCGTTTGTGCGCTGAACATATATGGGTCGTTCTGCTATTAGACAATAGTTGGGTTCCTAAAATGTTTGTGTTATAGATGATAGCATTATAAAGACAATTGTGTGAATGGTAAAAAAAAAAGGGGGCTGGGGGCTCAAGAGGTTCAAACTCACAATAACAACATTATTTTTCCTGTAGGATTTGCAAATATAAAGATATTTTTTAATAGCTATATGTTTATGTTTGTTATTGCAAGTTGAAAATACTGAATGCTGTATATACACTGTTTAATCGAGTATCAGTAGAAGGAAGTACTTGTCAATTTCAATGGCTGCTGCAGCTTTATTCTTAAGAGACAATGATGTGGGGAGATTACACAAATGAAGCCTTGGTCAGAACAGTCCTAATACCTGCTCTGCCATCCAAAAAGATCACGTTTCAACTTTATATTCCTGCTCTTTCAGCATATCCTTTCTCCTTCAGCTGCACCAATAATATCCCGCACTAAATATTGTACCATTATCCTTTATCTGTACACTGTGGACAGCTTGATTGTATTCATGTGTAGTCTTGTCTTTGACTGGTTAGCACGCAAACAAAAGATTTTTACTGTGCCTCGGTGCACGGGACACTAATAATAAACTAACCAACTCAAGAAAGAGACTTAAAAAGGGGGAAAAGCCAAGCAGTTCAACATAAAAAGCACTGATACGCACATGCACCCTCGAGTGTGACAATGATGTCGGCCTTTGCCTCCTCCTTGCTCAGTGATTCATTAGCTATCACAATGTAGTGAAGTTGGTAGCACGTGCTGTTTCTCAGCATCTTCACATCATTAATGTAGAGGATGCCGAATATGTCTTCAGCTTGCTTCAGAACGCCCACAATGGATGAACAACCTTTGTCTTGTTGTGTGGTATTCTCTTCACTGTGCATCACTGGCACCAGTGTGTAGGTCATACTCAAAGTTTGAAAGTTCTGACAATTTGCGATGCAAATTCTTCCGATCTGTAACCACAATGGAAAGTTAAATACACCACATCTAATACCTCAACTAACGAGTGCAACTTGGCATTGCTTGGCATTGGACACCAAGTTTCAAATTAGACACCACGTTTCCTATTCTACAACAGTGACCACACTTGCAGTACTATTATCTGGATGTCCTGAAATTCAGTGAAAAATTATAAAGTGCAAGTTGTGTTTTTTTTAAAGATAAGTTGGATAGGTTAAAAGAAGATTCATTCTAGTAATTAATGAGAACAAGTGGAAGGTAAACACAAAGTGAGAGGAGAAAGATTTAATAGGAACCCGAGAGGCAACATTTTCACTCGGAGGGTTGTGGGTGTGTGGAATGAGCTGCCAGAGGAGGTAGTTAAGGCAGGTACAATAACAACTGAAAATAAATTTAGACAGGTACATGGATACAAAAGGTTTGATGGAATATGGGCCAAATGCAGGCAAATGGAACCAGCTTAGATGGGGCACTTTGGTGAGCATAGACTAGTTGGGCCGAAGGACCTGTTTTTGTGCTGTATGACTGACAAGATTAAGAGATTTGCAAAAAACGATTATGAGGCTATGGAACATTCTGCTAGAGTTAATGACACTAATATTCGATTACACTAATATTTTAGAACCGGTTCGATAGATAGTTGAAGGAAATGTTAGTTTATGGGAATCCATTGTAAATTCATCGATGAATATATCCCTCATTCCACAAATTGCTCGTTCAGAAGCAGAGTCAGAGCTTAAGTCCAAGACTAATGTACTAACAGCCAATATTAAATTACATGTAGATACTAATTGCTATTAGATTTCCTCCAGTGTTGCTGGTTTTGCCTTTCATCCTGTTGAAACTCTGGTCATTTAAAGTAAAATCACCCATCACCTTAGCAGAACGTCCTGCGTTCCTATTCACTGAGAAGTAGAATGTTTTCTCGGTGAACTCGATGACAATCGGCCGGACGATCACATTGAAGTGAAGCAACACCGAACTGGTTGGACCATTATACTCAGTATCCTGGACCAGTACATCCAGACTGAAGGATCGGTTCTCCGAGACTGACAAGCTTCTCTTCAGTATCAGCTCTGGATAAAACAGGAAGATACAGCAAATTACATTGGGTCCACGGCGCAGAAAGAGGCCACTCGACCCACACAGCCAAGACGGGTATTTATACTCCATACAAGCTGCCTCCGCAACCTCTTTTAAATCAACCCATCTGTGCATTTACTCATCTACTTTCCTTTAATACTTGTCAGGTCAATTCTTCTACTGAAGGGTAGTTGAAAGTTTCAATAGAATTAATTCACACGACAGTCCCAATTGTGAGAATGTGAGATTGACCCTTGTATGTAAACTTGATGGATAAAGCTGAATTTGATATGCCAATGTGAACAGTTTCTTTGTGAGTGTTGAGAGTCTACAATAGGGCGGGAGGTGCAGAAATTCAGCACATTCAGTACTTGGATGACCACTTGAAGTGCAGTTATCTACAAGGTTACACACTGACAACTGGATAATGGGATTTCGCTGTACATATTATGTCAGCAGGCACGGACAGAAAAAGTTGATGAGTAACTTATGTGCCATAAATCTTTATGATGGTATGATCCATCTCTTTTGTTCTATCTCTTTGGTATTCAACTGATTTCAATCAACCTCATTGAATTTTGACCAAACTATTGTCAAATGGTTTGGACAAGCACTGATTTAACTGTTAGCCTTTCATTCTGTCATTGCTGTATTGATCTGTTGACCTGTATCACAAGACCTGACCTGTATCACAATCTATCTCAAGTTTTCAAACAGGTATTCCTTGAATATCACAGAATAAATGTCAGTGAAATTCCTCAGATCTTCTCATCAGAAGTCAGACGGTATGTACATGAGAATCCTCTCCACATTGAATTCACACATGTAGACAATGACCTGAAGGTCTATTTTGGGTGAACCTTGCAGGCTGAAATGCTGGAGAAACGTGTGAGGAAGTGGGTCTAGTGTACAGCAGAAAGTAATGGAATTTGTGTATCAGGCAACCTGGACATGCCATGGCATTGAAGCTGGTGTAGGCAGACCTACACATGCTCCTCTTCCAATGATAAATCAGCATCCTCACCTTACCATTCATTAAAGGAATGAATATAATATTATATCAGCCACAAATCTGGACATTGACCATTAAGTTCTATTGAGGAAACTAAAGCATTTACTGTTTTGTACATTGGCTAAAAGCCCCTGGTGTACAATAAGCAAAATCACATAAAAATCAAATGGTCAATGATTAAAAATGAGTACGATCCCATTGCTAACATAAGATTTCCTTCCTTTTGCATTTCAAAGTCCATGCACTGAAGGCAAATATAGTGAGCTGTATTCTCCCCCGGCTACAAACCTGTCCAAGGACCCAACCTGACCCCTAATGGCACTGTGACACTTCTTAACTCTACCTTTTATTTTAGATTCTGACATCTATTTTCCCCAGCCTCTCTTTGCCAAATGTAAGGCTTGTGCTTTGGGTTTACCGTATTTGTTTACCGTCCCTCGAGCGGGTCTTTCTGCGCTGGCTGGTATCTCCAAAGCAGTGGGCTTCACACGGAAGTTCTCCGTGATCCACGTATCGTTCCCGATCACAGTCGTTGTGTACTTAGTGGTGCTGTCAGTGTCATACACAAAGAGAGCGGTCACCACCGTGTGCTGCAAAATAAAAATAAACTTAGAAACAAGGGATGCCAAAGGCAACATGGATCTTGGAAAACAAATTACTGGAGGAACTCAGCAGGCCAGGCAGCATCTGTAGAGGGAAACGGCCAGATCTGGATCCTTCTCAAAAAAAGGGGCCCAACCCAAAATGTCATCTGTCCATTTCCTTCCACAGATGCTGACTGACCTGCAGATTTCCTGTAGCATTTTGTGTTTTGTTCAGGATGCCAGCATCTGCAGTCTTTCGTGTCCCCAAAGTGGATCTTGAATTTATGCAATCATTAAATCCCTCCCTAATAAACTTTTAAATGATTTATGGAAAAGAAAAACATAATTGTGGAAGATATTTTGTTTAATTAATTATGGTAATTTGCCATCGTTTTCACCTGGGATGAAAAATAGCTGAAGCTGCATACATCATGACACGACATCATGATTGTAGAGTTTCTTATTATCTTTCTTCTGTATATATCCCTTGCTCCTTTGCAGGGACTTGCTCCAATCCATGGCTGTCATTGGTTCTTGGGAGCTGCTGCAGGAATAGTGAGTCTGAAACTAGGTGGGCTGACAGCAAGCCCGGGGAGCGTGCACAGTGGAGAACAAGCGCAGCTCCAATGATCTGGCCCATTGCAATAAAAGCCTGATACTGCAGAATCCGCAATTTCTGTCATTTTGCAGTTTAGAGTAGGGCATTAAGTGGTAATGCAACATTAGTGTTGCATAAGATTCCAGGCCCTTCTTATTGAAGTAAAGATCAATAAAAATAGAAATTATATGAAAAGGCACCTGGATATATTCATGCTGATTGTTCTCTCCATTGACCTCTGTTAGAACACAGCATTGCACACAATCAGGAGCATCTTCATTGCCTTTACATAGAAGAATGGGATTGAATTTGCTACCTAGTCTTCATTGGAGAACATCATCAGGTTGAATAGCCCATCTTTTCATGCTCCTACTTTCCTTTCATCCTTGCAATGTAGACTATAATTTTCTTTCTACAAATTAAGATTTGTACAAAGAGCATTTTGTGGACTAAATGGGTACCAGCCAGACAAAGTAGGGAGCAGAGGGATTGGCAGGTACAACAGGTAGAATGATGGAGCCGCAGCTAAACCTTTCGTGGAGAGTTCACAGCAGCTGCAAGTGAACACCTTGGAGCAAAGTCCGAGAGAGCCCAAGTGTTAATACAATTCAAAGTTTTCAATTTTAATTCTAATAGTGCGGGATAAACAGCATCAAGATGTTATTAAATCCCACAAGAGAAGTCAAAGGCAGTGGTATGATGGATCAATGTAAAATATTTAAAAAAACAGATGCATGTTCTGGGTGGGGGGGGTTGCAGGGTTTATAGATTGGGCATCGTTAGTGTCTCAGAGACATGGTGAAATAATTTCAGTTAATGGGATAAATGTCCAGAAGGATATAAATTGTTCAGTAGAGACAATATCAGGAGAAAAGGAGGCAGTGAGCAAGACTGAGGAAGAACGTACAAAAGGAAAGGCTAGGCACTGAATCACTTTAACTGGAATTACTAGATGGCATTGAAGATGTTCTATTACTGGAAAAATGCCAGGGAAACTGAAGAATGGCAGACATTACACTTATATAAATGACCCGGGAAGCTACTGATAAATGAGCTGACATCCATTGTTAGAGAAATAATGAAAATCTCTTCTAATGAATAGAGCCAGAACAACTGGACGGAAGTAGATTCATAAAGATTGAGCAAAGGGTCATGTGAAGGAGGTCTTGCCAATTTAACTCAAATTATTCCACATTTGCTACTTGCAATCAGTCGTGGGACCAACCTACATTGAAAGTCAGCCAAGAAGGCACACAATGCCTCGAGTTCCTCAGGAGACTTTGGAACTTCATCACTTCTCCAATGACTCTTACAAACTACTACGGATGCACCACAGAGAACTTACTGTCAGAATCAAATACACAGGACAAGATGTTAAGAAGTCCCTTGTGCCAATAGGTGGGGAGCATTTCACGACATTCGTTGATTGTTGAGAGTGGTAGACGCTCAACATCGGGGGGGGGGGTGGGGGGGGTAACCTTCAGGACAGTTGGGCACAGGACACATCATCAGTAGTGTACCCTTGCATCACTGGGTGTTTCGGCCTTTTAACACTATACACCCTCCACAAGGGCGGCCCGCTGCAGGATGATCAACCCTCAGCGCATGTCCCGTGTCAAACCGTCCCAAAGATTCACCCCGACATACTTGGGGCCCAGCATGGGTCTTTCCGCTTGAGCCAAATCCACCGGCTGCTTCTTTCAGCCGCCTCTGAGAGTGATCTTATGGTCTTCCGCAGAGCCTGACCGTGGATTCCAAGCTCCTTCAGCAGTCTGATGGTAGATGACGCAACAAATCCTCTGCATCCCACTTCAACTGGATAGACTTTGGTGTTCCAGCCACGCTGCGTTGCCTCTGCTGCAAGCTCTGCGTAGCGCAGCTTCTTACGCTCATAGGCCTCCTCAACAGAGTTCTCCCATGGAACTGTGAGCTCTATGATGTAAGCAGTCTTCTGTGAAGGGGACCAGAACACCAAGTCTGGCCTGAGGGTGGTGGAAGCAATTTCAGGTGGAAAAATTAGTTGTCGGCCGATGTCCGCCAGCATCCTCCAGTCACGGGCCCTGCATTGGCTTCCTTCTTCTGATCTGGTGGAAGGAAGTTTAGAAGTTTTCTGTCCTTCTCGGACAAAGGTTATTACCCTTAGGGGAGGGTTGCTTGCTCTCGGAGGCAAGGAGTTGGTCGCACACCGCCTGTTCTCAAGGGCTGATGCCAGGCTTTTTAGTACCTAATTATGCCGCCACGTGTATCTCCCTTGCGTGAGGCTGGTCTTGCAGCCTACCATGATGTGTTTGAGGGTCGCTGGAGTTGGGCAGATGGCACAGGTTGGATCCTCGCCGTACCACTGATGGAGGTTCTTTGGTGATGGAAGCACGTCATATGTCGCTCTGATGATGAAGCTGATCTTGCTTGCTTCCATTTCCCATAGTTCTTTCCAGCTGACCTTCCTCCGCTCCACACCTTCCCAATGCATCCATTGCCCCTGCTTGGCAAGAGAGACCGCCTTTGCACTTCTTGCGGCCTCCTCCTGTCGCCGCACCTCCTCAACCACCAACGTCCTCCGCTCTGATGTTGTGGCCTTTCGCCAAGTTGGTTTACTTGTCGTAAGGCCAAAGCCTCCTCTTCCCTGCTGGACTTGCCCCACTATGTCTTTGTGCCTCAGGGCTGATGAAGCTTGCTGTACTGCATCAGATGGTGTCCACTTCCGGCCAGTTGCTAGGGGCGGCGCAACAGCACTGATGATCTTGTCTCTAGAGTCCCTCAGTGTCATCTGGAGTCTTACTTTAGAACACTTATATTCCTCTGTTAGACTAGTGAGAGGTAGTTCCAGGACCCCTTTGCCATAGAGGCCGATGTTAGTTAGACATCGTGGGACACCGAGCCATTTCTTCACGTATGAAGTTATGGTTCGCTCCATCTTCTCCACAGTTGTTATTGGGGCTTCATAAACGGTCAGTGGCCACATTGTCTGAGGAAGGAGTCCAAACTGTAGGCACCAGAGCTTCAGTTTCCCAGGCAGTAGGGTCTGATTGATGTTCTCCAGTCCATTGACAATTTCTTGCCTTAGTTGTTGCACCTGCTCTTTGTCCTTGAGACTTGCGTTATACCATCTTCCCAGGCTTTTAACTGGCTGCTCAGACACTGTTGGTATTGGGTCGTCACCAATACAGAACCTTGTGTCTCTAAGCACCCCCTTGACTATGGAGATGCTTCGAGATTTACTTGGTTTGATTTTCATTCGGGCCCACTTGATGTTCTCCTGCAGCTTTCCAAGTAGCCGCTTGGTGCATGCTGCAGTAGTGGTTAGTGTTGTCATGTCGTCCATGTATGCCCTGATGGGTGGCAGACGGAGCCCAGCCCTGGTTCGTTCACCGCCCACCACCCATTTTGAGGCCCTGATGATGACTTCCATGGCCATTGTAAAGGCCAAGGGTGAGACTGTGCAGCCTGCCATGATGCCTACTTCCAAGCGCTGCCATGTTGTACTGAAGTCAGCTGTTGTGAAGCACAGCTGCAGGTCTTGGTAATATTTCTTGACCAGTGTGGTGATGAGCTCTGGTACATGGAAAAAGGCAAAAGATTCCCAAAGGAGTTCATGGGGAACTGAACCAAATGCATTGGCCAGATCGAGGAAGATCACATGTAGGTCTCTCTTGTCCTTCTTAGCTGCTTGGATCTGGTGCCAGATCATGCTTGTATGCTCCAAGCAACCCGAAAATCCTGGAATTCCTGCTTTCTGTACAGATGTATCAATGTACTTGTTTGTTACCAGATAGGTGGACAGCCTTTGTGATACAATGCTAAAAAAGATTTTTCCCTCGACGTTGAGGAGACATATTGGCCGGAATTGGCTGATGTCTGACGAATCCTTTTCTTTAGGTATTAGCACGCCGCCGGCCCTTCGCCAAGCCTTAGGTATTGTTTGCTTCTTCCACACCACCCTCATGAGCTTCCATAGAAAGCGTAACACATCTGGTGCGTTCTTATAGAGCTTGTATGGTACTCCGTTTGGCCCCGGAGCTGAAGCTGCTCTTGCTCGCCGGACCGTGTTCTCCACCTCTTTCCATCTCGGAGGGCTGGTGTCCATGTTGAATTCAGGTGGTTGAATAGGCGGGATGTCATGTGGGATGACCAACTGCTCATGCCTTTTCGTGTCTTTGTGGGCCTTTTCCAGGTGTTCCTCCAATTCCTGTTTTGATGTTTTCAAAGTTGCGAAGAGGTCTTTGATGAACTTGAAAGGGTCTTTATAGAACCGTGTTCTTGTGTGTTCTTTCTTCTTGCGAAGTTTCCTCAAGTTCTCTGCTTTTCGCAAGGTTGCCAATCGGTTCTTGATGTCCTCTTGGAGTAGCATGAGACCTTCTCTCTCTGCGTCAGTTGCTTTTTTCCATTGCTTTTTCAACTGTCTCCTCTCTCTGATTAGCCTCTCGATCTCCTGCTGCCTCCTGGACTTGATTGGTGTTGGTAATTTCTTTCCACCTCTCCCTTTACTCACCCCAAACCGTTCTTCTCCATAGCTGTAGATTGTGTTGCCCATCCTTTCAAGCTTTTCCACTGCTGTGCCCGTTTGTTGCTCCAAGATATGTATAAGGTCACTGTTGACCGTCTCCCACTCTTTCTTTTCAACAGCCTTGGGCCATTTCACTCCAGGTTTGTGCCCTTTGATCTTTCCCTCCAATGGAGGTCTTTGTAGTTGTTGCGTGGGCTCCTCCACCGGCATTTCTGTGCTTGTATCACCCTCTTCAGTGACATGGGTGCTGATGCTCTGCGAACTTTGGTTTGTGTCCCGTCGCTGTGCTTCACTCGACTGATTTGACTGGTTGCTTCGTAAGAAGTACTGGTCAATGCGAGGCCCATGTTTCTGCTCTCTCAAGCACTTTTTCTTCCCTTGGTGGATCTTCAAGAACTTACTGTCAGATTGCATCGCAGCTTGGTGTGGGAACAGCTCAGCCCAAGACTGCAAGATATTCCTCAGAGTTATGGATGTAGGCCAGTGCTCTATCTACCATTTGCACTGTCTTGGAAAAGCAGCCAACACAATCAAAGACTTGTCCCACCCTGGTTATTCCTTCCTTTCCCTGCTCCCATCCGGCAGAAGATACAGAATCGTGAGAGAGCACACAGGATCAGGATCGAACCTGGGTCCCTGGCACTGTAAGGCAGTAGCTCTCCCGTTGCGCCACTGTGCCACCCTATCTGTTGTACTTGAGTTCAGCCTGCTTGTCTTTATGTATAGTATTATCTGATTTTATTGCGTCGTATGCAAATAGGTTTTTCACTGTACCTTGGTACACGACAATAAAATTATCATAAACCTAAATGTTTTCTATGGTGAATGGATAAAGAATTCAAAATGTTAATGCAGTGAATATAGTTCCTTTAGCTATCATCTGTTTATGATTCATTCCTGATATGTGGATGTGGCTGGCAATGCTGGCTTTTATTGTCATCCCCTACCTGCCCCTACATGGAGGAGACAGTTTAGAGTCAACCACATTCATGGGTCAGGAGTCACACCGAGACAAGTCAGAGATAGTTAAGGCAGAGATAGACGGATTCTTGATTAGAACGGGTGTCAAGGGTTATGGGGAGAAGGCAGGAAAATGGGATGAGGAGGCAGAGATCAGCTATGATTGAATGGCGGAGTAGACTTGATGGGCCGATTAGCCTTCTTCAACTCCTATTACTTGTAAACAGTCAGGAAGCACACGAGTGAGTCAAATGAATGTTTGTAACAATGGGTAGACTTCAGTTATGAACACTGAGAACAGCTTTTTAAAAAAAATGTTCTTAATTTCTTGAATTTAAATTCTCTAGATACCATGAGATTCCAACTCAAATCTTCAGAGCAATTGGATTGAAATCTGGCTGCTGGTTCAATACCCTAGCCACATTCCTGTTATTCTGGGCAGGCTGCATCTCTCTCTATGCTGGCACTGAAAGTAGAGACAGCGCAAAATGTTTCACAGTGGACATTTAATTGGTCATCAGTGGTTGGCATTGACCTGGGAGAATGATACCACTTCCGTTGTCTAACAAAACTCACAAAACTGAAACGCATGTGGATCACCAGTTGGAAGGGCATTTGGATCTCCTTTGGGATTTTCTTAGTTTTCCTATAAATGATCTCGATCCAGGCATCTGCTGCACAATCATTAGCCTGCTGGTAAGCACAACGTCATTGGAGTTCCATGGATTCTAAAGCTGACCTAGACTGCCCATTTGAACATCCTCAGAACTTGGCAGGCAAGGAGCAGATGCAATTCAAACAGGGAAATCCAGTGATTTTGCAGGGAGTAAAAAGTCCAATAAGACTCTGTTACTGAACCGCTCAAAAAGTATTAAGTCCTGAGGATGGTTAAGGGGTTGTAATCTCTTAATACATGTTGCTGTGTTTCTAGATGGACTGAAACTTTCAGCAGGAAATTTGCACACACAGTTTAAATGTAACTGCAGAGAGAGTGGATGAATGCGTGATATTAATATTGAAGAAATAGCGATGCAGAATGATTTAAAGAAGTCAAGCAGATATTTTGTGGAGCGGGTATTGAGAATTCACCTTTGTGGGACAACCCGGAAATTTAAAATTGGTTACTTCCACTACTGCCACATAAAAAAAAACAGAAGCAGAAGCTGACATTAATCTGGAGACAAGAAATTGCAGATGCTGGAATCTTGAAAAAAAAACAAATGTGCTGGAGGAACTCAGCGCCTCAAGCAACATCTGCGGAGGGAATGGACAGACGACATTCTGAATGTTGACCAAGGATCCCACCCAGAAACATCGCCTATCCATTCCCTCCATAGATGCTGCCTGACCTGCTGAGTTCCTCCAGCACTCCGCTTTTTTGCAACAGGTTAAACAGAATTACTCAGCCAAATCTTGTTGGAAGTCCTACCTCCTTCCTGTTGAACTCAATGAAAGCCTCGGCTGTGTCATTGCCATCGAGGATGTACGGGGCGTTATCTCCCTTGTCAAGGACGGTTACATGCAACGATCTCACAACTTGGATGATCTGGGCGAGTGTCCGCAACGTACATTTGACAATGATGTCGTACGTCTCCCTCTGCTCCCTGTCAAGAGGCTTCACCACACTGACCTCAGAGGTCTCCTCATTGATCCTGAATGGAACTGAGGCACCTGAAAAATGAAAGCATTGAACTAACATTTGTGCCGTTCACTACAAATTCTTTGTACTTGCAGCCAGTGGTGAGAGGGGGATTACACATAAGCAAATTTGATTTTTGTCAAGCAGTGATGTTAGGGGTTATGAAACTCACATATGCATAGTTACAATACAAATCAGCCAAGATCTAATGACATGATGAAGCGGGCTCTTGGGGCTGAATGTTCTCCTTCTGTTCCTGTGATGCTTCCAATGTGACCTCAGTAAAATCAGCCCCACTTAGCAAATCGATCAAGTCCAGTGCTTAATATATCTGAAGGATTAGCCTTGTCAACCTTGTTTAAGGCACCAAAGCAAAGTCTCATTTGTCTGCTTCAATAATTATCCCACTGCATTGACAGCCATGGGTTCGATCCTTTCACAGGGAGGCAACATATTGCCAGTGGCAGGCTTTCCCCAGCTCTCTGAAGTGAAGGTGTTATTCAATCTCATGAATCTGCCCAGTTGCTATCTCCTTATATATCAGTAATGTAACGTGCGCTAAATGTCTAGAGACCTTGACCAGGATTCATGGTTCAGGATACAGAAAGAAAAACAAAGGTCAAACAGATTATACAGATGGGTGTGAAGAAAGCTCTCACCATGAAGCATTGCCTTGCCATGTTCTCTAGAGATACTGCCTGACCCGGGCTGATTACTCCAGCACTTTTTTTTGATTTGGTATTATTTTGTATCTTATTCTGGATATTTCAAAGCACTTTACAGACAATTGTGTACTTTTGAAGTGTAGTAAATGCTAGAATATGAAAAGCACACAGACCAATTCGCATACACCAAATTTCCATGAATAAAAATGGTATAATAATCAGATCATGTGAATTTAGTAATGTTGGTGAAAGGAATGAGTCTTGAATCTACAACCTTCTGACTCAGAACCACTGAGTCAACAGAGAGGTGACAGTAACATTACAAATTGTGTCAGCGTCGCCAACATACAGCAACTTTGTCAAATGATAGCAATAATTCCGGTATCTAGTGGCATTAAAGTTGCCAGTGATATCACCAGGATATAATGATATTAGCAATTTACAATGGTGTCACCAGTTGGCAATGTGTACATTTCTGTTGCACAGAAAAGATGTGTCTATAGGACCTTTTTGAACAAAGGTCAATGATTGTGCTTGCCTACAGAACATTCAAAGTCCATACTTCAGAAATATAACTTCTAAAGCGTTTCAAGATATTTCCACAATGTGAGAGGTTGCGTTAGATTTATCTCAGAATCTACTCACCACCAGGTGGTGCTATTGTTGAAGAAATATATCAGCGTGGAGACAAAGGACTGACACTCTAAAGGCGGAGTTTGTTTCTGGACCTGGTCACCTGGAGAGTGGATAAATCTGCCAGCTGATTGTGTTCCCTGGTCGTCCAGCAGATGCAATAACAGCCCTTTTACACCTTCATACTGTTTCTGAGAAGAGTTTGTTCAGAAAAAGACTTTGCTTACTTTGCTGTTATTCTTGAAAATCTACTTCATCCTAAAACTCAGTGTGACCAGTACCTTGGAAGAGTCATCAGTGACAACCTTGCCAATTGAGAATTAACCAGTAACCTTACAGAGTTTGGTCTCTTACATTGATGTTTTAGCCAATGAGTTAGCACATGAACAGGCCATTCAGCCCACTGTCTGCTGACTCATGCACCCATTTATGTTGATTCTAATATTTTTATTATTATGTTTCTATTATTGAAATAGAAATCCGTCTATGTTTACCCCAATTTCCCACATTGCTGAAAATATTGAAAGGAACTGGCAAAGAACATGTACGGACATAATTTTCGCTGGCAGAGAGGAAATTACAGGACTTGGGGGGGCAAAACATTAAAGCCTTGTGCAGACCATTCAGGAGCTCAGTCTCAGCGTTCCCCAGATTCTACCACTCACCCACATACTACAAACAACTTAGAGGGGCCAATTAATGCATATCTTAGGGATGGAAACCGGAACACCCAGAGGAAACCTACACAGTCACAAGGAGAGCATGCAAACTCCACACTGAGTGCTTCAGGTGTCAGGATTGATCTCTGGAGCTGTGAGGCAGCAGTTCTACCAGCTAAATCAATATGCCACCCATGTAGCAATGTGACACAAGGCAGAATTGCCTTCCACACACTCTGGAAGTCACATCACTCTCGGCTGGCCCCTCTGTAATTGGCAGCAACAGAGCCACGTGACGAACAGGTCCATGGACTTATTTTCCATTTGTTTTTCCACTAATGTCTTTTTTGGGGGCGCACTTTTTTCTCAGTCTTGCAGAATGTACGTTGTGCAAAATTTATATTGTCAGTGTGTTATCCTACTCTGTAATAGGTCATGATGCTGCTGTAAGCAAGATTTTCATTGCATCTGTACCTCACCGAACTTATGACAATAAAATCAACCCGACTTAATTTGACTCCTACCATTCAATTATATCAGGTTTGGTTGTCATTAACTCGTTCATCAGCTTTGACTAAGTGTCTTCTTATCAAGAACCAATTGATCTCAGACTGATATAGTTGGCACCTGCTGTGAATCTGACTTTAATAGTTTGTGCTATGTTCCCAGAATTCCCCACTGCCAGCAGCAGATGTTTCTATCTGCGTCCTCTATCAATTCCTTTCATTATTTTTAGCACAGGGCATTATATAGACGGGCACTTTGATTCACCCAGAAGCAGCACAAAGATACACCATACAGCTCCACCTCCCTGTGCTCCACCTGAATCCATCCTTGAAAACACCAGTGTTACCTGCTCCGAGGTGATAGGAGATGTTGGCAAATTGGCAGTGGTACTGGTTTGGCAGAGAATTCATTTGAAAGAAAGTTCCAGGATCATGGTTCTCAATAATTTGAACCTTGGAATCTACTTCTCCAAAGCAAAGGTCTTCCACTGTGGTGTTGGCACAGGCTGGTAAGATCTTATTCACTACAATAATTATGATCTGTGCCTTGCACTCCTTCTCCTGATGTGGTTCGTGGACAGCAAAGACATGCAGCATGATCTTATATAATTCCGGTCCTCCCATGTTGCCTACAACAGACCAAACAAGAAAAGAGGATGTCATAACACGATATATTCATAAATCAGAAACATCACGAATAAAACCTATTTAATATTAGGGAAGGATGCAAGCAGAAGCCTCCACGTGGCGCATCCCGGGCAATGCTGACGACAGAAACTGTACCACAGTGACTGACTGAAGTAGCCAATTCTGCAACCACCGACCATCAACCGTCACTGACCGACCGGAATGACGTGATATAGAAGATGGCCGGACACGAGGAAGAATATTAGGGGGCATCCCACCTGGATCTTGGCCGCTTTATAGATACATAGATACATAGAAAATAGGTGCAGGAGTAGGCCATTCGGCCCTTCGAGCCTGCACCGCCATTCAATATGATCATGGCTGATCATCCAACTCAGTATCCCGTACCTGCCTTCTCTCCATACCCTCTGATCCCTTTAGCCACAAGGGCCACATCTAACTCCCTCTTAAATATAGCCAATGAACTGGCAGAGAGTTCCAGAGATTCACCACTCTCTGTGTGAAAACGTTTTTCCTCATCTCGGTCTTAAAGGATTTCCCCCTTATCCTTAAGCTGTGACCCCTTGTCCTGGACTTCCCCAACATCGGGAACAATCTTCCTGCATCTAGCCTGTCCAACCCCATAAGAATTTTGTACATTTCTATAAGATCCCCTCTCAATCTCCTCAATCTCAGTACCCCAGGAATGGGGTACTGATTGTGGATGATCCGCCATGATCACAGTGAATGGTGGCGCTGGCTCGATGGGCCGAATCTATATCTATATCTCCTCCTTTAAAAGAGCCTTTACAATCAACTTCCTTGACCAAGTTCTGGTTTGTTATTTCCATACGTGAATGTAAAATTTTGTTTTACCACCCATCTCTGTAGAGCCTTGAGATAACTTACCAGTGGAAGTCCCTACATAAAGGCAGGTAGTTCATGAAATGTGCACTTTCTCTGGTGGGAATATATTTGCTTTATGAATTGAACGCAGCCTCAGCTAACATTCCATTCACCTTTGCCCGTGTCTGTCTGCTTAACTTAATGAATATTTCACCTCAGAGCCAGTAGGTTGTACCTTTGCATTTGACATGGGGCTGAATTATTTTCTTTCAAAAATAAACTTAAGTTATAAAAAATATATTCAAGTGCAGAAGAGGTTCAGAGGAACATTACTGGACTTGCGGGCTTGAGTTGGAATGTAGGATGCTGTGAGGTGATCTAATTGAAGTGTCTAGCATCATGAGGGGCATCGACAAAGGAGTGCTCAGTCTTTCATTAAAACTAGAGGATTCTAATACTAGAGGGCACAGGTTTAAGGCGAGAGGCGAGAGATTTAAGAGGGAACTCGGGGATGATTTTTTTTCAGTCAGAGTTTAGTCCATACACCATTTTGAACAGAGATGAGGAAAAACGTTTTCACCCAGAGAGTTGCGAATCTGTGGAATTCTCTGCCTCAGAAGGCAGTGGAGCCCGATTCTCTGGATGCTTTCAAGAGAGAATTAGATAGAGCTCTTAAAGATAGCTGGAGTCAAAGGATATGGGAAGAAGGCAGGAATGGGGTACTGATTGTGGATGATCCGCCATGATCACAGTGAATGGCGGCGCTGGCTCGATGGGCCGAATGGCCTCTTGTCTATAGCTGGAATGAACTGCCAGAGGAAGCTATAGAAGCAGATTAAATTACAACTTTCAAAAGACATTTTAACAGACAAATGGATAGGAGGGCAATACAGGCCTATAGGCTAATGCAGACAAATGGGACTAGCCCAGAATTTCAATTTAATCAACATAGACAATTTGGGCCAAAGTACATGGTTCTGTACATTTGTAATGTCATTCAGTCCACAAATTCATAGTGTTATTGGTTCTAGACTATGGTGGGGTCTGCACATTTTGTGTGCAGAGCACCATTGCCACTCATGGTCTCCTGGGATGCTACAAGTGCTTCAGTACCAGACTTAACAACTTCAATCTCTGGTGGCAGAAGGATCTTAGATTGTAGTCTACTTCCTTTGCATTGGCTGCCCCAGGCTACAGTGCATCCCTCAACACATACTCTTCCAACCTGGACTATGTCAATCGGCAGCATTTCCTTACAGTATTCCTTACTGGAAGACCACCAAGTTTTTTTGGCAGACCAAAGAGCATCTTTTAATGAATTGAAGATCTTCCAGGATCACTTCATGTGTCCTAGTGTACACTGCTGGTATCAGCCCATAGACACCAGAGCCCTCTGTAATAAGCTGCTTGGGATGATCTATCATTCTCCAGACCATCGTTGTGAATACACAGTTGGCAAAGTTGTGGGTCACCATCTCATTCTTATCACAGCAGTTCCGAGGGGAATCTGTGTTAGGAGTGAGATTCTGACTGTGCAGAAGGAATCTGACAGAACTAATACTCATTTTATAGAAGATTAAATGCTTTGCCCCAAATCAAATTCGGTTCTATTTTGAGAGTTATTGTCCGCCCGTGAATGGCTTTGACGTCACTGGGATTTAAAGTGTTGATGTTTGATAAGTTTACAACAACCAAGGCTGGCTCAGGTTAATCATTATATCTCTGCTGACGTCGTTCACCCTTGACAAGGTTTGCTTGGTAACCCCCTTCAGATAAAATAACAAATTACACTCTACACCAGCTCAGTAGCCGTAGGTGGCCACTATTTGTATAAATTAGGAACGCAAGCAAAGTATTTCACTGTGCCTTGTCACTTGTGACAATAAAGTATTTCATTCCATTTCCATCCCATTCCATCCCAGTATCATAGGTGGGAGGTCAACAAACACATTCCCATTATAACACCAAGTGGATAGACACAAAATGCTGGAGTTAGTCAGCGTGTCAGGCAACATCTCTGGAGTAAAGGAATAGGTCCCTCCCCCCACCCTGACCTCTTGATCATTTCTCCGTATATATTCCTTCGTTGTCACTTCGTCCACAGTTAATGCACTGTTTGCCAATCAGGGTTATGAAGAATATAAATGCTTTATTGGTTTGTCTGACCAAGTTGTTCTTGCCTCCAACGGCTGTGCCATTGTTGCCTGCTGAATCACATCCCCATTTAGCTTATATGGGTGTGTGATTTATTTACAGGTACCTGTACCTGCTCAAGCTGCACCTACACTACCTGCTCAAGAGTTTTGCACCAGTTCAATCATATAATGCATAACGTTTTCCCAGCAAAGCAATGTAATACAGTCAGACAAGAAGGATTTTCAGACTATTGAACATTACTCCTATAAATTTCAAATACACTTCTATTGGGCCGTTGAGTTACCACAACATTTTGTGATTTGCTCAATACAAGTCTACAGAAGGGTCCTGAAACATTGCCTCTCCATTGCCACAACAGGGGACAACAGAGGAGGAGGACTGAACTTTGGTGCCTTCCCTCACAGTGGGAAACTTTGATACCGCTGTGTGGGGATGTTTATGTTAAAGACTATCATGTTCTGTGTTCTTTATTTTATTTGTATGGCTGTATGGTGACCACAAATTTCACTGGACCAATTGGTGTGTGTGACAATAAATGTCTCGTATCTTGTTCTCTCCAGAGATGCTGTCTGACAGCTGAGTTACTCCAGCACTTTGTGCTTTGCTCAAGATTCCAACATCTACAGTTCCTTGTGTCTACACTTTTAGTTTAGTTTAGAGATACAGCGCAGAAACAGGCCATTCAGCCCACCAGGTCCGCACAGATCAGCGATTCCCACATATTAATACTATCCTACACACACCAGGGGCAATTTTTACATTCACCAAACCAATTTGCCTACATACCTGTACGTCTTTGGAGTGTGGGAGGAAACAGAAGATCTCGGAGAAAACCCACGTGGTCACGGGGAGAACGTACAAACTCCGTACCCGTAGCACCCGTAGTCGGGATCGAACCCGGGTCTCTGGCGCTGTAAGGCAGCAACTCTACTGTTGCGCCACCGTGCCGCACAATCACTTCTATTTCACTTCCTTTTAGATGTCACTCAGTGATATAATAAACCGCAGTGTGTTTAAAACGAGCGAGGGATAGATCAGCAGTTTGGACCCCAGCTCTAACAGCAGACCTAGCCATGTTCCTGACCCACAGCGTTCTGGATGCGAGCTCTGGTTGCAGCTGCACACTCGAGACACTGGACAGGATCCTAGCTCTGGCCACACAGCCCACCTGCACTCTGGATCAATGGCACATATTCCAAATTAATGAGTGAGCCAGATGCCCGGCCATGAGGATTTCAAACAATTGGATGTCAGGTTACCGGTGTTTTACTGTAACCTGAAATAATATAAACATTTTTCCAAAAAGCCTTCTTGTACCACACAAGAACCAGATTCATTTATTAGGTGATGACGCCATATATGGAGTAGGAACATTTGTATTAATATTAATATTTGTGTGACATATATGGCATCATTGCATAATTACGTCTATCATCATGTTCCATGTGATACAAGGATTCACTTACCCAGCAGATTGAGGTCACTCTCCTCCAGTGTCTTGTTAAGGTAAAAGATCCCAGATCGCTCATCGATTCGGAACCAGTGATGTCGGAATCCGCTCAAGGGATTGTTGCAGAAGCCAAAGTAAGCCCTGCGCTCCTCCCCATCGGGCAAAGCATAGACCTGGAGAAGTGGCGTGTCTGCAGGCTGGCCAATGTACACCGTCGCTTGGTAGCTCTTCCTGGGGAAGTATAATCCAAGGGCGGCTGGATGGAAGAACAAATGTGTGAGAAGAGGACAGGAAAGAGTAACGGAGAAAAGAACAAATAAAATAGAAAGAGAGGAGAGGAGAATGATGAGACAAAGACAGATGCAAATTTCTACTTTGACAGTGAAAAATTACCAAAGAAAATGTCCAACTCAAAATCTCAAAAGTTTCAAATTCTGCTAAATTTGTTTGAACCCAACTTTCCCTGTCCTACTGTTTTAATAATAAGCGACTTTCTGTCTAATCTTACATTCAATATTAGAATATCATCAGTGCAAACAGAAGTCATAAGTGTCATAGAGTTGTACAGTGTCATAGCAGTGCAGGCTCGAAGGGCCGAATGGCCTACTCCTGCACCTGTTTTCTATGTATCTATGTACAATACTATAATAGGACCATTGGCCCAATTCATACATGCTGATCTTTGTAATCAGAATGGTGGAGATTTAAATGGCAGGAACTTGAACACAAATGTCCAGCATAAGACACTATTAACATGAGAGAGTCAGAGAGACATATTCCAGAGCTGCAAACTGAGGCTTTGCCTGCCCTCCTTATTGGGGATAAAAGATCCCAGATATCTACTTTGACGGTATGTACAGTCCCCACAAGCCACGGTGGTGCAGCAATCAGTGTTGCTGCTTCATAGCTCCAAGAACCAGGTCTCATTCAGGCCTCAGGTGCTGTCTATGTGGAGTTTGCATCCTCTCCCTGTGATTACAATGGCTTTCCCCAAGACATCCAATTTCTTCCACACCTCAAGGGAGGGTGGGCCATTGTAATTTGCCCCTTTGTGTGTGTTTAACTAGCGTCAGAAGCATGTGATAAGACTACAATGGCCAGGGGAATAAGACCAATTGCTCTGCTGGGAACTAGTATGCACCCGATGGGCTGAATTGTCTCTTTCGGTGCTAGAATAAACATTATTAAGCAACAATTCTTTGGCAATAGAATGAATGGTCATAAAAACATTCCTTGTTGTCTTTTTCATGTTTTTTCTTTTGGCGATGTTCAAGGTGGAAAGAGTTGACTGTTTCATCTCAGCCATCCCCCGGTCTTCTTGACTTTGTGCAACAGTGGAAAAAGATGGAATCTCGGAAAGTCTCGCCAGCCCTGGTGAGAAGGTAGAATTTGTTCCATAGGAACCCATCAAGCTGACAAGAGTTGATGTGTTTTTGCGGGAGTTACTCGTGGAAAGCGAGGGAGAAAGAAACTATTAACAAAGGAATAGAAACTGGATGAGGAAATTAGGGACAAAACTATGGAGAGATGAGATAACAAGGTTTGAAGAAGAGCATTGTCAGACCAATATCTCAGTCCAACCCTGCTCGCAGTGGGTTTACATTTAACTGGACTGCTGCAGTAACATCTCATACCGGAGAGAGTGCAACTGAAGGGCGGCACAGTGGCACAGCAGTAGTTGCTGTCTTACGGTGCCAGAGACTTGGGCTCGATCCTGACTATGGGTACTGTCTGTACGGAGTTTGTACCTTCTCCACTTGACTGCGCCAGTTTTCTCCAGGTGTTATGGTTTCCTCCCACACTCTAAAGACAAAGGTATTTAGGTTAATTGGCTTCGGTATAATTGTAAATTGTCCCTAGTGTGTAGGATAGTGCTGGTGTACTGGGTGATCTATGCTTGGCCCGGACTCAGTGGGCCAATGGGCCTGTTTCTGCACTGTATCACTAAAGTCTAAAGAGTGAATTCCAGACTTTAATGCTTTGGTAGCTGAAAGCAAGACTGCCAACGATAGAGTGATTATCCAGTTAGGTTGCTAAACAGATGGACAATATTTACACATTGATAGTAGGACCGATTATAAACAGTATCAAAGCCATCGCAAACCAGAACAGATTAACAGATTATTTACAATTGACTACAGGCTAGAGAAGAGTGTCTGTCTAACTCAATCGCAAATCTCTATCGGCCATAACTGCGACTCCATCGAACATCTTTGGAGTAAAAATGTCAACCATTACCATTCCTTATCATTTCTGATTCTAACCATGGAGCTCCAATTTCAAGAAAATGTCTCTTTCAAATTCAGAATAAATGAACATGGATATTTACTTGTCCAGATACCCAAAAGGCAATACTCCAAGTCTGAAGAAGGGTCTCAACACGAAATGTCACCCATTCCTTCTCTGCAGAGATGCTGCCTGACCCGTTGAGTTACTCCAGCATTTTGTGTCTAATTCCAAATCACTTATCCAACCAATTAAAAGAGATTGTCTGGACATTATCTGTGTGTGGGAGCTTGCTGTACAGTTTGGGTGTTGCTTAGCTGTGACCATCCCCAAGAAGTACTTTAGTAGTTCTAAACCTCCTTGGGATGTCCTTAGATAGTTAACAAGTGTAATGTAAATGGATAAAGTCTGGCTCACTCTGATGAAGGGTCTCGACCCGAACCTTTACCTCTTCCTTTTCTTCAGAGATGTTGCCTGACCCGCCGAGTTACTCCAGCATCTTGTGTCAATCTTCGTAACGTAAATGGATGTCTTCCTTCTCAATGGAGACTTGCCCATCTGTTAATTCCAGCCCCAAGTTCTGCAAGACAAGGCCTTAAGGGCCTGTCCCACTTGCCGATTTTTTTCGGCGACTGCCAGCGTCATATCAGTGTCGCCAAAAGATTTTGAACATTTCAAAATCCAGCGGCGACAAAAAAAGTTGTGACACTTGAAAAAACACCGCGCATCATACGTCATCACACCGCGTCATGCCGCAAATTTTTCGGTGACCTGATACGTCAGTCAATGATGCCGGCAGTCGCCAAAAAAATCGCCAAGTGGGACAGGCCCTTACAATCTTCTTATGAAATAAGCAGGGGAAGGCTACTCACATAAGAATCAAATCAGCATGCTAAATTTCTGAACAATGGTGTCTCTCGTAGACATCGTTACTATCATTAGCGCCTCGTCAATGCTGAGTTGAAAGCTCATCCTGGCCAATGATATTTAAGGGAAGACAATACTCCTTTAATTGGTGAAATCTATCCAGGATCATCGATAGAAGATTATTAATAGAATAAATCAATATTGCCCTTTTAATGTCATTAGCCAAGCCGGTTAACCAATGTGCAAGGATTTTTGTGCAGTGTGTGGATATGATTACATTAATAAAACAGCTTCATTTCCGGTAAAATGCTTCCTTCTATTCTATCGGAATATCGTTGTTTCAGCCTACGAGGGCAACCCAGTCAGAAGTTGTAATATCATCTGCCTCTGAAGGGCAGAAACACTCAATACAAGAGGAGTCAAGCCTGCTTCAGGACTTCAATAGCCATGCACCTCATAGCTGCCAAACCCAACCCTGAAGAAGGGTCCCAGACCTGAAACTTTAACTATTCCTCTTCCCACAGGTGCTACAAAATGCGATATGTGTTCCCAACATTTACTGCCTCATTTCAGAATTCTAGTAGCTTCTTTGATTTTCATTTACTGGAAAGTTTGCAAAGTTACAAATATTGTGGAAAAATATAAAAATTCTTAATGGTATTAATAATTTTGAACACTTAGAATAACAAAGCAACAGACGCACTTGCCCATAAAACAGAGGTATCAAGACACAAGGATCTGCAAATACTGGAATCTTGAACAAAGCGCATAGAATATTTCTCCTGTGTGCCTGAGCTCAGCGGGTCAGGCAGCATCTGTGGAGGGAATGAATTGACAACGTTTCAGGTTCGGGGTCTTCTTCAGACTGATTGGAGTATGGGGGAGAAAATTGGAAAAGTGGGAGGCAGGGCAGAGCCTGGCAAGTGATACACCGAACACCTCCGGTTGGTCCGCAATAACCAACTTGACCTCCCGATGGCTCAGCACTTCAACTCCCCCTCCCATTCCGTATCTGACCTCTCTGTCCTGGGTCTCCTCCATGGCCACAGCGAGCAACACCGTAAATTGGAGGAAATGCACCTCATATTCTGCTTGGGCAGTCTACATCCTGGGGGATTGAACATTGAATTCTCCCAATTCTGCTAGCCCTTGCTGTCCCCTCCCCTTCATCAGCTCTCTGGTTGTCTCCTCCCCTCCCCCAGCCCTCGGGCTCCTCCTCCGCCTTTTTCCTTTTTTCCTTTCTTCTCCCCACCCCCTATCAGTCTGAAGAAGGGTTTCGGCCCGAAACGTTGCCTATTTCCTTCGCTCCATAGATGCTGCTGCACCCGCTGAGTTTCTCCAGCATTTTTGTGTACCTGGCAAGTGATAGGTGGATACAGGTGTGTGTGTGTCTGTGTGTGTGTGTGTGTGTGTGTGTGTGTGTGTGTGTGTGTGTGTGTGTGTGTGTGTGTGTGTGTGTGTGGGGGGGGGGGGGTTGATTGGCACATGGGTGGAGTAAGTGAAAAAGGTCAGAGGTGAAAATATGAACGGAAAACAGATAAGGAAAGAAGAAAGAGGAAAGTGAAATGTAAAACCGGGAGAGGGGGTGGTACTGGAGGGGGGATGGGTGGAACAGGACAGGCGGAGAGGAATAAAGTAGGGAAAAGGAGAATATGGATCTCAGGGATGGATGATGTGTGTACAAAGGAAGGGAAAGGAGCAGGGTGACAGGGGTGGTGTGAGATGGAGGGAGAAATGGGGGGCAGGGCAGGGGAAAGGCAAGGACTGTCATCATTAAATAGAGGTCAACTGTCTCCAGTTCCACTCACTTTCCCTTGACAGTGTTTTCTTCCGACTGACATCAATGGCTTTCAACAGGTTTAACCTGGCACATACTCAGCCGAGAAGCTTGTGGAGACTGGCAGTGCTCGTTACCATTACAATAGAGGGGTAGTTGGCATCCGGGGAGTCACTATCTCTTGCCAGTGAGTATGTCTGGGAATGTGCACGGACATGGGACAGAAGAACCAACCCAGAGGGAAATTACCGCAGAACAGGTGGTAGAGTTGCTGCCTTGCAGCGCTTTCAGCGCCAGAGACCCGGGTTCAATCCCGACTACAAGTGTTGGCTGAATGGAGCTTGTACATTCTCCACGTGACCACGTGGGTTTTCTCCGAGATCTTCAGTTTACTCCCACACTATGACGTACAGGTTTGTAGGTTGATTGGCTTTGTAGAAATGTAAATTGTCCCGAGTGTGTGTAGGATAGTGTTAATATATGGGGGTCACTGGTTAGTGCGGACTCGGTGGGCTGGAGGGCCCATTTCCACGTTGTATCTCTAAACTAAACAACTAACACAGAGCCACATGCAGAAGGATGGAATAATGTTTAGGATGAACACTAGAGGGTGTCCCAGTCAAGGTAGGCATTGACATCTGGAGCCGTGTCCACTGGGACCAATTCCTATCGATTGGAAATTGAAAGCTGATTGAAACTGAAGATTGGGCAGACCTCACTTTGAAATTTGAGAAGCCAAAGCTACTGGACCCAGAGGTCACTTTGAAAGGGTAAACCCAATCCACAATGTGTATACATACTCCCTCTAGGCTCCATCTACCTACAATTAAAGGCACATTGTTATTTCTTGCTCTCAAATGTGTTTAATGTCCTCTTTGTAAATCTGTCTTCAGTAAGAGTGGTCACCAAGTTAAGATTGGAGACTTTGGTGATTTAAAATTTCCTCTCCATGATATACACGTTGTACACTGTCTCATAGCTGCAGAGTTATGCAGCATTGATTCAGGACCGGGATGGGAGATTGCAACCTTCACGTGGTCCGCCCTGTTTCGACGAATGCAATCAACCCGGCGTGCACAATCAAATAAGATCAAATAGAACAAGTTGTCCTACAACTTTAGGCTGTGTACGTCATACGCAAGAAGAAGATTCCGGCCCTTTAGATACATAGATACTTAGAAAATAGGTGCAGGAGTAGGCCATTCGGCCCTTCGAGCCTGCACCGCCATTCAATATGATCATGGCTGATCATCCAACTCAGTATCCCGTACCTGCCTTCTCTGATCCCCTTAGCCACAAGGGCCACATCTAACTCCCTCTTAAATATAGCCAATGAACTGGCCTCAACTACCCTCTGTGGCAGAGAGTTCCAGAGACTCACCACTCTCTGTGTGAAAAAGTTTTTCCTCATCTCGGTCTTAAAGGATTTCCCCCTTATCCTTAAGCTGTGACCCCTTGTCCTGGACTTCCCCAACATCCGGAACAATCTTCCTGCATCTAGCCTGTCCAACCCCATAAGAATTTTGTACGTTTCTATAAGATCCCCTCTCAATCTCCTAAATTCTAGCGAGTATAAGCCAAGTCTATCCAGTCTTTCTTCATATGAAAGTCCTGACATCCCAGGAAGCAGTCTGGTGAACCTTCTTTGCACTCCCTCTATGGCTATAATGTCCTTCCTCAGATTTGGAGACCAAAACTGTACGCAATACTCCAGGTGTGGTCTCACCAAGACCCTGTACAACTGCAGTAGAACCTCCCTGCTCCTATACTCAAATCCTCTTGCTATGAAGGCCAACATACCATTCGCTTTCTTCACTGCCTGCTGCACCTGCATGCCTACTTTCAATGACTGGTGTACCATGACACCCAGGTCTCGCTGCATCTCCCCATTTCCTAATCGGCCACCATTTAGATAATAGTCTGCCTTCCCGTTTTTGCCACCAAAGTGGATAACCTCACATTTATCCACATTATACTGCATCTGCCAAACATTTGCCCACTCACCCAGCCTATCCAAGTCACCTTGCAGTCTCCTAGCATCCTCCTCACAGCTAACACTGCCCCCCAGCTTAGTGTCATCCGCAAACTTGGGGATGTTGCTTTCAATTCCCTCGTCCAGATCATTAATATAAATTGTAAATAGCTGGGGTCCCAGCACTGAGCCTTGCGGTACCCCACTAGTCACTGCCTGCCATTGTGAAAAGGACCCGTTTACTCCTACTCTTTGCTTCCTGTTTGCCAGCCAGTTCTCTATCCACATCAATACTGAACCCCCAATACCGTGTGATTTAAGTTTGTATCCTAATCTCTTATGTGGTACCTTGTCGAAAGCCTTCTGAAAGTCCAGATACAACACATCCACTGGTTCTCCCCTATCCACTCTACTAGTTACATCCTCGAAAAATTCTATAAGATTCGTCAGACACGATTTACCTTTCGTAAATCCATGCTGACTTTGTCCAATGATTTCACCACTTTCCAAATGTGCTGCTATCCCATCTTTAATAACTGACTCTAGCAGTTTCCCCACTACCGATGTTAAGACTAACTGGTCTGTAATTCCCCGTTTTCTCTCTCCCTCCCTTCTTAAAAAGTGGGGTTACGTTTGCTACCCTCCAATCCTCAGGAACTACTCCAGAATCTAAAGAGTTTTGAAAAATTATCACTAATGCATCCACTATTTCTGGAGCTACTTCCTTAAGTACTCTGGGATGCAGCCTATCTGGCCCTGGTGATTTATCGGCCTTTAATCCATTCAATTTACCCAACACCACTTCCCGACTAACCTGGATTTCACTCAGTTCCTCCATCTCCTTTGACCCCCTGCTATTTCCGGCAGATTATTTATGTCTTCCTTAGTGAAGACGGAACCAAAGTAGTTATTCAATTGGTCCGCCATATCCTTGTTCCCCATGATCAATTCACCTGTTTCTGACTGCAAGGGACCTACATTTGTTTTAACTAATCTCTTTCTCTTCACATATCTGTTGCAACTATTGGTCCATTGCAACTATGTTGACCAAGATTCTTGTCATCCTATTTGCCTGCATTTGGCTCATATCCCTCTAAACCGTTTCTATCCATGAACCTGTCCAAATATCATTCAAACATTATAACTGTACCGAAGATTGGCACAAAAAGCTGGAGTAAAGCTGGAGGGAAGGAATGGGTGACGTTTTGGGTCGAGACCCTTCTTCAGACTGGTTAGGGATACCCACTTCTACCACCTCCTCTGGATTATGTGATGCTAATCTTTATTAATAAACAGCGACCTAAGTCAATTGTTTATAAGTTGGTGAAACAGTGGCACAGCACAACCAGAACCAGACAGCTCCAGTGAGCCGGGTTCAATACTGATCCTGGGGTTCCTTTATTTCCCAAAAATGTGCCAGCTAATAGGTTAATCGGTAGATTGCTTAGTGTGTAGTTAATAGAACCTGAGAAGAGAGGATGGGAAAGTAGGGACAATTAAAATGTCATAATTAGGGGCAATAAGTCCAGTCTGAAGAAGGGTCTCATCCTGAAAAGTCACCCATTCCTTCTCTCCAGAGATGCTGCCTGTCCTGCTGAGTTACTCCAGCATTTTGTGTCGGACTACAATTAAATTGAGTTCAGTGTAAGTGATGCGTAATGTCTGGCATGGACTTGAGCCAATATGTGTGCTTTATGCTCTCGGACCATAACTTTAACAACAGAAAAATTACTTGTGAAGCTGTGATCATAGCAACAGGATACCCGATCTCAGACGTACGTAAATCTGATCATCTCAACATCCATTATGGTATATGTGTGTGTTTAAGTACAGACGCACTTCATGGGAGATACAACAATGACGTAATTTTGCTCGTCACTTACTGATGTACGTAGCCTTGTTCTGAAGTTCCTGGTATTTCCCGCATATTGCTATAGTTAGAATTTACCGGCACTACACGACTGACTCACAGGCCATCTATAGATGAACTACACCGAGAAACCACACCACCCCTACCCAATCCTGCCTCCTCACCACATGCACCCCCACACCAGCTATGAATACCAGTTTGCAAACCTGTACTCTGGATTTCTAAACAGGTAGGTTTATATAAAACACCAGAGGAAACTATGAGACACAAGAGCTGCTCACGGTCACATTAGATCATTACATTTAAATGGATCGATCCTAACAGGTTTTGCTGTGTAATCTCTAATGCTTCTTAAACCAAACATTCTGATTTGCCATCTTTTTAAATCGTAATATTTTCATAGAACACGTCGATAAAACAATTAGGAAAGATGCCAAGCCAAAGATTTATGGGCTCGCCTTGTGAAGGGCATTTTATCATCAAGCCAGTCAAGAGGCAGGCGATGGCCAGATATCACTACAGCAGCCATGTCGAACATTGTGCAAACAGCAACACAATAACTGAGACAGCACCATGGTGCAGCTGGGAGAGCTGCTGACTCACAACACCAGAGACCTGGGTTTGATCCTGACCTCGGCTTCTGTCTATGTGGAGTTTGCAAATTCTCCCTGTAACTTTGAGAGTTTTGTCAGGTGCTCCATCACATCCCAAAGATGGGCAGGTTTGTACATTAATCAGTTGGGTGAATTTGTGTGAACGGGTGATTAATGGTTGGCGTACAGTGGACCAAAGGGCCCCATTTCCATGCGGTATCTCTAAATTTAAATTCATGGGCTTTGTCGTCCCAGCTCTGTACGCCTATTCATCATAGAGTTAGAATTTATAAAGTTAAAAATTCATTTTGTAATTTTTAAACCTTGTTCTCGAATCACTCCTTGTCCTTTCCATTTGTAATCTCTGCTTACCTTCCCCAATTCTCTGAAGAATCTGTGTTCCTCCATTCAAGGCCAATCCATCCACACACTTGTGGTTTCTCCGCTACTGGTAATCTTGCTTTCAGCTGGGACTTAACCTTTGGGACTCCTTCCCCAACCCTTACACCTCTCTTCGTTAAAGATACTTCCAAACACTATCTCTATTGGCCAACTACTCTCACATCTCCCTTCGTTACTCAGTGTCAATAATCTTTTGCTGGCAAACACTCCTGTGAAGGAAGTATTGTGGGACATTTTTGCTATATTAAAGTCCTTTTTTAAAGAGAGATTAGTTCTGGTTTCTTGTGTACATCGCATTTACTGCATGAATTGTAATGACCGCACTACCAACGTGTCAACATATCTCCTAACTCTTCCCCAGATCTAACCATTCCCCACATTCTCCTATACATGGAGTGGGAGCGTTCGCAACAATGGAGAACGCCACTAATACCAGGGTCACTCATTTATTCCTTCTCCCTGCTTATCCACAGAATGATGGAGCGTTTAATGTAGCACGAGCTGGTTGAGACTAATGTGGAATCTCGGTATTGTAACTGCCCCTTGCCCTCTTTACTATTACCCTTCAAAAAGCACAGCAGCAGAAATGAGATGCTGTCCGAATGAGGTAGGAAAGGCCAATTCTGGTTAGAGATGGATATGTTGAATGGAAGAACCATATCCGCTGCAGGCCATAGTTTAATGATGTTTCTCAACCTTTAGAAAATAATGGATCTTTGCAAGAGATTACAACCCTATAATCTTATCAAGAGCCTTAAATTGTGTTATAAATCATGAGACTGTCTTCATTGCTGAACCAAGAGATGCGATTATATTGTTGAGCTAAGGTCACAGTGTGTATCAGGAGTCTGTAAGAGTTGTTAGCTCAGTTCAACTGAATCTGCGTGCAAGTGTCTACAAGACCACTCATCTCCACAGGCAAGGATTCCCAAATGTAACAGAATTAGTTATCACTTCATCCCTGCAATAACACAATCACCATCAGTTTGGTGGATAATGTGTACAGTACCAACAAATCTCCTTAAATATATTATGATACTCTTGCAAAGAGGAAAGGTAGTCCTGGATGGTGTCATGTAGTTTTACAAGGAAGTTGTCTTTAGAATTTAGCGTAGAAATAAGCCCTTCAGACCACTAAGTCCATGTCAAGCAGCGATCAGCCCGTACACTAGCACTATCCTACACACCAGGGATGATTTACAGAAACCAATCAACCCACAAATCACTCCTTCTTTTCAAGGCTTCAATGTGAAGGTTAATTTATTGCCACATGTTCCAATTAAGGTAGAGTGAAATTTTGAGTTATCACACAGCCATACTAAGTGAAAAGCAACAAGACACACAACCACATAAAAGTTAACATAAACATCCATCACAGTGGATTCCACATTCCTCACTGGGATGGAAGGCAATAAAGTTCAATCTTCTTCCTCTTTGTTCTCCCGCAGTCATGGCAGTCGGGGCGATCAAAGCCCCTGCAGACGATGATCGAAGCCCCCATCGGGGTGATTGAAACTCCCGAGTTGGAGCAGTTGAAACTCTCTCCGCGGCATGGAGCTCCCGGGTCAGTCTCTTCTTACCAGGGACCGCGGGCTTCATGATGTTAAAGTCCGCAGGCCCTGCGGTTGGAACTTCGATCCCTGGCAAAGGGATCGCAAACTCCGCGATGTTAAAGGCTTGGATCGCCGGGTCAGTCTCCAGGGAAGGCCGCCAACTCCACGATGCTAGGCCGCAGTGGGGACGGAGATACGTTACGGAAAAAAAATTGCATCTCCGTCGAGGTAAGAGATTGAGAAAAAGTTGCCCCCAACCGCCTCAACACCCCCCCCCCACCCCCACCACATAAAACAAACCAAGGAATAATAAAACATACTTTTAACACATACTAAAAATAACAAAAAAGGACAGAGACTGTTGGCGAGGCAGCCACTGCTGGTGGCGCCACCTGGTGTTCCCGAAGAAACCCGGCATCCGGAGAAAACCGGGAGAACAGGGATAATGTACAAACTCCATACAGACAGCATGTGTATTCAACATCGAATCTGGTCTCTGGCACAATGAGGCAGAAATTCTACCATTGCACTACTGTGCCCGATATCAGGAACATATAAAGAAAGAAGAGTTGGAATGAAAGGAAACTAAATTAAATTCAATTAGGCTTCTTCATTACTGCACAGACTTGATGATAAGATGATTAAAGGATGATTCTGGAAGATGAGTCAGACCAGGCAGAGGAACTGCTTACCAGAGTCATAGAATCCCAAAGGAGGGACTATGGACTCATCCTAAATGGAGAGAAATAAAACGAAGGCTTTACCCTGAGAAGTGTCAGATTGTGGAAATTATTTCCAGGGTTTGTGGTTGGGGCAATAATGATATCAACACAAGTGTAGATCGGGATTGGGGGCGAGAGGAGTGCCTGATACAAGAAGGAAAAGAAAATGACAAAATACAAGATTAGAGTGGCAAATGTGAATAGGGTTATTAGCTTGCACTGAGGATTTGCAGCAGTATTGACCAGGGAGTTAAATGGTCTGTTCCCTTGCTGTCAGATCTACATATGATTATAATTGATTAGATATCTTATAACTGGTGTGCTCAGCTGCACAAAAGCTCACTATGTGAAACATTACAAGCATGAGACGAGAACTGAAAGGATTTACTTATTCAGTAAGGATCAACAGGTTGGGGATATATTTTCTTGGAGAAGAAAGAATGAGAGAGATCTCTATTGAAGAGTGCGATGGAGCAAACATTGAGAACATTTTTCTATGTGGGTAGTCCAAAAGTAGAGGCCATATATACAGCTCGATCATTAGTAAATCCAGCAGCAAATTTCTAAAGAATCCTACACCCACAGATGCAGAATGCATGACTACAAGGAAAGTTGAAGTGATCAAGAGAGATGATTATCAGGAGAAGTTAAATGACCAAACGAAGGAGAACAGAATTGAGAGACAGGGCAGCTGAGGCAGGCGAGATGAGACTCCTGTGGTGCATCAGTGGCAACATGTTCATAGTTTCTGGCTATGGAGTTCCTGAGATACTTCTGAAACTGAATGACATGCTACCCAAATACAAGTATGTCTTTCCAGAATAAAAACAGAAAATATTCAGCAGATCAGGCAATATTTATGGAGAGAATAGCAGAGTTAACATTTCAAGTTGATAGAACTGTCTTCACATCATGAAGACACATCATAAAGACACAAATTGATCATTGCTTTCTGTGGTCTCTTAATTGCTGTTAATTGAGGGTCCCTTTACATTTTAAATGAACAATGTAATACACACACAAAGTACTCCTGCAAGAAGCAATGGGAGGAGATGGCATTTTCTGGCCAAATGGGATTTAAATGCTGGTGCTGGATTTACTGATTGTTTTGCCCACAACTACAGGGGAATGATGTTGATCGGATGTAAATGGGGGGAGATACTGACCCTCTCTGTTGAAATCTAGATGTCAAAAACACAAAGCATTCTTGGAGGTAGAGGACCAAAGTAAACCTCCTCGACGGACAAAATATTATCATTGAGCAGCATTGGAGCAAAGACATAGAAGTCCTTTGGAGAATGAGAGAAAGGTAGGGAGTCAGAGAATACCAGAGCCTGAAGCACAAGCTGTTCAATAAAGGGCGACCAGTGTATGTGTAGAAATAATTTAAAATGTGAGAGAGAGAGCGAGAGCGAGTGATAGGGGGGCAATTCACCTGGCTGCAATTAAATGGACGGCACAGGTGAGCCGAGACTAATCTCTTTTTTCAGTAAGCCCTGTCTCTTGTGTAAACAGTATGTTTGCACAGTGCTGGTACACCTGCCACCGCACCTGGCCACTGTATCAATCAGCAGCTACCACAAAGGGAGAGTCTTGTGTGTGTGTGTGTGTGTGTGCGCACAGTCCTTGCTCTGCATGAAGTTTCCCATCACCAGCCCGACTCAAAGACTGAAATGAGCTCCACCGAAACAAACAGCTGAGCATGATGGAGGGTCAGAACCCTGGGCACTGCTCCAGCAGGAAGCCGTTAATGCACATTAGATTTATGTAACCCCTGGGTTCTCATCTTCCTAAAGCCATTTTTATCTTGAAGCACTGCTCTGAAGCATTGGGAGATTGATATGAGAACATAGCACAGTATATTGCAGGAACAGGCCCTTCGGTCCACAATGTCTGTGCCGAACATAATGCCAAGACCATCCCTTATTTGCCTGCATGTGATCCACATCCCTTCATTCTCTGCATATCCATGTGCCTATGCAAAAGTCTCTTAAATTCCACTATCGTATCTGCCTCCACCACCAGTATACTCCAGGCACTCATCACCCTCTGCGTAAAACACTTACCCCACACATCTCCTTTAAACCTTGCTCCTCTCATCTTAAAGCTATGCCCTCCTAATCTAATCTATGCCCTCTAACCGGTGAGGAATGCGGCCGTTCCAGGTGGCCCAGCTGCTGGAGGACTCTCCCGACGCCAGGGCTACATCACCCGGCGAGAACGGCCAGGATCATCGGGCCTCCGTAGAGGCAATAGCGGGGGCCTCATTTGGCCTGACTTTTTGGTTGAACTGGGGCTGGGGACTGGACATTGTGCCTTCCCCCACAGTGGAAATCATTGTGGGGGGATGATTTTTGTTTGTAATTGTATTTGTTAGTCTGTGTTCAAGATGGCAGTCGGAGGGGAGAGTGGACGCTGGCACGGTTTCGCTGCCGCTGCTCTCTCCTCAAATTGTGTTTCTGATTTTCTTTTTTGTGTTTTTGGAAGGAATTCTGTCCCTGATTTGTGTATTGGTCTTTATAACTTATTTTTTTAATTCTGATTATTCTGATTATATGTTAACCATAAATCTCTGTAAGGTGTCCTTGAGACCTCGGTATAAGGCACCCATAAATAAAATTCATTATTATTATTATTATTAAATGTTTACCTTATTTCCTGGAATAGGCCACTTATTCCCCCGTTCCATCATTCAGTCAGGTCAAGGATTAATTCCATTTACAGAAGTACTTCAATAGTTCAAAAAGTTTGCAAACTCCTGATTGTTCATCATCTGCCTCACCATCAACCATCTGTCAATGTTTGTAATGTTCCCTTTCCACTCAAAACAACCTCAATTGCCACACTCCATTTCCAGTCTCCAGAGCCCTGGCTTCCATGTCCCTTCCCATCACTGGACCGTGGCTCCTGCATTTCTCCCCACTCGCCAGAACCCCAGTTTCCACATGCCAGCACCCCATTTCCCAGGCATCCATTTTCTGAAGAAGGGTTTCGGCCTGAAACGTTGCCTATTTCCTTCGCTCCATAGATGCTGCTGCACCCGCTGAGTTTCTCCAGCATTTTTGTGTACCATCCATTTTCTATTCTCTGGGTCTCTGCTTCCCACTCACCCGGGCACTTCTGAAAATTGTTCCCGAATTGATTCTCATCATTCTTTCAGACACTGCTTTCTAAACCAGAACAACTCATTGGGTAAATATATTTCTCCTCATTTCTGGTTTGTCTTTTTTTGTCTTAAGTCTGCAATGTCTGGTTACTTACCCTCCTGCCTGCTCTTTCTAAATCCCATATAATTGTCAATGCCTCCATTAAATCTCCCCATAATCTTCTCTGCTCCAAAGAGGCAAATCAATGAAGTGATTCCAAGTTAAGAACCCATTTCTTTGAGATCCAACAATACTAAAACACGTGATCTGGTGCTGTTGAGCTGAGGTCAGGTAACCCAGGCTCCAGGGGTAAGCTCTGCCCCTCTGGTTCACGACTCCAGCATGCATCTTGACTGAAAGAAACTTTCAGTGTATCTCTGATGTACTTTATTGCCCAAGTTACATACTAAGAAATTAATTTATTTTGCTCAAGTCTGTTGAGTTTACCTGGTTGCAAACACAATACTCAGTGGGATGAGCCAAAATGGTTTCTGCTAATGATCAAAACATTGACACAAGACAATTCAATACAATACATACTACTATTTTATTAGCCATTTATGTTTTGCAACATACGAGGAATTTCATTTCCCAAGTCAGTCATACAAATAAAAAGCAACGGAACACACAAAATACATTTTAATATGAACATCCACCACAGTGACTCCTCCACATTCCTCACTGTGATAGAAGGCAAAATAAAGTTCAATCTCTTCCCTTCTTTGTTCTTCCGCGGTCGGGGGCCTGGAGCCTTCTGTTAACAGGACGATCTTGACTCCCGTAGCCGGCGGCATTTTGTGCCCTCCGCGTCGGGGCGATCAGCTCCTGCATCAGGAGGGATGTCAGCTCCCCCGTGCCGGCAATCGGACCCCGCATCGGGGCTGGTCGAACCTCTGCATCATTGGAGCTCCCGGCCCGGCCTCTCCCGAGACTGCAAGCTCTTGATGTAATGTCCACAGGCTGCGGTTGGAGCGATCCCAGGCAAGGGATCGGCTCCGATGCAAGTCCATGCCCCATGGTGGGGCTCAAAGTCAGTCTGAGGGGGCCTCCAGCTCCATCGATGTTAAGCCGCAGAACGATCAGAGTTGCAAAACATACTTGGCTGATAAAGTATTATTGTATTGTAAAGACGAGACCCCAGAAGCACTCCTGCTGCCTTGGTGGACAAGTTGGGAGGTCATGTTGCTGTTGTATAAGATGTTGGTGAGACTGCATATAGAGTATTGTGTTCAGTTCTGGACACCATGTTATAGGAAAGATATTATCAAGCTTGAAAGGGTTCAGAGAAGATTTGCGAGGATGTTGCCAGGACTAGAGGGTTTGAGCTATAGGGAGAGGTTGAGTAAGCTGGGTCTCTATTCCATGGAGTGCAGGAGGATGAGGGGTGATCTTATAGAGGTGTATAAAATCATGAGAGGAATGGATCAGGTAGATGCACAGAGTCTCTTGCCCAGTGTAGGGGAATTGAGGACCAGAGGTTCAAGGTGAAGGGGAATTTTTTTTATAGGAATCTGAGGGGTAACATTTTCATACAAAGGGTGGTGGTGTATGGAACAAGCTGCCAGAGGAGGTAGTTGATGCTGGGAATATCCCAACATTTAAGAAACAGTTAGGCAGGTACATGGATAGGACAAGTTTGAAGGGATATGGACCAAGTGCAGGCAGGTGGGACTAGTGTGGCTGGGACATGTTGGCCGGTGTGGGCAAGTTGGGCCGAAAGGCCTATTTCCACACTGTATCACTCTATAATTATCAACCATGTGCATCTAATTACTACATTAATTCTAGGTTTTAGTAATTTCCCAACCCCAAGCCCAATCCAAGAATAAAATATTTTGAGTATGCTACAATCTGCTCTTTCTCTTCTAACCTCCATATGCAGGAGTATAGGATCCTCTGCTATCTGCTGTCTACATCCAGGAGATCCAGCACCAGCACCTTCTTTTTCATTGACTGTTGTGTTTGGCATTGGAGGATGAATGGCCACATCTGTGTCTCCATGGTATTTCCCCGCTTTGAAAACAATTGTGGATTCACATAGTCTCCAAGTCAACGTCCATCTTTGAACTTATGGGGAAAGCATTTGAACTACTGGTTCCAATGAATGGAAAAGGGAAACCAGGGGGGTTGTATTCTGTGGAAATGGTGAAGTGATGCCCACAAATGTACCATACATGAAAGTTCAACTTTCTTTATTAGACTGAGACTATTTTTTCTCCAAAGGACACCAAGCGCTGGAGCAACTCAATAGGTCAAGCAGAATCTCTGGAGAACACACACACAGATAACATTTCAGGTTGGGACCCTTTTTCAGTCTGAAGGGTCCCGAACCAAAATGCATAAACCAGCATCTGCAGTTCCTGATTTTTTTTTTTTTCCTCCGCTGCTGTCAATGTACCGGACATAAATCCTATAGAGACTTCTACTCCATGGGACCTCACATGATAAAGTGAACACTGTCAACCAGCACATCAGCAGTCTCAGGCAATTCTCTAGAATGCACCAAAGCCTTTTCCTGCGCATCATTCACTTTCACTTCACATTCCTTTGATGCAGTGGAGTCGGGAATGCTGCTGGATTGGTGAGAATTTATTAAAACAAATCAACAATCCCAGATACGTAAAATAGAGACACAAGAAACTGTAGCTGCTGGAATGCATGGCTCGTTTCCAGCATTGCGAACTGCTTCCCTCAGCCAAAACTGTAATAGTCCTTCCAGTCTAACAATGCGATAATCCCAAGGATGAGACTCCATTAACACAGCTTGCAATCCGCACAAATGTAAATGGATCCATCATGCTTTAACACTGACACAATGGGCGCTGTCCACTCAGAGTATTCTAAAGAGTCAATAATTTTCTCTCTGAGCAACCAGTTAATTAATTTTGGTTTCATTACACAGGGCACTGACCTTGCCTTGAAATTACCGTAAGAAATTGCAGCGAATTGTGGACGCAGCACAGAGCATCACACAAACCAACCTCCCTTCCATTGACTCCATTTATACCTCACGCTGCCTCGGCCAGCAGCATAATCAAGGACGAGTCGCACCCTGGCCACTCCCTCTTCCATCAGGCAAGAGGTATAGAAGTGTGAAAATGCACACCTCCTGATTCAGGGACTGTTTCTTCCCAATTGTTATCAGGCAACTGAATCATCCGACCACTACTCGAGAGCAGTCCTGAACTACTATCTATCTCATTGGTGACCCTCGGACTATCTTTGATTGGACTTTACTGGCACTAAACGTTATTCCCTTATCATGCAGCTACACACTGTAAATGGCTCGATTATAATCATGTATTGTCTTTCCGCTGACTGTTTAGCATGCAACAAAAGCTTTTTCGCTGTACCTCAGTACACGTGACAATAAACTAAACTAAACTGAAATTAACTTGAAAGATCTGGAAGGAGTATTGTGATCAACATGAATTTTGGCTTGATAACCCATCAACGAACCCACCTCAAGAATGTAAACATCTTCATGTCTTCATGTCTTCCCAGCAACTTCTGTAATACTCTTGCTTCACTCATGTTAACACAATGAATATCCCTCCACTCCAGGGGAATTTCTTTCAGGCAGCCTCTTCCGAACAGGTCTGATCCACAGCCTGCAACAACTCCCAGTGGGAAGGCTGGTACTTCACCATTTTTTCAACACCACCTGTTCCAGTGCTTTCGCCTGTATGAGTGTTCAGACGTGGCTGTTCGATTGTAGTTTTTCTGGTCCCCCAACTTCCTGGGTGTTGTGTGGCCTGGTCCATCAGTTTAGTTCTATACCTCGTGTCTAGTTCAAAGATCACATGACTGTCATTTACTGTCATGTTAACAATTAGTGGGTTTTGCTTTTGTTAAGGCAGCTTCTTCCTCATTAAACATTCTGAACACTTCTCTGTATTACAGTCTTCACAAGCTTCTTTATCATAGTGAGGATTGGAGGAAGCTTCAGAAACACTAGGCATCTTCCTTTAACCTCTTACTTTCAATTTGTTTACTGAACTTTATGTTCATTCCTACTAGCTCAAGTGATGTGTTGTTTTCAAACACATGTGTAACATTTTCTGTCACTATATTGGCATAACCTTTGTTCCACAACTGCAACAGCTTATGTTTACCTTGTTAAAATGATGTTCATTTTGTATCAGAAAACAGTGCTCTACCAGTTGGTGCCAAGTGCACCATTACATGGAACAGCCAGTCTTAGTTTCCAATCCTCTGTGTTTTTACTTGCCATTTCCATTGCTTGGGCAATTATCTGTGTGTTGTCAAAGGTCAGATTAACCTCTGTTATAAACTGCCTCTGAATCCGATCTTCATTGATTCTGCTCATTAATCTGTCCCTCAGCGTCAGAGACAGTATGCTCCATGATTACAGCTTGTGATAACTCCTTCAGTTCAGCTTTGGTGTTTAGCCACTGTTTCACTGTGTCTCCATAACCTTGAATGAAACATAAACCTTGAAATGCTTTGGGTTAGTTTTTCTTCAACAAATCCACCAATTATTTCCTATCTTAGTTAACTTTTTCTCCAAGCAGAGTAGGATTTTCATTGGTTGCTGTTCTCACCTAGACTAATCTCTATTTATTTTCATCATCAATGTTATTAGTAAAATAAAATGCAATAGTTTCTCCTACGTTTGAATCTAAGCATAAAATTGTTGTTGCTATACAGCCTCATTGTTGTGGCTATACAGCAATATCTATAATGTGGCTGTGGCAATAATGTCCATAAGTGTGCCTTTATAAGTTCAATTTGTGACTATAATCCAAAATCTATGATTAAGTCTCCGATCTCATAATGGTAGCCATCCTCTACCTCAGAAAGCAGCAGATTGCCAGGACTGAAATTAATACATTTTTAGAGTCATTGAGTTATACAGCAGGAAACAGGACCTTCGGATGAACTTGCCCAAGTCAACCAAGTTGAATTTTGCCTGCGTTTGGCTCCCATCTCTCTAAACCTCCCCGATCCAATTATGAATGGAAGTATTGAAAATGTGTGGGGGAAATGGACAAGGTAATGGATCAGCCATGATCTAACTGAATGGCTGACTAACCTCATGGGACTACATACTGCCATTTGTTTTGTCCTAACATAAAATGAATATTTACAGCCACACATAACATGGACAAACACCCCTACCTGAGCAAGAGACACCCTGGTACATGGCTAAGATGAGATCTCAGCTGTGCTTTAGCAGCGGAAGCTTAAAGTGAAAGCATGTTCCATTCCAGCTGGTCACTGTAAGAGCACTGTACAGGAGGCAGGTGAAGATTATTGATGAGGATCTTGAGAAAACACAAGGAATTGTTCAAACTGGAAGTGCTCGCTGAAGGGGAAATATTACTCCCCTTTTCATCCGGGATTCATAATCACATCTGGAGACCTCAGTAAGTTAGAAAAACATTAATCACTTCCAAAATTAAAAAAAATCTTTTTTTGAAAGACATGAAATTAATTTCTTTGGGGAGCAGAAGTCTCTTGACAAGCATTGGTAAATTAAGTCAAAGGTTGAGTTTTTGCCGTCAGAATCAATTACCATGCCCCTTTTTATTAAAAGAGAAACAGTTAACTTTTCAAGTGCAGGTCCATTTGTCAAATGTAATGATGGCTGATTGACCTGAAGCATTAATTCTATTTTTCTTTCCACAGATGCTACCTGACCTTCTGGCAGCTTCCAGGATTTTCTGTTTGATTTCAGCTTGCCAGCATCTGCAGTTTTTTTTAAAACATTTGAGCTGGCTGACTTATTGACTGACTGAGGGATGTGTTGGGTAAAGGTCTGATAAGCAATTGGTTCGTGTACTCTTCATCTTCCTCCAAAGTCCTCAAAGTCATCTTCCTCCAAAGTACATAATATGTACCAAGACAGTGAAATTCTTTTGAATCTTTTTGTGCCATGTTACTAATATTACTCTAGTCCTACTCTTTCCCAGCTCATTGCTTTCTCCTCTATCTTTTTCCCTCCTTGCAATACATTGCTCTTCCTCCCTTATCATTGACTCAAACTCTACCTCACTGTAAAGAGACCAGTGACATGAATTGGTGCTGCAGGACTTTACCTGATCTCTTCTGGACAAGCACTGACATCCATTGCCTGTGTCTATCTTGAAGACACACTCAATGTCAAATGAAGTTGCCTAAATTTTACTGCATTACAATAAATAGCTAAGTCTTGATGTGCCTTCTTGAAAAAAAGTCAACACTGCTTCTTCCATCCATTGACGAAATAATACATCAATGGGAGGAGTCTGTTTGACTAACTCTGCAAAGTTAATGTCTGTCTTACACTCTCCTCTCCGCATTTAAATCCACTTCTGGTTAGCAAGTACCAGGTCTTGCTGCTGACCCTGTGGTGCAAACTAGCATGCTGTGCATTGCAGGGTTGCTTGCAGATGGGTACAGAAGCTGAGTGCAGTATTGCATTGTAAATGGTGGAATCTGTGTCAGAACCCATGAACCTTTGAATCTATATAAATGATAGCTGGCATCACACTAACATTAAACAATTGGAATAAAATGATGTTGAAATGTTGATCTGAATGTTCCATGTCATGTACATTTGTATATGTTATATGTTATCATACAACATATAACATATATCATATCGTATTTGTATATGTTATCAACAGAATAACTTTTTCTTTATATTGCCATCATTCCTGGGTCAGAACATGCCATCTCAGATATATGGCATCAACCGGTGGCACCAGAAATGGCTGCCTCGCCAACAGTCTGTCTGTTCCTTCTTTGTGTTTTTACTGTTCTTTAGCTTGCTTTATTTGGGAGGGGGGGTGAGGTGGGGAATTGGGAGAAACTTTTTCTAATCTCTTACCTCCAAGGAGATGCGATTTTTTTCCGTATCGTATCTCTGTCCGCCTTTGCTGGAGACCGCCTTTTGAGAGCTCCACCGTGGGTGCCTGCGGACTTTAACATCACAGAGCTCCTTTGCCAGGGATCGACCTCGGAGCTCCAACCATGGTACTTGCAGACTTTAACATCACGGAGCTCGCGGTTTCTGGACAGAGACCGACTTCGGGAACTCCAAACCGCGGGAGCTTCGATCGCCCCGACACGCGAGCTTCGACCGCTGGCTGCGGGAGCTTTGATCGTTCTGATGGATGGTTCGACTACCCCGACCGCGGGAGAATAAAGGGGAAGGAGATTGGACTTCTTTGCTTTCCATCACAGTGAGGAATCCGCTGTGGTGGATGTTTATGTTAACTTTTATGTAGTTGTGTGTCTTGTTGCTTTGTTTTCCGTATTACTGTATTGTAATTTGCATAGCACTGTACCTTAATTGGCACATGTGACAATAAAAGACCTTTGAAATAACATGACCTCTAGGACATGGGCACCAAACCTAGACTGGCTCCAAGTTGGACAGCAGAAGCACCTATCAGAAGAAATGTTAAACCAAGGTTAACCAAGGTCCCTTCTTCCTTCTCAGATGAACATAAAACTATATAAAACTCAAGTGAACAACACACTATTCTGAAGGAGAACAGAGACCATTGGGGTCCCGGTGAATGTCCATAAGTTCTAGGAGCAGAATTAGGCCATTCGGCCCATGAAGTTTAGTCCATCCCTCTGACGACATAATTGAAACAGACTAATCATTTTCCTGATTTGATCTGTTAAATTAATCAACGGTACTTTATTCTAATATGTACCAAGATACAGTGAAATTCTTTTGAATCTTTCTGTACCTATATTACTCTAGTGACTGCACCTGGCAGGTATTTTATTAAAAAACCTGAATGATATGTGTATTTTTTTCTCTTTGTCAATAGTTGCAAGGTAACTCATTGGTCAAAATCTGCTCTCACACATGCTGGGAATGTGAAACCGCCTGCAAAAATGTAAGTTATTTCTAACTAATGTTGTATGGATTCCCAATGACATCAAGCACTAATGGTGCTGGGGGTCAATAATGTGCGTTAACGCAGTCGTACATTTTGTTGGCCAACAGTCGATATCAATATGATATTTGTCCTTTCAGCGCCTGATAAAGTGCACAGAAATCTAATAGGAGGTACCATTGAAAATAAAATTATAAAACACTGTCAGCATCAAAGAAGACCTTTCAGCCCATTGGGTCTTTGCAGGTTACAAAAGAGCTGAAGATAGACACAAAATGCTGGCGTAACTACTTTGGTTCCGTCTTCACTAAGGAAGACATAAATAATCTGCCGGAAATAGCAGGGGACCGCGGGTGAAAGGAGATGGAGGAACTGAGTGAAATCCAGGTTAGTCGGGAAGTGGTGTTGGGTAAATTGAATGGATTAAAGGCCGATAAATCACCAGGGCCTGATAGGCTGCATCCCAGAGTACTTAAGGAAGTAGCTCCAGAAATAGTGGATGCACTAGTGATAATTTTTCAAAACTCTTTAGATTCTGGAGTAGTTCCTGAGGATTGGAGGGTAGCAAACGTAACCCTACTTTTTAAGAAGGGAGGGAAAGAGAAAACGGGGAATTACAGACCAGTTAGTCTAACATCGGTAGTGGGGAAACTGCTAGAGTCAGTTATTAAAGATGGGATAGCAGCACATTTGGAAAGTGGTGAAATCATTGGACAAAGTCAGCATGGATTTACGAAAGGTAAATCATGTCTGACGAATCTTATAGAATTTTTCGAGGATGTAACTAGTAGAGTGGATAGGGGAGAACCAGTGGATGTGTTGTATCTGGACTTTCAGAAGGCTTTCGACAAGGTCCCACATAAGAGATTAGTATACAAACTTAAAGCACACGGTATTGGGGGTTCAGTATTGATGTGGATAAAGAACTGGCTGGCAAACAGGAAGCAAAGAGTAGGAGTAAACGGGTCCTTTTCACAATGGCAGGCAGTGACTAGTGGGGTACCGCAAGGCTCAGTGCTGGGACCCCAGCTATTTACAATTTATATTAATGATCTGGATGAGGGAATTGAAGGCAACATCTCCAAGTTTGCGGATGACACTAAGCTGGGGGGCAGTGTTAGCTGTGAGGAGGATACTAGGAGACTGCAAGGTGACTTGGATAGGCTGGGTGAGTGGGCAAATGTTTGGCAGATGCAGTATAATGTGGATAAATGTGAGGTTATCCACTTTGGTGGCAAAAACAGGAAAGCAGACTATTATCTAAATGGTGGCCGATTAGGAAAAGGGGAGATGCAGCGAGACCTGGGTGTCATGGTACACCAGTCATTGAAAGTAGGCATGCAGGTGCAGCAGGCAGTGAAGAAAGCGAATGGTATGTTAGCTTTCATAGCAAAAGGATTTGAGTATAGGAGCAGGGAGGTTCTACTGCAGTTGTACAGGGTCTTGGTGAGACCACACCTGGAGTATTGCGTACAGTTTTGGTCTCCAAATCTGAGGAAGGACATTATAGCCATAGAGGGAGTGCAGAGAAGGTTCACCAGACTGATTCCTGGGATGTCAGGACTTTCATATGAAGAAAGACTGGATAGACTTGGCTTATACTCGCTAGAATTTAGGAGATTGAGAGGGGATCTTATAGAAACGTACAAAATTCTTATGGGGTTGGACAGGCTAGATGCAGGAAGATTGTTCCCGATGTTGGGGAAGTCCAGGACAAGGGGTCACAGCTTAAGGATAAGGGGAAAATCCTTTAAGACCGAGATGAGAAAAAACTTTTTCACACAGAGAGTGGTGAATCTCTGGAACTCTCTGCCACAGAGGGTAGTTGAGGCCAGTTCATTGGCTATATTTAAGAGGGAGTTAGATGTGGCCCTTGTGGCTAAAGGGATCAGGGGGTATGGAGAGAAGGTAGGTACAGTATACCGAGTTGGATGATCAGCCATGATCATATTGAATGGCGGTGCAGGCTCGAAGGGCCGAATGGCCTACTCCTGTACCTATTTTCTATGTATCTATGTAACTCAGCTGGACAGGCAGCACCTTTGGATAGAAGGAATGGCTGACGTTTTGGGTCGAGACCCTTGTTCAGACTGCCCCAGCCTACATCTACTCTATAGCACCAGGTCCCATTGTCCCAGCTCTTCTAGTACACAATCAGGTAGATTCTAAATGTGATGTCCGTGTCTCCCTCCAACACCCTTTCAGGCAGTGAATTTTGGATCCTTACCACCCTCTCAGTGAAAAAGAAATCCACATCTCTACACGGAACAAACAAATTGCTTAATATTTTTGGCTCCATGTTTTTGACCCCTGTGCTGCAGTACGTGGGTCCTTTTGAGCTAGGCCCCATATAATGTCACATACTTCTCAATTACTCTCCCCTCAAACTCCTCAACTCCAAAGGAAACAATCTCATTCAAGGTGATCGTTCCTTATAGCTTCAAGATTCCACCCCTGACAACATCCTCATAAATCTCCCCTGCATTCCCTCCAGAGTTACGCATTTTATCTGCAATGTGTTGACCAGAACTACACCAAATACTCAAGTGGTGGACTTCACCCTTGTGGAATGTGCCTGATCACAGGGTGTAGGAACTGAATTACGTGACCAGGGAAACGTGTAACAACTGAGATGCAATAGTTGAAGAAGTCTTAAATATATGATCTCCCCATGCTGATAAAGCTATTGACCCTTGAGAAGAGTTGAGGTAAAAGAGAGTTTAAAATAGAGTCTAAAATCAAAGAATCAAAAATAAACTGGCATAACATGGTTTAAAAATAAATTGAAGCTCATAATTCTGCATACTCAGAATATCTCAAGCTACACAATCTAAAAGGAAACTTTCATCTTTAAATAAAACTCTCAACCACTGCTTATAAATAACTTCAAAATGTCCAGGCGTTGGAAATAACCAATAGGTTGAAAGATCAAATGACAAGGTCAAAATATAATTTGATTATGTGTTGCCGTGAGTGGTTTTTTGCTCCAGTGAAACTGGCCAGTGGAGACCTCTGAAGAACACGATGCTAACACGAGCCATTACAAAATTCATATCAAGTCTGAAGGATGGAGATCTACCTACAATCATTGTCTCATATGGAGCAGCTTTGGTCTTCTCCAACGATTCAAGGTTGTGGATTGAAACCCCATTCCTGAGACATGAAGTATGTCAGCAAGGCAGTACTGACGGAGTGCTACATTGCTGTAGGTGTCACTATTTACCTAAATCCTATCCATCCTCATAGATGGAGGCAATATCCCTTTTGGCATTATCTAAACGCTGGGCAACTATGTCAATGTTTATGTTTCAACCAATTTTACTAATAATCCTCCCGAATTACAAGAATAATCAATCATGAGCTCATGGAAAGTTGTTTTGGGATGTTTTATAAAGATGTAGCTGACAAAATACAAATACAAGTTGATTACATGCATCTGAACAGTGTACAAATTGCACATTTCTATAGCAAGCCATTCTTAATTGTAAAGCTAGATCTATGACAAAGGTCACAACCTTAGACCCACACAATATGTAGATCAGACTTGCATTATATGCAGGTCTCTGTCACATGATATTATTTGGAACTATTTATGAATCAGTTTTTCAAACGTCATCATGAATGAGGCAACAATGTTGAAGGGTGGAGATATGGATCATGAAGGCTTGGATAACGATGAACAATTGACCATTGTTCAGGCCCTGGGAAGACAACTGTTCCCCATAGTTCAATGGACTTCCCATAGGGAGTGCTTCACACCAAGTGGATGACGAACAACATAGTTGATATATTGATAGCACGCAACAAAAACTTTTCACTGTACCTCGGTACACGTGACAATAAACTAAACTGAAACCTATAACGCTGAAGCATAAAGACAATTTTGTTTGGCCATTTTGAGCTGTATCGTTCTTTAGCAATGCCATCCACAGTCAGGCTGAGATCAATCAAGATTAAGATGACTGGCTCTTAATTCTTCAGAATTCAGAAGAATGAGATGTGGCGGACAACTGTTAGATTTGGGTTAACAGTAAAACAATATTCTTACTTCATAAAGCTTCACTGACAAAATGAGGGCAGTACTTCCCCAGATAGAAATTCCCAGTATTTAAACTCTGCTTTCCTTATACATTTTCCATGGTTTTATAATCAATTGTCACTCAATGTAATTATCACCATGAATTAGTTATTAACTCTTCTCTGCAGTCAATGTGAGGCAACACAAACTAAATTAGTATCACCCACTTTGAAAGGCAATAATCTCATATGGGGATGCTAATGATGTTTTTAGGCATTGCTAATTTCACTGATGCAGTTTAACTAAATCCCTTCAATCAGATTACAGGCTTCAAATCGATTCCTGTTATTCTTAATTCTAGTCCTAAATATTCTGCACCCCTCAGGTTCAACACATATGTGATTTTAAGACCTCAGTGCTCCATGAACATACTTTCTTAAGGGCCTGTCCCACTTGGGCGTCATTTGCGCGTAATTTACACTACATCATTTACGCGTCACGACGTGCCGCGCGCATGGTGCGTGGTGACGTAGGCAGTGACGAGCGGTGCCCCAGGATTTTGAGATGTACAAAATCTTCGAGCGCCGTCTGCGTGAGGCGCAAATGACGCCCAAGTGGGACAGGCCCTTTACATTTACCCACTGAAGCAATTAAAGTAAGAAATAGAGGCATGAGTAGTCCATCTGACTCTATCTCCCCCATCTAGAGGCATGAGTACCTTGTGCTCTTCCACTCAATAAGATCATGGCTTGTGTCACCGATTTCCTGTGCCAATCACATGATTCAATGACAGACAAGAATCTAGTGATGTGTAAAAAGGAACTGCAGATGCTGGTTTAAATCGAAGATAGGCACTAAAAGCTGGAGTAACTCAGCGGGACAGGTAGCATCTCTGGAGAGAAGGAATGGGTGACGTTTCCAGTCGAGACCCTTCTTCAAACTAGTGAGCTCTGTGTGGGATGTAATCAGCAGTGAGCGAGGAAACACTTTTTCTCACAGAGAGTTGTGAGTCTGTGGAATTCTCTGCCTCAGAGGGCGGTGGAGGCAGGTTCTCTGGATGCTTTCAAGAGAGAGCTAGATAGGGCTCTTAAAGATAGCGGAGTCAGGGGATATGGGGAGAAGGCAGGAACGGGGTACTGATTGGGGATGATCAGCCATGATCACATTGAATGGCGGTGCTGGCTCGAAGGGCCGAATGGCCTACTCCTGCACCTATTGTCCATTGAGCCTCCATAGTCATCGTGAGCACAGATGTTTGATGGAGACATTAAGACCAACATTTTATTTTTTGTAACCCTGGTTCCAGATACTCCATCCAGAAGAAGCATTATCCTTGCATCTACTCTACCAACCCCTCTGGGAATTTGTCTGTTTCATTGAGATGGTGTCTCATTCTTCTCAACTATCAATAATATGCACCCAGTCAGTGTAATCATCCTTCATAAGACAACCCTCCATCCTATAGTGAATCCTTGTTACATTCCTCCTGTCATAAGTATATCCTTTGTTATGGGAAACCAAACATAATAATAATTGATGGGATTTATATAGCGCCTTTCTAATACTCAAGGTGCTTTACATCGCATTATTCATTCACTCCTCAGTCACACTCAGTGGTGGTGAGCTACTTCTGTAGCCACAGCAGCCCTGGGGCAGACTGATGGAAGCGTGGCTGCTAATCTGCGCCTACGGCCCCTCCGACCACCACCAATCACTCACACACATTCACACACATTCACACACATTCACACGCAGACAAAGGTGGGTGAAGTGTCTTGCCCAAGGACACAACGACAGTATGCACTCCAAGCGGGATTCGAACCAGCTACCTTCCGGTTGCCAGCCGAACACTTAGCCCATTGCGCCATCTGTCGCCATTTTTTACATGTTTTACAAACATGTAAAAAATGTTTCTAATGCAATCTTGCAAAGATTCTATGTATTTGCAGTAAGACATATTTACTCTTGCATTGAATCCCCTTGCAATAATAACAAACCTTTTGCTTTAAGTAAAAAAAAAACTGCCAGAAATACTCATCGGGTCAGGTAGCATGTGAGGAGGGAAATGGCCAGAAGACATTTCTGGTCAGGACTTTGCTTTAGATTGATGGAGTAGATGAGAGATAGCTGGTAGAGAGAGGCGAGGGTAAAAGGTGGTTCAAAAGCTGGCAATAGATGAGGTTGAGGCGAGGAGGGGTTGATTGCTAAATGGTTCAGGTGAGGGAGGGATGGGTGGAGATCATAACCTAGGCTGGAAATAATAAGTAGAGAAGACAAAAGAGGTCAAATTTTGGAATTATAAAGAATGAAGATGGTGAGTGAAATATTGAAGTTATGGGAGGGATGGTGGGGGGAGGAAATGGGGGGGGGGGGGGTGGGGGGAGAATGTGGTGGAGGAAAATGAGGAACTCATAGTCGGGAAATGTATGCGATGACCAGATGGGGGAGATAGAGAAGGGGAAAGGAACTGGGTGACGGAACAAGAGGAAAGGTGTGCATGATGGGTGGAGGAGAGTGATATTAACCTGAAACCAATTGCATTCCCGTTTGCTTGCTGCACCTGCACAAATACTCAATAATTCAATAGTTAATTTACAAAGATATCCTGGTCCTTCCGAAAACCAATTTCTTCCATTTAAAAATACTCTGCTTTCTACTTTTTAAACCAAAAGTGGGTACGCTCATAATTTTCTACATTACTTTCCTTTAAAAGTGTGTCAACATTAGTGGGACTCCATGTGTAGGAAAGAACCGCATATGCTGCTGTAAATCAAAGATAGTCACAAAATGCTGGAGTAACTCAGCAGGACAGGCAGCATCTCTGGAGAGAAGGAATGGGTGACGTTTTGGGTCGAGACCCTTCTGGGACTCCATGTTCTCTACCATTGTAAAATTGCTTGAACTTGTCATAGCCATCCATCAATCAAAGGAGGAAATTCATTTTTTGCAATATACAATGATAGTAACACGTTGGCATTTAAAGTACTGTGAAATATTGTATGCACATTCCCAACATAATAGAGATCAACTCAAAGATTATCCCATTATAATTAGTATTCAAGAATAGTAATATGATGTTATTTCATTTTACAAATGTGTGTGGAATTTCACATGCACTAAGTATAAGAAGCCAGGCCATCATGCTTTGTTAATGCACTCATGCCAATCGACCTATAGGACCAGTTGCATAGTTACATTAGTGGTATCCCATATCTTTTACAAATGTGTAGGAAAGAACTGCAGATGCTGGGTTAAACCAAAGATAGACACAAAAAGTTGGAGTAACTCAGCGGGTCAGACAACATCTCTGGAGGAAAGGAATAGGTGGCATTTCAGGACTTCAGTCTGAAGAAGGGTCTCGACCCGAAACATCACCTATTCCTTTTCTCCAGAGATGCTGCCTCACCCACTGTGTTACTCCAGCTCTTTGTGTCTATCTTCTTTTGCAAACATGATGTGATAGTGATAGTCATTGATTAATACATTTTAATTGTCATCATGACTGGTTTGCTCCATGAGCTGGTTAAGCTGACAGTGGGGGGGGTTCTGTGGTTATTTTTTCCACCAGGCTGATATCATGGCTAAATGGCTGGTGAACCTGGATTGAGAAACCTCGACACTGTGATTAGCAACTGGCCTATTTAGACTGGGGTGGGAAAAAAATCCACCTCACTTAGATGGTTGAATGTTTGGTATTCTCAACACCAAAATCTCAGTCAATAAGTATTTTGTAGACATTGTAAGCTCCAGCCCTGAATTTACATATCCGGGAAAGATTGAAGGGATCCATTAAACTCACCCAAGTGTTATTAATAGTTTACTAAACCTAAACAGTGTCAGAAGGTCAGAGTGTGGAAAAAGGCCCTTTGGCCCAACTTGCCCACACCAACCAACATGTCCCGGCTACATTAGTCCCACCTGCCTTGTGCCATATCACTCCAAACTTTTCCTATCCATGGAACTTTCTAACTGTTTCTTAAATGTTGGGATAGTCCCAGCCTCAACTACCTCCTCTGGCAGCTTGTTCCATACACCCACCATCCTTTGTGCGAAAAAGTCACCCCTCAGATTCCTATTAAATTTTGGTCCTCAATTCCCCTACTCTGGGCAAGAGATTTATAGCTTATATCTAGCTCTAATAGCTTTAACATGTCCCATTATTTGTATTTTACATTTGAAAGAATAGGAGGAAGAAGACAGGTGGATATATATTTGGGGATCCAGGTTTAGAAGGAAACAATGCTGGGACACACACAGTGTAGAAGATTGCCCAGGATCTCGCTGAACGGTGCAGCAGGCCTGAGGGGCAAAATGGCCTTCTCCTGCTTCCACTCGAGTTGCTGGTTTGATTAATAGATTGTAAAAGCGTGTTGCTTAAATCAAAATCGGAGATTTTCAATAAACCACAATTGATATTACTGGGCACATTTTATAAAATGGACAACATAGATTTTCACTTAAAAAATTACATCTTGTCATTGTCTCTATCCACTCAATCAGTTCTTTTGAACTCCAGTGACCACTCGAAAGCTTTGTAACATTTTTTTTTAAAGCAAGCTCTTGGAAACGTCAAGGAAATAAACCACCAGTCTATTTGTTAGTGGTGGCATTGATTGTAGGGAGTATTCTGTTCTCTGAGTAATGGCACAAACTGTTTCCTGACAAAGTAAAATAAGAGAAAGGACCAGTGTTTCAAGAACAGCACCTGGAGAGATGGAGCATGGCATCAGTAGTGTAGTGCCATATTGACCAAACTTCAGGCACACAACTTGGAATGGGATTGGACCTTTCAGTCATCTATCTCAGTGAGGTGTATGCTTCCAATTCCTTAAACCAAATGATCCCCTTGACAGCAGTGATAATAAACAGAAATAAAAGTGTTTCCAATACAGTGCTGTGTTTTCAATACAGTAGAGCTATTGCCTTACAGTGCCTAAGACTTGGGTTCAATCCTGACTACGGGTGCTTGTCGGTACGGAGTTTGGACGTTCTCCCCATGACCTGCATGGGTTTTCTCCGAGATCTTTGATTTCCTCCCAAACTCCAAAGATGTACAGCTTTGTAGGTTAATTGGCTTGATATAAATGCAAATTGTCCCTAGTGTGTGTAGGATAGTGTTAGTGTGTGGGGATCGCTGGTCGGTGCGGACTCAGTGGGCTGAAAGGCCTGTTTCCACGCTGTATCTCTTAACTAAACTAAAAAATAACAAACTCACCAAGACTCTTAAAACGTTTGCTAAACGTGTATTTTGTGACTAAATATTAATTGGATTTTACTTTTAATGGGATATACTGATGATCTGATGGTATGTTGTATGACATAAACACTTAATTTCTTTCCTACCTTAAATCCTACTTTTAGAGTAACTGTGAACATGCATCTCATCGACCATTTGCAGTCCATGAAGAACATAATCAGAAATCTGCAGCATAGGTTCCCCCATTCTGGCATTCATTTTTCAAATGAATTAATGTATTTTGCACATCATTTTTTTGTGCTTCTCCTGGAACCAAACAGGAGGGTTGCTTTGACATCCAACTCAAAGCTCTTCCTTTTCCAATCACATCTTTTCACCAATTTCATTCTTATTTGTGTGAGAAAATGTTCTTGATTTGCACAATAGCTACTGTACTTTGAAGTAATTCTTTATATATTGAGAGATGATCTGAGAAATATGACATAATGATATGTACACCATGTTATGCCGCTCGCATATCCTTGCCATTCAACACCCTGTCACGTGGAGAAAAATTATTGTGTCATCCCGCTGGTCTGGATATAACTTTCTGAAAATTCCTCAGCGATATCAGATTTGTCAACCAAGGCCAGAATATGCCTTAGATAATTCTATTATTTCTGTCTCAGGTGGGATAAAATGCAGATAAATTCAACAAAATTTTCAATTTCAATGAATTGCAATTAGATCATTAAATACCCTAAGCGCTTCTAAAAAATGAAAATCAATAAATATTTTTTTTAAATCCTATAAATCTGACAGACACCTGCACTAATTATACATTCCATAAGATTGGGGAGCAGCAGAATCCATTTGATAAACTGTTCATGAATTAGCTGAAACAACTCATCTCGGACTGTTGCCGATGAATTATAAGATCCAGCTCTTTTCCATGATTACAATTAAAACAGAAAGTATTTGCGCTGTTACACCAAAAATCAGGGTTAAACTTGGGTCACCAGTCCGTTAAACAGCCTAACCATGTTCCTATATTCTTCATCTTGCAGTTCCATATGGTTACATAAGCACCTTATCTGACTGTTCAATGTCTTTAATACCCTGTGTACATGCATGGAGTCATGCAGCACCAAAATATGTCCTTTGGCCCACGTTGATCTTCATAACTTATCTATACTAATTCCATTCACCAACTGTTAGTCTAGAGGCTGCTATGCCTTGGCAGTTCAATTGCTAGTCCAAGTATTTCTTGAATGTTGAAGGAATACCTACCTTCAATCATCCCACTGACAGACTCCCGAGTAAAAAGATTCCTCCAGAGATTTCCTCTAAACTCCCACACGGAACGTGTACCTGCTGGTTTTGGACACCGCAAAGTTCTGCATCTTCCTCTGCTCTTCTATTCATCACGTATTCTCTCACCTTGTTTGTCCTCCCCAATGCATTAGCTCACATTTCTCTCGAGGAACACTCCCTTGCCAATTTTCTGTCCACTTGAACAGTTCTGATCACACTTTAGCAATAACCCAACTGAGGTCTCGAGTCATAAGCACTCATACATCCAGGTTGTTTGAACAGCTGCTTGAGAAAGGAGTAGAGAGGTATCGGGTTTACAGGCCAGCACTGCCCCTTCATCACAACGCTCCTGTCATTCTCTCCTACCTCGACTGACACTCATATGTTCATTCTCCACCATATTCCAACGATCAGCAAAGCCAATAAACATAACCTTTCACAACACCATGTAAAATTATGCCATCACTATAAGTTTAAAAACAACAATGTGTTGAACACAGGATCTGTGGAGGGAAATGGACAGATGACATCGGGATTCTTCATCGGACAGATGGAGTGGAGGGGAGATAGCTGGCAGAGAGAGTGCATGGGAAGGGGTGGTACTAGTGTTTACAAGTGATAGGTGGTCAGCTGAGGAAGAGTTGGTTGGTAGAAGACTCGAGTGTCGGAGAGAAGGGTGGAGATAGTAACCAAGGCAGGAGGTGATACGTGGAGAAGACAAAAGGATACAGATGGTGGCATCTAATAAGGAAGGTGCTGCCTGACCCATGGAGTTCCACCAGCAGTTTGGTTTTTACTCAAGATTCCAACATCTGCAATCTCTTCTCTATTACAAAATCCTGCTCTAGACCGGTCTTTTGGTGCAAAGAACAAATAACGCAGAGAGATTGTGGGGAGCCCATCACTTGCTGGTTCCGCTCAAAGTTTGACACTTGCCGAACAAAACAATGTTTTGTTATTACTTCACGGTGTTGAATCTTGTTCCTTAACCTCATCATTCAACAGCGATTGGGAGTATATTCACCATATTGATTGAGTATATTGATTAGTACGGGTGTCAGGGGTTAATGGGGAGAAGGCAGGAGAATGGGGTTAGGAGGGAGCGATTGATCAGCCAAGATTGAATGGTGTAGACTCAATGGGCCGAATGGCCTAATTCTGCTCCTGATGACCATGCAGGCTGCAGCAGTTCAGGAAACCAGTTCACACAGCCTTTCCAAATGCAGCTGATAATCTGCAATAAATGCATGCTTTGCCAGTGATTATCACATCGCATAAACAAATGATGACCATGCACCCATGCATTCTTGCTACACCTGATGGTAAAGGTGGTGGGGAGTGCCAGAGAATACATCTGTCCTCATTGAGTAGGTGCAGTAGGAGCACAGACTCTAAATCAGGTTTCAATGCCAGTCACATACGAGTCAACTTCTATACTCATGATTCAACTGACGACTGAGATTAAATTATTAGAGTGTAATTCATTTAAACAGAGCAATTACCTCTATTTGCTCGGCTTTGTTTATATTAAGACTGACAAAGAAGCAGAAATGATGCCCACTTCTCTCTGCCTCACTTCCCCTGCAGGAACTTGGATAATTGTATAACCATTTCTAATATCTGAACCATTACTGGACCTTTGAAATTGAGAGGAAGCTGAAACTGACAGTGCCTGGCATACCCAATGGTCAGGGCAGTGCCCAGGACATAACAAGTGGGTGCCAGGATGTCTGAAGAAAGGTCTCGACCCAAAACGTCACCTATTCCTTTTCTCCAGAGATGCTGCCTGATCCACTGAAGCTACTCCAGCCTTTTGTGCCTGTCTTTGGTTTAAACCAGCATCCCCAGTTCATTGCTACACAAGTAACTGCCACGGTTACGTTGTCCGAGGTGCACAGGTTGAACTCCTCATAGCAATATTACTTTAACCACACTGAGACACAAGAGGCCATGCATCCCCTCTGGGCTGTTCCACAATTAGATTAGATTATGGCTGGTATGCACAATGATCAGATCTAATAACATTCTGCCTGTTCCTCAACATAAGATGGCTTCAAAACATTATCCCTCTCCCAATATTAAAGAGCGATAATGGGTGGGGCTCGAGTCGGGCATCTCCACAATTAATTATGCAACAATAGCACTCATTAGCTGACTGAATAGGCAATGAAAATGTTTTTAAATCTGACTCAATGCAGACCAACTCACTCACTATTGTTCTCCAAACTATCATTATTGGAGACTGCCTTCATCAATGTTGACCACAGAGGGAAAAGGGGACATTTTGTGGGAAAAATGCCTTTCTTAAATTAAAAAAGGATGTTGATAATAGAATCTTGTACTTGCTTGGGGTGTGTCTGAAATGGAGAGGGTGCGAGATTTGAAGACAATGAGTGTAGCCATGTTAGCCTTTATCATTATTATCTATGGTTGGGACATCTGCCTGGATTATTAGTCAGAGTGTGAATTAAGCCGTTGGAAAAGGGAGAGGGGCAGCTATCAAAGAGTTTAGAATAGGGAGATTGAAGAGGAACGTATTGGGAGAGGTGATGAGGGATTCAAGAAAGGGCTCATTGGAGTGAGGAGGGGTTGGGGGGTCTGCATGAACCAGACATTACCCATTATTTTCCACCATGCAAGGTAAACATAATGGGGTCCTGTCATTATATCTGGCCATGCATAGTGACTATCTACAAATTAATTTTCATCACAGTGATAACATATGCGATAACATATACAAACAACATTTTCATCATATAATGTATTCAGCTTTCCCTGCTTAATCAGGGGAAAATATAGTATTTCTGGGAGACAATGCCGATTTTATATAATTTCCCAGTAATTGTCTCCCAGAAAACCTATGTTCAATATACCCTTTCAATATCAGGTGATTAATAATTTCCAAATCATCCTTTCTTTTGATTATACTGTGCTTGTAAAGACCGACTTGTATTTGTTTGTGATATATATTATTTCCTGAATACAATTAATCTATGATGATGTGCATTAGCTTTCATTAGATTGCTCATGATGGCTCTATATTTATATACTGCCTTTCAAGACATCCAGAGACTCTGCAGTTAATGAAGTTCCTTTCAATTGAGTGACAATTTTTATACAAGAAATATAGCAGTCAGTTTTGACACCCAAGTTCCAATAGAGAGAAAACGTATTTCTTGTCTTATTTCACTTAGCACAACCCGTTACTTCTCTTAGGTTATATTGAGTTTGTAATAAATATTGCCCAGGCCATCGCAGTGAATCCCACCGCTCTTCTTTAACATACTGACATTTTTCACACATTTGGTACGTGAAAAGCACTGCCGGACGAGGTAGTCAAGGCAAGTGCCACAACAATATTTAAAATATATTTGGACAGGTACATAGATATGGGCTATATGTGAGCAGGTGGGATTAGTGTGGATGGGGCACCTTGGTCGACATGGGCAAGTTGGGCCAAAGGGACTGTTTCCGTGCTGCAAGACTCAATGACATGGATTTCTGCAACATCCACTGGGAGAACAGATGGGACCTCGGTTTCAAGATTCAACCAAAAGAAGGCACTTGTGACAGTGCTGCAATGAAGGGTCGGTCTAGATATTGGTGCTATGGGCCTCTGGAGTGGGACTGGAAATCACAGCCTCTGACAGAACCAGGGGGGTTACCCAGTGAGCCACAGCCACTGCAGGCAACCACAGTGGAAACACACAGCTATAAATTAAAGAGATTAGCCAAGCTAACATACAACAATGCCAAAGAATTTGGAACAACTTAAGTTATTAAAGAGAATGCCTATTGAGTCATTTAGAAATGGATTGATTCACTACAAATCTGAGATATGCGACTTATTTAAATTATGATGCTGTTCTCTATGACCGTACAATGACTCAACTATTTCCCATCCCACTGCCAAAGAGGTGGGGGTGGGGTCTGGAAATATTCAGCAACATGTAAATTACAATGTCTTTAACCATTTCTCGTAAGAATGTGAAATTGTGAAGCACAGTTAAAGGTTTGTGTTAATTATGAAACCATTTGACATCTATTCCTTTTTAAGACTTTTATATACAACCATTTTACACCCGTCATTGGATCCCATGATATTGGATCCCACAAACATCAAATAAAGGGAAGTGCCTCTAACTGTATCAGAATGGACAGGACCGGATAATAAAACAACCTGCAGGTGATTGTTAGGCTGCCTCCGTCAGTAACGGAGTGGAAAAAAATGAGGGCTTTCTTATCTCTGAAGAGCTATTAGTGTCCTGATGGAACAAGTTTGTTGTGTTCTTACAGGAGCATATGTGAAGCTAATTGCATATGGGTAGACAGATGCAGTGCAGAAGAAGGCTTTTCAGTCCAATGTGCCCATCTCTGTCACCTTTCTGAGAGTGGTCCACTTTGCCACTCCCCTGCTTATTCCTTTCAATTTTTCACCTTAAAGACTCATCTGATCCCCTGTTGGAAGCTCCTACTGAATCTACTTCCACTGCCTTTTGATCAAGATCACAATGCGCTGATCATTTCCAGATCACATTGCGCTGCCTAGATAAATGGTCCTCATCTTACTTCTGAGCCTCTACCATAATTCTAGGCCAGGTGGTAACTGACTCACCTGTAGTGATCCACAGGATTGAGGTTAACCAGAAATCAAGTAACAAACAACTTTACTTGCTTCACCCGCTGGGTTTCTCCAGCATATTTTGTCGACCTCCGATTTTTGCAGCATCTGCAGTTCTTTCAAACAAACAATTTGTAATCACAAGAAACGACAAATGCTGGAGTATTGATCAAAAAGAATCAAAGCACTAGATTAACTCAGCGGGTCAGAAAGCATCTGTGGAGGGAATGGATTGACAACGTTTTGGGTTGGGTCGGAAGAATAAACAATATGTACTCAGGCTAAATGAGTTAATGAGGCACAAGACCTATGCTTTAAGTTTAGGACGTCTCTTGTTCTGCTTTTTGCTGTGTTACCTCAGGAGGGGGAGCAGTGCAGTTGGGTTAAACTCAGTATGGATTGACTAGGAGAGTCATCAGGTGGAGAAGGTGTATGTAGGAAAAATGTAATGGTGAAGGTGTAAAGACAACATCTCTTACCAAGGAACAATAATGGTGATATAATTCTTAATTGTGCTTCTGTTTTGAACAAAATAGCAACCATCACCATAGTCAGAATATAACTTGTCAGAACGAGATTCTATTACAATTGACATATTAACAGCAGATCAATCCCAAGTATGTCTCTTCAAAGCGCATGAGGAAATAGCCAGGGGTATGGTAGATTTATGGTTAGGTTGCTGTTCCAGTATCCATGGTAATGGAGAATTTAAATCCAAATAATTAAAGAGCTGGTGTCAGCAATGAGATCATAAAAGTATCAGATTGTTGTAAAAATCCATTTGATTCATGAATGTCCTTTAGGGAGAGGAATTTGCTGTCCTTATTGTGGTCTACAGTAGCTCCACTCTGACCAAGGTGGTTGACTCGGAACAGCTTGGGGGTAATTGGGGATGGGTGATCAGTACGGGCATTAACCAGAGATATACACACATCCTGTGGAAAAATAGGGAAAAGCAAAAGGTACAACGTTTCACTGCTGAATTAAGTTAGTGTCAGCTGCTTTCAAACGCCTGCCTTGGGGTGAAGCCAAGCTATCAAGATTGGAAATATCACCAGGAAATGAGTATTTTCTGCTTTGTCAATTTGAAATGCAGCCAGAAGGAAGATCACAGATAGTTCAGCATGACTGAAACTGAAACTGGAACAAGTGCTGTATTTCCTTAAATATCTTTCTCAGGTGGAGAATAATCACTAGTTTGTAGATAAATCAACACCTGTCTGGTAAGATCAGATCCTAAATCAATGCAAGTTTGAACTTTTAAATCCATAATGTTTCATTCTTCTGCAATGATAAAGGCTACAACAAACTATCTGTTTTTCAATAAATAAAGGCAAGGCCATTAATAGTTAACTGCAGATTGCAGGTGACTCCAGGATAGCGACTTGATTTGTAAACTTAAAGTTACACTAATAATAGGGCTCATCAAATGCACAAATACAAAGGAACTTAGAGCAGGCAGGGACCAGCCAACCCTTCAAGCCTGCTCTCTGCCTTCCATTCTTCAACATGGTAGCTAATCCAGGCTTGGCACCAATGCCATTATTCTGTTGCCTCCCTGTGCTCCTGCAGTTTAAATATCAGCCAATATATAGAATTCCAAAGATTCCCCAGCTTCTGAGAGAGAAAAAATCCTCATCACCTGAAATGCGTGAACTCTTCTTCTGAAACCATCCAAGCCTAGCTTCAGATACTCCCAACAGTTTGTGGTTTCACCCCATTTATATAATGATTTGCATTTTCATTGTTCTTTCCAAATTTTCCATTTTCCCACATTGCTTCCCATCTGCTGAGTCTTGCCCTCCCACACAACCCATTTGCAGCCTCGTGTGGTCCCCCTCACAATTTGCTAGCCCTTGTACCTTGTACCACGGAGCAGCTGTGGCTCCGTATAGTTGGAGATTTTGAAAGGTGTTGTACACATCTAACTTCTTTATGTTATGGTCTCCATGAGGTGAAGGGGAAGTCCTACTTAAAGCAAAACTGCTTAATACGTTAACATTTTGTTTGAACATTTCTTTGAAATCTATCTTAAATAAACATTTCCACTGTAGCAGTTGCTTTATGTTGGTGGGTTTATTGTCATGAGTACCGAGGTAGAATGAAAAGCTTTTGTTGCGTGCTATCCAGTCAGCAAAGACAAGCCATGAATGATTACAATCGAGCCATCTGCAGTATATAAATAATATATATTATCTATGCATATTATAATATATATATATATATATATATACACACATATACGTGTGTGTGTATATATATATATATATATATATATATATATAAAATGTATATATAGATATATAGATATATAGATATATATATATACATATACGTGTGTGTATATATATATAGATATATATATACACATATACGTGTGTGTGTATATATATATATATAGATATATATATATACACATATACGTGTGTATATATATATATATATATAGATATATATATATATATATATATATATATATATATATATATATACACACACATATATATACACACATATATATACATATACACACACATATACATATACACATACATATATATAAGGTAAAGCCAGCAAAGTCCGATCAAGGATAGTGCGAGGGTCACCTTGTTCTTTGATTCCTCGGTAACAATATTAACAAAGAGACACGGCCAATTGCCTCTATTTCTGATGTCCAAAATAAAAAGGAAATCATATTCATATCAGTGTACTAAACCATAAATAAAACACTCGGCTGTGTGCTGCTCAGCCGGTAGATCATCAATTCAAAGCTATTCAGCAATAGTTGCAGGTTCATTTCCTTCTCTAATCTGTATAAACGCCACTGACATCTTCAGATCACAACTGCCTTTACGCGCACATATATCATGTTGTCCAGCGGTGCCGCCTGACCTGCTGAGTTGCCCCAGTGCTTTGTATCATTTTGCATGTATACGATCCACACTTCACTGATAGATGCGGCACAAACTCTACCTCAATAAACATACATCCTAAAGAATGAACATTTAATAATATGCAGAAGTGTGCCGGTGAGAATCGCATCATCGCAACGCTGAAATATTCAGCCATTTCTGTCAAAACTTTCAACATTTCTGTCTAACAGCTAACCGGTGCGCGCACTAATCTCCAAACCAGGTTCTGACACAATACGAGTTGTCAAATAAGTGCAACTGTGCAAAGTCGTGAATCCAGTGAAAACAGAACGAAACACAGGGAATGTAAAAACAAGATACTGGATCCACAAAAAGCTGGAGTAACTCCGCGGGACAAGCAGCTTTATCTCTCTACATCATCGTCTATATCTCTCCTTTCCCTTATCCTTAGCTAGTCCGAAGAAGGGTCTCGACCCGAAACGCCACCCATTCCTCTCCAGAGATGCTGCCTGTCCCACTGAGTTACTCCAGCTTTTTGTGTCTATCTTCGGTTTAAACCAGCATCTGCAGTTCCTTCCTACACATTTCGAATGCAAAAACAAGTTTTCCTCAACGACCATAAAGAATCATAAACATCTGACAATATAACTTTCCTAGACATTGTTCAGATAGTCAACAGCAAGCGAGAACCTCTCTTCCCCTGCTACCGGTCATTACATTGGTACTTCCACCAAATGCAGCTTTTAGCTCAGATTTCCAACATAGGTTGTTTCTGCCTCTGTATCCGATTCCCTTCCTGTGATGACAGCTAAGCCTCAGCCGAGGGAACTCGGGACCATTCACCAACTGGCCTTTGACAATGATCAGAACTGATTATTACAGTTCTCTGTCGGATAAATTTCAAAGCGACGTTGTCCGTATCGCGAAATAAATCTCCGAATCCGAATTCACTCATTGTACAGTCTGCGTCTCTCTCTCTCTCTCTCTCTCTCTCTCTCTCTCTCTCTCTCTCTCTCTCTCTCTCTCTCTCTCTCTCTCTCATACTATAGACTTTCCGCCACTCTTGGGTAGTTAACATTTCTGCTCTTCCTTCCACGAAATCCTCCTTTTTATTTAGCATCGGCAGCTAATTCTGGAGCCGAATCTCCACTAATACCATGCTAATGCAGCACTGACAAGTGTTGCCCATCCCGGGGATACAGCTGGGTCCCTCTCATCCCCAATGAAAGGGAGAAGCGGAGGGAGGGGGGGGGGTCGCAGCTGCCCGGAGACACGGAGACCGCCAGCCGGGGACAAGTAACGGGGCAACTGTTCAACATAGCACCAACGCGTAACATGCCCCGTTCTTAGCGGGAGGGAGTTTGCGGGGACCATCCGCGAGAATCATCTCAGCGAAGGCCGGTTAAACAAAGTTTAATTTTTGCAAGCGCCTGGGTCACTAAAGCAAAACAATCCTTGTCGAAGTGAGTTGCAGTGAATGTTGCAAAGGTTTCAATGGCACCATAAATACCCAAGTTTCCATCCCAAGGTGAAATCCGCCCGCTGTCAGTTTCACGATGTCAACTCGCACAGCACAGCGCCTTCTCGCTTCTAACTTTCCACCTTGCGTAAATCACGGCATATATATATATTTTTTTTAAACCCATCTTACCTTCGATAAGAAATAGGGCGAATAACAAGCGGGACCCTATGAGTGAACGCATCCTCCATTCACGTGTAGTTTCCCTCGCACTGTTATTTTCCTTCCAGTTACTAGTTGCTCTGTGTCCGGGCTGAGTTTTTTTGTTAGTCTGAGAGGTTGCTTGTGGTGTATTTTTTCCCCCTCCAGCCTCGCACTCACACTGCCCCCATCCTGATCGTGGTTGAAGGTGGTTCTCTTTCTGCTGTTGATCACGGCACAAAGTTAATTAGGAATCAGCCTCAGCTGCCCGGGAAATTCTGCAACGGGACTCCTGGGGACGCTGTGGGTCAGAAAAACACAAAGAAGAGGCGGTTGCCGGATTTCTATGGGGATGGGCAGTGGGTAATGGAGCGGCCAGACTACAAGTGGCCATGTAGTAGAGAGTGGACAATGGGGGGGGGAGCAGGGAGCGAACTGGAGAAGAGCTGACAGAGGAAGAGCGCGGCCAACTACCAACTACAGAACTAATCAGAGTCTGAAGAAGGGTCTCGACCCGAAACGCCACCCATTCCTTCTCTCCGGAGATGCTGCCCGTCCCGCTGAGCTACTCCAGCATTTTGTGTCTCCCAAAATAATACGCTTGACAGGACGGAGCGATCAGGGCAGAAACAGTGGGAGGATATAGAGGTGGCTATCCCTGGGATATAGGTAAGTATTGGTTCCGGAGTGGCAGAGGATAGCGAGGAGGGAGGGAGGGAATGGAAACAAAGTGACAAAGAGTAGATAAATAAAGGGAAGTGTGTACACAAGGAACTGCAGATGTTGGAATCTTGACCAAGATGCAAAGTGCTGGAGGAACTCGGCAAGTCAGTCAGCATCGGGGGGGGGGGGGGTGGAAGGGATTGTTTCCTTCTCCACATTTCTTCGGACTGAAGAAGGTTCCGACCCGAAACGTCGCCTGTCCATTCATTGCCTCCCCAGATGCTGCCTGACCCGCGGAGTTCCTCCAGCACTTTGTGATTTGCTCAGGGGGGGGACTGTGTGGTTGATCGGAGTGAAGAGTTACTTGAGGGGTGTGGGAAGGAACTGCAGATGCTGCTTTAAACCGAAGATAGACGCAAAATGCTGGAGTAACTCAGCGGGACAGGCAGCAGTCTGAAGAAGGGTCTCGACCCGAAACCGAAACGTCACCCATCCCTTCTCTCCAGAGATGCTGCCTGTCCCGCTGAGTTACTCCAGCTTTTTGTGTCTACCTTCAGTTACTTGAGGGGTTCAGGTTTCCCCTCTCCCCCAGAGATAGAAGCAAAACTCAGCTCTTTGCGGTCGTTCACTCTGGATGCCGATGGCCAATTACTCAGGGGTTGCAGGGCGGCGCGGATGGGGGGTTGAAGACACACGGGGGACTTTGTAGACAGAATGGGAAATAAACTTACCAATCCCATCCAACGACATCGTCAAACAAATCACAGGCGGCAAATATGAGATTCGGTCATATTTTTAAACGGAATATATAGATTTTGGTATAATTTCGGCACAATTCTACCCAACGACCCATGAACGACGAGAATGGAGAGAGAGAGCGACAGAAACACGCAAAAAAAAGGATCCCAGTGAATTAAATGAACGAGACGTCAGAGATGGGTTTGAGTAGGGAAGGGAAGATAGGACCGCACCCGAAATACAGAAAACGTATGGGATAAAATCTGCAAGTCATAGACATTGGTAATTATGAATCGTCTTTGGTGACGGATCTCAAAGGGTGGAACCTGACTAACGAGAGGCTAGACTTGTAGACCGACGCGCAGTTGAGCTCCAGCAATGCGAACTGCTGCTGCCTTTAAAGCCTGACATGGACACAAAATGCTGGAGTAACTCAGCGGGACAGGCAGCATCTCTGGGGAGAAGGAAAGGGTCGAGACCCTTCTTCAGACCATTCTCTCCAGAGACGCTGCCTGTCCCATTTTTGTGTCTGTCTTCGATTTAAACCAGCATTTGCAGTTCTTTCTTACGCGTCTTTAAAGTCTGCCCTCTTTGTGGGCAAAGACAACAAGTGTTTCTAAGCGTGTTCGTCTTATTTCACACAGAGGGGTGTGTTCTGTGGGGTGCAAGGGGCTAACAAAACGATTACATTCGCAAGGAAGGGGTAGGGTTTCGTCGGACGCGAAATTTCACTCAGCGGAATAAAAAGCTGCGCTGTCCATCACAGCTCAGAACAGAGCGAAGTCTGAAGAAGGGTCCAGATCCGAGACGTCGCCTCTCCATTCCCTCCACAGATGCTGCCGGACCTCCTGAGTTCCTCCAGCAAGTTGTCTTTTGACCAGAGGCAGGGCGGAGCTTTACTGGGCAAAAAAGAACAATATTTATTTTGTTTTGTTTTTACGTTGTGGCCAAAATCAGCACACTCTCTGTCTGTTGGTGTACAGTAATTTAATTTCAAAATATCTATTCATTTAAAAGGACTTTTTTTTTTAACAACCCGCTTCGTATTATTTATTAGTCGAATTTTTTTTAAATTTTTCTTCTCAATAATTGTCCTCGCTGAAATGTGCCCAAGAGTTCGCCCCCAAACCTTTCCCCTGGTTCTGGGCGCAAGACTCGGCAGAAACGCGACGTGTATCTAGTCAGTTTAAATTCTGTCCGGATGTGAATAGGATCGGACCGCAGTCTGCAACCGGGCCGTGGCCAATGATAAAGAACTAAAACAAAGGTAGACAAAAATGCTGGAGAAACTCAGCGGGTGAGGCAGCATCTATGGAACGAAGGAAATAGGCGACGTTTCCCTCGCTCTATAGATGCTGCCTCACCCGCTGAGTTTCTCCAGCATTATTGTCTACCTTCGATTTTCCAGCATCTGCAGTTCCTTCTTAAACATCTGGAACAAAAACAAAGTACTTCCAATATCCTGGTCTAATTGCCTCACAATGTAAATGACCGTATGGTTAATGGCCGAAATGAATTCTGATCCCAAATCAGTAAATAACTGTAGGTTTATTCTAAGTTTAGCTGTAAGTTTGCTAATTGTAAGTAAATTGCACCAATCCACCCTCGCTCCAGTACATTTAAAGTTTAATTTTAGTTGTAAAGAACCTGTATGATAGATAGCCTTCACACCCTCAAAAGCTGCCAAACCCTTTCACAGTCATTTTCCAAGTGTAGCCAAATTGTGCGTGGCCAATCCCACAAACAAGGGCGAGAAGGTTGGCCGGACAATGATGGGAGTGTTAGTGCTGGGGTCACATTGTCCAAGACCCTTGGAGAGGTCCCAAAACTCAAATCTCCATGCTGGCCGTGTACACGTGGAGCTGTAGCATCCAAAAGAAAACCCAGAATTAAAAAAAACATGGGCAAATGGAACAAGTTTAGATGGGGGATCTTTGTTGTCATGGAAGGATTGAGCCAAAGGGCCTGTTTCAGTGCTGTCTGTCTCCATGTCTCTATGAAAATAGGGATTGAAATACCACACTATTGCCAAATTTATAAATTGCCCCTAACACCTCTCCACTCAGCCTTAACTCTCTAGTTTCAGTCTGTTTCTGCTAGCTAATTTAAAACTAGTGAATGTATTTGGCCTACCTCAGGTATAGACCCAGGTGTCACCTGTCTGACTCAATGCCTGCACACCTCCACTGGTAATTTGGAGACTACCCCAAGCATTCTAAGACAGGATCAGAGGTGTAAAAGTGAAATGACACAAGGAATACCAGCTGCCGCCTCACAGCCTCAGAGACCCAGGTCCAAACCTGCCCTCAGGTGCTGTCTGTGAAGGAGTTTCACACTCCCTGTGACTACTCGAATGAGTTTCACTCCAGATACCCTGGCTTCCTCCCACATCCAAAAGATGTGTGGATCAGTCGGTTAATTGGCCACTATAAATTTCTTCCTCCCGTATAGATGAATGGTACCATCTGCGCAGAGTTGATGCAAATGCAGAGAAAATGGGTTACAGGGAAAAATATCAGATAGATAGATAGATAGATTCGTGATTGGTATGGGTGTCAGGAGTTATGGGGAGAAGGCAGGAGAATGGGGTTGAGAGGGAAAGATAGATCAGCCAAGACCCAAAACATCACCCATTCCTTCTCTCCAGAGGTGCTGCCTGTCCCGCTGAGTTACTCCAGATTTCTGTGTCCATCTTAAAATATGGGGATTAGGATTGCATTGTGAGCCAAAATAAACTTGGGGTGAACTGGCCTCCTTCTATGTTGTAAAAGCATATATGTTATCTTATAAGTATATGGAAACTGTATCAAAGTAATATTTTTAAAAATAAGCGATGGTTTTTACCATTGTATATTGTATTTTATACATGCACATGTATCATGTACCAATGTTTAAAATGGTTTTATACATTGTCCTATCTGGGACATGACAATAAAACTCTCTTGACTCTTGACTCTTGAATAAATGGTTGTGGATGTTCTTAAAGGTAAGAAGGGGTCGAAGAAAGAAGTTGCAAATAGTTGGACTGGGATATAATACCTTTGCAAGCTGTCTTGGAGCTTGGGAAAATTTAAAAGACCAGAGATGGAAAACTGAGGAGTTTGTTCAGTAGATAAAGAAGCAACAATGTCTACAGATGTCAGGACAAATCTCTGGCATATTTACCATATTTACCTCAGCACAATTCAAGTTTCTTCAGCATGGATATATTTAAGGCAGAGATAGATAGATTTTTGATTAGTACAGGTGTCAGAAGTTATGGGGAGAAGGCAGGAGAATGAGGTTAGGAGGGAGAGATACTGTAGATCAGCCATGATTGAATGGCGGAGTAGACATGATGGGCCGAATGGCCTAATTCTACTACTATTCCTTATGACCTTATGATTGGCTTGTAAACAAATTTATTCATCGTAACCCAGATGCAAATTTTATCCATCTAATTGGAAGATTATTCATTGTAATTTGAAATTGATTATAATTGAAATCCAAGATAATTTCTTTGTAACAAGATGCTGATTCAGACGTACAAATTAAATCATGCAACTAATTAGTAAATCCCTCCTAATCAGCTGACTAAAGGGTAATAACAATGTTTGCAACATTTTTGAATCACAATAAAATCATTTTAAATGCATTTTCAGAATAGTATGGTTAATTAAACTACCCCTTGGTTGTCTAAGTATGTTCAACTGTGGTTTTACCTCAAGGCTCAGTACTTTGCATTTCATGGTTTGCTTCCTGGTGTACTTCAGAGAGCAACTCTCATGGATCTATGCGGTGCAAAATTTCCAAATGCAAATGGAAGGCTTTTCACCTCAGGGTATAAATGCATTTCTGAGTATTTGCAGAGAATGTGTTTGTCACTGGAACCCATCACTGCAATTTCCTATTCTCACCATTCCCAATATGTAATCCCATTCCTATTAATAGCAGGTACCAAATGGAATCAGCATTAGCTCAGTGCTTTGCACTCTTGCCTCTGCATTAGAGATTTGTGAACAAGAATTTACTGTAATTTCTGATGACCATCTTCACTATGAACAATACCAGCCACTTTAGTATCATCTACAAACTTCCTAATCATGCCTTGTACTTTCTCATCCCAAACATTCATATTCATTCCCCAATCAATTTCATTTAGGTGGTTAACACAAACTTGATGGGCCCAAGGGCCTGTTTCCATGCTGTATCATTCGATAACTATGGCTATTTTTTATTGATTGTAAAAAAAACAGTTGAGCACAATTTTTCTGCTGGATTTTGTACTTCATGAGAGTGACTACAGTCTAAAAGTATTCAATTGGGTGAAGATTATAAAAGGTACCTCATGTAGGTGCTACACATGGGTGATACAGTGGTGCGACTAGGAGAGTGGCTGATTCACAGCTCCAGCAACCCCAGTTCAATCCTAACCTCCGGTGCTGTCTGTGCAGTGTTTGCACGTTCTCTCTGTGACCTGATGGGTTTCCTCCAGACATTTCAATTTACATAGGTCATAAGTGATAGTAGCAGAATTAGGCCATTCGGCCCATCAAGTCTACTCCGCCACTCAATCATGGCTGATCTATCCCTCCCTCCTAACCCCATTCTCCTGCCTTCTCCCCATAACCCCGGACACCCGTGCTAATCAAACTTCCACATCACAAAGATATATGGGTCAACTGGCCATTGCAAATTACCCCTAGGTGAGGGCAGAGCCTGTGGGACGTTGATGGGAATGTACGAAGAATAAAATGGGATTCCTTAATGTTCAGCACGGACCTTGGGCTGAAAGGCATGTTTTATGCTCTATGACTGTAAAGTCGGGTCTTTATTCCTGTGCGCAAACATCAGCCATGACTTTAATCCTAAGTATAAGCACTTTATTGGCAATAACAAATGACTCGGGTTTACAAGCAGCTGAAGAGAGAGGAGGGTGATAAATAATCCTATCCCAATCATTGGATTTGACATGGTTTTATTGGTAGCTATCAGACAATATTTACCTTGATTCAACATCTGGCTAGATACAGATTATAATTGCTTTGATTCAAAGCATAAATCTAAAGTAAACCTGTACATGTTTTAATTGGATGAGAATGAGCCCGAGAAAGAGAATGTGAGAGAGATTTATTATCCTAATGCATTAAAACCAGTAATCCGTAACCAAGATCCATCACAATTAATTATTAATTTAAAAACAGGAGTGTGTCCAATACAAGAAGGCGTGTTAGATAAACTATCAGTAACTTGACATTCATACGAAGTGCTCTGAGCCATTTTAAAATCAAACTGAGCGAAAACCAGTTTTAACACGACTGAAAAGCACAAAGCTCTGCCCGCTAACAGGTACATAGTTCCATGAAAGTGGCAATGTAGGTAGGCAGAGTGGTGAAGAAGGTGTTTGGCATGCTTCCCTTCATCAATCACAGCATTGAATACAGGAGTTGGGACGTCACATTACAACTGGTAAGGGCACCGTGTACAGTGTCCAGTTCTGGTCACCCTGCTCTGGGAAGGATATCATTAAACTAAAAAAAGATCAACAAGGATGCTACTGGGTCTGCAGGTTTTGGGTTCTAAGGTGAAGCTGGATAGACTGTTTTCCCTGGAGCATGGGAGGCTGGGGGGGGGTCCTTATCGAAGTTTACAAGGGGTATAGATAAGTTGAATAGGCCCAGTTTCTTTCACCAGCATAGGGGATGGGCATTTAAGTTTTAAGCTGAGAGGGGAAAGATTTAAAAATGACTTGAGTGGCAATTATTTCACACAGGGGGTGGTGTGGTGTACACATGGAATAATCTACCAGAGGAGGTGGTAGAGGGGGGTACAGCTGGCCAACTTATGACCCAAACCCTTAAACTAAATCTCATCTAAAATAGTCGAGAGTGTGTCATTTTACCACAACATACTCAATTTTTTTTAATTGGGACGATCGCTCTGTCACCTGTGGAGTGTTTATGAAGCAAAACCTGTTGAGGGATAACTGAGCTCTATGGAATATCTATTTCTGGAACTGAATATGGTATTGGGTGGCATTGCGTAGAGGAAACATGCCCAGAGACTAATAAATCCAGACAAAACCTGAAGGTTTGACCAATGGTTAAAGTCTGAATGTGTAGGAAGGAACTGCAGATGCTGGTTTAAACCCAAGATAGACCCCAAAATGCTGGAGTAACTCAGCGGGACAGGCAGCATCTCTCGAGTGACGTTAAGGGTCTCGACCCGATACGTCACCCATTCCTTCTCTCCAGAGATGCTGCCTGTCCCGCTGACATACTCCAGCATTTTGGGTCTATCTTCGGGTAAAGTCTGAATCTCTGAAGAGTCTACACAAGGAGACCTGAATCATCTGGGTGGTTTGATGCATCAGCAGGAAAGTGAGATGTGTTTTCTGAGCGTTGGCGAGAGAAAAGGGACTAGCTGAGACCTTCCTACATGCTCCCAAAACATGTAATATAGCCATAGGGGAGCAAAGAATAATTAGATCATAAAAGTAGAAGAAAATACCCCAAACTCCCAAACTAGGTAACACTAATTGCAGAGAGGAATTTGAGGAGATGCTGACTGTCTTGGTGTGCAAACCTCAATGAATTGTAAATGTTGTAAATCATAGAATCATAGAAAGTAGGTGCGAGAGCAGACCACCAGGTCCATCGAGCCCGCACCGCCATTCGCTCATGGCTGAACACCAAACAAACACCCCCACCCACAAACAGTAGACACAAGACACAGAACACAAGACACTACCCTCCCCTTTATAGCGCTATCACCCCTCTCCACCCCAAGAACCGAATGAAAAGTTACAGTTTTGTAATATTCCTTAGTAAAAGTAACCTCAGCAGAAGTATTTTTCTTTTTTTGTTGAATCCATTGCTTCTTTTACATATTGAATTAACCCTGCATTGGTTTTCATACCAGTCTATCTTTAAGTATATTTTTATATCAACATGAATTGTGAACTGACCTGCTACATACATATTTTCTATTCTTATGGAAAAGTTTTGATTTGTGATTACAGTGTCTTATCTCTGGACATTGCCTTCAAACTGAGAGGCTTCGTGTCCAAGTCTTTTACAATATTAATTCCACCATCCCATGTTAAGAACTACTTATGAAACAACCCAAGAGGTCAAAGCACATTAATAACCTTGGTTTATACATTTGTCCTGTGTTCTTTCCCACTACAGTCATCCTTGAGTCTCTCTGAATGAGCCTACAAAGAGTTTAATCACAGTGGAACTCTGACGAGGACTTTGTGCCAGTAAGTTGATTTTTAAAGTTTATTAAAATACTTTAATTGCTTCTCTTACAGTTGGCAGAAAAAGATGCTTCAGTTCCACAAAATGCGAGAGATTATACCTGAAATAAAAAATTGCTGAAATTACCTAATTCAGATATAACTTCAGATATAACTCAGACTCCTGGCACCTGCAGAGGTTTTCGGATGACTCTGCAATTGTGGGCTGCATCAGTGAGGTACCAGTGGTCAACAACTGGTACCACCAGGACGCAGTACAGAACGCCACAGGAGATCCTTCTTCCCTGTGGCTATCAAACTCTAGAACTCCTCCCCCTTCTGTCATGGGGTAGACTGACTCCCCCACCCCCCCCCCCCCCCACCCCCAATCTTTGCACATCCCCAATCCTTTCCACTCATCACTTTAACTTCATGTTACATGTATCTTGTGTTTTATGACAGTTGGCAGATCAATTTCCCTCTTGGGATAAATAAAGTTTTATATTGTATCGTACCGTATAGTATCATATCATAATTGATTGGTTATCATCCATAAAGACAAATGCTTTGTTGTTCCTTGTTGAAATGAATTAGAAGTCATGGACCCAGTTGTGATGTGGCTATGTTCATATTCCCCATGCCATTGGGATTATCAACATAGAAACATAGAAACATAGAAAATAGGTGCAGGAGTAGGCCATTCGGCCCTTCGAGCCTGCACCGCCATTCAATATGATCATGGTTGATCATCCAACTCAGTATCCTGTACCTGCCTTCTCTCCATATCCCCTGATCCCTTTAGTCACAAGGGCCACATCTAACTCCCTCTTAAATATAGCCAATGAACTGGCCTCGACTACCTTCTGTGGCAGAGAGTTCCAGAGATTCACCACTCTCTGTGTGAAAAATGTTTTTCTCATCTCGGTCCTAAAGGATTTCCCCTTAATCCTTAAACTGTGACCCCTTGTCCTGGACTTCCCCAACATCGGGAACAATCTTCCTGCATCTAGCCTGTCCAACCCCTTAAGAATGTTGTAAGTTTCTATAAGATCCCCCCTCAATCTTCTAAATTCTAGCGAGTACAAGCCGAGTCTATCCAGTCTTTCTTCATATGAAAGTCCTGACATCCCAGGAATCAATCTGGTGAACCTTCTCTGTACTCCCTCTATGGCAAGAATGTCTTTCCTACGATACTTTGGGAGTCTCCCAAAATTAAATAAAATCGGTCAAAGACTTCTGAAGGGAACCCACAAGATAAGTCAAAGCCGGTGAGTGGGAGACTGCGCCCATTCTGGAGGCAGATGGAACCAGCCCAGGCGTATATGTTCGGTGGACAAACCTGATGGAACTGGACCTTTCTTCCCACACATGTACCAATGCAGTTGTACAATTGTGCCTGAACCAGGGCAGGATTTGGGAAGAGTCGCTGCTTCTACAGCACTAGCTCACAAGTGAACCCAGTGCCGAGTACAAATTAAAAAGCAGTGAACCCAGTGACGAGTACTAATGTATGTGGTTGTAATGTAATGTACTTCTAATAAATAAAAAATTAAAAAAAATAAAAAAAATTTAAAAGCAGGTCAGGTTGTCGTTCGGCGATCAGCCCAGGCTGCTTGGCTGTTGGGTGGAGGTCAGTCATTAAAGCAGTTTCATTATGCTTTGCATTATATTTGATGAAATAATGTCGTGATGAAACCTGTTGGAATTTATCTCAATAGATCTGTGAATCCAACATGTCATGAACATCCTCCCCCCCAAAACTACGATCTCCATTACAATGTGTCTTCTGTGTCCCCTTTCTTTAAGGTTGTACATATCCCATGGTTTTTATATGGTTCTACTGCCAGTGGCTTATTTTCCAATAAACATGTTACAAAAAGAAACACAATCCATATATAACAACCTTTTTTTGTATATCTCATAGATTCTGACCAGTTTTACCTCTGTGTCACCATAATAACGAATATTAGACATTTCCAGCCAGAAGATATCATAACCATTTGACATTGTGGATGAACCTACATGCATTGGCATTATTGTCACTGGGTGAATTCCGTGGGAGGATCTGGAAAAGCTTTGTTAGGATATCTGTCCTAATTTTAATCTGCAGGAATGACAGTGGAAATATAGAGAGACAGATCAGATAACTGCACTGCTGGGGTCTTGCAGGGATCAGATGGCTCTCTATCAGATAAAGATTAGAAGCCATATGCTGCCCGCAGCTGATCAATACAATCCAACAATATAGACTAGTCTTAAACTGTTATTCAAAAGGTCAGTCAGACAAAATAGCACAAAGCCTCCAAATGTGTCAGCAAACATCTGTATTTGTACACTGATTTTTAAAGGTAAAAGATTTTAAAAAGATTACAAGATGGAACCTCCACTGTATCTAGACTATTTCAGAGAATGGCTTTCATAAATCAGTTGCAGTATCCACCTATCCCTTTATGGTAAAAGGGCAGAAACTCATAAACGGAGGATGCAGCCACAAGCTTTTTGGAGCAAAATAAATGCTTTAGAAATTCTCTGAAGGCAGGTTTATTGGTAATGATTTTGGATAGATTCACAATTCCAGTGGAATCTTTGACCCCATCTAACCTCACAGTTATAGTGGCAGCTCAGATTCTAATAAATGAGGAAAGAAAAACAGGTAATTTCTGAAACCATTAAAAAAAGAAACAGAGGTACTTAAAAGATTAGTATTGATTTTCTCTTCTTTTTTTTTTGGGAAATAAAAACAACAACATTTCAGTGAATTCAATCATTTCATCTCAGTTTACACTTGGACAAGGAGAGGGGGCAATTATAAAATATTTGGACCAGAAACTAAAAGCCAGTGTTTGATGCATGGCCTTAAGTCCAGTTAACAGGGCTTCAGAAAGGAAAGTAGTTCCCTCTTGTTGTGGTTAATCCAATCAAAAGGGTTGGATTACACCATTTACAGTACCACAAAAGTCAAGTAGTTCATATTCATCATTTGACCTCAGTGTCGTCTCCCACCCCAGCCCCACTATGACATTTTTACTTGTAATTCTTTAAGATGCTGCCAGTATTGTTTATACAGTATGGCAGAGGGTGGATTTCTCATGGAAAGTTTGCTGATTATTCCCATCTGATGGGCGTGGTCGCTCTTTGGAGTTCCTGTAATTTTAGTAAGCACTCAAGAGGGACCAGAGCAGCAATCCTGTGGGAACGCCATCACCTTTAAGATTCCCTCTGCTCAGTTAAAATATCTTCCTTTCCTATTAATATTGAGTTCACATTTATATTTTGTACCACATTTTACACAGTTTACAGTTTGGTTTACAGTTACTGTTTAGTTTATTGTTCTCACAGAGAGTGGTGAGTCTGTGGAATTTTCTGCCTCAGAGGGCGGTGGAGGCAGGTTCTCTGGATGCTTTCAAGAGAGAGCTAGATAGGGCTCTTAAAAATAGCGGAGTCAGGGGATATGGGGAGAAGGCAGGAACGGGGTACTGATTGGGGATGATCAGCCATGATCACATTGAATGGCGGTGCTGGCTCGAAGGGCCGAATGGCCTACTCCTGCATCTATTGTCTATTGTCTATTGTCACGTACCGAGCTACAGTGAAAAGCTTTTGTTGCGTGCTATCCAGTCAGCAGAAAGACAATACATGATTACAATCGAGCCATTTACAGTGTATAGATGCATGATAAGGGAATAAGATTTAGTGCCAGGTAAAGCCAGCAAAGTCCAATCAAGGATAGTCCAAGGGTGATCTAAGAGGTAGATAGTACATTTAGAATGGACGAAGAGAAACATCCTGAAATGCCAAGTAAAACAAGGTTTAAAATAGAAAGACACACATTTGCGTAGCATTATATCACGTGCCTCAAACATATCTCAAAGCACTTCATGTACAATATATTGCACTGAAGTTCAGTGATGGTTGTTATGTGAAAAATCTAAAGCAGGTCTTACAGCAAGTAACAAGATATCACATAGCCAGGGCAGCACAGTGATGCAGCTCATAGAGCTGTACCTCACTACGCCAGAGATCCAAATTCATTCCTGATCCCAGGTGTTGGCTGTGGGGAGTTTCTATGTTCTCCCTGTGACCACATATGAGTCCTCCGGGTGCTCCCATTTCCTCCCACCTCCAAAGACCTGTGGGTTTGTAGGTTAATTGGCCTCTGTAAATTGCCCCTATGGAGGGATTTGGTGAGTGAGTGGGATAACATAGAACTAGTATGAATGGGTGATCGATGGTCGGCATGGTTTTGGTGGGCTGAAGGGTCTGTTTCCATGCTGTATAAATAAACTAAAGTAAACCAGTGGGCTAGAAATTGTGGTCAGTGGTGAAACAAAACCCTCACATTCAAAATCAAAGGAAGGTCTCCAGAAAGATTTAAGGATCATGTTGTACAAATTTTCCCCTTATTCAAGAGATGCCTGGCTCCCAACAGGATGTGATGTTATCACACTGTTAGGGAAGCCAGAACTCCCACAGTCAGCAAAATCTGTGTTTTTTTTTTGCTTTTTGAATATTATAGGCAGTAAAGACTCTGACATATGTGTGTGATTATGGAGGATTCTGAAGAAATTAAGGATATCTGTGCTACATTAAATGTTAAAACTCAGCGAGCTGGAGTAACCCAGCAGGTCAAGCAACACTGAGTTACTCCAGCACATTGTCTTTGACTCAAGAGTCCAGCAACTGTAGTTGCTTGCGTCGACATAAGATGTTATAAGGCCAGATAGTTTGCTTAGTACTATGGAGACACAAGAGAATGCAAATGCTGGAATCTGGAGCAGCCCCGATGCACAGTCCTGACCCGAAATTTTGACTGTCTATTTACCTCCCTGATCCACTGAGTTTCTGCAACAGTTTGATTTTTGCTTAGTATTGTGGTTCAGGGCCCCATTAAAAAGAAAACATACGGATCTGCAACAAAGTGTGTGGTTTCCAGGGTATTTTACTGCGATCTAAAGTATTTAAGTTCTGGTAATTTCAAGTCATTCTCATCCAACAGCCTGGGGAGTAACCTCTGATAACAAGGGCCTCCATGTTAAACCTCACATGGATGACATTCCCAAATTTGGTGTCGGTTTCCTGCAACCCAATAATTCTGCCATCATTATGTCGGTATTTTGCAAAAATTATTACTGCAGAATCTGGCCCAGCAGAATGATTGAAGAAATAACCTGTTTCTGGTGGTGAACGCAGAGTTGTTTTGCTGGTGTATTAATTAAATGATCTTTTACTTTGTCAAATGGGTAATTTGAACCATTAAACAGGCAGATAGGTGGTATTTTGAATTGACAGACCATGTTACAAATCCTGCTGGATGCCAGTTCAAAACTCCATCCCCTATCACAATGAATTGACAGCATCAGTCATGAGCTGAATGGACTTGATACTACAGCTCTCTGATGAGGGCAATATCAACTGGGTCAAGCTGACACAGTATGAGGTTGCAGCAGGCTACGTTAGATAAAGATTCACTAATTATTTTGCATTATTAACAAGTCTAGAAGCAGAACATTTGGACATAAGTAACATGGGGGACAAACTGGCTACCAGTAGTTTCTAAGGACTGTGAAGAGCCTTCTTTTTCAATAATCTTCTAAAACTAAATGATCAAAGAGCAGAGATAATGCAGATATCCTTCCCAACTCAACAGCTACAAGAAAACGCAGTTGTTGTCTTTCATCAGTTTGAAGGGGAATGCATGACAATCTTGCTATGCATTTTGAAATATTATATAGATATCCTAGTGACATTTCATCCTTCAGAAAGGACATAACAGGTTAACGGTTGAAGTACTTAACTGACAGCAGTGTTTCATCATTGTGTGTACATACTATTTCTGTAGCTGTTTAAAGCTTCATGATGCATTTTGAAATCTGAACATTTTGGGAGCTAGACTTTGACACGCTGTTTGGTGGCTGCAAGGAATCAACAGGTTCGTTAACCTCCTTTCAGAAAGGAAACTTCTTGCCCTTATCCTACCTGGAATATATATGATCACGGTATTAGCATGAATATTCTCTGAAGAATCCTTACAGCATTTTGTTGTATCTATGTATCCGGTAAATGCAAACCGTACAAATGATCTGTTAAGTTTGCGGCTTCCTTCAACACTTGTCTGACTGGGAACCATGGGTGTAAAACCATTGCTAACCACGGCATGAGAGTGCCGTGCTGTTTCAACCCATTGCTATGCTTTATAATGTCATTCGTTGCATCAAAACCTCCAGCAGGAAAAGTGTGGCACGCCAAAAGACATTGCAGTTGATTAAGCCTTTCATTAAGTACAGAATGTTATTCTGCTGTGTGAAAGGCAGATTCAAGATTCGTTTGTCTTGCTCAAGCTGTTGCTCCTGATTGTAGAACGAGCTATGTCATTCATTTATGCTTTGCTTTACCTGCAGAACGCTGGGAATTTGTTGCTCACAATTAAACAATCTTTTATTGGCATAACTCACCTGTTTGATTTGATTTGATTTGATTTGATATCTTTTTATTTCGAACGATTAAAAAAAGAAGAAAAGAAAAGATGAAAATGAATAATAAATAAAGGAAAATTATATATATACATATATATATACATAGAAACATAGAAACATAGAAACATAGAAATTAGGTGCAGGAGTAGGCCATTCGGCCCTTCGAGCCTGCACCGCCATTCAATATGATCATGGCTGATCATCCAACTCAGTATCCCGTACCTGCCTTCTCTCCATACCCTCTGATCCCTTTAGCCACAAGGGCCACATCTAGCTCCCTCTTAAATATAACCAATGAACTGGCCTCGACTACCCTCTGCGGCAGAGAGTTCCAGAGATTCACCACTCTCTGTGTGAAAAAAGTTCTTCTCATCTCGGTTTTAAAGGATTTCCCCCTTATCCTTAAGCTGTGACCCCTTGTCCTGGACTTCCCCAACATCGGGAGCAATCTTCCTGCATCTAGCATAAATACATAAATACATAAATACATACACACATACATACATATACATGTACATATATACATACATACATATACACATATACACACATACACATATACATAACATATATGTACATACATAAATTTAAAAATCAAAAGCCAATTTCAACATAATACACATTAGACTCGTTCGAAAAGGGATAGGAAGAAGCCTATGCTTGTCAAGTCCTACCCCCATTCTTCACCATTAACAAATGCAAAATTCAATAAAATAAACTAAACAGACAATTCAAATAAAACAACTCCAATCAAGCTATTAAGATAAAAAGAACAAAAAAAGAAAGAACAAAAAAAGAAAAGAACAAAAAGAACAAGCACCATTAACATCTGTGAGATTTACATTCTCCTTCCTCATTACTGTACTTTTCAAAGATATATCTTTTGTACATTTTGTTAAATTGCATTATATTCATACTTTGTTTAATCGTTTCATCAAGACCATTCCACAAAACCACCCCACAAATAGAAATACACATACTTTTTAAATTGGTCCGAGCATAATGCTGTTTCAAGTTTAGTTTCCCTCTAAAGTTATAACCCCCCTCTCTGTCTCTGAACAGTTTTTGTATGTTTACAGGTAGCAGTTTATTTTTTGCTTTATAAATTATTTGTGCAGTCTTAAATTCTACCAGATCCTTAATCTTTAAGGTGTGTAATTGTAAATACAGTATATTGGTGTGTTCATGATATCCTACATTGTTTACTATACGAATAGCTCTTTTTTGTAGTGTGCTTAGTGATTGTAAGGTGGTTTTGTAGGTGTTGCCCCATACTTCCACACAGTAATTTAAATACGGTAACACAAGTGAGCTGTACAGAATATACAGTGCTCTCTCATTCAAAACATGCCTTGCTTTCCCCATCACTCCAATACTCCGTGCAACATTTGCTCTCACATGTTTTATATGGGGTTTCCAGCAGATTTTGTGATCAAGAATCACACCCAGAAATTTATTTTCATACACTCTTTCTATTTCAACATTATTTATCATTACTTTTACTTGTGTATTTATTTTACGTTTTCCAAACAGCATAAGTTTGGTTTTGTTTAAATTTAATGATAATTTATTCAAATCAAACCATGTTTTTAGTTTACTCATTTCTGCTGTGAGCACCTCCAAAAGCTGCTGCAAATTGTCCCCATCACAGAAAATATTAGTGTCATCTGCAAATAACACAAATTTCAAGAGGTTTGACACCCTACATATATCATTAATATACAAAATAAATAATTTGGGGCCCAAAACCGACCCCTGTGGGACTCCACAAGTTATTTCTAAGCATGTTGATTTGCAGTCCCCTATTTGCACAAACTGATGTCTTTTACTTATGTAGCTTCTCATCCACTCTAGTACAACCCCTCTGATTCCATACTTTTCCAGTTTTTTGATTAGCAAATGATGATCAATTGTATCGAATGCTTTTTTTAAATCTATAAATACACCCACTGCATATTTCTTGTTATCTATAGAACTGGTAATGTCTTCAATTAACTCTATTAATGCCATGGATGTCGATCTGTTTGACCTGAATCCATATTGACTATCAACTAGCAATTCGTGCTTCTCGATAAAGTTATCTAATCTACTTACATACAATATTTTTGAGAACTGAGAGAGTAACGACACCAGCCTGTAATTTGTAAATTGATTTCTGTCTCCAGCTTTGTATAGTGGGATGACTTTGGCAGTTTTCATTTTACATGGAAATACACCAGTTTTGAAAGATAAATTGCAAATATAAGTTAAGGGTTTTACCATCACACCAATGACTACCTTGATTAAAACCATATCAATGTCATTCCAGTCTGTAGACCTTTTATTCTTACAATTACTAACAATGTCAATAATCTCCTTTTCATCAGCTGCTTTCAAAAACATTGAGTTTGGGTTGCTGTCTAACAAATCCACAACCTTCCCCTCTCCTTCTTCTGACTGTGGATTATCGATTTCTTCTGCCAGTTTTGGTCCCACACTTACAAAAAAATTGTTAAACCCATTAACCACATCATTCATATTGCTTACAGTTGTATCATTGTCTTCAAAATACTGAGGGTAGTTTATATTCATTGATCCATTCCTGATAATATTATTTAACATTCCATATGCCCTTGATATTATTTTTATTATCGTTTAATATTTTATTATAATAATCTTTCTTGCATGTCCTCATAATACTAGTCAATTTGTTTTTATATCTTTTGTATTTACTTTCTGCTTCTATAGTTCTGAATTTTATGAATTCTTTATACAAGATATTCTTTTTTTTGCATGCATTTTGTAGTTCTTTTGTCATCCATGGCCTATCTATATATTTTTGCTTCTTGTTGTGTTGTTTCAAAGGACAGTGTTCATCATATAATGATTTAAATATTATCAGGAATGTTTCATACGGTTTGTTGGTATCAATCTCTTTAAACACCTGTTTCCAATTTTGGGTCAGTAATACATTTCTAAATTTATTTATAGATTCTTCTGTTCTTACTCTCCTGTATCTAATCTTATTAACATCCTTACACTTAACATAATCACAAACAAACATTACAAAAACCGGCAGATGGTCACTGATGTCATTTAGTAGTAACCCACTCTTTATGCTGTTGTCCATACTGTTTGTAAATATGTTGTCTATTAGAGTTGCACAGTGAGATGTTATTCTACTTGGTTTGGTGATAAGTGGAAAAAAACTCATACTGAACAATACATCGATAAATTCATCAGTCTGTTTGTGCTTGTTGGGATTTAAGAGATCTAAATTAAAATCCCCACAAATGAACACAACTCTGTGATCTTTCTTGGCAAACAATCTTTCCATACTATTCTTAAATATTTCAATATTGGAACCAGGTGCTCTGTATACACAACTTACAATTACATTTTTCTTTTTTTCCAGGTAGATTTCTACAATGTTTCTGCAATTGTCTGCAGTGGATTCCCCATGTACCACAAGAAGATGATTGAATGGAGCCTAAAATCTTAATTACACCAAGGTCGTAAAATCCATTTCCCATCTAGATGTCTGCAATAGGAAGATAGGTTGCTGTGGTGAACCCTGCAATGTAAATGAGACATGAATTAAAACTAAAGGCTAAGAAAAACTTCACTCTCCCAAATTTTTTATTTTTTTAAATTAAATTATTTTATTGAACATGTTAAAAAAAATATACAAACACAAATAAACTTATAAGCAATAAAAAAGAAAATAAAACACAAAGGAAAACAAACAAATAAGTAACTAAAATAATACAAATAATATCGTTCATGTTCAAAAGGGGTAAGAAGAAGTTCAAAAACTTTTCTGGTCCTACCACCTCTTATTTTCTATACATTTTCATGGAAAAATAAAATAATGGGAACAAATGGACCCCAAATCTGTTGAACAGTCCACAAACAAGAAATAACCAAACAGAAAAGAAAATCACTGGTCCAGCTCATAACCATTCAATCTTTTGTTTCTGAAGAGTGTTTTTAGTTTGAATAGAGTCTTACATTTTTTCAGCTCATCATGGCAGTTATTCCAGAGACTAACACCCTTTGCTGTAACACAATGGAGTTTTGCATTAGTTCTTATTGCCGGTTTTTCGAATATATAGGTTCCTCTCAGGTTGTGTTTGCTTTCTCTCCGTTGGAACAACCCCTGGATATTAAAAGGCAATTGCTGATTTGCTGCTTTGAACATAATTCCCAGGAGAGTGAGATGGTCTCTCTCATTCACTCAGGTTTAACCAGGGTCAGTACATGATAGCAACTGGTTGATAAAATGCACAATTATAAAACTACCAGGCTGACAACTGGGTGTATCCTCATCTTGCCTTGTCGAGATCTTCCATCTCAAGACAAAGGCATCATGGTTCAACACATCGTATTGCTAGAAGATAGACACAAAAAGCTGGAGTAACTCAGCCACACAGGCAGCATCTCTGGAGAGAAGGAATGGGTGATGTTTTGGGCCGAGACCCTTCTTCAGACCCGAAACGTCACCCATTCCATCACTCCAGAGATGCTGCAGGTCCTACTGAGTTACTCCAGCTTTTTGTGTCTATCTTTGGTTTAAACCAGCATCTGCAGTTCCTTCTTCCACATCTTATTGCTAGCTCTGGTTAGTAAAGCAAGTGATGAGGTTATGAATAGAATTCAAGGGTAAACATTAACAAGCTACAAATGCCGGACATCTGAAATTTAAAAAAAAAACACCATGCTGGAAACACTCAGTAGATGAGGCAGCATTTGTAGAAATAGACGCAGGATTACCAATTCAGGCCAAGACCTTTCATCAGAACTGGTAAAGATGTCCTCTTTGTCCTATCCATCTTCTTCCCACCTTCTCTGCAACTTAAATCTCACATTTTTGCTCTCCTGAAACTTTGATCTTTTTCTCTTCCTACAGATGCTTCCTGACTTGCTGGGCATTTCCAGCATTCACTGTATACTTCGCTGTTTTTATCCATTAGAAGAACCCACCAAAGCTTTTTAGTGTAGCTGAGATGGATGCCAAACATAAAGTGAACGAGATGTAGATTTGGGGTCAGTAAGACTGATAGAGTGATTGAAAATGTTGTGTAAGGGTTCCTTTACAGAATGTGTCAAGCTAAAGTGGTTTCAGCAAAAAATTACAAAGGTCTGGGGTTAAGTGAATAACTCTTAATGATAGATCAGAGTGAATGAAGAATAAAGATTAAATAGAATGAATAAAATGTGAATACAAATGTGCTGTTAAGCAATCTCCTAGGAGCAGAGAACACTGGGAATGTGGAATAAGTTAGCTTGAATCAAAGGGGTAGATTGATAAATTTATGTAAGTGAGGTCTAACCCAAGACACGTGGAAGATGTCATTGAGTAACAGTAATTGGTTGATCAACAGGGAAAGACCAAGGCTAGAAGGCACCAAGGACTTCCAGATTTCTTCCAACACCATTACAGAGTTTCAAAGCAAATCATATTGTATCTTGATTTAATATCTCACTTGAAAGATGTCAACTCTGATGGGACAGTACTCCCTCAATCCTGAACTGGAGAATTATCCTTGATAGTTTATCTTGGTCGTAGAGCAGCCCTTCAACAAGCAAAGTTCTCACGGCAGGAGTGCCATCAACAGAGGCAAAAAGATGAACACAACATGAGTTTGGCTGGAGAATAAAAAGGGTCAGAGGAGGACTGTTATCAGTTATCTCTGTTATCAGGCTTCTGACTAGACCTTCCATAAGCTAGGGTACTGTCCATTTCACCTCTACCCCATTGTGGACATTGGACTTTGTCTATGGAACTGGTGTGCTACAATGCTGAGACCTCTATTCTGCACACTGTGCCTTCCCCTTTGCTTTACCTATTGTACTTGAGTTTGACTTGATTGTATTTTTGTGTAGTATAATCTGATCTGATTGGTAGCATACACAACAAAGCTTTTCACTGTACCTCAGTACACGTGACAATAATAAACATCAGCCTAAATCTCAGAGAAGTGAAATGTGCTATTTAAAGGATAAACATAGGCAAGGGCGATTGCCCAAAATGGGACTGGACATGAGCTTCATCCTGTTTTCAGGAAGTTTTATTGGATCATTGTGGAGAAAAGGGAACAACGAGATGGAAAGACCATAGTGTGAAAGAATAAATAGTAGTGGCAAAACACAAAGTGCCAGAGTAATTCAGCAAGTTCAGTCTGCAGAAGGGTCCTGACCCAAAACGTAACCTCGTTCAAGTTCAAGTTCAAGTGAGTTTATTGTCATTTGTCCCTGATAGGACAATGAAATTCTTGCTTTGCTTCAGCACAACAGAACATAGTAGGCATTGACTACAAAACAGATCAGTGTATACATATACCATTCTATAAATACTGTATATACACACATGAATAAATAAACTGATAAAGTGCAAATAACAGTTAATGGGCTATTAAAGTTGAGAGTTTTGTCCGAGCCAGGTTTAATAGCCTGATGGCTGTGGGGAAGTAGCTATTCCTGAACCTGGTCGTTGCAGTCTTCAGGCTCCTGTACCTTCTACCTGAAGGTAGTAGGGAGATGAGTAGGGAGATAGCCTATCCATTTCCTCCACAAATGCTACCTGACCCACTGAGTTACTCTGGCACTTTGTGCTTTCAGCATCTGTAGTTCCTTGTGTCACCAATAAAAGTGGGGGAGATGAGAAGATTGAGAGAAAGAGTTCAACCTGTGGATATGTAGTTAACAGCCAGCAATATTTTGACAAGAATTCTTAAATATAAATGCCTGTTTCCATTTGTTCTATATTCCTGACATTTCATAAGATTTGTAATAAAATTTGTTTGAATAGTTTCAGTGATATGTTTGAGAAGTGCTTGCAGTTACTAATCCTAAAGGCCATTAACCATTCGCCCCATTTAAGCAGCACGTGATGTATCTGTAGCTAAATATCATATAACTGGTGACCTTTTCAACACTCTCGTGCTAACTGTAGTTGATGCAAAAATGTCAACACCTTTTGAAAGGGTTTAGGTATGGAGGGATGGATGAATTAAAAGGTTGTTTTTGTTTAACCTGGGCTCATTTACTCAGGAGAGATTTCCTTTCTATCTTCCGTGGCTAAAATATTTGCAATTACTCCGACTGTGTAGCTCAGTAAATGATGGGCCATCTTCTCCCTCCAGCAGCTTATCTGTTGTGGTTGGAGATCATCCCAAGTTTTCTTTGTGAGATGTAGAAACAAGGAACTGCAGATGCTGGTTTACAAAAAAAGACACAACATTCTGGAGTAGCTCAGTAGGTCAGGCAGTAACTCAGCGTCTGAGATGCCTCACCCACTAAGTTACTCCAGCACTTGGTATCTTCCCTCGTAAGTAACTTTGATTTGGGAATTGATGCACAAGTCAAAATGTGCTGATTACATCAGACTGGGTCTACTGTTAAAACAGAGTAGGAAGTATATTCATAAAAGTATATTCATAAAGCTGCGGACTCAATCTCTATACGGCCGTGTCCCAGGTGTCTGAGCATGGGCTCAGTCTATCCAAGGTTTGGCTCTGATTATCACTTTTAACACTTTGTATGAGGTGATCCCATATTAGGTAACTTGAAAAGCCCTGAGGGTTTCGAAATCTCAATTAGAAAAAAAAGAAATTGCTTTAAAAACTCAGGAGGTCGAGCAGCATCTGTGGAAAAAGAAACAGGTAACATTTCAGGCCTGAGAACGTTGTCAGAGCTAGATAACTTGATTAATTAAGCAGAAAAAAAATGTAATAACCATCAAAACATTACAGATACAAATGACTATTTCAAGGCAATCACTGAAAATGTCAAATATTCTGGGGAATGTATTCAAGGCAGGCAAAAAGCAGTGTAAGAAATATTTTACAGTATCTTCTCTGAAATGCTGCTCATTATTTAAGAACACAAGGATGCAAGAAATAGCAGGATAGATCATTGGATCTCTGTGTCTGTTCCACCAGTGTATTCATTGGTGGCTTCCTTTTACCTCCGTGCTACTTTCTGGCATCAACTGCATCTCCCTTGAATCTCTTAACATCCAAAAATCTACTGATAGAATTTTCAAACGTCAATAGCAAGTGAACCTGGAGGCTATACCTCACTGGCTCTCAAAAGCCATTCTGCCATGGGAATGGCTACCTACAGCAGAAAGGCTCTACATTTTGCTGATGATCTTGGAATCAGACACATATTCTGAAGTTGTGCCTGGGAGCAGTGTGGAGAAAACAGGGTACTCTCCTCCAGAGTTTAACTGGTGACCTCAGGCAAATCACCAGCCCTCACAGATCTGCTCCAGAGAGTGCCAGGGAATGCAAGTTGCTAATTACAATATTGTAATATACTGCTGGTGGCAATTTGACTATCAATTTTTAAAGACAGTTGGTAGTTTTAATGGTTGGAAGGGAACTGAGGGTAATTACTTCACAATTGCCATCAAAATGGCCCTTAATGGCTGCAGACATTGATTTCTAAAAAGAGGGCTGGTGCCAGAGTTCTATCATTACACATAGTTCACTAATATTTGGTTTTACTATATACTTGGAATTTGAATATCACTGCAGCTCTCTGACACACCTCTTCACTGCACCAAGTTTACACCAAAGTGCAGAACAAATGTGTTGAGCTTGTCTGAGAGAATATTGTTTATCATTGCAATGATAGAAAGAGCTTGCATCTTCAAATATTGACAAACCATAAAAATCAGTCGTATTTAGTATCACCGAGAGGGACATTATACACAAGAGCATCTTGAAGTAAAACTCACTGTCATTGAGTTGTTTCATTGTGGTACATAGTGGGACAGAATTTGCTGTGAGATGCTGGTCTTTCCAGCCCAATCTGTTAGCAAAGTTCAAGTTCAAGTGAGTTTATTGTCATGTGTCCCTGATAGGACAATGAGATTCTTGCTTTGCCTTCAGCACACAGAACAAAGTAGGCATTTACTACAAAACAGATCTTTGTGTCCATATACCATTATATAAATAAACTGATAAAGTGCAAATAACATATAATGGGTTATTAATGATCAGAGTTTTGTCCGAGACAGGTTTAATAGCCTGATGGCTGTGGGGAAGTAGCTATTCCTGAACCTGGTCGTTGCAGTCTTCAGGCTCCTGTACCTTCTACCTGAAGGTAGCAGGGAGATGAGTGTGTGGCCAGGATGGTGTGGGTCTTTGATGATACTGCTAGCCTTTTTGAGGCAGCGACTGCGATAAATTCCCTTGATGGATGGAAGGTCAGAGCCGATGATGGACTGGGCAGTGTTTATGACTTTTTGTAGTCTTTTCTTCTCCAGGGCACTCAAGTTGCCGAACCAAGCCACGATGCAACCGGTCAGCATGCTCTCTACTGTGCACCTGTAGAAGTTAGAGATTCCCACAAGCATGAGTCCCCACAAGCATGAGGAAGTCCAGGTGGCCATGCAAATGCAGCACTGGCAATTCCCAGCTTGTATTCTGCAGTCGGACTGCCCATGAAATCCTCAGGCAAGGCACGTGTGCTGCAATGCCTTCGCAAATCTCTTTATTTGAAAGGAGAGAAACAGGTTTGAGGGACAAGAGCAAGTGTAAGATTATTTACATGTTATTAATTAGTCGCTTCTTTTTTTTATTGTTTAAACAGTTTTGAAGTTTTTAAACATTTGATGTAGTTTTCAAATTGTATTGTCTTTGTATCTAAATTGATTTTTGTAGGTTTCTTAGTATCAGGGATATTCAAGCTGGCTAGGTTTGCAGGCATTGCTCAGCAAGTTTCCGTTGGTAATTGATGGGTGGGTTTGGCTTTGATGCAGCCATGTGACAGCATTACATTGCACGAGGGCCTTCCCTGTCACCCAATGGCTCACCATTTTATAGAGTCATAGTCATAGAATCTTACACATGGAAACAGGCTCTTCAACTCAACTTGCCCACACCAGCCAACATGTCCCATCTACACTTGTCCCACCTGCCTGTGTTTGGCCCATATCTCTCTAAACCTGTCCTATCAATGTACCTGTCTAAATGTTTCATAAAGTATCTGCCTCAACTCCCTCCTCCAATTTTGAATTGTAGAATTTTTGCAAGGAATTAAAAAAAGATGTGGTAATACCAGTGGAAAAGACCAGATCTTTCAGCAGGGAATGCAGGGAACAGATTCTGGAACAGTGATACTGCCAGATTAACCTCAAGCTATTGTTCACACAGTTAACTCAACTGTGACTAAACGTTACTTTAAAGGTCCATGTTGCTACAGGTGGGAGGCAGCTTTCTCTTGGACTATCTGATGTGGTCTTGATGGGTTCAGGACCAATCCTTATCCTGCACTTGGTCAAGAGGCCACTGTGAGAAATTACATTGGTACTAATGTGACTGAACCATGCAACAGGAGGTGAATGGGTAGGTTGGACTCACATACAATGCCTTCTATGGTGACATTTCTATTGTCAACCTTCACTCCAAATGATCATCTGAGAGATAGCAAGGGTAGTCAAAAAATAAATTGACATCCCAACTGGAATCAGTTTCTTCAGTAAAAGAGAACATCTGAGAAAAGATCATATACCATAACAGGTGGATCACATATCTCTACGTACTCATACATAGATGTCAATGAATTGTTGAACTTCTTGTACTATTTCAGGAACGTATAAAGCAGGCTACTTTTTCCTTGATTTGTAATCTGATTAGAGGTTTGTTGTGAGGGAGAGTGGCTATACGCTAGGAACTGTGTGTCTATCCTAACTCCAATATTAAGTGGATTCTGGGTGTCTGTGACCAGTGAAACAGTCAGCAATATAATTAGCCATGTTTCGCTTTATCTTCCATCGAATCAGCATTTGGAGGTACGATAGATGTGCATCAGATGTTGTTAGAGTTGAGTTTCAACTGCTAATTCTAAGTGGATGGCATCCCAAGACTTCTTACCTTCAACAACCCTACCTGCAAACTCCCATCATTATTCATCCGGCAAGTCCATCTTCACGTGTAACATCTTTTGAGCCAATTGAAAAAAGAAAGGAATTTTTGTTACTGAATGGATGTTTCAAAGGATGAAACAGTCCCTTCCCACATCTCTGAAAAAGTGAAATATGCCAAGCAAATCAGTTAAGTATTTAAGTCACCTTTGGCTTTGCCACAGGGTTGCTTGGAGCAGTGTCCTGGATATTAGTTTTCAACTCCTGCATCGCAGACAGGATAGCCTTGGACTAGAAAGGAGAGGCTCCATCTTTAGAATATACTTTAAAGAAACAATCACAACCGTTCCTTCAGCTGGACAAAAGAAAATGAAGCATTGGAACTAATGTGAGGTTAATATAATTTCTAATCAACTCACCACTGACAATGCAGTAGAACCAAGGTGCTAATCTGGAGTTTTAGACTTTGGTATGAATTTGAATAGATTTATTGTCCACTACAAGTTACTTTATCTGAAGGATCAGGAGAGGTGAAAGGATAGACAGGATAGCCCTGAAGATTGGCAACTGGAGGAAAAGGGGAATTGACTTCAAATTGTGTCATCAGGATATTTCTTAAACAGGCAAAGTGACCACATTGTGGTCCTGTCAATGAGCAAATGGCAAACTCCTCTGTCTTGATGAACTTTAACAAAGCCGACCTCTGCCATAGCCTTGGGGGACTCACGTGTGTGATAATACAACAGCAATCTTGCTGGGAGAGGGAGTAGAATAGATTCAGCTGGTTAATGTATAAGAGATCAATATATTCACTGAACCAACTAGAGAGTGTTATGATAATTATGGGGTTCAGCTGTCTTTCCATAGTATTGATAGATTTAAAACACATATAATCATCACAATTTTTTGAAAGGAAAATTAGCGTATATATGTATTTCTAGTTTTAAAAATCCTTAATAATATCCTGATCACATATCAGTAAAGTCATTAACAATAAGAAAGCAATTTACAAACTTAAGAAAATGTTGGAATTCCCTCCCGGGTGACTCATCTGACCATTTCATTTCACTCAGCTTCAAGCTGAGTTACAGCCTATTTTTAATTCTACTTTTCATTCACATTAGTCATATGAATCAATGGAGGATGGATGACTTGTTTCTTGTGCGGTCCAGATTAATGCACGTCAACTTGGAGGTACCCCCAAGGTCTCAACAGATCCTGTGTATTCAGGAGTAAGCAGATGTTGTATTTCCCTTGTTCTATGTCTCAAAACACTCAAATTGCTTCAGATGTTTGAAGTGCTGTCATCCGGGGGACAGTAGCAGAGTGATTATGTTACCACTCCAATAATACAGAGGCCTCGACTAATGTTTCAGAGAAATTAGTTCAAATCCCATCATAGCAGATGGGAAATTTAAATTCAAGTAATTAACTACACATATCCGCTGGTGATCCATAAACCTTCTCCTCTGATTCACTAACGTGACTTCAGGAAGGAAGCCTAGAGATTCCACCTTGATTAGAGCTTTATGAAATTCCATACCCACAGGAATGTGATTCATGTGTATGAAGGAACTGCAGATGCTGGTCTAAACCGAAGATGGATACAAAAAGCTGGAGTAACTCAGCAGGACAGGCAGCATCTCTGGAGAGGAGGAATGGGTGACGTTTTGGGTCGAGACCCTTCTTCAGACCTTTAACCTTCTTGGTGAAGAAGGGTCTCAACCTGAAACGTCACCCATTCCTTCTCTCTAGAGATGCTGCCTGTCCCACTGAGTTACTCCAGCATTTTGTGTTTATCTTTGGTTTAAACCAGCATCTGTAGTTCCTTCCTACACATGAACACTAAATCCTGATTAATCTTCTGCTGAAAGAAATGTCCTTCCCGCCCGCTCCTTTCATTCATAGTCCATTCATTCTTTTATATATTTAGCTTAAATCTGTTTTTAAACTTCAACTAATTCAAAAGTAAAATAAAACAGCAGATGCCGGAAATCTGAAATAAAGTCCAAATGTGATGAAGATAATCAACAAGTCATACAGTACCTGTGGAGAGAGAAATATCTAAAGGTTTTCAAACTGTATCAGTTCTGCTGAAGGTCATTAATCTGAGAGGTTTACTTTGTATTCCCTCCATAGATGCAGCCTGACCTAAGGAATAGTCCCACCCTGCTCAAACCTTCTCAACACAAAATGTGCGCGCTTCATAAATCTATCCAGAACTGTTCATCTCTGCTGGGCTTTCCATATACCTGTCCCCTTATTATATATAAAAAACCTCTGTGCCATCCAAGCCTGCCATTCTCACCCCAACCCCAATGCATTTCACTCTCGTTGAAACAAATAAACATGGAGAATATGTGCAGGAGATGGCCATTTGGCCCTTCGAGCCAGCACCGCCATTCAATATGATCATGGCTGACCATCCAAAATCAGTAACCCATTCCTGCTTTTTCCCCATATCCCTTGATTCCGTTAATCCTCAGAGCTAAATCTAAAGGGCCTGTCCCACTTGGCTGTCATTTGCACCTCATTTACGCGTCATATGTAAAATAGGTCGACGCGTCGTGACACGTGACGTCGTGCGCAAATCACGCGTCATCATGCGTCAGCACAGCCGTCTGGTGCGCGTGACGTCATTAGAATACCGTGCTTCCCTATTCTGCATCATGACCATCATGGAAGAACTACAGATTTTATTGCTACAGCAACAACAGAGACGTCTGTTAGCAGCAGCCCTCATACTGACAGATCAGCCAGGCAGGAGTACAACAAGAAAGGCGAGCAAGAAACCTAGGAAGAGGTCTATGTGGACGAGGTTAGAGGTTACATGACACATAAAAGGCGGGCCGACTGCGTATGGGCGGGGCGCGGCGTCGCATGTTTACGGACGTTGACGCACGGTGATGTAACCATGCGTCACCACGCGATACAACGTGCGATGCCAATATGTCACCGTACGTAGCCAATGCGTCAGCATGCGTACGCGATACGTCACGCAGGTGGCGCGCGAGGATTTCATTACACTACGAAATCCTGGAGAGCCACGCGATACCGCGCGCCACTGCATGCGATTCCACGCCTCACCATGTGCAATGCGTGCGTCACCCACGCGTCGACCTATTTTACATATGACGCGTAAATGAGGCGCAAATGACAGCCAAGTGGGACAGGCCCTTAACTCTCTATTGAAAACATTCAGTGAATTGGCCTTCACTGCCTTCTGTGGCAAATAATTCCACAGATTCACAACTCCCTGGTTGAAAGTTTTTCCTCATCTCAGTCCTAAATGGCCTACCACTTATTCTTAAACGATGACCCCTGGTTCTCGAAACCTCCTTCTATTACTGGTTTTGGAAATTAGAGTTTTATTGCTCCAGATCCCACCGCCTGGTTAGGTTTTAAAAACAGTCTAAGTATGCATGGTGACCCACCACCACCTGGACTGCCCTGGGTGCTTAAGACCTTCACAACTTCCAGTCTTCCATCGTTGAAAGAGCATTATGTTCTATTGCTTTTATGTTCAAAATATATGAACACATATTTAGCCACACCAAAATTAATATGCATAATCTATTAATATCACTTCCTAATTGCAAGCCTCTGTCTGCACTGCCATCTTTCATTACGTGATGCAGATTTTGATACTGTCATCAAGTCAATATCATTAATAAGTTTCATAAATAGTTAAACACCTGCAGAGATTGCTATGGGACACCAGTAATTACATCCTTTCAAATAAAGTACCTACCCATCATCCTATACCTGTCCCCTGCTGTTCTGCTGGTTGCTTAGCCTATCTAATAATGTTTCTTCTGATCCATGAGCTTCACTTTCAGTTAACTTCATCATGAGCTTCCTGGAAATCCACAGAAAAAGTATTATGAAATATTACATTATCAACTACCTGAACAATATATTGTCCGGTGTGACATTCCTTTACATATCTCAGCTATCTTTTACCAATCATTTCCAAGGTGTTTAATTATTTCTAACCACAGAATCTAGTGAATAGCACAATAACATGCAAAGCGGTCTTTATTTCTCTTATTTCCCTTTCTCAAGGCAAATTCCTTGTATGTGTACATGCTTGGCCAATAAACTTATTAATTCATTCATTCATTCTTATCATTCACAAATGGTGGAGTTAGATGTGCAATTTTCCACTCCACACGACTGTTAAGGCCCTGTCCCACTTTCCCGATTTACTCACGAACTCTCCCGAGTTTTCCCCTTGATTCGAACACGGGGAATGTCGGGTAATGTCGGTAGCGAGCTCGTAGGAGCCCGATGGAGTCTGCAGATGTTTCGTAGCGGCTCGTAATGCCAGCCATAGCAACTCGGGGCATCAGGTAAGTCGGGACGTTTTTTCAACATGTCGAAAAATGTCCATGAGTTTTAAAAAATAGCCCCGAGTACCTACGAACGGCTATTACCGTAATTCTCCGAGTTTGAATCAAGGGGAAAACTTGGGAGAGTTCGTGAGTAACTCGGGAACGTGGGACAGGGCCTTAAGAAATTTGGAAAGTTCTATATAGGGCACCTGCAATGTTCTCATGTAATTTCATTAATAACCTGGATGGACACCAGCTGAGCCTGAGGATTTATTGATCCTCAGTGTCATTTTTTCCTTCATCACTGTAATTTAACTTCCACCTGTTTTAGCGATTCATAAATCTCTTACTGAGTGTTCAGTTTCTTGGGTTGTCCAATAATTAGCAAAGTAAATGTTCAATATAACTTCTTTACTCTTATTGTTTATTACCACTAATAGCTTTCAAACTATAGAACAGCACAGGAACAGGTCCGTCGGCCCATAATGTCCATGAACCCTCCCTGCCTGATCCATATCCTACCATTCTCTGCATATCCATATTGAACATTGTTCTAAACATGCATCTTCTTCTAAACATAACTAAAATACCTTGTGCCTTAATTTTATTATCACTTGCAAGTTTTTCTTTCACAGTCATTTTATTTTTAAGCACTTGTCTTCAGTCATTACATTTTGCTATGCATGGTATGTCAGCAGTCTAGTTCTGTGCTAATTCTAGGCTCGGCCACTGGGAAATGGTCTTATTTCCATTGTATTGGAGTGAATGAGATAATCAATCTCACTTTCTCCTGAATCTCCCTTCTATGCACTAACCACATTGGAATGCCTGGTAGATGGGAAAATTATTGCAGAATCACGAACAATTCCAAGAATGGCACTGGCAATTGAGAGACACTTTTATCACTCGGGCTATGAATGAGAGAGAGAAAGATCAGTGGGGAAACATAGACTTTGTAATTGGGTTACTGAGCTGTCACTTCAACCTCTGGACGAACTACAAGGTTGTACATCTTCTAAAGAATAGCATTCAGAAGGAAATTCACTTGACCATTCTCGATTTAAATACGTAGACCGATAACTCAAAACTGGAGTTATTCCAAAGATAACTTGAGATGAGAGCAGAGGTGAATTGTCAGACTGCTTGATTTGAAACCTTAACTTGGCATTTTTCCTTGCATAACATTAATAAAATGTTGCATCAATATAGTATACCAGCTCACAGATAACAACCATGAAAAATGCTGATATGTTTTACCATTCAGTATCAATTGTATCATTATGGTTTACGGTGAATCTTATATCAACTCAAAATTCGATGACTGCCATTCTTGACAGGATCCTTTTGCTTTACAGCACGAGGCATCTTTTTTAGATGAGAACTAATTCCTATTAACTGGTATTTCAAACCTAACATTATCTTTAATTAGCTTTTGATTAGTTAGTACATTTTGTAACAGGTATCATTTATAAAACATAAACTGAAGCTTGCAGAATATCTAAAAATAAAACAAAAGTAGACACACTTTGGTAATGTACCCCATTACAGCTCAAAGTACTGACCAAATAATTAACTGGTTTGAAGAATTGAGTTTTGTTTTGGAGCAACTCCTTCCTGCTTAATGCTGCAAATATTTTTTTTAAAGCAGTCCGTGCTGCCGATAGTGATATGTGGACAACATTCAGTCTGGGGATGACAAACAACATCTCATGTCTGTGCTGCACAAGGATCAGGTAACAGACATCTCCTATGTCAGAGAAGATAGACACAAAATGCTGGAGTAACTCAGCGGGACGGGCAGCATCTCTGGAGAGAAAGAATGGGTGATGTTACGGGTCGAGACCCTTCTATAACAGAGTGCAACCAATATCCTAGACGATTAATTACATCACCATTGTCAAATGGTTTTTCATACACAAAGATTTTCAATTTCTTATCAGTTTGGGGTGGTGGAGATGGAACACTTTGAGACATGAGTCAAGGATGGACATTTGATTGAGGAGTTCTTCAATGTGCTCCTTACAGTGGGTGTTGACTGCCTCTTAGTCCTTAATGAGCCCTCCTCCATTCTTAGCACTGAGAACAGTAGACCCTAGACTGTTTAGGCTATTGATGATCTCGACATGCAGAAGAGACTTCAAATATCTTTAGCATGTTGCAGTATATAACTTGGTAACATTGTTTATTTTTTTTATTTTTGTTAGAAGCAATTGTACAAAAAAAATGATTGACATAAGTTATACAATTTTCGTACAGCTTCAGTTTTAACATTTTATAAACTAATAACTAGGTAGAAAAAAGAAAAAGGAAAAAAAGGGAAAGAAAGAAGAAAAGAAAAAGAAAAAAAGTAAAGAAAAGAAGAAAAAAAACCCGGAACTAGCAAAGGTGTAAAAGAAGTGGAGATATATCCAACTACCCTTCCGTACGCCTGCTCACCTAGTCCTACCATCGGTTTTGAGTTTGTGTTCAACCATTATGTTATTGAAGTAATTCAATAAAAGGAGACCATATTTTTGAAAATTGATCTGGTTTGTCAGTCAAGACAAGCCTTATTTTTTTTAGATGTAGTGTCTCGATCATTTCTGTGATCCACATCTTCACTGTGGGGACTGTTATCTTTTTCCAGATTTTAAGTATACGTTTTTTCGCAGTTATTAAACCGTAGTCAAGGAAGCGTCTTTGAAATATCGTTAGATTAGGGCAGCCCTCTGACATTCCTAATATTATTAGTTTTGGAATAACTTGCTAACATTGGTAGCAAACTATTTTCATCGGTGGACTCTGGATCAAATCATGGCTGTCATGGCCACTTGCTAGATGGGTGCTGAATACCCAGAAAAATGATGTGAAATTCTTGAGCTTACGATATTTGTTGAGAAGGTTAATTGTAGCATTGGGAGAAAATACTTCAGAGGTTCTGAAATGAGTTATGAAAGAGGTTTTAATAATGTAGCTCTGTAAACGAAAGGGTAAAAGTAAACTGTAAATGGAGGCCTACGAGAAAAATAACAGGTAAAATGCAAAGAAAAAAACAAAACAAAGGTACATTGGTAAAATAATCTACCTGTGCTGAAGAGATATAATAGCTACTGGAAAGGTCTGAACAGAGAGTTTAGACAGTCTCAAATCACTCCTAGTTGACTCCAATCAACACAAAACAGCCAGCATTCTTTTCTACATTGATAATTGTATACAAGGAAACTAGAGTGTAATTCTCAACCAATTTAATACGGTGTGTCAAGTTGAGCGTGAATCATTACTGCTTGTTGCGATAATGTTCAGGTAATTTTACAGACAATACACAGCCTAACTATGCAGCAGTCATCACTGCTCTTCAGAGAATGTTGGGAATGCTTTAGGTTGATATTCTAATTGTTGATTATTCATAGCTTGCGGTGCCCAAAGAAACATTTCTTAATCTTCATCACAGCTAAAGATTTATAGTTTTATATAAGAAGAGTGTATTTAGAGAAAGATTCACAACCTAACTAAAGGAATAAAAAACAAAAATGATTTACAGTCACTTAATGGCGAGGATCGGGTTAAATTTGGGCTCAAAAGTAAAAATAAAATGAGACGGAAATGAATAAGATTATGCATTTTTAATGACATTCAAACCGCATTACTTGGATCCATTTATTTCTGGCCAGTTAGATTTTTAAGAAGAATCGCTTTCTAAACAGTAGGTATGCAATGAAAACCCAAACTGCAGTGCCCACTAGGTCCTGGAGGAGGCGCTCAGCATGAGTGTTCCAGTACTTCATTTCCCAGCTGAACGGGAAGTATCCACCCAGTATGGAATGTCCAACATAAACGAAGATTGAATTCATTCCTGTCAATCAACACAGAACATGTCGGATTATGATTAGTCTTCATTGCCTACCAGATGCTCACTCTATTGTCCTATAACTTACACACGACTGCCCAGCCACTTGACCTGTGCCTTAGAATGAGCGAGTTGTCTGAGAGTGGAGAGAGCCAGTTTGACATGATGGGCCAATGGCCTCTTTCTGCACTACAATCATTATTCTATGCAAGGTAAGATCTGGCACTGGAGTCAGGTTGGGCTGATTCTTCACAACTACAGACTGAGACTCTGTACTGCATGATAGGGCTATGTATTGTCAAATAGTTGGAAGAGGGCAGGCTGCAAATGAATCAGCTTTTCCCACAATTTTCACAATTTTCCCATCATGTGGTTCCTGGGCTCAATCTCTTCTCTTCACCAATTTCTCTCCTATTCACACTCTCTAACACTACATATTTCGTTAACTATATTCCAACCTTCAAGGGTTCCTTCTGAAACGGCTATGGCCCAATCTTTATTTCCTAATTTTCTGTTGGCCATACCTTCATTCATCCCCTCCTCATGTTCCTCTTGCTTAAAATTCCTCCCAGACATCCTGGGAAAAATATTCTGACTGTTTACCCTATCTATGCCTCTATCAGGTCTCCCTTCAACTTCCGGAATTCCAGAGAAAACAATCCAAATCTGTCCTGCTTCTCCCTGTAACTAATACCCATAATCCAGGCATCGTTCTGGTGAAATCCTCTTTGCACGCTTTACAAAGCCTCCATATCCTTCCTGTACTGGGGCCACCAGAACTGCCCACAATATTCCTTTACAGGTAAAGTCAATTCTCAATTGCATAACGCAGGAAAAAAAATTAAATGTTTAGGCAATAAAAACGTTTTAATAGGCTTTGAAAGAGATTATGAAGTTTCTGTATCTATAGTCCGATCTAAGAAGCTAGACCCTAAACGTCGCCTATTTCCTTCGCTTCATAGATGCTGCCTCACCCGCTGAGTTTCTCCAGCATTTTTGTCTACCTATGAAATTTCTGTAAACTGGTTCCAAGAACTCTGCCTCGCGTACATGAAGACTAAGTGCAGAAAATGGTACATTTATATTAATCTTGATGATATCACTTCCTTAATAGCCACACAGGCTTGACTATAAAGAGGCATTGGACTGGTTCACTTCAAATGATGCATTTCCTAATGACATTGGACAGACTGGAAAATAGCTGCCACAGGATATTCTTCTCCCTCATTAAACCCTCTGCGTTCCATCTGTCCTCATTTACACCAAGCATAACCAATAATGAGCTTGATCCTCCATGACACCTGTGTTAGACTTGTGAAATGCAGCTTGCGGGGGAAGCTACAAACCTCTGCAGGGTATTTGCTTTTATTTCATTGCTTTACTGATTTCCTTTGCTGTTGAACTCCCCGGTTTGCGTGGCACAGTCATGTGAGGTTTCATTGCAATTTATCAATCTTCATAATGGGGTCAGTGCAGATAAAATGTGGAAGATGAACTGAGAAGGAGTTAGTGAAACGTCCTGTTGTCTCATGTATATCTAGTAGATTCTGCACAGTAGAAATCTTTCAAATCATGAGCTCTGGTTTATACACCAAAGCTCGAGTCTTCAGCACCTAAACACTTGCTAAATTATTCTTCCTTGCTTATTTTCATCCTTCTATTATGCATATTAAGTGCCATTATAAATGCTACATAACCGGGTCTTTGTAACTTAAGCTTTATCTGATCATTCACGTGGGTTTTTTAAACCAGTTCTTCTCTGCTTTCCTGCTTCAGCTTCTAAAACTAGTGACTTCCGCAGTGATTTTAATTTTCATCCCAATTCATCAATCTCTTTCTCCTGAGGTTATTACTTTCCTGCCCTCCCCTACTCTCTCACTCTCTACTCTCTCCCTTTCTCTGTAGAATCTCTCAACCCAAATCCATAGCTTTATTCTCAACCTTGTTCTCACTGCTCCCATCAATCATCAATAAGACCATCACAAATAATTTATTCATATTGAACTTAATCCATCTCCCTCTGGCCCCTCCCAAACGGAACTCATCCTGGCCCATTTACATCACTCGCTTCATCACAATGTTTGATGTGCTGACGACTTGAAAAGTGCACATTAGGGTTAGTGTACAGCATGTAGAGACCACTCTGACTGCTTACCTGGGAAGATGAATGGCTCCCCACCCCACCACTCCCTCATGTCTATGATGTAGTACATCAGACCCAGCAGGATGAAAGAGAAGCAGCCTGTTGTGGTGACATAGGATAGGGACCTACAAAGACATCAGAATAACACATCAGCAATAAAAGCAGAATTCCAAATTAAGCACCAATTCAACAGGACCCATAGATTCCTGACGAGGATAGCGTTCATGGTGAGCATCATAAAATTAATGAATAAAACACAAATCACTGGTCATATGCATGATTCCCCACTGGAAAACCCAAATTATGAAATCACAACTTTATGTAAGACATCAACTTTATAGGCAAAGATAGACACAAAAAGCTGGAGTCAGGCAGGATCTCTGGAGAGAAGGAATGGGTGACGTTTCGGGTCGAGACCCTTCTTCAGACTTTATAGGCAGCTTATTGAATTCTATGAATCACACAAGAAACCTCCCATATGTTAGACATGTTGTGCAATGAGATGATTGCTCTGCTAAACTGTTTTTGATTATGTTGCTTCAGTGTGGAATGAAGGACAGGAGATGCCTTGTTATTTGAATAACGTCTCGTTAACCCTAGTGAAACACAGATCGATATTCTTGCTGAATATACTGGCAGATTTATTAGTGACTGTCTTGGATTCTCCACAATTGGTTATTTCCACTCCATATCTACCATATCACACTGCTAACACGGGAATACTACCAAATTACCACAGGCACACTCATGACTCTCGACATCGTCGAAGGATCATATCTTGTTAGATCATAGTTCATATAAATAGAAAGTATAAACAAAAACTTTCCATTTAAACAGTGGTTCTTTCCCTGATAGGAAACAACAGTAAACTTTACAGTTTGCAAAAGGTATTTTACTTTTTACTTCAGCATTCACTCAAGATCAAGGACAAATCTGCATGTTCTGAGATGGCTCCTGAAGTCTATGTGGGAACCACAGACTCTTCCACATGCAAATAAACAATCATTAAATCATTATTTTACAGATGTCCAAAATGAATGATAAAGATGCCGTAGCTTTGATCCATGCTAGTGACTGCAATTAAAAATAACAGGTATGTTGATGACATCTACACCTCTTCTGATTCAATTGATTGTTCACAAAACAAATAAAGAAGATCCAACACCACAACATATGAGCAGCTACCATACTGTAACTGGTTGCTGAGTCAGCTTTAGACACATCGGTCAGACCCTTAAGGGCCTGTCCCACGAGCATGCAACTGCATGCGGCGAGCGCGACCAAACCGGAAGCGGGGGCCACGCGGAGGTCGAGTGATCCCCGTACAGGGCCTGTCCCACGAGCATGCAACTGCATGCGGCGAGCGCGACCAAACCGGAAGCGGGGGCCGCGCGGAGGTCGAGTGAGTGACGTGAAGTTTGAGCGAAGTCCGCGGGAAGTTTGCGCGTGACGTACGGCGTCAAGACGCTGCGTATGGCCTCAAGACGCTGCGCACGCCCGTCGAGGCGGTGCGTACGGCATCGAGGTGGCTGCGGGCCGGCAGGCCGTTGCCGCGCGGACTTTTTGAACAGTGTCAGGTTTTCGGAGCCACGCGCGATGTCGGGACCAGCTCCGCACAACTCCATACGGCTCCGGCGATCAAAAATGGGACCGGCCCCGTGAGGCCATATGGCTCAAGCGACCATGTTAGGTCACGCTTGCCGCATGCAGTCGCACGCTCGTGGGACAGGCCCTTTAGTTGTAGTTTAGTTTCAGTTTAGTTTATTGTCATGTGTACTGAGGTACAGTGAAAAGCTTTTGTTACGTGCTAAGTTGAATTTAACGTAACAAACCATCACTTCAACATGAAATCTAAATAATATGGAAACTGACTTAAACCCAGATAGAACTCTAGGATCCGCTGAACCTCCTTCAGAAAAAGAGAACTTCCTCGGTGCTGCACTGGAGTGTGCCCCAGACTGTAAGCACAATCTAATGACCACAGGTAATTCACTAGAAAGTTATCACTTTCACACTGAGCCACAAATGGCGATATGATGGCAGATGACCAAAAGTGTGGTCAGAGAAATACGTATTAACATCTGAAGAAGGGTCTCGTCCCGAAATGTCACCCATTCCTTCTCTCCAGAGATGCTGCCTGTCCCACTGAGTTACTCCAGCATTTTGTGTCCATCTTCAGTTTAAACCAGCATCTGCAGTTCCTTCATTCAACAAATATTAAAGAGTGTTTTAGAGGAGGAGAGAGAGGGGAGGGTGAGAGGTTGAGCAAGGGCCCTCCAGATCGCAGGACCTTGACAGCTAAAGGCACAGCCGCTACTAAAGGTGAAGTTGAATTTGGGATGTTTGGAGGAATAAGGGCGCAGTAACAAAAATCCGTCAGAGGCAGCAAGGCAACAATCAATCGCTCCTGATAGAATATTCACAGTGATAACAATATTTCCGTGGATGCGGGTCAAGAGAAGAAAGAAGCTCTCATTCGGTTCACTGGAAATATGAGATCAGCCCGGCATTTAAGTACATTAACTGTCGCTGTCTGCTTCTCACATCACAACCCGGCCACTAATGAAAACTGACATTGAAAGGAAATACATTGTTGCCCCATGCTGCAGCTCAGGTTTGTCGAGAGGCAGATAATCAATGAACAATATAACATATTGCGGTTTCCAATAGATGATAATGTATGCAAAATCATTTCAATCAAGGATGAAAATGAATAAACAACAAAAATCAGCAGTGATTATTTTAATGAGCTGAAGTACGTAAATTATTGGCAAAGAGACACCTTTATTTCCAAGTCACTTTAAGTTCTGATCAATTGGTATCATTATTTTCTCATTTCAGTCTTTCAAAGGGAAACGTACGGATGTTCCTGGTGATAACATTCGATTTGTGTCCTTTGTGTTAGTTGACATTATTTTCCACCTACTTTGCTCCCATCCACATTCTCCCTCTCCCTCCCTTCAACCCATCACCCAGAAACCTCTGGTAGACAAAAGTGCTGGAGAAACTCAGCGGGTGCAGCAGCATCTATGGAGCGAAGGAAATAGGTTATTTGCCTTTTTCCTTCGCTCCATAGGTGCTGCTGCACCCGCTGAGATTCTCCAGCACTTTTGTCTACCTTCGATTTTCCAGCATCTGCAGTTCCTTCTTAAACCCAGAAACCTCTTCCATTTCCCCTTCCCCTTCAATCTTCTCCCTTCCCACATCAATCCTCTCCCCTACCTCCATAATAATTTATCCTTCCCCCCACCCCTTCAATCATCTCCCCTTCCCCATAAATCCTCTCCCCTTCTCTTCTCCCCCTCCTCTTACTATCAATCCATTCCTCCTCCCCTCCATATCGATTCCTTTCCCTTCTCCCCTCAATCTCTCCTCTCTTTCCTCTTCTCCTCAATCCTCTTCCCTTCACTTTCCTCCTCAATCCTCTCCCCTCCTCATCAATACTTAATACTGAGACAAAATATAAAGTAAAACAAATAGATTCACATCTATACTCCATCATGCAGATGCTTTCAATAGTGGGGAGGTTTGTACCTGTGATGAACCAGGCTGGGTCCACCGCTCTCCGCAATGTTTATTGTTAGATTTGCTTTAAACTTCTTTCATGAATTAATTTTGTTATTGTCGATTCTGATTTCTGTCTGCGTGGTACTGAGGTTGCAGCCATATTTTAATTCACAACAGGTAAAATAACAATGTTCCTGAGGACAGTACTCTCAGTCGCAAATGATCAGAAAAAGAAGATTGCAAAATCATTTTGGTTAGATTAAATCTGTCTGTTGAACCATATTTACATTGTGTGGAAATTTAAAACTTTAAATTAAATTTTGTTACTGATACTAGCTTGGTTCTTTGTACTACAAATCTACATTGCTTTCCATGTATTGTAACCATATAACCATAACAGCACGGAAACAGGCCATCTCGGCCCTTCAAGTCCGTGCCGAACATTGTGAGTTTGAAATGATTTGATTCACAAACTTGAGTGAAAATCAGCAAAGCTTATTTTCTCAAGTACCTCACATGGAATGTATAACACTAATGCAAAATTTGTAGATGCAAAAATAATTATCTAATTGGTCATAATTGTTGTTGCTGCCTACCAATTTAATTATCACCTAGAATCTAGATTCAATTATGAGTTACTAAACAGTAACATTGAAAGAAAGTTCAAACTGAATGTTCAGTGATAATTGCACGTGTATATACCTCCTGTGAACGTGAAGAAGGGTTGCCGTTCATCAAAAGTTTACCAGCTTTTTCATTCTGGAGTTAAAAATGATAAAAAAAATTCATTGTCTCTTTCCATTATCTCCATTCATCTGCTACCATTTGTATCACTTCTATTCAGATCAGCTTCGATTAATATGCATTCTCCACCTTCTCACGTCTGGCACCATCATTCATTCATTCAAACATTCATTCATTCATTCATTCGTAGCAAAATTTAGTCTCCCTTGGTCCTCATGTTATCACAGGCGTTCCCTTCTGTTGCCCATCCTCCTTTTCTGAACTTAAAACATGTAATTTTAAACTTGTGCAATTTCTCTCCTCACTTTGCTGCCTGACCTGTTGAGCATTTATGTTTAAGAAGGAACTGCAGATGCTGGAAAATCGAAGGTAGACAAAAATGCTGGAGAAACTCAGCGGGTGAGGCAGCATCTATGGAGCGAAGGAAATAGGCGACGTTTTCGGACGAGACCCTTCTTCAGACTGAGTATTTATAGTATTTTTAGTATTCAGTCAGATTTCGAGATCTGCATGGATTTCTTTATTGACCGTTGGAACTTTTGTTGTTTGTATTTGGCAATAAAATCAAGCAATATTTCACACCATGAACAATTTTACTCCATTTCCATCCTCTCTAAGGTACTCAGTCTTCAGTGAAATTTCAGCCAGTGGTAACTCTCTCTGTACTCGATCAGAGTTGTGAATTTTGACCTTCAACTGGAAAGACCATTTTGTGCAGATTGGCATTCACATACATTTTTATGAGAGATTAATTATCACCCTTCAGATACTGAATTAATGCAACTCTCCACCTTCCCACGAGGAGTTTTCCCAAAGATACATTTGCTATAATGCGTAATTCCATGCTGCAAATTGGATCTAATGTGATTGATGAATTAAGAAATGCTATTTGTATTTTGTGGGCCAAATTGATTCTAACATAATTTCAATCGGGAACTAGAGAGCTACTTAAAAGTGACTTTGGAAATTGACATGCCGAAAAAAAAGCTGTCTTGCAACAAAACCAGTTTATGGGAATAAAAACATACCTATATAACCTCCCCACAGCAACCAGGCAACGCAGTCTGTCAGTATCACCTTAGGTGTCCATTGAAATTGACAAGCAATCACTTCTATTGACAGTTTTCCAATGATACTCTAGTAAACCATATGACATGAAGTCTTTAGGAATTTTAGCTTGGAGTAACAAAAAATTAATTTAAACTGTTAATAAAACATTTATTTTCAAAAATCTTGCAAGGAATAAAATGTTATATAATTTTCTCGCCCATTGGCCCCCTCTTCCCAATTGACATCATTGTTTTTCTAACACGATTTACCATAATATGTTTCTTAGGAGCACAGCTATAATATTTTAGCAGAATTACCATATCAAATTTTCCCCAGCAATGAGCAGTATAATGATTAACAGATCATTCATCTCATTGTTAATGAGATCACACTCCACGTAACAATATCTCCTGCATTTGCCCAAGATGCAACAATCGCTGCACTCTAACTTGTTTAATGCACTGAGATATTACTGATGTGTGACAGGAATTGAGGGAAACACAGTTTTCTTTTGTTCTTTGCAGACTGAGAAACCATATTAAATGTCCCACATAAGCTGTCTTTAAATAAATGATTCTCATTAAACTTCTTTGTTTGGAAGCATCTTTAAAAGTCATAGAATCAGACTGCACAGAAACAGGCCCTTTGGCCCAGCTCATCCATGCTGCCTCATCCAAGCAAGTCCCATTTGGCTGTGTTTGGCCGATTTCTTTCCTGACCTTTTTTTAAAAATCCATCCACCTGTCCATGTATTTTTTAAACGCTGTTATAGTACCTGTCTAAACTACGTCCTCTGTAAGTACAACATCAAAGCAACGCTTACCAGAGGTTCTTATTGACGGGGATGAATCCTTCCTCCCTGCTGCATTTTGTTAGGACCGCCGAAATAATTCCCTTCGAGCAGAGAAAATAAAGATCTGGTCATTCTCTGAACATTTGTAATGAGAAATAAAAGGATAGAGGCTTGCGACAGCAGTTAAGATGATTTCATCGCGTGATCAATTTTCAGATTAACCCCCCAGGTAGGTACTGAAATATGAAAAACACAATCAAGGCTTTAAGGGAATACAGAGGTAAAATCCAGATTACTTTTTCCATCCGAAACTTGCGTAAAGGGCAAAGGGATTACAAGCTAATGCAGGTCAGACACAGACTGAGACAATGCAGTAACAAGATATAGAATACTTTATTTTAAAGAAATGGAAGACCAGTATTTAAATCACTCCTTCAGAACCACAGGGTTTTGCAGCACATACTAAGTAATTTTTGAAGCACCCCAATTCTTATATAGTTCTGTTTATTGTCACGTGCATCGAGGTACAGTGAAAAGGGTTTTTGTTGTGTACTAACCAGTCTATAAAAAGACTATACATGAATACAATCAAGTCGTTCACAGTGAAAATAGGGACGCCAATTTATACACTTCCATAAACTGAATTTACTTCAGTTGCGGGCAGTGTTGAAGCAGATATTTGTTCCCTGTGATAAAGTGGATTGCACTGATTTCACTGGAACTGACAATTGGAAACAGAGTAGATAGTGCATCCTCTACAGTAGAGCATGTTTCGCTAAATGACCTGAAGATGGATGTCAAACATTATTATACATTGCAATGAGGATAAATACTGTATTGGCCAGGACTCTGGATTAATGCTTCTGCTTCATCTTTTAAGTAAGTAAGTAAGTAAGTTTATTGGCCAAATAATCACATACAAGGGATTTGCCTTGGTTATATGGTAATGGGGAAACCATTGAGGTTCTTCTGGTCTGGGCAAGATGAATAAGCCCATTTAAGCATGGACACCAGTTTAAAATAAACCTTTCTGTTCAAGGTCAGGTATGAGTAAACGATGCAACCTTACTGTCAGGCAGAGATGCATTTTTACAACATGAATGTCAATGCTTCATTGTATAATTACAGACAGATAATGCTTTGCCAATATCTTCAATGGGGTTGAAATCCCTGGATGAAAACTGATCCTCATTGATATTGATCTTTAAGTAACTACTCCTACTATAAGCAAATTATAATCCATTGTCCATGTCCTTATGGGCAGCCCACATACTGTTAAAATGAAATGAGCAATATTTATGGTACAATCACTGTGTATATATATAAGGACAAATTATTGAAGTTTTAGAAGATGTCAACCACGCCTCCTCACCCCACATGGTTCCATAAGCAAAGAAACAGTCCATTCGGCCCAACCGGCCCATGGTTGTAATAATGCTCACTTGAATCACTTCTCTCCTTCCCTGTCCGTAGAGATATAAATTGGTTCTCATTTACCAGAGGCACCAGAAGTTGAAATAGCAACATACTAGCCATCTGCTCAGCTATAAATCTGACCCCACAGCCTCCTTTGCAATAGGTTTAGATGGATATGGGTCAAACGCAAACATATTGGACTAGTGCATATAGGCATCTTGCTCAACATAGATGAGTTGAGTCGAAGGTCCGGTTTCCGTGCTGTATGACTCTGTGACTCTAATACTTGACTTACATGTAAAAATCAAAAAGAGGGGGTGATTTATTAATCAACATGCTGACTTTCTTTGTTGGCCTTTGCCTCATTCCACTTGCACAGCAGTCATTCCCCTTCAGTCTAATCACTGTATGTAAATCTCTTTGAAGAGATGAAATACACTGAGGGTTCCCGTCAAGTCCAGCTGACGTGGAAATAATGTAACAGACAGTAAAACTGGAGCTGGTTATTTTTTTTCTCCAAAAACTAAGTATTAACCCGGAAATCACGCCCGTACATGACAATTAACACACAAGGATGTCAATGGCCCCGATTGTGAATGATCAGACAATTCTCATCTTTTTTAAAGGAAAATCACATCAGTCGGATAAAGTGCCTTTTGTATTTTTTCTATTGTGTATCCTGTTGCTGTCATTCAGCCATTGTCCTATAAGAGAATTGGGTTTGATTCTATCCTTGTGCTGTTAGTTTACATTAGTGACAAAGCATCGCAGCTGGTGACGTGAAACAATAATGAGACACCAGCCCATATTTCATCAGCTTGGAGATTTGAAAGCAAGCTTTGACAGATTAGCATGAACCATTCTGTAATTACATTTTCCAGTCGAACAATTATTTGTTTCAATTATTTCTCGACAGACCCCCAATTTTAATTCAGAAAAAAAAGCATTTCATTAACATTTTAAAATACTTTTCACATAAAGATACAGGGACTCCAGGCAACTGACAAGGTTCATTTTGCAAGTGGAAAGATTATCATGGATAGCAGTAAGACGAATGGCCAGTTTTTACGTGAGAAATGCTGACAAGGATATCAGGAGTACCCATCTTCATAATGCACGGGATCGTTGAGAGCCACAAAACTACTGAAAGTGGATATCTGTTTATCCATGGAGAAAACGGCAAGCAATGCAGAATAAACTTTAGGAGATCTGTTCACATAATGGTTGATCATTTGGACAGCACTGGCAAAAGTGTGTTAAACAGTCACTTTAGGGAGAGCCAACAAACTCTTTGCTTTTGTGCCCTTGTCACAAGTTCACAAGATAGGAGTAGCATAAGGCCATTCGGCCCATCGATCCTCTGCCATTCAATCATGGCTGATCTCTGCCTCCTCGTCCCATTTTCATGCCTTCTCCCCATAACCCTTGACACCCGTTCTATTCAAGAATTTGTCTATCTCTGCCTTAAAACCATCCACTGACTTGGCCTCCGCAGTCCTCTGTGGCAATTAATTCCACAGATTAACGACCCTCTGGCTAAAGAGGGATGGCCACAGGCTGGGTCAGACTTCCAGTAGGAAAGTCCTCAACTTCCTGAATTCTGCCAGTGCGTCCGGTAATCAGAGCAGTCTAAAGCTGGGAGGGTTATGGGCAAGGGAGAGAATCCCCAGCTGGGGATTATAAAAAAAACGCAGTTTCTTTGAGATTCCTGTTTGGTAGTGGGAAGGATGTAATCATTTATCCGATCTCCAGGGTTCGGTGCTTAAGTGTTGAGGGGGTCATGGGGAAGGGGAAGCTGAGGGGTATTTTGGGTAATACAGTAAATATGATACAGCAGCAAACAGTTCAGCCCAAGCAGTCCAGGACAGCCTTTATGCTCCATCAAAGACTCTTATTTTCATCATCTACATGTATCAGCGTGCTCCTTTATTCTCTTCTTCCTAATATGCTGGTGCAGCCTCCACTTGAATGTTTCACCCCTCAACACTCTTGCGGGATCAAGTTCCACATTCTCATCAGCCTTTGCAAAAGCAGCTTCTTCTGAATCCCCTAATGGCATTCTTGTTAAATGTCTTACAGTGATGGTCTCGAGTGTCCTTGCCCACAACATTCTCTCTGCATCGCACTATGGAGAAATCTGTATCATTATATTAATTCACCATTGGCTTTCTTCTCAAGAGAAGAGAGACTCGGTTAATTCATCCTTCATTGATACATGTGTTCTCGTTTATCATTCTTGTAAATTTTGTCCAAAAGCATCATTTTTGTTTCCCTCTCTATGGACACTGCCTGACCAGCAAAGTATATTCAGGATTTTCTAATTTTAGTGTGAAAATGTAAGTCTGTTTCTTTATCTTTTTCATCTGAGATGCGATGCTTTCACCGAATCCAGGAGTTATTCTGGCTCTTACATGGAATCTGTAGAACTGACAAAGCTCTGAAGAAAAAAGACAAAGGATGCTAAAATCCTCCGAGAGTCTTTGCATTATGTGGCACACACCACACAAATATATCCCAGTAACTGGGCTCCTCGAGCAGCTTGCAAAGCAAACGAACATAAACTGAAACCATTAGCGGCTGTTTCATGTGAAATGGTTTGGAGTACTTCAGTGTTTTCTCTGGACAAGGTGCACTTAGAAAAGGATTAGTGTTCCAGGAAAATTGACTTTGTCAATTGGAAATGTTAAGCATTCTTCCATAGAATTTTGCTCTTGGTTCAATTCTGAGAAAGCAGATTTAGAGAATTCTCATCTAGGCAAGGAAGATTTTAATCAGCAGTTAATTTGTGTGATGCTTCAATCTGCCTGAAATGACGAGGGTTAAGGTCCAGTGCAGAAAATCACTTTAAACTTGAGAGGAGGTTCAACTTGAATCAGAGTTTAAAATCTGAAATCAGTTTCTGTTTAAAGTTTGTCCAATTTACCCAAACTGTTTAGAAAAAAAACTACGATTGCTGGAAGTCTGCAATTATAACAAAAAACGCTGAAAACATTCAGTGCGTCAGGCATGGTTATACAGTCGTACGGTACGTATACAGTTATACAGCTATTCTTTGTGGAATAGGTATCACAGGTTGGCAGGGTCATGGGGTGAGGGTGTGTAGAAAAGAACTGCAGATGCTGGTTTAAATCGAAGACCTGAAACGTTACCCATTCCTTCTCTCCAGAGATGCTGCCTGTCCCACTGAGTTACTCCAGCATTTCGTGCCTACCTTCATGGGGTCAGGGTATTGTATGTCTGAAGGGGCCCAAGGGTCCAGATTGGCACCGAGGGAATAGGACCAGGTTGTCAACAAGTGGCTGATGAATCGCACCCCATGGACAACATGAGTCCAGTTCCCAGCTCCCTGATAATGCTCCAAAAAGGTAGCATCAGATTTTGCCTGACAGAGAAATTGTGTTGGAGTCACAACTGGTATAAGGAAGTGCCCCAGTGATTTTCATGACTGGGATGATCTGACCTTCAAAATTGTCACAGATGTAATTTATTCCAGTTTAGCTCAATTTTTGAACTCATGGGTCTAAAAAAAATTGGTGCTGTTTGATTGAAATTCTAGACAAGTTACTCAAGCAAGCATCAATTTTCCCCTCAGATTCCATATGGTGGTAAACTGTTGACAAGTGTGGGGTTACATGTTTTTGCATGTGCGCACCATTCCCACTGTACAATTTTTAATTTAGTTTAGTTTAGAGGAGCAGTGCGGAAACAGGCCCTTCGGCCCACCGAGTCCGCATCGACCAGCAATCACCCCGTACACCAGCACTATCCAACCCACTAGGGCCAATTTGCAATTTTACCAAGCCAATTAGCCTACAAACCTGTAGATCTTTGGAGTGTGGGAGGAAACCGAAGCACTCGGAGAGAACCCACGCAGGTCATGGGTAGAACGTCCAAACTCCCATACAGACAGCACCCATAGCCAGGATGGAACCCGGGTCTCTGGGGCTGTAAGGCAGCAACTCTACCCACTGCACCACTGTGCCACCTCCATGTGATGATAAAGAACCCTTGAGTTTACAGGTGGATGATAGTTCCGTAGATAACTCAGGCACAACAGTGCCTTGATTTTTTCAAGTCACAGCTACAGCATTGTTTATTCTATGTGATATAAAAGTCATGCAATCAGCATTCGCAATCAGGAATCTGCACACAATCTGGTGACGTGTTTATAGATCACAAATTTACCGCACAAAGTTTGAAAAAAAATCAGACTCTTTCACCGAGTAAACACCACAAATAATGTAACAGATATTTTTCCTTTATCCTTTAATTTGATGTTCTCCTGGTTTTCAAATTACTTCACACCCTTGCCCCCATTATCTACCAAATGTCCTCAATTCTTGAGGTTCTCCTTGCTCCACTGACTTACCCTCTTGCTAATTCCCAATTTAATTAATTCCATCACTTTCAGCTGCCTTGATCCCAAGCTTTGGAATTCCTTCTCTAAAATGCCCGTATTGTTCAATGTTTTAAATCAGTGCATGTTTATGTTATTAGACAACTGACTGGTGTTTGCCAGGACGTGGCATTTTGTTGAAATCTCCCCAGACTGAGGGAAAATATTCTTCTCTCTTCAATAGTTAAGGAGGCGAAGCAGTGTTGATAAAAACCTGTCCATTCACCTCCGGAACCTGAAAATGATCAGCATGTAAGTCGCCATCTCAATGTATTTATTGTACCCTTGTGGCTTTGGTAATCTAGTGGACAAAAAGGTAATGAATTCTTTCCTGGCCTGCCATCGGATGTACACTTCTTTGTAAGTACCACTGAGACAGCACAATTTTCAATGAATCTCAGATGGATTCAATGCACAAGTTAAAACGTTCTGTGTAGACATAGGAAATGCTCCGGAGGCAGTTTGTAAATCATTACATCATCACTTTCTGACAATTGGCTTCATCAATTTAAGGGAACGGATCTCAACCCGCCACCCATTAACTTTTGGAACATGGGAGCCTTTGCTTATGAATGGGGAATAGGTAAATAGAGAAAGGTTGATTGAAAAAAGAATCCTATTGTCTGTGAATCATCCAAGGCTGTGGGGACTTGAACCACGCACTGTGTGGAGGCTGCACATCTGTGTGTAAGGTACAGAAGACAAAGTGACAGAAGACTGCAGTTTGTCGTGGAATGTGTCTGGGATTTTCACCTGTTCGATGAGAAAGAATCAGACTCCGCTCTCGGGTGCAGGACTGCACAGTACATAGTTTAAATCGATGCCCCTGTGTTTTCAGAAGAACAGTTCTGGTGGTCCCGCAGACAATAAAGGGCCACCAGTTCTATTCCACAAGCAGCAGGAACTTTTACAACGTTCCCATCCAATTTAGTCCTTCCTCTCACCATTATTCATGAGGTCCCATTGCAAAAAAAAAGACTAAATGTTAAAATAATTCACTGACATTTTCATTTGGGTGTGACCACTACCATATACATGTCATTCTATCTTTCTTTCAATTTTCTCTCATCTATTGAAGAATAGTTATCTATTTGAACTAACAACCACAGATAATTGATTTTTTTTTTTTAAACTTGGTAGTGTACAATGCAGATTCCCTCCACAGCTTAATTTCTATTTAACATTTTATTCCATTTTATTCCTTCTGCATCCAAAATAAATTGTCGGAAACTATTGACAAAGAAGCTTAAAGAATCTAACCTTACTAACTTTTATTCCCTCTTTCAAAAAGCCACAAATAACTTTGAATGCAATTATTTACTTTGAGTTGCTTGACTTTTGCTATTGAGGCAATGATTGTATGCAGAGTGGGAAGCCACAAAGATCATATGAATGAATTTAGAAGTAACATGTTATTGGGGGTGCTGGATGAGGAAGGACTTTTATTTTGGGTCCATTAGTACTATGGGATCTCTAACCCCAAGCACAGATTAATGGGATCTCACTGTAGTGTCTCATCTAAAAGATGGCATCTTGAGCATGCAGTTTTCTCTGCTCTGTATTTGACCACCAACCCAGATTATTCAAACCTCCCTAATAATCCAAACTAGTCCCCCATAATTTCTAACCAAAAAATATGTCTCTTCAGTAGACAATTAACTTGATCTTGCTGCCTTTGAAAATCATCTGCAACTCCACACACTTCAATTACTTCAGTGGCTTGTTCTGGAAGCAGTCAACTTTACTCACCAATAAAATGGCCCAGATCAGAAACCGCTTGAGGATGCTGAAATTGTTAGGACGATATGCAAGAATGATCTTTCCAGCCTATGAGGAGAATGAAGAGAGAGAAAAAAAAAATCAGTGATTATACCCAGCAGAGGAGTTCAGGAATTGGAATCGGAGTTAGATACTTGAGCAAGATTTCCTTTATTGTCATTCAGACCTTTCGGTCTGAACGAAATTGTGATGCCTGCAGTCATACACAGAACCAATAATAACAAAACATACAATAAACACAAATTAAACATCCACCACAGTTGAAAGGTCCTGAATTTTAAAGCACCAATGTTTGAGTGAAGCAACTTAGATGCAGCCTGAATGTACAGGGGGGAGGTTTCTTGTCCTATATGTTTCAGATATGTTACACTGTAATTTATAGCCTTTAGCCGAGACTATGATAGAATCAACAGTGATTGGGGCGCGTAGTGTGTTTTCCAATTTTCTTTTTACAATCTCGACTTTAAACACATTTTATCCCAAATATTTCGGCAGAAACAACTTCAGCGCCATGATTATTAATTATCCATAACAAAATTAATTTGTCTGTTCCTAGCTCTCGGTGGTCAGTATTTCTTCAAGATACACACAATCTAGCTGCAGCTTATCAAACCCATGCAGCATTGTTTGTGCGTGGTCCTTCATCCATCATCACAGAGTCAACGTCACAGATTTCTATGTTTGATGCCACACTGATAGGAGCAGTTTACGAAGAACCAACCCCTCAGAGAAAAGCTCGAGCCTGAGCAAAAGACACACACATGCCATTTATAGAGTTTTAACCAACTTACGAGTGTGGCACTTTTCATTACCTCTTCACTGGATGACACTACTCGTAGGTCAGCGAGACTCGATTGAAAAATATTTTTAGTGGAAGGTAGACACAAAAAGCTGGAGTAACTCAGCGGGACAGGCAGCATCTCTGGAGAGAAGGAATGCGTGGCGTTTTGGGTCGAGACCCTTCTTCAGACATGTTACACTGTGACATCAGTCTGAAGAAGGGTCTCGACCCAAAACAACACCCATTCCTTCTCTCCAGAAATGCAGCCTGTCCCGCTGAGTTACTCCAGCATTTTGCGTCTACCTTTGATTTTTTTTTTTTTTTTTTTTTTTTTTAATTTTTATTTATTAGAAGTACATTACATTACAACCACATACATTAATACTCGTCATTTATATCATCTTACAATTAATGTACTCCCTTTATTTTTTTTTTTACACTAGAGAAAGAAAAGATTGAAAGAGAGAAGAAAGTGAAGGAAAAAGTGCAAGTGTAGAGAAGTGTAGAAAATGTAACAACAAAAAAGGACGAAGACCCTATAAGAGCAAAATTAAAAACAAAAAGAAAAAGAGTTAAGAAATAGGCCCTAAGAAAAGAAAAGAGAAAGAGAAAAAGAGAGAAACAAATGTTTTTTTTTTGAGCATCACGTAAATAGGACATACCAACTCTTCAACTATCATCCCCCCTTACCCGACCTCAATTTTTTATTTTTTTTAAAGTACTTTTGCACCCTATGTTTGTAATAATTCTATAAATGCAGACCACGTCAGGTGGAAGTGATCTGGTTTACCTGCTAGGAGGAGTCTTATCTCTTCAAGGTGTAATGTTTCAAACATATTTGAAATCCACATATTTATAGTTGGTATTGGAGCCTTCTTCCAAAATTTTAGAATTAGCTTTTTGCCAGTTATTAACCCATAATCCATTAATTTCTTTTGAAACACATTTAATTCTGGATCATCTTCCGTTATTCCGAAGATAATCCATTCTGCTTTGGGTATCAGTCTTGTTTTAAATAACTTTGTAAAGATTTCAAAAATTTCATTCCAAAATTTTTGAATTTTTGTACAGAAGACAAATGAGTGCGCTATAGTTGCTTCTTGGGATTGACATTTATCACAAATAGATGATACGTTTGGGAAAATTTTATGAATTTTAGTTTTCGAATAATATAATCTATGTAAAATTTTAAATTGTATTAAAGTGTGTCTTACATTAATCGAGCATTTATGCACTTTTAATAAGTATTCATTCCAACTTTCCTTTGAAATTTTAATAGCTAACTCTTGTTCCCAGTCTCTTCTGATACCCTCCGTAGATGGTATTTGTGCATTTAAGATAATATTGTACAAATATGATATTAAGTTTGCTGATTCCGCTTTTATCTGCATTGCCTCGTCCAGTACATCTCTACCTTTGATTTAAACCAGCATCTGCAGTTCTTTCCTACACAATACACTTGGTAGACCCTGGAGAGCAAGGTCTGAAGAAGGGTTTCGGCCCGAAACGTTACCTATTTCCTTCGCTCCATAAATGCTGCTGCACCCGCTGAGTTTCTCCAGCATTTTTGTGTACCCTGGAGAGCAAGAGTTCTCCTATGGCCTATTCAAGTCTAATTCAAATCCTATGCTTCCTCAGACACCGAGCATCGCACTACAAACCTCCCTGCGTCATCAAGGTTGTTGCCAGTGGTGTCCTGTAGACTATCTAATCAGTTCTCCCGTGACATTAGATGGCCACATAAAGTTTAATTTTGATAACTTGGATGCAGTTAAGTGAAGGGAATTTGTTGATCCTTATAAAGCTCAGTAAGGATTCACTGGCAACAAATACAAGGCAAAAAATTAAGAAACCACATAAACTGGAAGAGGTCATGATACCTCTTGGTTTACAATCTCCACATCAATCCAATTATTTCATTCAAAATCACATTGCTTCTTTATTATGATCCCCGTTATAATTTTATGGGGTTTTTCTTTGTCTGGCTCTGGGCTAAATGCCAATATACTCCATGTCATTGGCATGTGCAGATATTCACACTACAGGATTAATGATTGTGACGTCAATACTGCAAGCTCATTGAGAAATAATTAGCAGTTGATTAACAAGAGAATCCATGGCAGAATGTACTGAACTCCTAATGGCTTATCGAACTTTAGTTTAACTCTCCAGGAGATTCTGGACTGGGGTTCTAATGCTCACTTGCTTTCTCTTTTCATGACTTTTCAATAAGCACACTGCAAGCTTTTAGAAGGGGTGGAATTTAGTTCCTTCTTTTGTGTTCAATTAATATATTCAATGCCTTGTCTCAGTCTGATAGAGAGCCAAGAAGAGTGAACAGGATACTGGATCCCACTGCTTTCTCAGAATATGCTGCACCAGATGAACTGCAGAAGCAAGATCAAACTAAAAAAAACAACAACGTTCTGGATAACTCAGTGGGTCAGGCAGCATCGCTGGAGAACATGGATGTGTGTCATTTTGGATCGTGTTCATTGTCGTTGAAGGTCAGGTTCTTCAGACTAACTGTGGTGGAAGAAGGACTAAAGGGCCTGCCCCACTTAGGCGATTTTATAGGCGATGATCGCCGGGTTGTCGCCTGTATGGTCGTGAGTCGTCTCCTCAGTCGCCCAAAGAGTCGTAGCGTCTTTCTGGTCGCCGATGGATTTTCAACATGTTGAAAAAACTTCGGAGACAGTCGGCGACAGTGGGTTTGACGCCAATGAGCGTAGCTTGACTTCTCCTGAAGTAGGTGCTGTTGTAGTTGTCGTCAGGTTAACGTAGGTTGTTGCCGGTGCTGACCGTTTTTTGTTTGTTGTTAAAGTAATGATTCTATTTCAAATTTTATGTCGAAAGGGGGTCCAGTCGCTGTTTTTCAGTGACTGCTACGACTATGACAGTCGCCGGCAGTCGCCTAAAAATAGCCTGAGTGGGTCTGGCCCTTAAGGAGGAAAAATCTCAAAGACAGCTGTGGACAGGACAGAGCATGGCAAGTGATAGGTGGATACAGATGAGGGGGGGGGTTAGATTGGCAGGTGGCTGGACAAAGGCCGGAGATGAAAAGACAAAACGTGTGAAGGGTAGAACAAGAGGAAATTGTAAAACCAGAGGAAGAAATATAGGTGGAAGATGATGGGGGAAGGGGGAAGGGGAGAAATGGGTGTGAGTCCAAGAGGAAGCAAATAAACAAATAAACAAATAGACAGCCAGACAGACGTTTTGGTTGTAGATTAGGAGATCTTGGTTTTACACTTTATCTGCAAAATATGCTCAGTATGCAGCTCCCCTTCATGCCATTCCTGCTTGTAGACTCAATTTCACAGTAGGCCTGGAACTACAGACTTCTGACACCACGATCAGATTAGGTGTCTGTCTGTTAAACCATCGATCAAACAAAAATATTTGTGAATGAAAAGCAAAAAACTGCAGGTTTGAAATAAAAACAGGAAGTGCTGGGGACATTCAGCAGGTAAGGAAGCTGCTGTGGAAAAAAGAAAGTGCCAAGATTTCCGGTCAATTACACTTCTGGGAGTTTTTACCATTTTCAGTTTTCATTACAATTGTCTTGACAATTTTTACCTGGAAGTATTTCTACCGAAGGCGTGAAATTCAATTTTGCCAACCTTGGTAATGGTAATGTTGCTATGCACAAGGAGCAACTAACTTCTGCCTGGAAGTTTACTCATTACTGGATCAACGTGTTGCATTGATTTCCCATGAGAACAGTGGCATACTGCAAGTCTGCAGCTGTCAATCACACACAGCCAAAATCCACAAATAAAATACTTTTCTATCCACACCTGTGAATTAAAGGCTCCTTAAGGCACCTTTCATACCACCCGCCCTCTTCTCACTGCTACCATCGGGCAGGAGGTACAGATGCCTGAAATCCCACACCACCAGGTTTAGGAACTGCTATTTTCCTGCAATCAGCCCACACAACCAACCCTACTCCAACAACAGAACTCAATGGACCACGCCTCACACTATCATGGACTTGTTTTGTTTTTTTAATTGTGTTTTGCAATGAGGTCTTGTTTTTTTTATCCTGTGTTAGAGACAATTTCACAGCACCAATTAACCTATTACTGCATTTTTGGCGTCAAAGAAGAGCGTTCACGTCGCGGCCCTGTTTCCACCAATCTTTCACCCACTGTACACAAGAAGCACAAGAAGCGCAAGACGCCATTGTATGCAGATGCCGAGAAGTGTGTTCAGCTCTGGCTGAACAATTTCTAATCTTATGATGTGGACTGCATTTTTGGAATGTGGGAAGAAACTGGTGGAAACTCACATGGTCACAGGAAAACTACCCACCCATCTCCACACAAACAGCATGCAAGGTCAGGATCAAACCAGGTTGCTGGAGTTGTGAGATAACTGCAGTAAGAGCTATACCATTGGACGACCCAGTAACCCAGTCACATGGTTTAGCTCCCACTTAGGCCACTTAGGCTGTAGATAGTTCCCTCAAATAATATTAAATACATCAGAGAAGAAAAAATACAAAGAGAATGCCTGAGCTTTCACCCAAACCAAAGTGAGCCCACCACCAAGCTCCCATAAATATTTTATCCTGAATGCTTTGGGATATGAATTCATGTGTTCAACATTGCAGTATTTATCTTCATGACTAATCAAGAGTTGCTCTGTTCAGAGATGGAATTTCTCATCAAATGAAGAGCGAAATGAGTAAAAAACAGAGGAGAGAATAACGTGGACATTTTATATACATTAGCTTTTCATGTAGAGTATTTCCTTCATGGAATTAAGCTGTTGGCAATGCAGATGGTAAATGGTCTCAGAACGAAATGTCTTTTCTGAACTTATATTTAACCAATGATTCCCCGATGACGTAACATCAGAATCGAGATCAATTGTAGTCTTCAGCTGATGTGATGTTATGCTTCTGGGTCGAACTTGAAGCATTTTGTACACAGTGAATGTGTTATTAGACTGAACCATCTTGCAATGATTGGAGATAAAGATTTTTAATGTAAGACCATAAGACATAGGAGCAGAATTAGGCCATTCAGCCCATCGAGTCTGCTCTGTCATTTGATCATAGCTGATCTATCTTTCCCTCTCGACCCCATTCTCCTGCCTCTCCCCATACCCCATGACACATTTATTAATCAAGAACCAAGCAATCTTTGCTATACAACTACCCAATGTCGACCTTCATAGCCATCCGTGGCAATGAATTCCACAGATTCACCACCCTCTGGCAAAAACAAATCCTGCTCATCTTCATTCTAAGGTACTCTTCCATTACTGGAAACATCCTCTCCACATCCACTCTATCTAGGCCCTTCATTATTTGATCTATACCTTAAACTATAATAACACAGTGACTGCACATGAAATGAGAATCCACTGTCTGTATAGCACTTTGGGACATCCTGGAAGGGCTGCAAAAGGCACTGAGTACATTTTTTTTTTACATATACAATATATTGTGTGTGTAGGCTAACATTAAGGACATTATTAAGAATGGGAAGCAGACACTGACTGAATAATATCCAATATCTTACAATAATACTGGTCTCAAAGGCAACTATTGCCAAGAGTAATTCACCAGATTCTCCTTGTAAAACTGTCCAAACTGTTTTGGACTTTTATAACCATTAGGATAAATAGATCTTCTTTTCATCATAGATCTTAGCTTTAATCAATACAAACGTTTCCAAGGTAAACCCTATTATCTCAACCGCAGGAAAAGAAAAGCAACAAGGCTCTCATGTGTCATGTATCTAAGCATTGCAGGAATTTAAGGTCAATCATTTTAACACACAGTTTACAGGTTCAATTACATAATTTAAACCAAAATGTTCTTAAACTCTACTGTGCAACAGTGTTTAAATATCTTCCAAACAAACGCCATAACAAAAGATGTAGAAATAGGTGGATTGGTACAGATTTTCATTCCTCCTGCAGAAATGCCCCCTTAAAATATTGTAGGAGGTATTCCATCTACAAAGGACCATAACATAATTCAAAGCTTACAACCCAGCAGTATGAATGTTGACTTCTCTAACTTCAAGCAAGTAACCCTTGCTTTCCCTCTCTCCATCCCTGCCCCATCCTAGTTCTCTGACTAGTTTCACTGTCCTCCTGATTACATTTTACTGATTGTATGCCTCATTGTCACCTTCCCTTCAGCTAACGATGATCCATTCTACATTTTCCTTGGTTCTCCATCCCCTTTGATCTCTCGTTTTCACACCTTACCCTTCCATGTCTCTAGTTTCTCTCTCCCCTGACTCTCAGTTTGAAGAACGGTCTCGACCCGAAACGTCACCCATTCCTTCTCTCCAGAGATGCTGCCTGTCCCGCTGAGTTACTCCAGCATTTTGTGTCTATAATTCAAAGCAAGCTGAATGAACTGATTCACTCACTTTCCCTGTGTGAATGTATTCATTTATGATATCTGTGTGGCCAATTGTTTGAAGCCCTACTTCAAAAACTGAGTGTGCGCTGACACTACAATACAATCCCATGGGAGTGGAGTATTGCTAGAGATGCCAAAATATTTGACCACTACCTCTTGTTGATTAGGGAAACATGAAAGACCCACTATTTGCTTTTAGTGTCCAACATGGGCTGGGCTGGTCAAGTAATAGCCATAACAATGCCTGTTCACCTGCGTTGAATAATGTCACTGCAGAATTGCAGTGTAGCTGGTGGCGTCAGCATCTTGCCCCCAGACCAGCTCTTTGAGAGAGTTGTAAAAATGTTCACCTTCCCTGTACTTTCCCCAGAGTTACTGTAAACCTTCGCAGCATAATTCCGCACAGAGGCAAAAGTTGTGTCGCTGTATTAACTGTCTGATATTTGAGCAATTCCAAACCTATCCCATTCACAGTCTTCACAATAAATTGTATTTGTGTTTGGATGCAGTCCGGAATAAATTCAAGCAGAGGTTTCTTAATATCCCTCATCCAGGGTGGGCCAAATCTCTGCCCACCAAGTTATTTGGTTGAGGAATCCATTACTGATTGAAAAGAAAAGTGTTGTCTTTGATCTGGGCAAAGTACAATAGAGAATTAATATTCTTAATGCATGTTGTAGAGTTGAATATTTATTAATGTGAGTGAAAGGTGGATTGACAGGTTCGTGCACTCTGCTGCGATGAAGGTTAGTTTTCTAAACTTGTGTGTTCCAGTAAGTGCTGGAGAGGGTGAGAACAGCACATGGTCACCAGCTGCTGTTAAGGCCAGAAACCATCATCAATCACAGAACATTTCACCACCAACCATCAGCATTTCCAAAGCAAGTCACAACAGCCTGAAAAGCATCCATTTCATTATATCCTCTATAACAGGGTGCTGATTGACAAATTTCAGCTTTCTAATAGGATGGCTACTTCTGAGGACTTCCCTGCAAATGGCTCCAGACCCCAGCTGCTCTGTTATTTGAATATAATTATCAATGGGTATCATGGGAAGAATGGTTTCAAAACCCTGACTGCATCAGTAACCATAATCTAGAAAAATAAAGTCATACAATATTGCAAATCTATGTTGCATTTTGCAATTGCATTTTTTTGGGAGGGTTGCAAAACAATTACATGTTAGTTCTAATAAAGGTGCAGATTATTCCAGCAAAACCTGCATTATGTGCAGTTAGTTTGTAATAGTAAGGTAAAGGCAACTCAACGGGACAGGCAGTATCTCTGGAGAGAAGGAACGGGTGACGATTCAGATCAAGACCCTTCGACACAAAAAAAAGGTCACCCATTCCTTCTCTCCAGAGATGCTGTCTGTCCCTACAGCATTTTGAGTCTACCTTAAGTTTAAACCAGCATCTGCTGTTCCTTCCTACACAGGTAAAGGCAACTGCTCTGCCTCATTCCTGCTCCTTTGGTCATATAATTTGGATCCTATAAAGTTAAGTTGAGTTTATTGTCAAATGCACGAATATGACGAGGTACAGGGTCCAGTTAAAGTCTTGTGTGCAGCAGCATCGTAGGCACAGGCTACACTATAAAACATAAATTATACATAAACCACATAAATTCCACAAGACAGTGAAAAGAAGATGACTGCAAGCAAAACACGACATTGTGCAGGACATTTTAAAGAAGATGTTGCGGGGGAAGTTTGCTTTTTACACAGAGTTTGGCGAGTGCCTGGAATGCGCTGCAGGGATAGGTGGTGGAAGCAGATACAGGAGTGGCATTTAAGATACTTTTGAATAGACACATGGATATGCAGGATATGGATGGATATGCATTACATGCAGGCAGATAAGAGTTGGTCTTGGCATCATGTTCGGCATAAACATCATGGGCCAAAGGGCCTATTCTTGAGCTGTACTGTTCTATGTTCTATAACCCCCCAAAAAAGCAACTCCTTTTACTAAAGCACTTGCAAACTCCTATTTACTTTTGTTTCCCAGCAGCTGGTTCAATTGTCGCTCTACAGCGGAGAGCGATTTTTCCATAATTATCCTGCATTCACCATTCCCTGTGCAATTACATGATTGAACATAATCAAACCTAATTGAATCAAGCTTTGATTTAATACATTATTTACTTCTATTGTATAGAGTTATTTCACCTCCGAAGTTTTTTCTTCTGATTAACAGGGAACTTTAGTCACCATACTGATGGATGTTAAATATGCATTTAATAGGAACAAGAAGGAAAGAACGTATTCTCAGTGATTAACAAAACTGAAATAATATGCTGCCTGGAATACAGTATCTGGATGTGAAAAGATAATTTTGTGCTCATGTCATTAGTTACCAGTGCAAGGTAGACACTGATTATAAGAGGAACAGGGGTCAAGGAAAGAGTACAACATCCAAAAAGTGTGAGCTCTAATAAAGGCAATACAGTTTCAAATGCTTGTACATTACATGTGGGATTGAAATCTTTGACAGATTTGTATTTTCAGTGTTCTATTGTTGGTGGATGCAAAGTGAAATAGTTGACCCTTTATTGAGCTGAGATATATGTACTATCCAATGCTGCAAATTCACCAGTCTGAAGAAGGGTCTCGACTAGAAACATCACCCGTTCCTGCTGTCCAGAGATGCTGCCTGTCCTGCTGAGTTACTCCAGCATTTTGTGTCCATTTGCAAATTTCTAAGTTGTGGCGTCAGCTGATAGTCAGACCACTTGCGGTCGAACCCTCGTCAATGGTTACGAGGGATGTCACGTGACGTCATGGGTGAAGGGAGTCTCCTGCTACATAAGCATATCTCACCCGAGTTAGAGGACAAAACTGTATTTCAAACCTATAATCTCACTGAATAAAGGGCCTGTCCCACGGGCATGCGACTCCACGCGGCAAGCGCGACCAAGCGGGGGCCGTGCGGGTGCCGCGCGGAGGTCCCAGGGCCGGTCCCACTTCGATCGCCGGAGCCGTATGGAGTTGTGCGGAGCTGGTCCCGACATCGCGCGGGGCTCCGAAAAACTGACACTGTTCAAAAATTCCGTGCGGCAACGGCCTGCTGCCCCGCAGCCGCATCGAGGCCGTGCGCACCGCCTCGAGGCCCTGCGCACCACCTCGACGCTGGACGCAGCCGCCTCGAGGCCCTGCGCACTGCCTCGACGCCGGACGCAGCCGCATTGAGGCCGTGCGCACCGCCTCGCCGCCGTACGCACCGTCTTGACGTCACTCGCTTCTGATTTGGTAGCGCTTACCTATAATGAAGGACATTATAGCCATAGAGGGAGTGCAGAGAAGGTTCACCAGACTGATTCCTGGGATGTCAGGACTTTCATATGAAGAAAGACTGGATAGACTTGGCTTAGACTCGCTAGAATTTAGGAGATTGAGAGGGGATCTTATAGAAACGTACAAAATTCTTATGGGGTTGGACAGGCTAGATGCAGGAAGATTGTTCCCGATGTTGGGGAAGTCCAGGACAAGGGGTCACAGCTTAAGGATAAGGGGGAAATCCTTTAAGACCGAGATGAGGAAAAACTTTTTCACACAGAGAGTGGTGAATCTCTGGAACTCTCTGCCACAGAGGGTAGTTGAGGCCAGTTCATTGGCTATATTTAAGAGGGAGTTAGATGTGGCCCTTGTGGCTAAGGGGATCAGGGGGTATGGAGAGAAGGCAGGTACGGGATACTGAGTTGGATGATCAGCCATGATCATATTGAATGGCGGTGCAGGCTCAAAGGGCCGAATGGCCTACTCCTGCACCTATTTTCTATGTATCTATGTATCTATGCAGCCGCATGCTGGTGGGACCGGCCCTGTACGGGGATCACTCGACCTCCGCGCGGCCCCCGCTTGCGGTTAGGTCGCGCTTGCCGCATGGAGTCGCATGCCCGTGGGACAGGCCCTTTAAGCATTTGTTTATTCACCACGTTTGGTGCCGCTACAAAGTATATTAACCTCCTCAAGTCTGCAGACACTTGGAATTACTCTGTTCCACTTGTGCCATAAGTGTAAACATTTGTTTCTAAATTAGCATCTGCCAAAATAAAACCTTCCACCCTTGTGGTCATAGCTTTATACTATTGTTATGGGTTTCCCCAAGCTTTAAATGGTACAGTTTCTTGATCTTTATCACATGGAATCACTGAATCACTGAATCACCTGTATTTCTCCACGTTTAGGTTGTCAAAATCCAGAGTTCCCCAAAAGGACAACATTGCTCCTCAACAATTGGGAGCTATGAAAGTCTTTAAAATCAGGATGGGAGCAAACATATGTGGAGCATATAGACTGAAATGGATGGAGTGTTTTTTTCTGGAATGTAAATTCATGTAATGATGTGTAATCACCTACCTTGTTAATAGCTTCAGGCTAACTGCAGGCTGTCATTCTGATTTCCCAAATAACATCCACAGCCCAGAAACAGACCAAGATGGATGAGCAGGTCATTCATCTCCTTGCTTGTAGAATGCAGATTGTCTATATTATAATGTTGTATAATTAAATTGTGTGCTCAACTTGAGATTTTTTAAGTGATAAGATCATATATCAATGAATGCATTCTCAATCTTTGCAGTTGGCAGGAGATTATTTGTAAGATTCACAAGTTCTTCTGGTTTTCTAAGTCCCATTCAAACCCGACAAGTGCATTGAGAAAGGTTGTCTACCTTAAATTCTCTTGTAATATTCACTTCTTGTTGCAGTTACAATGCCTTGAGTGCAAATATTCCAATTCAAAGTGCTAACTGCTTCTAAATTGCATATCTCCCACAGGCAAATCAATTTTTTTTCTTCTTGTGACAACTGATTGAAAGCCTTTTAGTAAAGACGGTGTACCTGTCTCTTTAAATTGCGTTGTTGAATTCTCCCTTGCATGCGTCTCTCCATATTCCGGATGATGTACAGGGAATTCTCCATCAGACCCAGTGACATCAGAAGGCAGCTGGGCCCAATTGGGAGTTTTGTGCAGGCACCAGAGCAGCTAATGCAAGTCAGGTGGATATTCGATACATTCTCTGGAACATTTTTCTTTGCCTTTTCGCGCAGCTGTGTAGACTACAAGGTGACCATTACTAAACTAAATTTAATTGGGTGAAGTATCTGTGATTAGCTGCCAATTAATTCTCAAAAGTTAAGTATTTCTATTTTACCCAATTTAAGATTAAACTTCCTTTCCAACTTCTTAAGTAAGCACAGGAAAAGGGGAAGATTTCTCTTGCTAGAAGCATTTGGCAAAACAAAAGCAAATGAGCTGTGCAGATAAAATGCCCACAGGAAACTTAAAGCAAAACTCAGGATCATGACACCTTAACACAACCAAACGAGCTGACAAAACTAGTCACCAAGTTGTAACAACAGAATGATCTCTGCCATTTATGTGTAATTTCTGTCCTGATGTGTTCAACCTGCAACGTTGGTAGAATTTTGTACATGGGTCCATATTGAGTTCTTTGCCATACTGCCTTCCTCAAGTACTGCAACTAAAGCAGATTTTTTTTTTAATCATCGGAGGAGATTACTGAGACAAATACAGATTCTGCCTCACCCGCTGAGTTTCTCCAGCATTTTTGTCTACCTGAGACAAATACAACATCACACTTCATAAGGAGGGGGGGGAGGGGGGAGAAATAGAAGCAAGTCCAGGTGAGGCACTTTGAGACAGCGTGTGGGGAGAAAGTGAAAGGGAGGTTGGTAGTCACCAAAAATTAGAGAATTCAATATTCAAACCATTGGGTTGTAAGCTTCCCAAGTAGAATATGAGGTGTTATTCCTACAGTGTGTGTGTGGCCTTACTCTGGCAATGGTGGAGGCTCAGGACAGAAAATACAGTATGGGAATGGGAAGAAGAGTTAAAATGGTTAGCAATAGGGAGATCCAGTAGGCCTTGGCAGACCAAGGGCAAGTGTTTAGCAAAACTCTAGGCTTGGTCTCGCTGATGTATTGGATTATTATTATTAGGTTACCTCATGGTTTTTCTTTGAAGAATCTTGCTTGGGCACTCGCATATCTTTCAGCTCTTCTTCAAATGGTGCCAAAGGATCTTTAGTTTGCTAGTCCCAAAGACTATGAGCTGAGCTAAACTTACAAAGAAGCATTAGAAGAGCTGAAAATAAATTGATTAAAATCGAACCCAGGGAATTTTTTTTTCACAGAAGATAGAAACAAAATGCGGGAGTATCTCAGCAGATCAGGCAGCATCTCTGGAGAAAATGGGCAGGTGATGTTTCAGGTCGGGACCCTGGGACCCTTCTTTTGATGGATTGTAGTAGGGAGGGGTGAAGGGGCCGAAGCTAACTGGAAGCGAGGCACAAAAAAAAACAGGACAAATCGGGGGCGGCAGAATTGGTCTCAGACAAGGATGTTCCTTGATAGACCAATTGATGGCTAGAGATGGTGTGGGCCCAAGAGGGATCCATTGTTGCAAACTGGAAATGGTTGACAAACTTTTAATGGAGTGAAGGTAGAAGGTGGGGAGGAGGAGGGGGAGGAGCAGAGGGAGGGGAGGGGATGGGATACGTTTATACAAGTTACCTGAAACTGGAGAATTCAACGTTTACGTTGGGTTGTGAGCTAGCCAAGTGAAATATGATGTGCTGTCCCTCCAATTTGCTTGTGGCCTCACCGTAACAATGGAGGAGACCCAGGAGAGAAATGTCAGCATGAGACTAGGAGGGGGATGTTAAAGTGGTCAGCAACTGGGAGATCCAGTAGTCCTTGGTGGACCAAGTGTATGTGTTCAGCAAAATCTCTGAAACCTTTCAGAAGACCTGGACATGTGAAACACACTGGCTACATAGTCACAGATCCAAAGTCAGTTGAGTGTTTATAAGATTAATATCCACTTATTTGGCTGAGGATCATGTTTACAAAATTGAAGGAGTGGAAATTCAATCTCGGTTGCATACAACAAATGCACAATATGGCGGAGGCTATTTACTTTAATCAAATGCTGCAGACGTCTCCGATTTGCCGATGTGCTAAGGACTTCAGCTAGAGCTGGAATTTCAATCATTTTGAGCTGGGCTAGATTCAAAAGTGAAAGAGAACACCTCTGTCAAAAAATGTTGCATGTAATTTATCTTCAGCAGGCAGAGATACTCCTGTCAGATCTTTAGGGCAGATTTAAGTTTGTTCATGGACTTCATCCATCCATCAGCATTGAAGGACATTGTTCAGAGCAAACACGACATTGTACAAAGGCTAAATCAATCTGTGGGTTTGCAGTTTTTGCTCTGTACTTTGCATTTGATTTTTAAACATTGGGTAATGTCTTCAGTTTACAGATGGTTACTGATTTGTTACTTCCTTGCTAACTGAAATATTAATTCAATCACTTCTCGCGCTCAGATTAAAAAAAGGTGAACCACTTACGTTATCTCAACAGTGTCACAGGCAGGCCATATCTTCTCTAACCTTTAACCCCGAGTTAATGATATCATAAATTCTTCACAAAATATCAGCCATAATGACACTATCTGTCTGGAATCTCTTGCTGCTAAAATCTGAACATGGACGAGGAATATTCATTCTCAGATAAAGGAGGGTATGGCGAGTTTTATGAACAGGAGCAGGGAAACGCTCAGACTGTATTTGACTGCCAGACACATGTTATACAATGTAAGAAAGGACAAGAATAATTAACTTACCTTTGTTTGTTGTCTTTCACATTCACAGCCATGGAAAATCACAGACTTAATGAATTACTATTATTGAGATAAAATGAGGATTTTTGGCATAAAGAATCAGAAATGGCATGAGGTGAAACTCATCTAAAGAGCAAATAGTAAGGCCTTGACGGCACCACCAGAGGCAGGAGTGATCCAATTGTAACATTTAAAGGGGAGTAGGTCAAATATCTGAAAGGAAATAATTTATTGAGCCGTGGAGAAGAAAGAGGAGGGGGAGAGGAGCAGACTGCATTGCTCTTACACAAACTCAGCAGGCTGAATGGTGACCTTCCGTGCTGTAACAATTTTTTTTAAACAATTCCGAACCAGCATCTGCAGTTCCTTGTTTCTCTACTCTGTAACGATTCTATCCTTCTCTGAAGACAGAAAGGAAATGAACCTTTGGTCATAAACGCTAATTGGACTATATAATGAGGAATAGATCAGGTAGATGCACAGAGCCTCTTGCCCAGAATAGGTGAACTGAGGACATAGGTTTGAGGTGAAGGGGAAAATATTAAATATCTGAGGGGTAACTTTTTCACACAAAGGGTGGTGGGTGTTTCAACAAGCTGCCAGAGGAGGTAGTTGAGGCTGGGACTATCCCAACATTTAAGAAACAGTTAGACAGGTACATGGATAGGACAGGTTTGGAGGGATATGGACCAAACGTGGGCAGGTGGGACTAGTGTAGCTGGGACATGTTGGACGGTGTGGGCAAGTTGGGCCGAAGGCCCTGTTTCCACATTGTATCACTCTATGACTCTAATGGTGGCTACATATTATAGACCACTTCCAAAATTTGATTCCATTGAAAATATTGAAATGAATTTCAAATTGATCATGTCGTTGCATCTTCATGAGTGTGTTGTGTTAGTGAACAAGACTGAATTCCCAAGCACTGAATTCTAGTGCTTTAAAACCACGACTTCCTAAACTACTCCGAATTATTGTCAAAACAACAAGAGATAATTTGAAATATTATTTTATCCGGCCACAACTTTGTACACAGCTTTAGCATGTGGATTTTGAATAAAATAATCCACGGTTCTATGAAAGCAAATCTATTACTTTGTTGGGATGAAAAGTGGGTGCAATAAACAATGTTCTTGCAGGCAACACCCAGATTCCCCCAAAGATGAATAAACAAAAGAATAAAGCAGAGAACACAAATAGATTGGCTAAATAGTCTCTTCTTTCTTCCATGTCACAATATCTTTGATTCTATAACTGAATATGAACCATTCAGTTTGAACTGTAACCTTAATTTGGCCAATATACTCAAACTAATTCCACCAAAATATAGGCTGTAAATTCATGTCAGACCCATAATTTGGATACTGGAAAACTGAAATAATTACAGAAAATGCTGGAAAAACTCAGTGGGTCATCCAGCTTGTGTGTGTGAAAAGAAAACCGGTTAGTATTTCAGGTTAAAGACTCTTCCATGAGTGTAAAAGTTTGCAAATTTATTTGCCAATTGCAGTTAATGACAGTCCAATTGTGAACCTTACATTTGAGACTGAGATTTTTACAGAACAAAGGAATATGTGGCACAGGCAAGAATATGGAGATAGATTATAAAACAGTCATGATCACACTGAACGGTGACACATGCTCGAAGAGTAAAATGGTTCAGTCCTATTACCTCTGATTTAAATGGCTGATGATAGAGTATCATTACATACATTGGCGGTCAATGCCTCTCTCTTCTTGGGCTTTCATTAACCTATCCACTACAGTCTGTTGATTACTCAGCTGGACAACTGCTTATCAATGCATGCCATAACCTTGAAAAGTGTATCATTAACTTTACCACTGCATGAAGTGCAGGCTTTTTGCATTAAGCATTCAGAGTCAAAATGGCCGTTTTGTAAAAAGTTTTGCGCATATCATTTTAGTTATGATTACTGCACTGTATGTAGACTATTTACTCTGTGAACTTATACAACACAGTATATTGTATATTGAACATGCAATACTGTGTATACGAACTGTGACAATAGACTAATAATCTGTTTACTCAGTTAAAAATATAAAACTCCACCCAGTCAAATCCTGACTCTAGTCCAACGACTTAAGGGCCTGTCCCACTTGGCTGCCATTCGCGCGCCATTTACACGACCTGCTAGCGTGTGGGTAGCACGTGGGTAGCACGGGACGGGCGCATGGAGTGGTGTGGAGGAGTGTGGAGTGGCGTGGAGGAGTGTGGACTTGTTCCTGCACGAAATCTTCGCACGCCACCAGCCTGTCGCGTAACTGACAGCCAAAGTGGGACAGGCCCAAGACCCTGGCGCGGCGCAACGTCTCACCTCCAACAGCAGCAGAAGCAGGCAAACGATCGCCGAACTGGGCCTGGGGCTCACGGCCGTTGCGGATCCGGATCCGCCCCCACTCCTACTCCCAGAGCGGGGCCAAGACGATTAGAGATAGACACAAAATGCTGGAGTAACTCAGCGGGACCAGCAACATCTCTGAAGAGAAGCAATGGGTGATGTTTCGGGTCGAGACCCTTTTTCAGACTGAAGAAAAATCTCGACCCGAAACATCATCCATTCCTTCTCTCCAGAGATGCTGCCGGTCCCGCTGAGTTACTCCTGCATTTTGTGTCTATCTTCAAATGACGTCACGCGCTCCAGACGGCTGTGCGGACGCATGATGACGCGCGCGACCGTCGCGCGTCAGTTACTACCGGCCTGTCGCGTAAATGACGGCCAAGTGGGACAGGCCCTTTACACTTTTTTTTTCCAGAGACAGCCTGAACCGAACACATTGTGCCATACTTGTGCCACGAACATGAACCAGATCTTCTTTTCTTATTGTAAAGTATGAATTAAAGGACATATCTTTAGACTAGAGATGAGGAAGTATTTCTTTAGCCAGAGGGTGGCGAATCTGTGGAATTCATTGCTACAGACAGCAGTGGCCAGGTCATTGGGTATTTTTGATGATCAAGAACTGAGCATCATCTACAATGCACTCCAGTTACTTCCCTAGGATACGCCAACTGCATCTTCCAATCTAGCTATGTATAATACTAATCGAGTGCACGTGAACACCGCCAACTACAGATTCCCCGTAATGCTGCACACCATTCTGATTTTGGAAATCATTTGTCCCCTATCATCATTGAGCCTTAAGTCTGGAACACCATTCTCGACAACGTAACCTTCATCAGAGGAACTGCAGCAATTCAAAATGGTGGTGCACAACCACCTTCGCAAGAGCAATTAAGAATGGGCAATAAACATCTTTCCCAGTGACACTCCAATCCTGAGAACTGAATTAGTAAAAGGAAACTGCTCAGCGGGCGTTCCTGTTTTTCACTGGTTGTGCATGTTTCTGACACCTTGTCCACTCAAGGAGTGTGCAGCAAGTTGTCTTCAGAATCCATCAAAGCCTGTCTTCACAGATGCCTTGAATGGGGGATGTGCCACAGCTGAGGGCCTCGGCTCTCATTTACTCGACATTAAAAGCACATTTTAAATGGACAGGCCAACAAGAAAGGTCAAGATATTCTATGTGCAACAACTCCAGTTCATTCCTGTAGAAGCATCATCAATATGGTTACAGAAGATGCAGGACATCAGTCCCTTGCTCAATTACTTGATGTTCTGCAGGACATGTATTATTATAGATAGCCTGGAGTGATCACAGGGCAATGATATTCAACAGATTGTAATCTTAAAAGCAGCTCGAGGTCGGAGAGGGCTGTGCAAACTGTCTGTGTGTCTGCTTTGTTGTGACATCAAGCCCTTCACATTATCCTGAACAAAAAAGATTCAAGCATTGACTGTATCCTGAGCACTTTGATTAGATATTTAAAAGCACAAAGGAGGACATTAAAGACACCAACATGCATACAAGTCTCTACCTTGGACACATTTTCCGTGTTGAAGATTAGAAGAAAATTTCTATTTTTTTTGTAGGAGGGAGGGGAACAGCTGAAAGGCATTAAGAGCAGCACCTCATTTATTTTCTTCTGAGTGGGAGCTTCCACAGGAGACATTTCATCATGTACAGAGCACGAGGGAACACTGCGCACGAAACACACGGCACCGTATGCAATTGATTATCACCATTTCAAAAACTGGATCTCCTTCCCACGAGGTACAGGTCATTAGACACATCGAAGCTCACACTGCCTGTGCTTAAAATCTCCATGTGAAACCTGCATGCCCATGTCCTTTCATTGCATCGCTCAATTTGTATCTTGAATATCTCTTTTTGACTCATCTGTGCATGATTCCAAGAATTTATTCCAATAGAGATGTTCTTTACTTAGAGCTCTGACCTACTGACCTGTCGGTCTTTGTTTTCCAATGTACTTGAAAGTAGGTATCACCTAACCTATTTCATGTCTTGAACACCAGTTACCACTTCCATGACCTACTTTGACCACGGTCTTCCGATACCTCAAACACTCATCCGGTTTTCAAATTATATTAAACTAATGTGCCATTTTATCTCTGTATTCTCTTGCAGTCATACAATTTCCCCAGTCTCACTTCAAGCTTGTGGACTCACTAATTCTGCCTGGCCTCAATTGCAATCCCATTCCCCACTTGTGGCTACCATGTCTTTAATATGACCTCAGAAATCATCCATATCAAGTTGTGGTCAATTTTGGTACCCTCTGTGAAGGAAGTGGCTGCTGCTGTAAACATAGCCATAAGAAACAAAATTGGGGAACCAAGTTACTGCACAAAACACACTTATAACTGTATTCTTCCAGCGAACTTCGATAGAGAATTTGTATGAATGATCCACCACGTCTTTTCGAGAAATTTCCATTTGCTTTTCATTTCCATTATAGCACTGTTATTTAATTAATTTCATGATAGAAGGATGTTTTACGAAAATAATCGGAAATGAAATTCAGAAACTAGGACTTTTGAATTAGGGAATATCAATTTAAACCTGAAACAAGTATTGATGTAGGTGAAGTTTGCTCATCATTCTTACCTGCAATCCAATAAAAGCCATTAGAACGGAATTGATTGTTCCCAGGATTCCTTCCGGATCGAAAGCCTCAGTAGTGTGATACAGTACCTAAAATAGAAGATAAATATAGGTGAGATAACTCATACTGTTCAAAAATGCATACACTGACTCTGTGATGAGTTCCATGGTCTCATGGTCCTTACTATCCACAACTCCACCAATGTTTGTGTCATCTGCAAACTTACTTATCAAATCACTGACATTATTATCCAAATCATTAATATATATTACAAACAACATAGGTCCCAGCAATGATCCTTGTGTAATACCACTGGTCACATACCTCCAGTCAGAGAAAGACTCTACCACTACTCTTTGTCTTTTATGAGCAAGCTAATTTGGATTCAATTTACCACTCATCATAGACCCTATGGGACTTAATCTGCCTGAAATTTAACTATAGTTTCTTTCTCCACATGAAATGCAATTTTTGTTTTTATTTGCCGTTTCTTTCTTGATTTGAGGTACATGCATTCTTGGTAAACTCCATTAAAAAAATTTGAAGAAACAAGAAACTGCAGATGCAGGTTAACCAAAATAAAGACTCAAAATGCTGGAGTATCTCAGCGGGTCAGGCAGCATCTTTGGAGAACATGGATAGGCAAGTTTCGGTTCAGAACCCTTTTTCAGACTCAGCCTCTTCAATCCCGACCCAAAATGTCACCTGTACATGTTCTTCAGAGATGCTGACTGATCTGCTGAGTCACACCAGCATTTTGTTTTCCTTTCTTCAAACTTAACAAACTTGCCTTGCTTCTAATCCATGTGCGCAAGATTAAAATTTGACAGTGAATGAAGTTGAACAGAGGGAAAGCAGCTCTTTTATTTAATGAAACACATCAAATCGCATTGGATTTGGTATCAAATTCTAATGTTTGTAGTCAATGGGTGCTGGGAATGATCCTGTCCTTCATCCAATCATAAACCTCATTCTTTCTTCTTTTCTGTTCTCCTTCTTCTCTCAGCCTCCTTACTTGCAGAAAACATGTCACATATGTAAGATTCTCCACTTCAAAAGGAAAGGTCATTGACTGTCAATGACCCAAGCCCCATCTTCTCCTCCCTACCAGACCTGCATAGTTTCCTGCACTTTCCAGACAAGGATCTCAGTTTAATTCATTGCAATGCAGTCTACGACTACCAAGGAGACATTACCTTGCACGTGGGCCAGTTGTAGATGTGATTTGTCCCCAGAAGCCATTTGTCAATATAGCCCGCTGCCCCTCCAGTACAATTTGAGAACTTTCCATCATCTCCTATTCCTCCAGCTCCAAGGTAACCTCTGTGAAGTTAATTACAGTGACATAAGGCAGGGTTGAGCAAAGAATGCCTCTTCTAATATGGAGTGATCAGAAGCAGTCCACTTTTAATATCTTTAATCTATCCAAATACAGTGGACAACGGAGATATGTCATCCAGTTACAAACACAATTGGAAGTTAGGCCACTCATGCTTTATCCAAAATCTTACAACTTCACCGATGTTTACTTTAATAAATTCGAGTCCAACTTCTCACAGATTATGTATTACCAACTCTGTATTAGACATGAGCTGGATGTGTTATGATGCATGGAGCTGGATTAAAGGAAAACAATCTATTGGACTGGGAACAAAGTCAATTTGCTCAGAAAATAGTCTGTTTAATGAGTGGAGGAAGTAGAACTAAAGAGAGAATTGATAATGACTTAGCAAAAGTAGAATACTTTTGCCAGATAACCAGGGCAATATTTCTCCAGTAAACAAAATAGAGAGAGGAAGTTCAGCACATTCAAATTGCACGAGCAATAACCATTGTTGTCACTAACAGTGCATTTGCTGGGTTTTACTTTAGTGGAATTACCTAGCTGTCTCCACTCTGTCTGGGAATAATTTTCCTACTGCATGCAACCCATAAGAAAGTACTCTTATACAACTGACATGCTGTAACTATTTCTTTTCATGGGAGTCTAATAGTGCAGGTGGATTATCTTTTAAGAAATTGACACTAGACTTGGGATTAAGACAAATACTACATACAGTAACATGGAATTATATACCCAGATTTATACTGTACAAGCGAAATAACTGAAAAACATTATGAATGCTTCTGTAACGGATCGGGATAAAACAAAGTAGAAACAAACAACTCTAGATGTTGGTTTACAAAATAAGACACATAGTGCTGGAGTAATTCAACAAGTCAGCCAGTATCTCTGGAGAACATGGATAGGTAATGTTTCAGGTTGCGACCCTTCTTTGTGTGGAGTGAGGGAGACAGGGGAGGAGGGGGAGGTCAAAGCCTGATGAGTAATAGGTGGATACAGGTGAGAGTTTTTTAATAGGCTGCCCCTCCTCTCTTCCAGCTTTCTCCCCTACCACCACAATCAGTCTGAAGAAGGGTCGTGACCTGAAACGTCACCCATTCCTTCTCTCCAGAGATGCTGCCTGCCCTGCGGAGTTACTCCAGCATTTTGTGTCTACCCTCAAATAAATAAATTTGGGATTTCAAAGCACAGCATCAGTGTTTCGAAGGAACCATGAAGTAGGGTGCTAACCCGAAATGTCACCTATCCATGTTCTCTAGAGATGCTGCCTGACCCACTGAGTTACTCCAGCATTTTGTATTCCACACGCAAATTCAGCATCTGCAGTTCCCTATTGCTTCATTTTTCGGGGGAATTACTTTATTCTGACAACAGTTATAAAATAGATAAAAGATAATGCACTGGAGGAACTCAATAGATCAGCATCTGTGGAGAGAATGGACTGATAATTATAAAATAAAATTGTGGTAAACAAATATCAAGAATGCAAAGTATTTTCATCTGATTTAATTTCCACATGGTGCAATTTTTGTCTAGCTCTCTAATTCCATTTTTCCTATGAGCCTGCTTCCTGGGGACTATGTCATGCACATGAACAAATCATTACACAAAATGCAGTGTAACATATGCAGATTGTGTAACATTATGTGTTCATTCCTCTAAATGTAACAACTGCTCCCTGTATGAAGTGAGAGATATTTCAGTCTAGAGGGTTCAGTAGCTATCTGGTTCTCATGAAATTCTCAAGCCACACATGAGATTCTGTTATGCACAATATAAAGAATTATGCAAACACATTTGTTTTAGTTTAAACTGCTTCTTGCTTTCTCCGTGCTCTTAGATTTTAAATGAGGGAAGACACAAGGATGGAGAGTAAACTAACTGCCAATTTGCTCTTGCCTATCTTAGACTCCTAACGCAAGGCAGTGTCCATCTTCTGTAGGTGTAGATACCCACTGTGACTGGGACACCAGCTACAGTGGAATGGGAAAGAGAGAGGCAAGATAACATTGACACCTGCAAAGCAAACCTGTCCAAATGAGCAGGTTGATGAGATGAAGACTTCAATTCATAAGCCAGAAGATATATACATGTTGAGTCTTTAAGTTCTTGGTACAGAATTGAAAGTTTGTGTGCCCATTATATTGTTTGAGAAGTAAGCACAACCTGTGACTCTGCTGCCCAATAGGATCAGAATATATACTCAACATAGATACAGAGAATACAGCATCTTCTCGGGTTAAAAATACAAAAATGTGGAAAACTTTCTGGCAATGACATGACAAAGTATTCATTTGTACAGAGAGGTTAGAAATTATTGTTAAATTCACCTATATGATTCACCTTCTTTGCAAATGTATTCTTTAGCCTCTGGGGCTTCATATTGAGAGAGAGAGAGAGAGAGAGAGAGAGAGAGAGAGAGAGAGAGAGAGAGAGAGAGAGAGAGAGAGAGAGAGAGAGAGAGAGAGAGAGAGAGAGACGGGAAAAAAAATCGCAACACAAGTTCTAAATTAAATGTGGCACACCTCTGGGCTAAGCAGGCCTGAAGATGGATGCCCTCTCATTCCACCCGCCCGTTTGTGTGTGACAGAATATGATTATCTAATATCCCCTAGCAAGGTCTGTAATATGGGCCATTAATCAAAAGGAACAGCCAATCAAGTAAACAGTTCCCATCGCAGCTGACTGGAGCCCGCGAGACCTGATCATCCAAAATTCCCAGCACGTGAACAGAAATGATACAGAAGAGGTGCTGAGACAGACTTTTTTTTAAAAACTGGCTCGTGGGGCAGTATAAATCACACAAGGCAGCATCCGTTTGACGAGTTGCTTCATTAACCGTGACTGGTTCCTATTATTCAGGAGATGCAAAGACATATTCCAGGCCTCTTGTGTGACAACTTCAATACGTCTGAAGTGTCCTCTCCGATTCTGAGAGAGCCTGGGAGACAGTCATCTGATTGAATTTAACATTCTCGTTCCCTTCTCAGATTGGAAACAATCTTTGCAACTTCCATCTTAATGTTCCCTCCACATCCTATCAACCTCTGGCCTCTAGTGTGCTTCCCTGCACCCTATCTTCAGCTGCTTCCACTTAACGGTTCCTCCCTCACATCCTTCACTTCGGCATTTCTCTCCTCCCTACTTTAAAAAATATGTTCAAAACCTCTCCTCTGAGATCAGTCACATCCGAGAGCGAAGTCCGAATGAACTAACATTCGATATTCTGAATTAACAGTTTACACAGGAAGATGCAGGCGAGCAAGCAATACAGAGATGTGTACCAAAGCTTTGAATTCACAGGAAGTTACAAAGGTGACTGTCATCTGGGCCCAATGGTGGCATTAGTGTCTTGAAATCAGGACTATGTACACTTAAACCTGCTTCTTCAACACTTGATTAAGGCTGGCACCTCTGTTAACACTGAGGATCTGTTGCCATTCTTATGATGTTGTGTTTCAACCTTGATAACCTAAAAGGTGTCTTATGTATGTGTGCTCATTCAATCACCGGTTATAAAGTATGGGTGTAACAAGGTGGAACTGAATTTTCAAGAGTCATTTCCAACAAAATCGTAAGAATCTGTTGTCCTACCTAGTGTGCAAATATTTATTCCCTGAAATATCACATATTTTACACTGCTATGTTGGTCATGCCTGTGATTGGATAGGTGCCATTGTTTCCCACTAAAGGCATCTATCAACATGAGTAGCACTGTGAGCAGCAGCAGAAGGCATTGCTACCCTAAATGGTTTCTGTTGCTGTCACCACCACTGTCTGCACCGTAGACTCCGAGCTCAGTCACCGCGTTACTAAAATTAACAAATGGCAAAACATGAACAGCAGGCCCAAGAACTCTTGGTGAGTGTGTGGTTGCTCTGGTAACAGGCAATTGTCCCCTTTTTTCTGGGACATCTTCTTGATAAACAACATATACCACGGGTATTTGAAATCCTCAAAGCTGTTTGTCCCAGCACAGATTGAACTTACGTGGGACATCCTGGGACTGGAAGGAGGAAGGTAAGACACAGCCATAATATTTCCAGTATGGTGATAAATATCCACTCAGGCCAGTAGATGAGAATTTCCCGAACCGGGCTCCAAATACGGTCCTAAGGATGTAATCATATCACACACAAGATGCATGAGAAGGACAAAGTGCTACAATTAAATACACAAATGAACAAGTTCAAATTAAAAGGGATCATGGATTGATGCTGGAGTCCTGCATTGGCTATCGGTAAATTAAAGTTGATACTAATTCAAAGATGTTGGATGCCAACAGGACACAAAGAGGATATTAAAACAGAGGAAGTTGCAGAGATGATTTTCAAGACTATTGAGGAATCTAATATGTGAACAAGGATTTTAAGTTCAGTCAAATGACTTTCTTCCAGGCTGTTTTGTGAGAGGACACTCCAGAAATAATAAAGATGTCACACACTAGGTCAGGAAAAAGGGATAAGGAGAAACTGGAAAGTGTTATTAGGAGGGGCAACTTTTTCACACAGTGGCACCTCCTGTATGCTGCTACAGGAAGCTGCTGAGGCAGGTCCAATAGCAACATTTAAAATACACTTGGACAGGTGTATGGATGGGAAAGATTTAGAAGTATATGGGTCAAATGGGACTAGTTAAGATCGACATCTTGTCTGGCATGGATGAGTTGGCCAAAGGGCCTGAGTCTGTGCTATATGACTCTGAAAATGAACATGCATTTCCTTAAACAGAAAGATGAAATAGATTACAAGGATAGCCAACTGAGAAACATTAAAACAGATTGCAAGATCTTCAATAAATATGTAAAAGGGAAAAGAATAGCAGAAGTTAATGTGAGTCACTTACAGGCTGAGATGAGAGAAATTATATTGGGAAGTAAAGAAATGATAGAAACATAGAAACATAGAAAATAGGTGCAGGAGTAGGCCATTCGGCCCTTCGAGCCTGCACCGTCATTTGATATGATCATGGCTGATGGAGAAATACAACCAATATTTGTGCCTCTTTATTCATGGAAGAAGATAATTATCTTCTTCCATGAACCCCTAACCCCTAATTATCTATGTTCATGCAGCAGTATGACAATATGCAACTTTGCACACAAGCAAGACACTATATTATGTGGCCAAGTTCTGAGGCAGTGTAGGTGTTACCTTAAAGGCCTCTGAGATATAACAGACCATTTGCCTCCTGAGGGAATGCAATAATTTCCGCAAATGCAATCTCCCATACGAGTGAGTATAGCAGATCACCAGAAGGAATTTCTCACCGCGTATTGTTTCAGATCCTTTTTTGCACAACAGGTCTCCATCACGGCAATGACAAAATACGTGAACCCAAGACGCTGCAGAACTCCTGGGATTCTGGCCCTTTCCCATGATACTGTAAAAAGAAAAGAAAGACATTTTAACCTCACTGATGTCGCTGCCTGCTATGGATTGGTTCTATTCTGAAGGCACATCTGACTATAACCCAAAGTGAGGGAGATCACAGGTCTGTCCTTAGTAAATTAAAAAAATCACATGCAATTATAAAAAGGTACCAAGTAGATCAGTCAGAGTCTTGGCCTGCATATGCTCAACAATAATACAGTCGGAGGTAGTGGGAAGGTGTGTAATTTGCCTTTGATTCCATAGGTAAGGGAATAAATGATTTGCCAGCATTCCACCCCTGACTACAAGCACGACCTTTGCTCAATGTGATCCTGTATGGTCACCAGGCAGAGGAGGAGCAGCCGTGGTATTGGCGATTCCTCACTTGTTTTTATCACCCTGTTCCTATTCCTGCCTGTGGTGTCTGTGAGTTTCATTGTGCAATTATTTCTTCCCTAACCTACGGAATCAAAGGCCGATTACACATTCCCTCCTGCCATTCATAAGGTCAGAAGTGATAGGACAGAATTAGGCTATTCGGCCCATCAAGTCTACTCCGCCATTCAATCATGGCTGATCTATCTCTCCCTCCTAACCCCATTCTCCTGCCTTCTCCCCATAACCCCCGACACCCGTACGAATCAAGAACCTATCTATCTCTGTCTTAAAAATATCCATTGATGGCCTCCACAGATTCACCACCCTCTGACGAAAGAAATTCCTCCTCATCTCTTTCCTAAATGAGTGTCCTTTAATTCCCAACTGTCCACTGCAGACCAAGATGGAAGCCAGGACTCCAATTTGTGTACTTGGCATCTCCGAACAGGAAGATATGTTTTTTTTTAATTAGGAACTCAATACAAGGGAACAAACCTAATATGCTTTGCTGCATAACCAAATTAACAAAGCTATAAACACAACATCCTTTTTAAATGCAGTAACATTCAATTATGAACATATCTTTCCAGCAAGTGACACAAAACATACACTGCTGTTAAACTATCTTATTGACATGTAATCTCAAGTCCAACACAGAAATAATGGCCAATTGGGCAAAGGGCAATGGTCATTTTGCAACCATGGGAACATGTCACATTAATGGCAGAGTCTAGGGTCTATGGGATCTAGAAACAGAGAAAGGAATGTGATAAGAGGTAAGCACAGGCTAGTGGGGAGCATTCTTATCTCTGGGTCTGAAAGTTGTGGCTCCAATGCCCACTCTAAAACATGCTCAAAACCTTATGCCGGTGCTTAATTACCGTACCGAGGGAGACTAGACTGTCAGAGGCACCATTCAGATGAGACATTTAACCAGGGTCCCAGCTGCTTCCAGATAGATGTAAACATTTGCAAGGCACTATCTTGAAAAAGAACAGGGGAGTTCTCCTCAATTCTCTTGATAATATTTATCCATTCATTATTAAAACAAATTATTGCAATGCCATTCATGGGAGCTTACTATGCAAATATTAGCTGCTGCATTTCCAGGATTACTATAAAAGTACATTGTTCGTTGCACAGCACTTTGGTACGTTGAGAAAGAGACTTGAAAGGCACAAGTACAAGTCTTCCTTTACGTTACTGTACCAGAACAGATGTCTTCTCAGTTTGGAGTCTCACCAGAAACTGGTCCACGGAAAACCTCCAACAGCACAACATAGCTTTCAGGTTCCTCGTGACCTTCAACACACTCCACCATTAGCAAGCACGCAGCTGCACTGAGTGGATTAAGCACACACTCTGCAGACCATGTCCCAGTCTCCTTCCTCTCACCTTAAGTTAAGAGAGGCTTGTGCCATTTGCTCTCAACTGCGTTGGGAATCAAGAGTCTAATATACATTTGGGATTAAATGGGAAGGAAGGAAAACGCAGCCAAAAAACTGCCAGAATGAACAATTAACCTCCAAGGCAAAGCTTGCTTTGTAACCACCTTAATATTTAACACCAACAGTAATATAATGTAACTGAAGAACTATTGTTCCAACAAATCCCACGGATAGTCACAAGCAGAGTTGATGTAAAAAGTACACTACATAGTCGTGTCAACAACAGTAAAAGCTTTCGGAAAGGTGTGGTGCTGCCTAGAATGGGAAAGATAATTGACGGGATAAACAAAAGTACAAATTACTCTCTTAACTTTCCTTTCCTTATATGATTTGAGGTTTATTATGGAGAGATTTAAAAATAATACCTTTCGTGTTGTTTTGGACATAATGCCAAGGCTATTCCGTGTTCACTTCACAGATGGAACCAAAACAATAATAAAAATTCCAGATGCTGGAATTATGCATTAAGAAGAGCAAATGCTGGAAATAAACAGCAGTCAGGAAAAAGAGAGAAACAATTAATGTTTCAAATCAATGATCTTCCATCAGAACATGGGACATGGATTCAATCCCGACCTTGGTTACTGTCTGTATGAAGAATGCATCTTCTTCCTGTGACCACACTGGTCATCATGCCTGATACTCTGGTTTAATCCCATGTACCAAAAAATGTGCCAGTGGGTTAACTGTGGATTACTCCTTCATAAAGGTTGAAGGCAAAAAGTAGAAATGGGGGAATTGATGGATATGTGTGAGAGAGAGAGAGAGAGAGAGAGGGGGCGTTGTAAAGGTATAGGGAAATAAACAGAGGGGGAATACGACTGAAGGGATGGTCCCCTGAAACCATCATGGCTCATGGGTCTCACTTCTGTGTCATTATTAGCATAAAACAGATACATTTAGAACATGGAGGGTGAGTGGGAGTCGTGGGAGAAGACGGTAGAGGGTCAGAAATAATGTAAAAGACTGGAGGAATTAAATAACAACAAGGATGATGGTCTGTGCCCAAAATAAGATTGGTGGGAAGCTCAAGAACAAAAAAGGACGGTGTAAATGGATACAGCAGAATCTTTACCAGCACCTGCTGTCCAATAACACTGGAGCAGTAATAATGGTCTAAAGCTGTTGAAGTCATTGTTGAGGCCAGAAGGCTATAATGTAACCCACTCTTCACTCTTCTGCGCCATTGGGAATCCAATGTACTGTTAACAAATTGGTAAGGCATACACTTCACACCTTGCAAGTTACTGGTTCCAGCAGCAGCACATCAGGCTGTAATATCACGCCTTGGATGTTTACAACAGCCTTTTCTGTTTCTGAAGATTCGTTATCTAAATATACTTCACGCTATCTCCTGACATAAAGGTCAAAAGTTGCACTGTAAATATCAATGCACAGATCAGCTTAGCCACTTCATTTCTCATTCCTTTCTCCACTAAGCCTCCCCTGAATTAGTGATCGGATATTTTTACTGTGCACTTTCAAAACCAATGAGCAGAATCACTGATTTACTGTGGCTGAGTAATTGTTTCCAGTGGTTACGTTGTTAGTGGGTTGGAGTGTGCAATGGGAGCTTTGGTGGATATGTGGCTAAGTTATGCACTTTGCTATGATGCTGGTTTTAACATGAAAATCAGGAACTTTGTCAGTAGAATCAACAATGGCACTGTCACCCAGCTGTTTTGCCAACACAGAACAATAAGCTTTAATTGCTGGAAAACTCCACCTGCTAATGCATCCGAGACATTCATTATTTTATATGGCCAGGGAACTCTGTGAGACCTCCTCCCAATTAGCATTATTGATCAGGATTTGACATGGATATACATGGAGAGCTGTGCTGGAAGAACAAGGCCTTTCGAGCATTACCGATAATTCTAAAACAACACAAAGGAAAAATGCCGAAATGAAACAGCCTGAGTGATTAAGTGCGGTCAGCACTCCGTATGTGACAGAACAAGCACATCAGCAACACATAAATCATCAGTTGGATAGAGTATTAACCCTGGGCTTAGATGCACTCTCGGTAAGAGATTTATTAAAATCAGCTCATTACTTAATTAAAAACCATCTTTATTCAGAGATGTGCACTAAATTGCATGCTCCATAACATTTGCAGATGCAATTTCTGTCATGAGAGCTAAAATGAGGACAAGGAAAAGAGCATTGACTTGTAAACGCGCAAGAACAATTCAACGTCTGTTAATCCAGCCTGGTCACACTTCTGTTCTAGTAAACACTGGAATGCTCTGAAGTATATTACTATGTATATACTATTTGATCAGTGTCAGAGAGCATTTAAATATAGGCTCCTCTCATCTCTTGTTCACTTTAGGGTTTTTTCCACTTTGCATACAAATTCTAAAGATGGTAGCACTTGTAGATATGACGATGAAGAAGGTAAAATATAAAAGTATTCTACTTTACAAAACTTTGGTTCGGCCACAGCTGAAGTATTGTGTACATTTCCGGCCATTATACTACTGGAAGGACATGAGAACACTGGAAGGGGTGCAGAGTAGATTTACAATGATGGAACAATTCAGTTGTGAGGAGAGTCCGGATAGACTGGGTTTATTTTTCTTGGAACAGAGGAAGCTGAAGAGCGATCTAATCAAGGTATATGGAATTATGAGAAGCACAAATAGGGTGAAGAGTAGAAACTTTTCCACATTGCTGGAACATCTAAAACAAGCATATGTTTCAGTTAAAGGCTAAGAGTTCCATGCAGTGACCACATGAAATCTAAAGCACACTGAGACGTTGTGAAGACAGAGACTCTCACTACATTTAAGAAATATCTGGATGAGCAGGTTGAATCGCTGAGTTCTGGAAGTCGATGGACCAAGTGGTAGTAAATGGGATTAGTAAACTAAGTAATTGATGGGTGGCATAGACATGATGGCCTGTTTCCATCATGTAGGAATCTATGACACTGTTATGCTATTGGGGTTGTATGATAGTATGATGCCTAAGCTGAACATGGTTGTTACTAGACAAGCGATCCAGAGTTCTGAAAGAAATCCATACTCAAGTTCAATTTCCATCATCATGGCTGAGGAACCTAATACAGTTAACTAAATAATCTGAAATAAAATAAATAATTGCCAAGACATTTGTTCCCTGTGAGTAGCTTTCAACATATTGTATACTTGTATCAGTGCATTGTATTCTACCTGTGAACAGAATAATTTACACACAAAGATCTATAACACAATGACACCACTATATAACAAATCTAAATCCAGTAATTATCGGTCAAAACCAGTTAAGAAACAGCCAAATTATTGTAACATTTGACTTGGTTCACACATGCCCTTCAGGAAGGAAATTTGCAACATTGCCAAGTCAAGCAACACTCAAATGTTGCACTCAAATTGACTTCTGGAATAGTTCAACAACCCATTCAGCTCAAGGATCTGATCTGGACATTGACAGTAACATTGGCAAAAAGAAATGAACAAACCGGTGAAGAAGATAGATCCAGTTTAGTTGAGAAAACCTTTGTGAGGCTGTGTATACCATGCTGGTAACTGACAAACTGGGAGAAATGAACATGCAACTTCCGGGGCGTTATTACAATATTGATAAAGCATAAAGATAGGGCATTGCCCTTCTATAGTGAGCTCCATCCATGGGCAATGGGATCTAAAATAGGGCTACAATATTGCCATAATTCCCCATCCAGGCATCATCCTGGTCAATCCACATTTCTGACCCAAGCAATTTATTTAAGCAAAAAATAATCTTGGTCCGTACATCCTGCAACCAATCTCATACCTCCCACAAATCAACCTCTGTCCCTTCCCAATTCTCAATATTGAGCTGGCATCCAGAACTGGTCACAATCTGGCTGATCTTTGAGAGCAACAAGAAGCCATTTTGGAACGGAACGGCATCGGTTCACTGGTTGTGACTGGAAACGCAAGGCAGCTGAATCTGACTCGACTCGCTAAGCTTGCTCAGTTTTGACCCAAGCAGTATGTGGTTGACATTATGTTCTCGCACAAAGTCAGGATTTAAATCAATTCCTCAGCTAAAAAGTTTTATGAAATTAGAGAAGTGGAAATGGTGGCCTTTAAAGGGAGTAATATTGTATTAGAAGATTGCACTGTTGCCTGAGAGACTGGCATTAAATCATATGACTGTCGGGCATCAAATAGTTGATCTGATCATAATTCACAAGAAATCCCTGAATCAGATTATTGCCATCAATATTTTCAGAAAACTGGATTAACAAGATATCTTTTCCCCAGAGTGAGAAACAATAATGGCATGTTAATATGGAATACTGCAGACCAAAGTACTCACTATGGAATGCCTGACATTGATAACATGACATTTTGGCTGGACAACTGCAGCCAGGAATGTATTTAGTCATTTTTAAAAACTGAGCGACAATTAGTCTGCCACAGAATGCTTGTTGGACAGTAAGAAGTGATAACCTTTGTCTGTGCACTTCTGTACGAAAGAAGTAATTTCTACTTTCACTGATCAAGCAATAAACGTGGACTTTTTAAGAATTCAAACTCTGTGAAACAGCCGCCCCCCCCCCCTGACCACCACCACCTCCACCTCATTCTAGATCAAAGTTAAACAAAACAATGTTACAAAGTATTTCACAAAAGGACAAAATGCTGGAGTGACTCAGGTCAGGCAGCATCTGTGGAGAACATGAATGGTGATGTTTCGGGTCAGGATCCTTCTTCAATCTGGTCTACAGAAAGGTCCAACCCAAAACGTCACCTATGCATGTTCTCCAGAAATGTTGACTGACCCACTGAGTTACTCCAGCACTTTGTATCTTTTTTTTGTAAACCAGCTTCCGTGGAAATAAATTTACTTTTTTTTCTCATCAAAATTAGTAAGAGATGTTCCAAGCCACAAGTATTTTCCTACAACTGGTTCTTGCAACCATTGTTAGTCTTGTGTGTGGTACAGTGGTAATCTTAAGGAGAACAATGGCAACATCTGCATTAAGGTCAGGTTCACTCCTTCAACAGAGGCTATTGGGACCATTCAACGGTGGGTAACATTAGTTTCATTTGAAAGTCAAAATGATGTTTATTTTAAACAGAATTCTGACATTGTAATTCCAGCACCTATTTTCTATGTTTCTATGTTTCTACAACATTTCAGGTCAAGATCCTGCTCCAGACTGAGGAGTAAATGCTCAAATGGGTTTTTCTTCACTTTGTTCTGTAAGGCCACACAGTCTCTGGTGAGAGAGGGACAGATCTTCCAGCTGGGGAAAGTAGGATCTTGTGTGTAGGAATGGGGCCTGTGGTGGGGAGTGTAAGCTTGGAATTAATGTGCATAAATTACTGGTGAGATGGGCTGTGGGATTGATGAGCTAGGGCACAATCAGGAAGAGATCAAATGGTCTGAAGGAGAACTGCAAGTGGAAAATGAGACAAGTGAAAAATTCAAAGGGTGTCAACCTCTCAATCCTATTTAAGCTGTGCTGTACAATAGTATGGCAGAAGTGGCATCAAATTAGTTTAGAGATACAGCGCGGAAACAGGACCTTCGGCCCACCGAGTCCACATTGGCCAGCGATCCCCGCACATGAACACTATCCCACACATACGAGGGAGAATTTATATATACACCAAGCCATTTAACTTACATACCTGCACATCTTTGGAGTGTGGAAGGAAACCGAAGATCTCGGAGAAAACACACGAGGTCACGGGGAGAACGTACAAACTCCGTACAGACAGCACCCGCAGTCGGGATCAAACCCGGGTCTCTGGGTTTGCCTTCACATTCAGAGAATCTAATGGCTGTTGCCGTTCACGAACTGTGCAATGTAATCAGGCTGTTAATTCCTTCATGCAAAGAATTTCTAGCTAATGTTTTTGTTCTTCACTTCCCCTATTAAAATCACAGAAAGAGTCAGGCCAGTTGGAAGAGCTGGGCCCGTGGGTGGTAAACTCACTGGGACCATCTGCTGGACCATAGCTGATGAAGAACGCTCCGATCAGAAGCAGGATGGCAGTTCGCCAGGACAGCTTTCGCAGCAACTGCAGTCGACGGACACCTCGTCGGAGCATGGCACTGAAGGACAGGGCTGCGGATGTACCAATGATGAAAACAAACCTGAGGACACAACACACATTACCATTTATCAAGTCAAGTCAAGTTACTTTTATTTATATAGCACATTTAAAAAACAACTCTCGTTGGCCAAAGTGCCTTACATTGGTATAAGAATAGTATAACAAACAACAGTGGTTCATAGATTAAATACAAACATCACTACATACATATAGCCCTCGCTCAGAGGACATCAAGAAAGGCTTGGGAGTAGAGATGAGTTTTAAGTCTCGACTTAAAGGAGTCGATGCCTTTGCCTGGTTGTTTTCATAGGTCAGGGCATTGAGTATAAGAGTCAAGGAGTCATGATGCAGCCTTACAGGACTTTGGTTAGGCTGCATGTTGAATATTGCATACAGTTCTGGTCGTTCACCATGTGAAGATTTTGGAAAAGGTGCATAGGAGGTTTACCAGAATGATGCCTGGATTAGGGACTATCAGCTACAGGGAGAAGTTGGACAGACTTGGATTATGCTGGAGGCTGCAGGGAGACCTGATAAAAGTATGTAAAATTATAGGAGGCACAGATAGGGTAGACAGTCAGAACCTTTTTCCCAGAATAGAAAACTCAAATACTTGGGAAAATAAAATAAAAACTTTGGCACAGACATTGTGGGCTGAAGGGCCTGTTTTTGGACTTTATTGTTCCAGGATTTATATTCTGTTAACACAATCGGTAAACATACTACAATATATTCAGCCTGCGCAAAGAAATCAAAAACAGACCAAGAGTAAATTAAATTATCCAAACCAGGATGTTATCATTTGTTAATAATAAACTGTTTCCAGCAAGTTTGAACATCTTCCATTGCTACATTTGTGGAGCAAGGCACATTAAGATATAACAGGAGTCAAATGGAATATGTTTTTGTGGTGAGTTGTTAAAATGTTTAAATGTATATTATTACGTGTTAACATAATTTTGTTCATACTTCAAAATATTTTCAATGTGTCTTTGTGAATGGGAGTGAGTACATGTATGTGTGAGTGCACGCCTAGGTTTCTGAGTGCACTTGTATGTGTATGTCATTAAATGTCAGCAATTTCTCTACGAACATTTCACAGAATATCCTGAGAAGGCATTCAGGAGCCTTCGGAACGATCTAGTTATGTTCAAAGTGCCACAGAGGCTCTGTAAAGGTTTTCTGAGAGAGAGCATCAATCAAAAGGCTAATGAAAGATTGAAAAGCAAAGGTGTTGTAAATTGGAAACAACAGTAAATGCTGGGAACGCAGACTCAGCAGCTTTGAAGTATTAGTTCTGATGAAAGATTGAAACATGTGGTCTCTGCATGGATGCTAACTGACAGGCTGGTTGTGACCAATATATTCTGCTTTCTTTCCAATGAAAGGTAGGCTTGTTCTATAGAATAATGGAAACATACTGTGCAGAAACGGGCTCCATTGGCCCAAGTTATCTAAGTCAACTACGATGCCTATCAGCACTAATCCCTTTTGACCACATTAGGCTGGAGGAAAAAATGAAGAATGATGTGCTTTTCTTCTCCTTTATTGTTTAGCATCTTGGATTAGAGAAAAGGTGATGAAATACTCGTATGTGTTTGTGCCCGCTCACCAGATACCCCTGGGTTTCTGACCAATTCCCTATTCAGGAATACAAACGCATAATCTAGACTAATTGAGCAGTGCAGTTGAGGGAGTCTTGCAGTGTCACAACGATCTCATTATGATGGAATATAAAACCAGAAAATCAAGGGATTATTCAATGTCTTGTCCTACATTTATCCTCTTGCAAACCCACCCCTCACCCCACAAAAGAGTTCATCATCTCATCTCACTGATGTTTTTAGGATCTTGCCAGCAACAACTGGCTTGTGTAGTTCACCTACACAGTAAGTCACAGTACTTCAAAGTAATTGCCTGCATATGAAGCAGTTGGGGATAAAGAGTGTTGAAAGATATGATGAGGTGCTCTATAAATGCATGTCATTCTTCTTGTTCTGGACTGTGTTTATCTTGAGTCAATTTTCATTTGTGAAACACAGTGACGTCCTGCCACCCCAAACTAAATCAACTATTGTGGAGCTGGTTAAACTCCACCTTAGGTAGCTCCACGATGTCTGCCATTAATTGTAATGATTTGTGAAGTGGATGATAATTCTCAATGGAAACTGTTTCAATACTTTTAAAGTGCTTTATTGACCAACAACCACAATTGCATTGAAACAGAACCCTGATGGTCCTTCTGGGGTTACTGATTGGGGATGATCAGCCATGATCCCATTGAATGGCGGTGCTGCTCGAAGGGCTGAATGGCCTACTCCTGCACCTATTGACAATTGTCTATTGTCTTTGGTTATCTACGATTTTGGCATCACACTCTGCTGCAGGTGAGCTGTTCTGATCTGAAGTTTGCACGCCTCTGGTTCAGTCAGTCCTGCCCTACCACAGCTTTTAGCAGGCACTGGGCATAATGTAATGTAATTTGGAATCCTTCGGTGACGTGAGTCTTGCCACAAACCAATCTTGTCCTTATTTAGGGCGGCACGGTGGTGCAGCAGGACAGTTGCTGCCTTACAGCGAACGCAGCGCCGGAGACCCGGGTTCGATTCGGACTACAGGTGCTGTCTGTACGGAGTTTGTACATTCTCCCCATGTCCTGCGTGGGTTTTCTCCGAGATCTTCGGTTTCCTCCCACACTCCAAAGACGTACAGATATGTATGTAGGTTAATTGGCTTGGTAAATGTAAACATTGTCCCTAGTGTGTGTAGGATAGTGTTAATATGCGGGGATCGCTGGTCGGCACGGACCCGGTGGGTCGAAGGGCCTGCTTCCGCGCTGTATCTCTAAACTAAACTAAACTAAACTCTACTTCCACGCTGACAGTTATTCAGAGGTGGAAGTAGGATTGCCGATTAGTTTCCTATGTGGGGTTGTGAGCATTAGTGAATCCAGATGTGGAACTTTCGATTGACAGTAAAGGACATTGCAGGAGATTGTTACTACGCATGGATGGTGTAAGAACAAACGGAGCTTCACAAGTACTGAAAAATTCTCACAAGAGAACCAGTGCTGACTAGTTGGTGTGTTTTCAAACCGTGTGTATTTTATTAGCTTGGCTGGTAGAACATTCATCTGACTCCAAAGATTTTGAATTTAAGTTCCGCGGAAACATAAGCACAGGCGGAGGACATTCAGCACAGCTTGCCTGTGCAGCCAAATGCAATAGCAATCCCGTTGCCTGGCCTTCTTCTCATTTTTTGTACATTCCTGTATTCTATTTTTCCTCTAAAAAATAGGCAATCCTGAGACGTCACCCATTCCTTCTCTCTAGAGTTGCTGCCTGCCCCGCTGAGTTACTCCAGTGTTTTGGGTCTATCTTCTATTAAAGAACAGTTCCTACCTGATTTAGGAAAAGCATAATTGTACAAAAAATAAATGCTGAATATGGGCTGTAACCATGGGCCAAGAAATGAGAAATGTTGGTATAATTACATCAACACTTTCATTATTGCTCACCAGGGCATCACAAGGTCAGCGACAGTCAATCCTGGAAAATAAGAAAGAATACATACAAGGTGACAAAAATGTATTTAATTCTACAGTAGAATATTGTTCATATTTTCAAATGTTTGTTAAAGTTAAATACAGATAGAAATCTTTATTTACATTCCCAAATCCCTCTTAGCTGAGCACCGGCTTCCCACCAGTCTCTCCCATCCTGCTGTCATCTTTGAAAGGCAGCAGAAAGCACCAGTTCTTCACCCATGTCTTCAATCTTCCTTCCATCGCTTCACCAGAAAAATCCTAGCCTGTATGGAGGCTTCCAGGGGTCTCAACCCGCAACGTCACCCATTCCTTCTCTCCGGAATTGCTGCCTGTCCCACTGATTTACTCCAGCAGTTTCTGTCTACCTTCCTCCAGAGGAACTAACTCCAACTATTTGCTTAGAGCAATTAAGAATAGCAACTGATGGAGGCAGGATTGCGTAGGAAGGAACTGCAGATGCTGGATTAAACCGAAGATAGACACAAAATGCTGGAGTAACTCAGCAAGACAGGCAGCATCTCTGGAGAGAAGGAATGGGTGATGTTTCGGGTCAAAACCCTTCTACAGACTGATCAAGGCAGGATTGCTGTCCTTCTGCTCTGCATCAACCAACTATTAATCCAATGTCCATTTTGACCTCAAGTCAGGTAAGCCTGCGGCTCCACCCCCACCTCCCATTACTCCATCTCCCCTCCCTGAGGAAGATTTATTAAGTTTTATGAACGGTCTTGTGGATGCTTAGCATGTGGCCCTGCAGAAATATGCTTCCTGTAAAATTGACTTGAGATTTAAAAACCTGCAGGAATATGTCAATCAATAGCAACAGAGACTCGGGTTGCAAATCTCTAGTGAATATTAATTCTGATCATAATTTTTGATTTATTGCTTTCATAAAGGAATTATTTTGAATCAATGGCCAAGGATTTGTATTTTCGACTGCGAATTCAGTTGTTCTACATTAGACTCTGGTCCTGTATATCTGATGTTGTATATATATATATATATATATATATATATATATATATCAATGTACCTCATTGGAAGAATTGTGGATAAGTCCAGCCTTTGCTTGACTCTCTGCAATACATAATTACTGTTGGATCTTGGCTAACGCTACCATAGCCAACCACCACCTTCCTCCTTAGTAAACTAGTAATCAGTAATCAATACAATAGTGGCATTCAAGAGGCTTTTAGAAAGGCACATGGATATGCAGGGAATGGAGGCGTGTGGATCATGTGCAGGTAGATGATCTTGGCCTTGTGTTTGGCACGGACATTGTGGGCCAGTACCAATTCTTGTCCTGTACTTTTCTATGATTTATGTTCATAACGGAGGGAAGCTGAATTCACCTGAAGTACAGCAGCATCAAGGCGGCCACTGTCCAGTTCACATCTCTCCTGCTGGGAGGATAGTGTGGAGGTAGCAAGCACTTGGGTTACTGGTTGAGCATCAACAACTGCATCTCTTCACCTGCCTCTCTCCTGCCGCCCCAAATAACTATTATTCATTCTGTGTGACGTTTTTGAGCACAATAATGAAACGCAGAAGTCACTTCTGCTTTCTGCATTTATTTTGGGGTCTGAGGTTTGATTGTCCATCCCCATTTCTTGTGAATCCAACTTTTTTTTGCTCCACCTGAGAGTGCGTCAGACAAAAGGGTTTTGTAAACAGACTCTTTGATAGTTATTGGGTGATGTCAGATTTTAATGGAGTTGTGAAAATCAGAGGAAAAAAATGCAAAACCTAATTCTGTAAATAAACTAAAACATTGTACATTCACCAGAAGCTCCCCGTCTCAAATTTAGCAATGATCTTGAAATTAAAAGTTATTGACTATTCTGATTACTAATACATAAATTTCCATTTCTAATGCAGTGCAAAAATGTTCATTATACAGTATATTATGGTGTCTATGCTTTTTGTTTGGTAATGAAAAAGTAACTTCTATTACAATACCATTCCATGGGGCATGTTCAAAGAACCAGTAGCTCCCTCCTCCATAGTTGACAAAGACCATGATAGTTAGCGCCAAACTGCAAACACACAGATAGGGAGATATTCTTTAGCCACACTTATATGAAAACATTCACGTTACCCAAACTGAGGGCCCACGATCTGTTTGCCGATTGTTAATATCTTCATCTCTGAAAAAGAGAATTATGCGCTCACAACCCAAGGTGCAGGATTGAGTGGTACATTGTCTTAAGTATCTGAAACACCATCTGAAATCCAACCTTTAAAGCAAGTATTAAAAATCCCATCAGAGAGTAAAGGGCTCTTCCTGGCCAAAGTTCCTCACTTAACCTGAAAAAAGTAAAAGGCCTCTCCCACTTATGCGACTTTTTCGGCGACTGACGGCACCCGACATAGGTCGCCGAAAATTTTCAACATGTTGAAAATTCAACGGCGGCCAGAAAGACGCTACGACTCTTTGGGTGACTAGGAGACCTCTCATGACCATACAGGCGACCCCCTGGCGACATGTAGCGGGTGTCGCGGAGTGTCACCAGGGGGCATGTCGCCAGGGCGTCACCTGTATGGTCGTGAGAGGTCGCCAGGGGGTCACCTGTATGGTCGTAATAATTAATGAATAAAAGAATATTCTGACAATCTTGAAATGTAAAAACATGATTCAAATTTCATGGTAGGAAATTCGTAAAATTCAAGTGTGCGACAATGGCTACATTTAATACACAATTTCGTGGAAGCAAAATCAGTATTGCACATTGTAAGGCCAGAGAAGTATCATAAATGCAAGATCCTTCTTGTACAATTCTGTCGCTGTCATAATAATTCACTGTCATACAAGGTTATTGCATGCAATGATTTGATTGGTGAATCAAGGGCTCCCTTGTGTCTAGTCAGTTTCATCTGCAAGCACAATTCTGCAAAACCCATTCAAATTGTAAGCTAACTGGTCTGATTTTAAAAGTTACTATTCAATCTGCCAGTATTCCCCTTTCCCTAAGACCATGTCATAGGAGCAGAATTAGGCTATTGGGCTGGAGTAGCTCACCCGTGTGCGGACGTGGCGTCGAAGGACGAGATGCCGAAGTGAAGAAGTGAAAGCCAAATAACCGAACGGAAACAACGCCGAATAGCCAAATAACCGATAGTGTACGACGCCGAAAAAAGCCAAATAACCGAAAGGGCGCAACGCCGAAAAGCCAAATAACCGTACGGACGCAATGCCTAAAAGCCAAATAACCGAAAGGGCACATCGCTGAAAAGTTAACTAACCGAAAGGGCGCAACGCCGAAAAGTCAAATAACGGACATGACCTCGCTGGGGGGCGGGGCGTGTCAGCGATTGGTCCAGACCCCCGCGTCCACTGGACTTGAACACTAGAGTTTATAGATGATATGATTGAAACATAATTGCTGATGGTTTGATAAGATCAAAGTATAGATGATGTTTCTCTTGGCTGGAGTGTACAGAACTGGGGGATTCAGTCTGAAAATAAGAAGTCAGTCATTCACGACAAGGATGAGAAGAAATGTCTTTGGAATTTCCTACACAGGAAGATTGTGGAGGCTCAGTCATTTAGTATATTCCGACAGATTTTTTTTTGTTAAGCAAATCAAAGGAGGTGAGTTTAATGCAGAAAAGTGGCACTGAGATAAAAGGTCAGCCATGGTTTTACTGAGTGGCCGAGAAAGTATGAGGGGCTGAGAAGCCTCCTCTTGCTTCTATTTCTTCTGTTCTTATTTAATGCCCATCAAAACCATGGGACAAGATGTCTTTCATCCAGTGAATGACGATTTGACATGCTGTTACATTGCAGGAAAGACAGCAGCCAGCGTCCACAGAGCAACAGCTATAACACAGCAGTGCAGTAATGACTGGATCATGCGGTAGAAGTTCACCCATGCTATACTGGACAGTATAGTTGTGCTGTACAACACTTTCAATGGTACAAATTTTGGAATGGACTACACGCGTCATACAGTATTCTCTGTCCTCAACTGCCCCTCGGACGGTTCCACAATGTTTATGAGGTAACCAATGTGAACCAGGCAGAATGTACAGACTATCACACATGAAAGAGGTAGGACTTGGCGGGCAGGTGGGTCGGTTGTTCGGTTTGTTAAATGTTCCCTCAGATATTTGCAAATTGTAAGCTAACTGGTCTGATTTTGTATAATCATGTATAAGCAAGAATCACTTGCTTATACATGATTCATCGGAGAAACTTCATCTGCTTGGAGGTCCAAGCCTTCCCAGATACTTCTCCATCAGTTTGGGGGACTTGGATTAGAACTCATATTAGAATGTTACTTTTTTTTCGCAATGGCTTTGAGGACATCCGGCAAGTGTTTCTCTTTGCTAGGTAAGGTACAATTTCTACCCCAATCACTTTAGTTGTTGATTGGTGGTAGGATTACCATCAGTGAGAGTTTCCTTCTTAGAAATAATGCCATGGGATGTTTGTATTCCGACAGAAAGCCCCTCAAACAGTGCACCATTACCTCCGCACTACTTTGGAACATCACCTTTGATTTTAATGCAATGGTCTGCACCATTGTAAGTAAAAAGCAGTGAACATCTATGGAACTACCTCCAGTCCTCCTGCCATGACCATGGTGGAACCTAGCGAAAATCTTAAGGAACATGACTTGGGCTTGTACATATCAATACCTTCCATGCATGTCCATGTGTCTATTTAAAAGCCTCTTCAATGCCATTATTTTATCTGCCTCCACCACCACTCCTGGCAGTATGTTCCAGGCACCCACAAATCATTGACGAGAACTTGTCCGGCACATCTCCTTTGCAACTTTGCCCCTATCACCTTAAAGGGGCTGTCCCACTGTACGAGCTAAGTCAAGAGCTTTCCCGAGTAAAAAAACAAAAATCAAACTCGTGGTAAGCACGTAGAATGTACGTAGCGGGTACATCGGAGCTCGGGACGTCTCTTAGCAGCTCGTTACGCTAACGGCAGGTTCTCGGGAAACCGCGGTAAGCTCATGAAGACTCGTGAAGATGTTTCAACATGTTGAAAAATGTCCACGAGAGCCCCGAGTCCCTACGAGCGGCTATTACCGTAATTCTCCGAGTTCGAATCAGGGGAAACTCGGGAGAACTCTTGAATTAGCTCGTACGGTGGGACAGCCCCTTAAAGCTACGCACTCAAGTCTTTGACATTTCCACCCTCGGAAAAAGGTTCCAATTTTCTCCCCTATCTCTGCACCTTATCATTTTATGTACTTCTATAAAGTCTCACCACAGCCTTCGATGCATCACTGAAAACAATTCATCCCTGCTTTCCCCAGGTAAGAATTGAAGATTTTGAAACTACAGACCATTTGATCTAGCTGCTAGGTTAAGGAAACTGTTTCAGCACCTAATATGTGGGAATGTGTATCCGGACCAGCAAGTGTATTTTGCTAAAACATTATCTTGGCTGAAAAACTGTAAGCCTGCAATTTCAAATAACAATGAGCGAAGCAAGGATGTGGGTTTTTTCCCTAATTGGAACTGTAGAAGTTCCAAATATAAAAGCACCTTTTCATACTTAGGAAGGTAGCCTCAATAGGTTCATAGAAGTGATACTTATGATTAATTTATCATTTTCGATAGACAGCCCATTTCCTATTTATTACAATATTGATTATATTAGTCACCCTGCATTTAGTTCTATCCGCTTACCAACACAAATTTCCATGCATATGCTGATTTTTAAAATTTGAGCATTATCTATAATACATTAGACTTGATGGTATGACAAATGTTCCTCTTTGTTTTACAACAAGCTGTCACTCTCACTCACCTAAGTGGGTACACTCTGCTTCACTTACCTGTTAAGTGAGCACAGCCGTTTTAAGTGTATGGATTTTTAAAATGTTTTCTCTTTCATTTTATTGAAGTTTATGCTGTTAAAGCCCTGGTCCCAGGACAGTTGCTGGAGCGTTCCTGCAGGTCATCCCCCTAACCATTCTGTGGTGTATCGGAAAGATCCATTTTCATGAGCTATCGCAGCAATAAGTAAATGACACAAGATCTATTCGCAGTTAAAGAACCAAAGTTAGGTCCCTCTTTCTTGGTTACGGACACAGAGTGTGTAAACTGTTGGGTTAGATGTTGGGGAAGGAACAGCGACGGAAGCTGGATAATAAGGAATTTCTATGGCTGCACATTTATAATAACTATCGTTTATCACGGGATCAAGGGATATGGGGAGAAAGCAGGAACAGGGTACTGATTCTGGATGGTACACAAAAATGCTGGAGAAACTCAGCGGGTGCAGCAGCATCTATGGAGGGAAGGAAATAGGTAACGTTTCGGGCCGAAACCCTTCTTCAGTCTGAATTTCCCGCTGAGTTTCTCCAGCATTTTTGTGTACCTTCGATTTTCCAGCATCTGCAGTTCCTTCTTTAATACTGATTCTGGATGATCTGTCATGATCATATTGAATGGCAGTGCTGGCTCGAAGGGCCGAATGGCCTACTCCTGCACCTACTTTCCATGTTTCTATGTTAAGCTTTTTTTTCTTAAAAATAATATTCCAGGATCCTACCAGACTTTCTGGGACCAGATTAGATTAAACGTAATAAAAGCCGCGGATACTAATAAAGCATGACCTGGTTTATAGGGAAAATATTCATTTATCTAGCACTTTCCACAACCTCGGGATGTGCCAAAGTGCATTACAATCAATGAAGCAACTTTGGAATGTAGTCTTTGCTGAAATATAGAAAATATAGCAGCAAGTTGTAAGTGGAAAATTCCCACAAATGACCAAACGGTCTGTTATTGTAGGCTTTGGGTGAGGGACGAATTGGCTGGGAAAATAGGGACAAATCCCCTACTCATCTCTGTAAGAATGCCATGGAAATATTTACTCCTCGAGAAGACAGACGGGGCCTTCAGTTAACACCTCAATGAAAGGCAGTAGCCACACCAGTGCAGCGTTCCCTGGAGATCCACTTCCTGGGCTAACACTCAGTGGAAATCGTAAGCTGTGATTGCACCATTTCTTCTCATTGTATAGTCTGTGCCCGTTCCTGCTGAATACAGAGGTGTCAGTGAGGGGAAGCTGAATACAGAGGTGTAGTCAACGACTTTGTGGAGTGGTGTGGGCTGAATCAACTGCAGCTCAACACCGACACAACTAAGGAGTTAGTGGTGGACTTTAGGAGGAGAGGGACACCCCGTGTCCCCCGTCTCCATCAAGGGTGGGGATGTGCAGTTTACCAAGGAGTACAAGTACCTTGGAGTTTACCTGGACAGTAAACTGGACTGGTCCAGGAACGCTGAGGCCCTGTATAAGAAGGGACAAAGCCTTCTGTACTTTTTGAGGAGGCTCCGCTCTTTCAACATCTGCAGTGAGAAGCTGCAGATGTTCTATCAACCGGTGGTGGCCAGTGCCATCTTCTACGCTGTCGTGTGCTGGGGCAGCAGGGCGAAGGCCGCAGACACCATCAGAATCAACAAGCTCATCAGGGGGGCTGGCTCCGTCCTGGGAGTGGAGTTGGATTCATTGGAGGTGATCTTGGAGGAGAGGATGCTCCTCAAACAGCGGAGCATCCTGGACAAAGCAGCTCACCCCCTCCATGACACACTGGTCAACATGAGGAGTACCTTCAGCAACAGACTGGTTCCACCAAGATGCAGCACAGAATGCCACAGGAGAACCTTTTACCCTGTGGCTACCCTGTACAACTCCTCCTCCTTCTGTCAAGGGGTAGACTGACTCCCCTTCCCACTCCCAATCTTTGCACATCCCCAATCCTGGACTTTCCACTCGTCACTTTAGTTTCATGTTTCATATATCTTGTTGTGTTTTATGACCAAATTCCCTCCTGGGATAAATAAAGTTCCATCATATTATATCGAAGAAGGGACTACTTGGTCGATAAAGTCTATGCAAGCTCTCAAAGCAATCAATTCCATTCTCCCCATATTCTATTTTCCCGTATTCTATTCTCTCTAACAATATTTAACACTAAAAATTAATTAACAATAACAAATTAACTTCCCAACCAGCACATAGTCAGAGAGAGAGAGAAACTGCATGGAAACAGGCCCATCAACCCAAAGTGACCATCAAGCACTATTCAACCTACCTTCGATTTTCCAGCATCTGCAGTTCCTTCTTAAACATCAAACACCATTTTATTTTTTTGGGATGTTAGATGAAGCTCTCTGAGGAAACCCACGTGGTCACTAAAAGAACATGCTAACTCCACAAAGACAGCATCAGAAGTCAAGGAATGAGCCCAGATCATTGAACCTGTTAGTTAGCAGCTCTGGACAATTTCAGAGTAAAGAGCCACTATCATTTTAAAAAGGATTTGAAAAATTGTGATGATTCTACACTGACAATATATTATAGATTCCACTGAACGTGTTATTTCAATGCGTAGTTAGATTTACTGTAGCTCTTAGGGCTAAAGGAATCAAGGGTTATGGGGAGAAAGCAGGAATGCAGTACTGATTTTAGATGATCAGCCCAGATCATATTGAATGGCGGTGCTGGCTCCAAGGGCCGAATGGCCTACTCCTGCACCTATTTTTCAATGTTTCTATGTAACCAGGGTCTTCTTCTTGTGTATGGCCTAAAGTTGTAGGACAACTTGTTCTATTTGATCTTATTTGATTGTGCACGCCAGGGTGATTGCATTCGTCGAAACAGGGTGGACCACGTGAAGGTTGCAATCTCCCACCCCGTAACCAGGGTAATGTTATGGAATGCCTCTCTGTATGATGTAGGTGAACCAGGTTTTTTGTAGTTTAACAGTTTCATAGTTTCGTGCTTCCTTCACAACCCCATGCCCCAACTTACTGATTCCTCATCTACAGCATTACATTCTCCAGCCATTGTGGTGGCATCTGTAAATCATGTCCAATCAGTCTAGACGTTTGGTCTGGTAATATAACTACTAGGCATGCATCGTCTAATACTGTATGTATTGTGTTAACTATTCCTGCTTCTCTGTTGCCCAGCTCAGCGTTCGCCCTGTGTATCTATCCGTGCTCTACCTCACTGCGAATCTCTCCGTGATTCTGCAAGATCAGCAGCCTCAAAGAGCAACAGGAAATTAGAGACAGGTAATTCAACCCTTAATGTTTACTGTGGCCACCAGACCCCCTCTGTTAACACTGCCTAAGGAGGAGGTTTTAATTAAAAAGATTGACAATAAGGTGGCATATTGCTATAATCTGCGGTGCTCGTCTCCTGGAAAATGACTTAACCCTTGTCTTGGTTGCTGTGGCAACTAATGGACTTGATTACACCAGTGTGCAGGACCAGCATTTGTATATTTTTTAATGGCCTGGCTAAGATAACAGGGGAGATTAAAGTCTTATCTAGGCAGTTAAACAGCGACTCTTCATTTCTGATGTATTTGTGGAGAGAGGATACTCTTCCTTTCTACCCCCAAAGTGAGCGGGTTAATTACCGTCATCCATCCTGTGGCGCTGGGCCTGACCAGTTAGCTTTCTGTTCGCCTATTGATTGGAAATGGAGCAAAGCTTCCTGCTGTGTACCGTTATGGCGGGATAATATCCATAATGGTTTATAAAACAAAGAACTCAGCACCTGTTCTTCAGTCCCTCCCCTTAATTGTCATCAAAACATATATCTGAGGCAGGGGCCTTTCACAATTCATCTTCGTCCATGGGCAATTGTCAAAACAACCTGCTCAGCGTTATTAGTATTTATTGTTAACTTAAACAAATCCGTTAAAAAATAAATTGGCTAATAACAGACATTCAGATCAAGTGAACAAGAATTTACTTCCTTTGCTCTTAATTTCTGTTGTCGTTCCAGGCAGGAGCTGTTTGCTACTGCCCCAAGAGTGACTTTCAGCCAGTCCTCTCAATGCTGGCTTGACGTGATGGTGCAGCAAGGTGCTCCCCCTAGTGGGGTCACCCAGAAATGTTTCCAGAGTGGCAAATGTCTCTGGAGCTAAAGGACACATTCTTATTCGCAAACGATACGATACGATAGTATGAACAAGGGTCTCGACCCGAAACGTCACCCATTCCTTCGCTCCATAGATGCTGCCTCACCCGCTGAGTTCTCCAGCTTTTTGTCTACCTTCGATACGATATAATTTTGTTTACCTGGGTGTCATGGTACACCAGTCATTGAAAGTAGGCATGCAGGTGCAGCAGGCAGTGAAGAAAGCGAATGGTATGTTAGCATACATAGCAAAAGGATTTGAGTATAGGAGCAGGGAGGTTCTACTGCAGTTGTACAGGGTCTTGGTGAGACCACACCTGGAGTATTGCGTACAGTTTTGGTCTCCTAATCTGAGGAATGACATTCTTGCCAAAGAGGGAGTACAGAGAAGGTTCACCAGACTGATTCCTGGGATGTCAGGACTTTCATATGAAGAAAGACTGGATAGACTCGGCTTGTACTCGCTAGAATTTAGAAGATTGAGGGGGGATCTTATAGAAACTTACAAGATTCTTAAGGGGTTGGACTGGCTAGATGCAGGAAGATTGTTCCCGATGTTGGGGAAGTCCAGGACAAGGGGTCACAGTTTAAGGATAAGGGGGAAGTCTTTTAGGACCGAGATGAGAAAAACATTTTTCACACAGAGAGTGGTGAATCTCTGGAACTCTCTGCCACAGAAGGTAGTTGAGGCCAGTTCATTGGCTATTTTTAAGAGGGAGTTAGATGTGGCCCTTGTGGATAAAGGGATCAGGGGGTATGGAGAGAAGGCAGGTACAGGATACTGAGTTGGATGATCAGCCATGATCATATTGAATGGCGGTGCAGGCTCGAAGGGCCGAATGGCCTACTCCTGCACCTATTTTCTATGTTTCTATGTTTCTATCCCAGGAGGGAAATTGATCTGCCAACAGTCATAAAACACAAGAGACATGAAACATGAAATTAAAGTGACGAGTGGAAAAGATTGGGGATGTGCAAAGATTGGGGAGGGGGATCATTCTATTCCACAACAGAAGGGGGAGGAGTAGTACAGTTTGATAGCCACAGGGAAGAAGGATCTCCTGTGGCCTTCTGTCCTGCATGGTTGTTTGTGGGAGCTTTCTCTGCACAATTTAGCTGCCGAGTTTCCTGCATCCAACAACGCTACTCTCAAAAACAGTGCACAATCAGTCCTTATAGCCTGATGACTTGATAACCAATAATCCACATACTCATGAGGTCTGCCCCATCTCAGACTTTGTTGACAAACATATTTATACATGTTAAGAAACCAATCTTTGTGCAAATGCAATCAGCTTCAAGATCCATGATGTCAGTGGCTCCATCCTTGGAACTGTTTGCGAAAGTAGTCTTCAAATGTACAGCTGTACCATGTGATTTCAAAACTGATCACTGCTTGTAAGTATCAATTCATTCAATGGAAATATCGTTCTCTGTAGCTATTTTAGGCACTTGTTTATTAATGTGTGCCATTTTTTGAGAACATGATGGGGCATATTTATGTTTATTTAGTGGATATTTTAGGTACAAAACTGTTCTCCTAGTGGTATGTTTAAGAAAGAACTCCAGATGCCGGAAATATTGAAGGTAGACAAAAATGCTGGAGAAACTCAGCGGGTGAGGCAGCACCTATGGAGCGAAGGAATAGGCGACGTTTCGGGTCGAGACCATTCTTCAGACTGAGGGTCTGAAGACCCGAAACTTCGCCTATTCCTTCACTCCATAGATGCTGCCTCACCCGCTGAGTTTCTCCAGCATTTTTGTCAACCTCCTAGTGGTATCATATTTTTTATTATCGACAAGAAGTGTTCGTCCTTACATCTCGGACAATGAGGACTTAGTAAAACATTGAGTTATCGGCTTCAGCAGCAAAAACGGCGAAGTGATGTATTGTTTAAAGTGTGTATTTTGGAAGGCATTGATATACAAAGAGACGGTGTTCTTGTACAGGTGTAGCATACATTTATGAAGGCAAATAGATGATTTGAGTACAGGAGCCAAATTTGTCTGGCAATAATTATGCAGGGTCTTTTTGAGACCACATTTGGCATCCTATGTGAGGTTTTGATCTCCTTACTTGACTTTTAGATAGCCCCATGGAAATGCAGGGAATGGAGGGAAATGGATCACATGCAGACAGAGGAGATCCGTTTAATTAGATTAGGTTAGGTATCATGTTCGGCATGGACATTGTGGGCCGAAGGACCTGTTCTTGTGCTATAGTGTTTTACAAAGATACCTAGTGAGGGGGTGTAGTATAGATTCACCTGACTGATTCCCAGGACAGCATGATTGCTATTTGTGGAGATATTGTCAACTTGGCTTGCATTCACTAGAGCTTAGAAAAATTAGATATCTAACAGAAACTTACAAAATGCTGACTGAGCTAGATAAAGTGGATATGGGGAGAATGTTTCCCCTAGTTGATCTGTCTAGGATACAGGTTACAGGGCAAGAGCTTTAGTACTGAGATAAGGAGAAATTTCTACAATCAAAGACCAGTGAACCTGCGGAAACCACTACCACAGAGGACTCTAATTGTTTATTCAGTGAATATTTTTAAGCAGCTAGAAACAATTCTAAAAGGACGCAAAGTGCTGGAGTAGTTGAGCAGGTCAGGCAGCATCTCTAGAGAACATGGATATGTAACATTTAACGACCTGAAACGTCACTTATCCATGTTCTCCAGAGATGCTGCCTGACCTGCTGCGTTACTCCTGCACTTTGTGTGTTAAGCAGCATCTGCAGTTCTTTCTTTCTACAGATAAAATTCAAAATGTAAATGGCATCAAGGCATGTGGGAAGAGAGTAAGAGTATGGTAAAGAGATTGACGATCAGCCAATGATCTCACTCAATGACAGAGTTGACTCTTAAAGATTTCAAAGTTTCTATGAAGGTAAGTACACCATGTGGGAGGTGCATTGAGATGCGATGTGTTTTTGAAATGCTGGGCCTTCCTTCAGCTGCTGTGAAAGCTGCTCGAGGACTTCATGAACTGTTGTTTGTGTGTTTCTAATCTGCTCTCAGGCACCTCCAGATATGCCAACATTGAGGATTTTTTTTGTCACTGGATTACTCTGTGACACCAGTTCCAAATGCTGCATTTCACTTTCATTAGCACAGCCTTTTAATATATTTCCTGCTGTTGAACTCAAATTTGATTCTATGAGGAATGAATCCAATAGGAAAAGAGGAAATGCTACATTTAACACCTCCTTTGGAGCAGCAGGTTCAATGTTACACCTCTTCTGATGGATTAGTCTGACCTGATTTGACTTGTTTAATATTCTCCCCCTTTGCAAGGCAAAGAGTAATGGGTTAGTTAACTAATTAACTTAATTGGCCCATTCAAACCAGTACATTTTCTCAAGGCACGATGTGTTTTTTAGTCCCATGAATCATGCAAATGTCTGGGCTGGTACAGTGACTTCACTGTGGAAGCCTGGAAATAAATGCCTCCTACTTTGACCAGCTGATGAGAGGATGCTCCCTTGACATCCAGCGGTTTTAACAATAATCTACTTCCTGTCAGCTAATTTATTAAACTGCTACATCTCGGAAACCAAAAGCAGTCAAAACTCACCTCGTATTCAGGGCTGAAAATGTACATTAGTTTTGAAGTTAATCGAAGTAGTATGATGGAGACCAATAACCAAGACACGCTGTTACTTTTAAACAACAATGATCATTTTCCAGCTCACAGATGTCTTAAAGAATCCTGTTTAAGAAGGAACTGCAGATGCTGGAAAATTGAAGGTAGACAAAAGTGCTGGAGAAACTCAGCGGGTGCAGCAGCATCTATGGAGCAATGTTTCAGGCCGAAAGTTAGGAAGTGTTTCGGCCTGAAACGTTGCCCATTTCCTTCGCTCCAGAGATGCTGCTGCACCCGCTGAGTTTCTCCAGCACTTTTGTCTATCTTAAAGAATCCTCCTTGACACACAACTTCTTATTCCATCCATGTGGAATAATATCACACTAGGAATTTAAGTGTATTAAAGCAGTACACAGAGGAAATTAGTTAGGGTAGTATAATACAGTAATGTATTGATGCAATGATTTAATAGAGGGGATGTATTATAGCAGATTAATTAACATGGTATATTATTGAGAACAAAAGAGGAAGCTTGCTTGGCCATCCTGATCTACGCCCGACTGATATACATCAGCTCCATTTCCCTGCGCTATCCCCATCCATAATTCCCATCATATCTAGAAATCGTTTCATCTCTGTTTTGAATTAACTCAATGTTTCCACAGCCCCTTGGGATAGAGAATGCTACAGATTCAACAACCAAGAAATTAATCCTTACCTCAAACCTAAACAGCCCACCCCTTAATCTGAGATCGAGACATATGGCTTAGATGTGTATCACACAAATGTAGTGTAGATATTCATGGCAGATGTTTAGAAAGGTCTATTATAAGTTTATGAAAGTATAATATTAATCTGTTATGATATATTTATAAGAAGCACAAAATACATATAGTAGCAATATTGTACCACTGTAATTCAAATTGACTGCAGAAAAATGACAATGTTATGTCAGGGCAGCATATTACAGAAATGCATTGCACATGCTTTATTGCATTAGGACCAACTTTTCATTAAAGTGAAATACATCTTGTGCATTAAGAGGGAAAGATTATCATTAGATGGAGTGGGTTCTTTCAGAAACCAAGTGACTTTGAGCACTTTATGCCAGTTTTTGTTGTCAGAGAACAAAGTATTCCCGTTTGGCCAGTGAAAGAATTATGGTGATTCAAACATCTTGTGAAGTAAAGGGCAATGTTATACTTGATAGGACCGATTCAGAACAATAACTTGTTCCAGCTAGATAGTGTTTTCAGTGCCTCTCACCAGTATGCTCCCTGAGACATGCAGAGGGGTCCATGTGGTCACAATTAAGATGAAAATTGCTTTTTTGTTGTAAAAGTACCATGTTTTAGGAACATTTCCAGGAACATCATTCAGAGGAGTCAGTACAGGTTTATAAAGTGGCCAGAAGATCCCCTGGGTCAGAGTTCTACTCCATGCAGTGTCTGCACGATACATCTAAAGACTTTTTCCCTTGGAGTTTCTCCCAAAAAAGGTTGCGTGGAAAGAGAGAGGAACAACTCTCACACCTTTCATAAACCCATATTCCAGCCAATATTACTTGCTCCAAGAAAAGTACGGTGCAAAGATTTGCAGGTCCTAAATGAACCCCTCCGTGTATAAATAAATATCTCTTCTCGTCAAACCAATCCACTGCTCAAGCATGGTGGGATTCCTTTAAAGGGGGTGATGAGGTGGGGTAAACATAAGTTTTTATTAAAGAGAGAAGAAAGAGTTGATTTCTGCTTTGCCGTTTCTAACTTCAATACATCCCATAAGACTCTAATCCAAAGAAGTAATTTAAAAAGTGGAGATCCTGTTTGTAATGCAGGAAACATGTGGCTAATTTGTAGACAGCTAGGTATCACCAGCAGAATGGCAACGTACCCTGTTTTTAATGATGCTGGAGAACTGAATAACTCCCTGCTCACTTCAAAATATTCTCATAGGTTCTTTTACGTCTAAAGGGCCTGTCCCACTGTACGAGCTAATTCACGAGTTCTCCCGAGTTGCCCCTGATTCGAACTCGGAGAATTACGGTAATAGCCGCTCGTCGGTACTCGGGGCTCTCGTGGACATTTTTCAACATGTTGAAAAATCTTCACGAGTCTTCACGAGCTTACCGCATTTCCCGAGTACCTGCCGTTAGCGTTACGAGCCGCTAGGAGACGTCCCGAGCTCCGACGTACCCGCTACGTACATTCTACGTGCTTGCCACGAGTTTGATTTTTTTTAAAACTCGGGAGAGCTCTTGAATTACCTCGTACAGTGGGACAGGCCCTTAACTGAGAAGGTAGACAAGCTTTCAATTTAACATCTCATCTCAGAGATGGCATCTCTGGCAGCATAGAACTCTCTCAGCACTTCACTGCAGCGTCATCCTGGCATTTAGTGCACAGGATGGTGCAATTGAACTTGAACCATTTCTGACCCAGAGGCAAAGGAACACATGTGCGGAAATAAAAACAATTTATTTTGCACTGGTGCCACAGGAATGTTAATAGAGTGTAATTTTTCACAAGTGTGATTTGGGTAATTTTTTATTGCACGTAACATTTTAACAAAAATCAACATTTTTAACTGACAAAACCGAATGTCTTAGAAAAAGATACATAGCACAATCTTTATGTCATTATGCAATAAAGGTTTCTGAGAAATTGTGAAAATGACTTATTGCACAGTTCCGATTTCCCTTCTGAGTCCTCCATGTGTCTGACATATTAAAGCACAGAGCCACCTGCACAGGAAAACGGAGCACATCTGGATGATACTTCCATATTTTCATTGCTTTGTGAAACTCCAGCAACTCCTCCTCCTCCTTAAACAAATATAAAACTCTCTCTACCCATTCCCTCTGTCCAAATCTACCTGTTCTTGCAACCCCCAAATCCCATTTGAACTAACTGCTACAACCCTACCACACTCATGCTTTGACAGCGAGATTCCTCCTTTCCCTCTGCTCTCACTTCCCTTGGACCATCTTGACATGTGACTTCAAGTCAAGTCAAGTGAGTTTATTGTCATGTGTCCCAGATAGGACAATGAAATTCTTGCTTTGCTTCAGCACAACAGAATATAGTAGGCATGAATACAGAACATACCAGTGAGTCCATATACCATTATATAAATATATACACACATCAATGTGTGCAAATTGGTTGCAAATCCACACGTTTTCCTTCATTGACTATGCAATGGTGAGCCAAATAGAAAATCCCAATTCCAACATGCCAAGCGCTCATACACAGGATGCTAAGATTCTGCAGCACTAAGTCCATCCAAAAACATATTGGTCCCAACACTTTGCATTGTTAACATATCTCACCAGAGACTGGTGAGTTTCCAGACCAATTTTCCCCATGAAACATTATGGTCAACAGACTTCATTGACTGCAAACTGAATGCACTACTACTCAATTGCAAAATTTACTGAACCAAGGGCAGATTGTCCCTTCAGCACAGTAGGGCTAACTGGCTCTTTCCCCCGGCATCAAAATATTTTACACCCTTTCTGTCACCAAACGTTTGATTGCCGCTTTCATAACATCTCCTCATCACTTTTACTATTAAGTAGTTTATTTGCAGCAACAGATATTAACCATTTGAATTCCAGGTGCAGCTAATCGTTACTTAGGTTCCCAGCACGGGGAATTACCTGTTTTAACATCACTTTCAGCTAATCCTGCTTCAGAGAAACGATTCGATTTTTTTGACTTAAAATCATTCTAATTTGGACAAAGAATATTTCAATTTAATCAATAAAAGTAGTTGGAAACAAAAATGGGAGGTCAGGGCTCTTAAGCAATCGCTTTACAAATTTATTCAGGCAGGAATGCAAAACATGTTGCAGTAAAATGTGCAGAAATGTATGTGATTTTGGAAAAGTTTGCATTCATATGACATGTATTACAACTTTAAGCAATGCCTAAGAGTAGGCATTGGTACTCTTTGTAGGTGAGATGAATATTGCTATTAAAGATGAGACTTAGTGAGAAATCGTACGGACAGTCACTTCAATCCAAAAGATGCCCTTAATTTAAAAGGAGCTTCACATGTCCTCGGACCTGCTGTTCCATTGTTTCCTGCAATACTGGATTGATTATACTGGGGAACACAGCTGGTAGAAACAATAGAAAGACTTACAATTTTATTTTACAACCTTTTACAACCTCAGGGCATCCCAAAGCACTTTACAAACAACTAAGCACTTTATATGAATTGGAATCATTGTTGCAATGCACAAAATATGGACAATCCCACAAACAGCAATTAAACCAATAGCCAAATCATCTGTTTTTTTAGTTTCTGGTTCAGGGTTAAGTGTTGGTTAGCAGTTCAGAAGAACTTTCACTTTTCTTTTTAAATAGTGCCATGGGATGTTCAACAGCCATCAGAGAGGACAACGTCACATCAGCATGACAGTGTGGCCAAAATAGAAGCTTTCCCTCCATATTGTGCGGCCAAGATTAAAAACACAGAGAGACTACAAGCAATGCTGCCTGCACCATGGCCTAAAGATTCCATGCAATATTGGTGAGGCATTCAAGCTGCGACTAGCTCTTCTGTCCATGCAGCACATGTAACTAAATTGTCAGCTCGCCATTAATGAAGGACAGTTTAATGATTTTGTTGCCTGATCTGTGCAAGAAACCTATCACCATTATTTTGTTTTGATGAAGCAATAATTAACCTTCTGAAATTATTTATCATCTATCAGTGTAGGGGAAGTGTTCTGTTTGAAGCACAAATTTTTCAACGCAGAGGCAATATCTACCCTTCGCTCCTGTAGTGGGGCTACTCTGCATCTGAAGGATTTCTCCATCCTCTGGGGAAATTCTTATTGATGACTAAAATGATTCATGACTGTCCAGACAGATAAAAGCGTAATCCACATAACATGACCAAAGCTTTTAATGGACCTTTTAGAAGTGGCTTTCTGTGCAAAAGCAGCATTTTGAGGAAAAATGAATAAAGGAGAAATGTTCATCCCTTCTTGCTTCTCGTTTTGATTACACTTTACTATCCATCCAGTCCTGCTCTCCTGTGCAAGAGATATCAAATTAAAAACCTATTGTAAAGATTGACACTAACGTTAAAGATTCCTTGGAGCTATTTGAAGTGAGTATCAAGTTATTACAGTGTCGTCGCCAATTCTCCTCTCCCTGACACCATTTCCAAAAAATATCCAATAACTGATGTGTATTTCACTACTGATCCTGGCGACTTGCTGCCTGTGTTAGGCACCTACATTTGTCTACATGAAAACCAATACATCCTTTATGTCATTACTTGCATGTGGTGTACAGAATATTGTCTGCCTTTAGAGAGAGGGCTTGTGGGTGGTTTGCAATGTTGCAATGTCGCAATCTCAAAGCAAGATGGGCAAGTTTGTAAATTGAAGCGACTATCCTATTCTATACTGAGCTCTATCTCATGGTCAGACTGTAAAATTGTGAAATTCACCCTGCTATCACAATGTACAAGAGTGAAGGTACAGGGAACTCCAGTGATATGGAACTATTCACAGGAATATATATTTTTTAATCCATATTTGTCAACAACTAGTTTACCCAAACTGAACAATGAACAGCGCTAATACTTATAACACAATAAATGCATTGCCAATAACATTATTGTATACATGCATATGAGATTAATGTGAAGTATAATAAAAGGTCACCTTGAAGTGGTTGGTGGACCAGAGGGTTCATTTCTGTGCTGTCCAACTCTCTGATTCTATCTGCAGTCTGCTGGCTATTTGGGAAATTGGTGCCTCAAAATTGGTCGTTTTATCCCATTACATGGAGACGAGGATAAGAAATACGGAAGTTCCAAGCTGCAGAAACCGAGATTGGGTGTGGGTACATCTATGAATCTACGCCGAGATGTTGTGAACACCACCGAAGGTAACTAAGTCATTGAGGAAGACATACTGAATTGGTATATACACCTCAAATACATAATGGCAAGAGACAGCAGCAAGTTCACGTGCAATTAAAATAAGTGGTCAAGGCATTGTAATGTGTATGTGTATTGCACAGACCACTTTGTAAGGGGTTACGATACTCATAAGGGCAATCTTTTCACATATGTCCTGTTGCTGAAAGGTAATGTTGCTGAAAATAATGCATTACTCTGAAAAAGTGTTGCGAAGAGTGGGAGGAATAAGATGCACATGGCCTTGTAGAGATGATGACTAATTTAACCACTGGCTAAAACCCTTAAGTAGTTGGCCAGGAAGAGTGAGAAAGAGAGAGATGGGATTGGAATTGGTTCATGGTGTTCTCAGGACATCTAAGCCCAGTTGATCTGTTTAGACTTATCGGTGTACGTAGCTTCCAAAGCAAACATGCTTGATTGTTTGTACAACATTCTTCACATCTTTTTAAAGGGAAAAATTAAGGTGGTACGTCTACTAACTTTGAAGGAAACTGATATCTTAAGGTGGTGGGTTTCTACCATCTTAAGCATACGTGTTACATGATTGTCTGCTGTGGTATTGTTTTACAGTACTTGTAGTTTTGGTCAAAGATAGGCTGCTGCAATAACAGTTTGGTTTAGTTGATGCACTGTCGAAGTGTGTGGATGAGAGAAACTGATGCTTAAGTTTATACCAATTCAGCAGAACACATAACACAATATATCTAAAGCAAGTAAATTCCAGCAGCATTGTACAAGAAAGCAATAGCGTGTGCGTGTTTCAAAGGCATATGGAACATCTATTGTACTCAACTAGGATAGCTGCTTGATGCTCATCTGGCAGGGAGGTTGCACGGAAGGAGAAGGGACCCATTTGGGAGAGGAGCAATTTACAAACATCCATGTGAATAGAAGATTGAGAAGGTCAAAAATCCAGCAGGTGTCATCAGTCACGAACAGTGATTATACATAACTGTAAAAGCATCCGTAAAAGTGAGGGGCAGCACAGTGGTGCAGCAGTAGAGTTGCTGCAATGCAGTGTCAGAGACTCGGGTTCGATTCAGACTACTGCTGCTGTCTGTATAGAGTTTGCACATTCTCCCCGTGACCGTGTGGGTTTTCCCCGGGTGCTCCAGTTTCCTCCCTAACTTCAAAAACATACAGGTTTGTAGGTTAATTGACTTCAGTAAATTGTCGCTAGTGTGTAGGATAGTGCTAGCGTACCAAGATGGCTGGTCGGTGTGGACTCGGTGGGCAAAGGGCCTGTTTCCATGCTGTATCTCTAAACTAAACTAAACGGGTATGGAATAAGTGCCTCAACTGGCTTGCATATATACATAATTAAAAGATGTTTAGGCTACACTTGAACCCATACTACAGTCTGATTATTCAATAGGAACTAACCAACACTTTGTTTTCCAACATGATCTATAGATTTAGCCAATTCAGTGCTGAAGTTCAGAAATTGATAACCCTTAATAGAATTGTGGTTTGTGTTTTCTTGAAGGAACAAAACACATTATGTTTTCCCTGGAGATGCTGCATTGCTGTACACAACTCTCATATTTCCCAATATCTAATTACGAGCTATTTCCGATAAAACCTGCACCCAGAGCCATCTTCTAGGGATACATGTTTAGAGTTATTTGTAAGTTCTCTTCCAAGTCACACAATATCCTGATTTGGAAATATCTTTTTCCCTTCATTAGCATTAATTGAAAATCCTTAACTCCTTATCTATGCCCGACTGCATTGTGGAGGATATTCGACCTCAAGAACTGCAGCAGTTCAAAAAGGTGGTTCACCTCCCACTGTGTTTTAGGAATTACGCTTGGCTAAATAATACTGGTGTTGTTGAGGACACCAACATTTCATGCACCATCACGGGGATAAAAATAATGCAAAGTTGTACAAAAGTATAGTTTTCATGGAACCAGACATTAATGGTTGGCTGAGAAATTGGATCAGAACCTGAGGGAACTGGAGTTAAAGTGATAAGAGAAAAGCAAAACAAAAATCTGTATTGAACATAGATAAGCAACTGGACATTACCAACTGAGAGGAAGGAGGAAGTAATAATGTTCAAGGTAAATAGAAATAAATAAAATAAAAGGTTTAAACAAGCATCCAAAAGGACTGAATGATAAGCTAAAATGCTTTTATACTAATGGAACAGGCATTACGATTAAACCGTTGGAATTAGCCAGCTACAATATTGACATTATTGGCATTGCAGAAACATGGCTGGGATCAGAGGGCAGTCAACAGATGGGACTAATGGAGCAGAGGATGATTTGTAAAGATGAAGCAGGACTGAGAAGTGGTAAAGTTAGAACAAGGTTTCACAGCTAAAGTAACCAGAAAATAAAAGCAGGAAGTAATTTGTGAGGAGCTGGAATACAAGGACTGGCATTTACACAGCTCCCTGTTATGTTTTTCAGTGTCACTGTGATACTAGTAGTAAAAAGGAAGTAATTTGGTACATCAAGATCCAAGATGACCAACATGATTATACATAATCACACAGAATATACAGCAAAGAAAAATCACTCAGCCACCAGTACATACTGTAATTTGTATTCTTCTAAAGCGTCCTCTTAACATTCCTTATCTAACTCCATCAACAGTTCTTCCTAATCCTATTCTCCCTAATATCCTGCTGTACCTTCCCCTCAAACATATATCTATACTATTTCCCCCACGCTACACTTTTTTAGCAGTCCCACATTTAAACCACTCTCTGCTTAAAGATCTGCTACCTGAATTATTTTTATTTCTTTGAAGAATGTCTTGCACTGATGCTCTCTGGTTTAGCTCTTGCCCAGAAGTGAAATAACATTCTATGTTTACATTCTATACAAATCTATTGTGATTTTAAAATGAATGATAAGTATTTTTAATTTTTGTTACTATTAGCTGAAAAGATTGTGCAGGCCTTTTGGTGGGGAAATAAACTATTCTTTATTGAATGGTTGCACATTTGATGTTGTACATTTTGTTTGATATACCTTAGAGATACAGAGCGGAAACAGGCCCTTGGGCCAACCAAGTCCGCACCGACCAGCGATCCCTGCACATTAACACTGTCCTTCACACAATTCCTTTTTATCCTAGGGATAATTTATCTTTTATACCAAGCCAATTAACCTACAAACCTGTATGTCTTTGGAGTGTGGGAGGAAACTGAAGTTCTTGGAGAAAAGCAACGTGGTCACGGGGAGAACGTACAAACTCCGTAGTCAGGATCGAACCCACGTTTCTGGCACTGAAAGTGCTGTAAGGCAGCAACTCAACTGCTGTGTCACCGTGCCGCCCATTTAGACTGTTAAAGACTGTTAATGTTCAGTACAGGACTGTAAGCACATTGAAGCAAGTTAAGACCATTGACATAATATTGGCATAGCATGGCAACTGCTATTGATCATTGGTTCAAGTGGACAACGATCATCGAATCATTCAAGATATTGAAAAAAATTAGGAAACAAAATCATTTAAATTCCCTGGAGCATCAAGGGAATAAACTAAAAGCTTTGTCGAGGACAGATACGAGAGGCTGAATATCCTCCATCTCTGTTATATCACTCCATGATTTTGGATCTATTAATTCAAAAAAGGAACTTAAATCTGGTGTTGAAATAAAATAGTTCAATGATAGGACAAAGGGTATCAAAGACTTTTGTCAGAATGAGGCAGTTACATGTGTTAAAGAAGGAACTGCAGATGCTGGAAAATCGAAGGTACACAAAAATGCTGGAGAAACTCAGCGGGTACAGCAGCATCTATGGAGCGAAGGAAATAGGCAACGTTTCGGGCCGAAACCCTTCTTCAGACATGTCCTGGTGGAATTTCATTAATCTGATGCTGCCTAACCTTCTGAGTATTTTCTATCAGCAGAACTTATCTATTTCAATACAAATAGAGAATGCTAGTTGGCTAAAACTGTTGAATTTATTATTGATTTCCGAAGGCTGCAATGTACTGAGATGGAAGGTGAGGAGCAATTCCTCAGGCTTATGGTCAGCCTCATTGGAATGGCACAGGAAACTGCAGTCTGATAGGTGAAGGGGGGAGTGTGATTGAGAATCACAATGGCAGACACTGGAACCTCAGGGTCACCCTTACATCTCTGACCAGCATTTCACAGCTTTTCATGTTGCTTTGTTTGCTATCTCCTATTCTAATTGCCCTCATTCATCTATAAATCAGCAGCTATGACTTCATTATGGCAATCTTGCCCTCATTCTATCACAGGTATTCCCTTTGTCCTATCCATCCTTCCCTCACCCACACAACCTTGTTTTCTCACCCAGTTCTAATCAAGGATTTTCTTCCTCAAGCATTAGCTCCGTTTCTCTCTCCAAAGATGCATCTGACCATCTGGGCATGTATTCCATTTTCAGTTCAGATTTCAGATTTCCATCACCTGCAGTTTTGTGATATTTATTAACTGAAATTCTTAACAGTTCTTTTAACCCAAAACTATAATATATTCATTATAAATAAGTTAACATATCTAAGACAGAGCGTTTGGCAGGTTTGCAGATGACACGAATGTAAGTAGATTCTACATTCATAAACAGTGAAGATTATTATCAAAAATTACAGTAGGCTCATGAACTGCTGGGCAAGTGGGTTGAGCAACGGCTAATGCAGAAAAACACGAGGTATTACATTTTGAGAAGTCAAACTAGGGCAGGACCTTCACAGTTCATGGTAGGACCCTTGGGAATATTGTAGAGGAGATGGATCTAGGAATGCGGGTACATCGTTTCCTGTAAGTGGCATCACAGGTTGATAGGGTGGTGCAAAAGGCTTTTGGTACATTGGCCTTCATCAGTCAGGATATTGAGTTTAGAAGGTAGACAAAAGTGCTGGAGAAACTCAGCGGGTGCAGCAGCATCAATGGAGCGAAGGAAATAGGCAACGTTTCGGCACGAAACGTTGCCTATTTCCTTCGCTCCATAGATGCTGCTGCACCCACTGAGTTTCTCCAGCACTTTTGTCTACCTTCGATATTCCAGCATCTGCAGTTCCTTCTTAAACATATTGAGTTTAGAAGTTAGGACGTTCTGTTACAGCTGTACAAGACGTTGGAGTGAAGCCACATTTGGAGTATTGTGTTCAAAATTATGAGTGGATAAGATAGGATGAATGCACAGAGTCTTTCACCCAGGGCAGGGGAATCAAAAACCAGAGGATACAGACTTAAGATGAGAGGGGAAAGATTTAATAGGAACTTGAGGGGTCACTTTTTCACTCAGAGGGGGGTGGGTATTTGGAACAAGCTGCCAGAGGAGGCAGCTGAGGCAGGTACTGTAACAACTTTTAAAAGACACTTGGACAGGTAAATGGATAGGAAAGGTTTAGAGGAATAAAGGATCAAATGGCACTAGTTTTGATGAAGCATTTGAGAGGTTGGGCTGAAGGGCCTGTTTCTGTGCTCTATGACTCTGTGACAGAGGGCGACAGATTTTTAAGCAAACAATTATTACCATTAATACAATTTTGAGACCCATGTTATTTGTATTCAGGATAATATGATGGTTATTGACAACTTAAACACTGCTCCTTTGAATAGCTCGTCTCTCAGTTTTAATGATTAATGCATAAAATAGAAAATGCTGGGAGACCACTGCCGAGCAATAAGCACCTGCAAAGTGGAAAGAGTAGATTAATGTTTTGGATGTATACCTTCCATTAGAAAGGAAAAGGAGGTTTGACAAAGAGCTTCCTGAAATATTAAGCTGACTTATCTCTTTGCAGATACTGTCAGATCTGCTCCGTGCTTCCAGCATTTCTTCCATTATAGTCACGTGTTCTCGCTCTCTCTCTCTCTCTCTCTCTCTCTCTCTCTCTCTTCCTGGTTGTACCACTTTAAACTGCACCCATCAGATTTGCAAAGGATCAGTCAGCAAAGTATCAGAGGGTGGGCTGCAGGACGCTATCTTTCAGGGGACAAATTCATACAATCAGAACTGACTGCCGTGTCTGCAGAGAAGACAAAGGCTTTTGGCTTTAAGGAAGAATTCTGATTAACCTTAAAAACAGGGATGGAAGTCATGATGTCATGTTCTTCCGATCAGCTTGCTCTGTCTGCCTGATGATTTATCTGAGTGTTGTCAGTCACAGGATATTCAAAAGGAAGTCCAACAGCAATTAAGAAAATCAATAGGAGAAGTTTGTGTCGCAGACCACCGTCAGTCTGAGTCCCACCATTCAAAATGCAGCTCAGTCAGATTAAAGGATACAGTTGGAATTTGAGAATTAAGCAAACTGAGGATAAAAATGATTATTTCATGAAGTTCTTCCAGATTCCATATTTCAATGACTCACAAGATTCTCCATTGCAATGTAGCCCTAATGCAGACGCTGGAAGAACCTGCACTCCAACTTCAAAAGAGATCTGGCCATACATTTCATGGATGTATATATGATACTGAATATGTGGATGAGGTAAATCCAGCACATTACATTGAAGTGTAAGTGAAACCAAGGCGCATCTGCAGAATGTGGAACCTTCCCTGAGCGCTGATCATCTGAAGCACATTTCAGGTAATGAAGGGCGGCACGGTGGCGCAGTGGTAGAGTTGCTGCCTTACAGCGCCAGAGACCTGGGTTTGATCCCGACTACGGGTGCTGTCTGTACGGAGTTTGTCCGTTTTCCCCGTGATCGCGTGGGTTTTCCCCGGGTGCTCCGGTTTCCTCCCACACTCCAAAGGTGTACAGGTTTGTAGATTAATTGGCTTCAGTAAAAATTGTAAATTGTCCCTAGTGTGTGGGATAGTGTGATATCGCTGGTCGGTGCGGACTTAGTGGGCCGAAGCCCTGTTTCCGTGCTGTATTGTATCTCTAAATTAAACTGAAAAAATACTTGTGGAAACATAGTGACTGACATAGTAAATGCAGCAATCATTGCAAGGACTGAAAATCTGCTGGGATTCATCAGAGCCAGAAATAATCCCTCATAATTTCCAATACTCTCATAGCAATTGCACTGTCAGACATATTTTCACACCCTGGCCTGTTCTTCCATCTAGACTAAACTCTCCCCTTCTCACAGAATGTTCCTATGAGTATGAGGGAGGCAACATCTTTTAACTTATCTCTTGCAATCATAGGAGCAGAAGTAGGGCATTCGGCCCATTAGGTCTAGTCCGCTATTTAATTATGGCTGATTTATCCTTCCCTCTCAACCTCATTACCCTGTCTTCTCTCCATAATCCTTGACACCCATACCAATCAAGTGGGTATCCAGGGACCCACACGGTCTTTCTGTGTTTAGCAGCAAATCACTTGTTTTTCTTCCAAATTAGTGAACTAAATTCAGAACTCACAATATGGTCTTCTCTACATTGGAGAAACAAATGCAGAGTGGGGACTGCTTTGCAAAACACCTCTGTTAAATCCACCTGAGTTTCCAGTTATCTGCCATTTTAATTTGACCACTCTGGCCTCCCTGTCTTTGGTCTTCCATATACTGCAGTTCCAACTATGCCCAATATAAGCGTAAAGTGCAACATATCATCTCTTGTTCAGACATGCTGCATGCATTGGGAATTAATAATGATTTCAGATGTAAGGTTAACTATCTGTAATATTAATTCCGTGAATCAGTGGTACTCTCTCCACAGATGCTACCGGATCTGCTGAATATTTCCAGCATTCTCTTTGATTTTAGGGTTTTAGCAATTGCCATTTGTCTGCATTTCACAGGTTCAGCACTGTTTTATTTTCAAACTAGCCTCATTCATCTTCCCCTACTCACTCTTCTCCAGACAGATCAGCTGTGATTAACAAGCATTCATCACCATAGACAGCACCAACCACATTTTTGTCACGTACATAATCCTGGTCTCCACCTTCTCACCACAGACAAATACCCTTTCCGTTTTCTCAACCGCTCCCTGTCTCTACATCTTAAAAGTCAATAGTTTGCTCACTTTTTAAATTCTGATGATATACCATCAACTTGAAATGATTTTATTCCAGTTCTTCAGAACCTGGATCTTTTTACTTTCCAAAATCTGAGAAGGAGATAAGTGATTGACAATGAGGCCGTGGAGTAAGGGTGAGCTGTAAATGTTCGGGATGCAGGCATGATCATATTCAATGATCATATTGAATGACGGTGTGGAGGGTAAGGGCCAAATGGCCTACTCCTGCACCTATTTTCTATGTTTCTATGTTTCTATGTACGCCAATACCATTTTTTTGCATTTGGCCCATATTCCTCTTTGTCTTTCCTATTGAAGTACTTGACCAAATACCTTTCAAAAGCATTTTTAGAAGGATGATTTGCACCAGTTCCTTCACTGCTCGGTTTCAGCCAGTACCACAAGGCTTAGTGTATGAGGTAAAAGTTGCGTACATTTTCATGTGGATTTTGCATTTAGTCTGTAACAACGGTACTGGATGCAAACTTGCATTCTTAAGAAGCCTCACTCGTGCATCCTAACGGATGTCAAGCCTTCCTCTTTCTTCAGCACCGTACCTCAATCTAAAGAGCAGGGAATGAGAACATTGTTCCAGACTTTTCCTTACAGTATGTTCTTTCCATCCAAGATTCCTCAATTTAATTAAAACCCTGCCTAGTCCAAGGAAATTCTTCCTCGTACTCTTTAATATCCCAATGTTGGATTCACTCATGTCTCACTGCCTGTAAACTCCAATATCTCAACATGTATTTGCACTTTTCCCTCACTCTCTCCATCCTTTTATACCTCACCCAGTCTCCCTGCTTTCCTAAATCCTTTATTAGCCCATCTTTACCACGCGCGATATGAAAGAATATAAAATAGAAATCACTCTTCTGAAGCACTTGTTATTGTCAGGCACTTAACATATTCACATAAAATTGTACAGTCGCAGAGAAAAAAAAATAATATTATTTCGTGTTTCCACTGGATCCGTCGCACATTATACTTCCCCCATCAATTCCCTGCCAGGGCACAGAGCTTTCTCTTTCCTATGTAAGGCTCTCCTGGGAATAAGTCCTTCTTAATTGAAACAGACCCTCATAAAAAAATCACCAGCTGGTTTTGTTGCCAAATCCTCATAAATAACCCGAGTTTAAAGAAAGCAGACAAGCCAATTAACACAAAGCACAGCTTCGTGGAGCAAGGCAACACTTAGACAGCACAGAGCAACCAGACGTGATCATATAGCCAAACAACGATACAGCATAGATAAGGTACCAGAAATTAACCTCGGTTTGCTCTTCACAATGTAAAGGAAGGTTAGGATTCACAGTTGTATCTGTTTTGTAGGCATCTGTTCGGAACTGATGGGTGCAATGAGGTTGAGCTTGGTGTACATTGCCTGGCTCTGATTGAGGTTCATTGGCCAGGAGACTTCTCTGCGCAGGTGTGCCTGTACACAAAGCTCCCTTTCCCAGCCATTAAACCTTCAAAACCTGCGAGTTCAGGGGTGGGAGAGCCCATATTCCCATCGCAATTAAACAGATTTCAGGCACGTTATTCAATGTGTCAAGAAGGCCCAAGGAATCCCAGAGCAGGCTTTAAAATTGGTTTGGAACCGCAGTGCGTACTTGGACCTTTAAAGCAATCGGATGTGTGCAGGCCAGAGATTTGGATAATGAACTGGTTCTGTGCAGAAGTGTGCTTAGATCATGCATCTCATCTACTGGGAGTTATCCTACGCTGAAATCATCTGGACTATGCCGGGCACTTATTAACACTTTGGGTGAGATCTTAAACCAAAACTTAGCAGCTCATTCAAGGAGATGTTAAAGATCCCAGACTATCATCAAAGAGAGTGGGAGCTAACCTAGCAAATGCTCCCCTCAGCCAGCGACAGCAAGGCAGCAGCTAAAATAACTCTGCATTTTATTCCTGTTATTGGGATTTGTGGAAATTGGCAGCTGGGCTGCTCAATGAAAGAGCTTGCCACTCTTCATGGAAGAGCTGGGGTTAAGTCAACAAAAAGGGTCCAATTGAATATCTGGAAGACTGCAGAGAGTATTCCTTCTGATGACACTGAAAGGATAGATTAAACCATGAGCTCAGATCAGTGTGCACATGAAGCTTGTATAGTGGCACATTGAGAAGTCAAGCTCCTAGCCAATAATTCCTTCTCTGAGGTGTATGAGAGAACAGGCCACTGAACAATGGTTCTTCACCAATGTGCAACAGTGCACAATGCCACACTCAGCATGCCCAGACAACCCACTCCCCCTTTACCCCAACTACTGCCCGAATGATCAACATCTACAGCACAACCATGGAAAAGTTGGAGCCACCTTTCAATAGACAGATGCATCATTGACAAAACCCACCATTGCATCAGCAATTAGCCTTCTGGGAAAAGGAATTGCACAATGACCAACACCTCAGGAGTGGGAAGAAGCTTGTAGTGTGCAGAGCAGCTGGAATCCCCAGCTTTCTGTTTGCTTTGGAGACATGAACAATCTGGACACCTTAAGGCATGGGAAAAGTACCACCCATGCTGTCTTTGCAAGATCCTCTCAATCCATCAGCAGGATAGGTACACCAGAGTCCTTGCCCAGCCCAATGGCCCCAGCATCATGAACCTGATCAACTTTACAGCAGTATGGAGCTAGTGAAATGGGATTGAGGGGACTGCATTACCAATTCCCTGCTGAGCCAGGCTGCAAAGATTAATTCAATTAACTGTAACTGAATTAATGTATGCGAAAAAAAAAGGTATCAGTAATGGGGACGGCAAAAGGACTACAAATTCCTAAAAATTCAAACAGTTCATTGACCGCCTATATGAAAGAAATTCTACTGGCCACACGAGTTTGGCCGATCTGAGACTCAGAACCTACTAGCGTGGTTCACTCTTTCCGTTGGTTAACATGGCTCTGAAAATCATTCAATTCAAAGGACAACTGGCAATGTGGAACTTCAGTTTGAAGAAGGGTCTCGACCCGAAACGTCACCCCAATCCTTTTCTCCAGGGATGCTGTCTGACCCGCTGAGCTACTCCAGCTTTATGTGTTTATCTTTACTTGTGACACCCATATATGAAATGATACAATCCATGTATCTGATTGCTCTAAAATTAGTCTCAATAATTAGCCTAAACACACAATGGCCTTGTCGATAATAAGTCAAGATAATGACAAAGTACATAGTACTTGGAGGGGAACAATGGAAAAAGACATTTATCCTACCATATGCGCTTATGCTTTGGAAATCTGGTATTCATTTGAACAAGGGTCCAGTCAAGGGGTTTGGTTTTGTACAAAATGATCCATAAATTTGTTTGCAGATTAAAATTGTAGCTGTAGAATCCCTGGCCAAAGATAACTCTCTGCTCCTTCAGTGCCTTTGGCTTAGAAAGAACAGGTGCAAATTAAAAACAAAGCTATTGCTTTTTTCGCAAGGTGAAGTGAAAGGAGAAATTGGGTAATAACTTTAGGACTGGACAGGAAAGATCTGAACACCTGCTGGGAAATGTCAACACTTGCAAATCCTCTGCTAAGAGACCTCGGATTCATCCATCTTCAACAAGCAAGCTAGGTTTATGTCAGCTGCAGGTGATCACTATTTAAACTGTTAATAATTTACAATGTACACAGGCAAATAAACTGGCATTAGGAGTGCAAGAGCATTTGGATTCAATGCGCATAGCCCACAACAATAGATAGTTGTCATTAAAAAAATCCATTCTTAGATTAATCTGAAGAACAGCCTCCAATTTGGCACCAGACATTACACTGTTATAGACACAAAATGTTGGAGTAACTCAGCGGGACAGGCAGCATCTCTGGAGAGAAGGAATGGTGATGTTTCGGATCGAGACCCTTCTTCAGAAGGGTCTGAAAAAGGGTCTTGACCCAAAACATCACCCAGTGCTTCTCTCCAGAGATACTGCCTGTCCCGCTGAGTTACTCCAGCACTTTGTGTCCATCTTCGGTTTAAACCAGCATCTGCAGTTCCTTCCAGCACGTTGCACTGGTATAGTTTGGACTGTTGTTTCAAGGCTGGAATTACAGGTGACCAGCACGGAGACGCGATATAAAACTTTGCCTTGTCAAGTCTGAGTAGGAAAGTAAGGCAATTCACAGCATTTCATCCCTTATCAAGTTGATGAGAAGAATACTCGGTAAAATCAAGAAACTCTATTCCAAAATGACCAACAATAACACTGTCTTCCAATTGCTTGAAAAATAACCACAGCTGTCTTATTCCATATATGAGGTGTGACTTCCCAGCATCGCAGTGAGGGATCAATTTTGCAGGCAACCCAATTCCAAAAATCCTGCACCTTCTGACTGGCAAGTATTCGAAGAACCACCAGCGAATCGGTCAGACTGGGGTCCTAAAGCAGGGAGCAGGGCTCCCTCCAGTGGCTCAAAATATAACAGGCAAGTCGTAATGAGCTCGACAGGCCAGCAAGATGCACATTTTAATAACCACCGTTTAACATGCATGCAAATACTGCTGAGCTTTCTTTGTAAGATCTTGGCTCCCACCTCTAAACTCACATTAAGATCAACTTTAGAGCACAGAAAGAGCATTAAGCCCTTTGTCTTCATGCCAGTTTTAGAAGGAGCTGACCAATTTACTCACATATTGCATTCAACGTTTTGATTTCATGGCATTTATTACAAGAGAAACTAAAAGATTCAGTACATATGCCAGTAAATTGACCTAGTGCCTCTGCTATTGCTATTTTACTCTGGTTATGAGTGCACACGCTGATCGTTCTTTAATAACTCACCCACTGCCAGTGCTTATGGTCTTCATACCCACCATTTTAAACTTTCAGGCCATGTTGGATGACTTGACCACTTCACCGACGATACCCACTTCCCTTTGAAGAGACTGCTCAGACAGATAGATCAGGGCAAACACAAAATTAGTATACTCCGGATGCTGAAATGTAGCAGACTATGCCTGAAAAAGTAGTCTGGCAGCTCACATGGAGAGAAGGACAAAGTTAATGTTTCAGGTCAGGGATCTTTCATCAGAAGGTGATTGAACCTTGTTTCTTTAAAAACCTGAAAATTATAGGAAGAAAGTACAAAAGATAAGTGGTTCCTTTGCTGGGAAATCCTGGAAGATAACAAAGAATGGGAGATTGTGTGTTGAGTCTGAATTTCAGTGAGAAATACAGGAGTGGGAAAGTCAGCTTAAACCCTACGCAACTAATGCATCTGGTTTCAAAATGACTGAAATAAATGGAAACTTAAAATCTAGGTTATTTTTGGAAGAAAAGCTTAACAGTGGGCATAGAGATAAAGAAAGATCCCACAGATATTCCAATATATTCAGTAGATCCAGTATTGTAAGGGGAGTTAAGGGTTAGCAATGTGCACAAGGATGCACAATGAGTTTTCTAATGTAAACATAGGCCTAGAATATTTTTGTCTTTTACCAATAATAACTGAGGAAATGACAAAGACCAACTTTAAAACATTAGTTTAATGCACATTGAAATCAAAGAAACATTGGTGACAATATATCTTTAATGTTAACCAAACATTTTACTTTAAGAATGCAGCTTTCCAATGAGCCATTGATTACAAATGTGTAACCTATACACTGTGACTGGGTATCTTAAGTGTAAAAAAAACCAAGTAGTAAAAATATAGGCGACAACAGACCTGAAATGTGCAGGAATAATTTATTATTAATACCAATTTAGTTGCCATTTATAAAAGAAATTTGCTATATTTGATAAAAGATTAAAACCAAATCAAAAATACCTGATTTTACCCATTAATTGAAATGGTTCAAAAGGAAGGAGAGACATACTTGAACTAAACTGAAGAATTCAAAATCCCTGTATGTTCTATCTGTCTCATCTATAATCTTTGCTAAGAGCAAGAGACTGGGAAACATGTCGTTTGTTATGCTTAGTTTCCGCTTATCAAGGCCCTGACTGGAAATGGATTTTTCCACCTCTGATCTCCCACCCAAGTCATTAACTTAATACGCTGGCCCTTCCTTTCCATCAATCCCCCTGCAAGGATCTATGAGTAGAGGAGAGCAAGCTGTGTAGATTACAGAAAGATAATGCGCCCTTTGGGAAAGCAGACTGCAGTAGCACCGATTAAATTTACAAGCCACCGTTGCTTTTCAGCAGTTGCAATTAACACTTACTATGCACTCCAATTCACTCATTATTTGCTGCATTCATCCTCATTACAGCGTACGGTAATAATGTTAGGGAAATGAACTTTCCTGTGCCATTTTGTGAGCAAGAGGCAACGTCAGGTACCTTTCGCTTTGTACAGGACAGTTCAGATGAAGGTCAAAGCTTGTATTAGATTTATTTCCTATTTAAGGGAATATAAAGGATCCCCACCCACATGCTTTCAAATATGACTTCATAATGTCCAAAGTCTACTAAATATGTTAAACATCAAGCAGATTTAAAGAACATTTGAAGCGCGGGGTGAGTAATGAATTAGTGGTGATGATTAGGTTTATTGATGGATGACTGTCTCTCCCTCCTGCAAGGGCATGCTATTGCCAGTGTCAATGATTATCTTATCTCATCAGCCCAACAAGGCTACGCCAGCTGTCTGAGCAGTCCCATCAATCCTATCCCTTCCCTTATTTCCCGTACTTACACTCTTATGCGCCAATGACCCCCCCCTAACCCCAAGTATTCACACCAGGGGATACAATAATCCAACCAGACAGCAAATATTTGGAATGTGGGAAGAAACAAGAGAAACTGAGGAACTTCAAAGGTTAAGGGAAGACGATAGAAGTATATAAAATTATGAGAGGCATAGATAGGGTAGACAGTCAGATTTATTTTCCCATGGTGGAAATGTCCAATATTAGAGGGATTAGCTATGTGAGAGGGGGAAAGTCTATGGAGATGTGCAGAACATGTTTTTTATTACGCAGAGAGTGGTGGGGGCCTGGAACGTATTGGCAGCGGTCGTGGTGGAGGCAGATACGATAGTGGTGTTTAAGAGCCTTTTAGGTCGGCACATGGAAGTGCAAGGAATAGAGGGATATCGATCATGTGTAGTCAGAAGAGATCAGTTTAACCTGGCATCATGTTCGGCACAAACATTGTGGGCCGAAGGGCCTGTCCTGTGCTGTACCGTTCTATGTTCTAATACCCATGGATCACAGGGAGAATGTACGAACTCCAGGCAGCACTTGAACTAAGGAATGAAAACAGAACACTGGAGCTGACAAGGCAAGAGGTCTGCCTACTGTGCCACAATCACGCACCCCCACAATTCCCCTTTGGTTCTGACATTAATCTACATTTAGGGATAATTTACACTAGCCAATTAAGCGACCCACATATCTTTGGGATGTGGAAGGAAATCAGAGCATCCATGTAGTCACAGAGGGAGCATGCAAGCTCTGCACAGAGAGCACCTGGGATCAGAATCAAACCTGGGTCCCTCGAGCTGGGAGGCAGCAGCACTAACTGCTGCACCACTGTGCTATCCCTTTGAAGCAGGGAATTACACAAGCGTACAGGGAATTACATAAGTCAATTCCACTGCACAGGAATGCAAAAGGCTGCACAGAGCAGTGGACTCAGCTCAATCCATCCCGCACACAACCGTCCCCTCCGTCGAAAGCATCTACATAAGGTGGTGTCTCAAGAAGGTGGTATCTATCATTAAGGATCAACAGCATCCAGGCTATGTGATGCTATCCTACCATCATGCAGTAGGTACAGAGGTCTGAAGTCCCAAACCAGCAGGTTCAGCTACTTTCCGACAACTATCAGGTTCTTAAATCACCCTGCACAATCCTAACCCAACCTTGACAGGAGAATACTACAGTCCACTTCATGTACTACCATGGATGTGTTTTTGCACCGATGTCTTGTGTTTTTGCATAGTCTTCTTTGCATGTATAATTTGTGTGGGTCTATGTGCCTGTGATGCTGCTGGAAGCAAGGTTCTGTACTTGTGCCTCACCATTCTTGTGCACATAACAATAAACTCAACTCAACTTGACTCAACACTCAGGGGGCTACAATCACAAGGAGCATCGTGGACAATACAGCTCACCCCCTCCATGACACGCTGGTCAACCTGAGGGGTACCTTCAGCTACAGACTGGTTCCACCAAGATGCAGGACAGAAGGTCACAGAATGTTAAAGAAGGAACTGCAGATGCTGGAAAATCGAAGGTACACAAAAATGCTGGAGAAACTCAGCGGGTGCAGCAGCATCTATGGAGCGAAGGAAATAGGTAACGTTTCGGGCCGAAACCCTTCTTCAGACTGATAGGGGGTGGGGAGAAGAAAGGAAAAAAGGAAAAGGCGGAGGAGGAGCCCGAGGGCTGGGGGAGGGGAGGGGACAACCAGATGGCTGATGAAGGGGAGGGGACAGCCAGGGCTAGCAGAATTGGGAGAATTCAATGTTCAAGCCCCCAGGATGTAGACTGCCCAAGCGGAATATGAGGTGCATTTCCTCCAATTTACGGTGTTGCTCGCTGTGGCCATGGAGGAGACCCAGGACAGAGAGGTCAGATACGGAATGGGAGGGGGAGTTGAAGTGCTGAGCCACCGGGAGTTCAGGTTGGTTATTGCGGACCGACCGGAGGTGTTCGGCGAAACGATCGCCAAGCCTCCGCTTGGTCTCACCGATGTAGATCAGCTGGCATCTAGAGCAGCGAATGCAATAGATGAGGTTGGAGGAGATGCAGGTGAACCTCTGTCGCACCTGGAACGACTGCTTGGGTCCTTGAATGGAGTGGAGGGGGGAAGTGAAGGGACAAGCGTTGCATCTCTTGCGGTTGCAAGGGAAAGCACCAGGGGAGGGGGTGGTATGGGAGGGAAGGGAAGAATTGACAAGGGAGTTACGGAGGGAGCGGTCTTTGCGGAAGGCAGACATAGGGGGAGATGGGAAGATGTGGCGAGTGGTGGGGTCACGTTGGAGGTGGCGAAACTGACGGAGGATCACTTGTTGTATGTGACGGCTGGTGGGGTGAAAGGTGAGGACTAGGGGGACTCTGCCTTTGTTGTGAGTGGGGGGATGGGGAGAGAGAGCAGTGTTGCGGGGTATGGCAGAGACCCTGGTGCGAGCCTCATCTATGGTGGAGGAGGGGAACCCCCGTTCCCTGAAGAATGAGGACATTTCAGATGCCCTGGTGTGGAACGCCTCATCCTGGGAGCAGATGCGGCGTAGACGGAGGAATTGGGAGTGGGGGATGGAGTCCTTACAGGAAGCAGGGTGGGAAGAAGTGTAGTCCAGATAGCCATGGGAGTCGGTAGGTTTGTAGTGGATGTCGGTAAGGAGTCTATCACCTGCGATGGAGATAGTGAGGTCAAGGAATGGTAGGGAAGTGTCGGAAATGGTCCAGGTGTATTTGAGTGCCGGATGGAAGTTGGTGGTGAAGCGGATGAAGTCAGTCAGTTGTATGTGGGTCACAGAAGATCCTTCTTCCCTGTGGCTATCAAACTGTACAACTCCTCCCCCTTCTGTCATGGGGTCGACTGAGACTGACTCCTCCCCCCCCCCCCCCCCCATCTTTTCACATTCCCCAAGCCATTCCACCTTTCCACTCGTCATTTTCATTTCATGTTTCATGTATTTTGTGTTTTTATGACTGTTGGCAGTTTCTACCACTTTCCATAGGGGCACCAGAGAGAGCATGTTGACCAGCTGCATCCCTGTCTGGTTTGGGGACGGTAAAGCCTCCAACTGGAAGTCCGTGCAGAGAGTGGTGAGGACGGCTGAAAAAACCATCGGGACTTCTCTTCCCTCAATCGGGGACATTGCGTGCAAACGTTGCTTGTCTAAGGCCAGCAGTATTATAAAGAACAGTCCATCATGGACTCTTCACTCTGCTGCCCTCGGGCAAAAGATATCGTAGTAAAAGGAGCAGGTTTTGCAACAGCTTCTTCCCCCGAGCCATCAGACTCTTGAATGCCATGTAATGTGCCGCCACCATTATCTACTTTATCTTTTTATCCATTTTATCCTTCTGTTATTTTGTGTTGCACGGGGAGCCAGATGCAACGAAATTTTGTTCAGAATTGCATTTATTGATGTATTTCTCAATGACAATAAAGTTTTGATTGATTGAGTTCAATTTCTCTCCTGGGATAAATAAAGTTCTATCATATCGTATCGTAGCGAATGGTATGTTAGCTTTCATAGTAAAATGATTTGAGTATAGGAGCAGGGAGGTTCTACTGCAGTTGTACAGGGTCTTGGTGAGACCACACCTGGAGTATTGCGTACAGTTTTGGTCTCCAAATCTGAGGAAGGACATTATAGCCATAGAGGGAGTGCAGAGAAGGTTCACCAGACTGATTCCTGGGATGTCAGGACTGTCTTATGAAGAAAGACTGGATAGACTTGGTTTATACTCTCTAGAATTTAGGAGATTGAGAGGGGATCTTATAGAAACGTACAAAATGCTTAAGGGGTTGGACAGGCTAGATGCAGGAAGATTGCTCCCGATGTTGGGGAAGTCCAGGACAAGGGGTCACAGCTTAAGGATAAGGGGGAAATCCTTTAAAACCGAGATGAGAAGAACTTTTTTCACACAGAGAGGGGTGAATCTCTGGAACTCTCTGCCACAGAGGGTAGTCGAGGCCAGTTCATTGGCTATATTTAAGAGGGAGTTAGATGTGGCCCTTGTGGCTAAAGGGATCAGAGGGTATGGAGAGAAGGCAGGTACGGGATACTGAGTTGGATGATCAGCCATGATCATATTGAATGGTGGTGCAGGCTCGAAGGGCCGAATGGCCTACTCCTGCACCTAATTTCTATGTTTCTATGTTTCTATGTGTCATATCGAAATGGAAGATCTGCTGCGAGTACAATTAGTAGTCTGGTGCAAATTAGGCTAATTTTCCTCAAAGAATGGTTTACTCAAATGTCAGCTCAAATAAAATCGTATCGGGAGGGGTGGTTGATGAGAATGTGGGAAGGTAAAAAACAGGATTAGTGTGGGATTAGTATAAATGGGTGGTCAATGGTCAGTGTGGTCTTGATGGGCTGAAGGATCTGTTTCCATGCTATATCCTTCCATTCACTTGATGCTGAACTGTTAATGTACTAGAGGTTAAAATAGGTTTACCGCAAAATTTACACAGGATCATTGACAAATTTTATTGAAGATAGTTTCTGAGAAAATAAATAGTTTTTAATGGTGTTGTTTAAAAGGTGTCTTTGCATTTCAATAACAGGCTGAACGAGCCTCTCGCAGTGTAATTATCAGAAACTTGCCAGAGTAAATGTTCAGTCTGAATGTGTGGCCAGTTTTGTGGGCAGAGTCACCACGTAATGGATGATGGAAGCATGATTGGCATTGGATGTAGATTTTGAACAGAAGAAATATGAGTAGGAGTAGGCCATCAAGCTTGATCCACTATTCATCAAGATAGTGGCTGATGTTCCACTTCAGCACCATTTTCTAGCACTGCCCTCACGTCCCTTAACTCTATCAATCTATGTTTTAAATTAAACTAACAGAGCATCCACAGCCATGGAGTGGAGAATATCAAAGATTCGTGAAGAAATCCTTCTCACCTCAGTCATAAACATTTCTCAAAATGTAGTCCCTGGTATAAGACTCATCAATCAAGAGAAAGATTCTCCGTGGCCTTTATACATTTAACGTTCTGTGATATCTCTCTCATTCTTGTAAACAATAAATAATACAGTTCGGTCTACTCAATCACTTCTTATAACAACCCTCTTTCACTAGAACCTGCCCATTAGATCTTTATTGTACACCCTCCGGGGCAAATGAATCCTTTCTTGGTAATGAGGTCAAAAGTATACACACTACCACAGGTAAACCACCAAAGCTTAATACAATTGCAATCAAATGTCTTTACTCTTGTATTCAAACCCTTTCATTATAAAGGGTTTGATAGAGTTGCACAGCCTACCATCTGCCTTCAAACTGCTGTTTGTATTTGCATGTTGGCTTTCAGTGACATATGTACAGACCCAGGTCCATTTGAACATCAATACTAACTAACTTCACGTCAATTTACAAATACTCTGCTGGTTTATTCTCCAGTGTGGATGATTTCACATTTTTCCACATCATGTTCAATACGCATTATTCTCGCCCACTCAATTGGTTTCCCCACAGTCCCTTGAATCCTCCACTGTGCTCACACCCCTACTGAGTTTATACTTACGAACCTTTATCTTCAAACAAATTCTTAGCATAGATTGTAAGTAGCTGGGGCTTGAGCAGCAATCTCTGCAATACCCCTCCAGACAATTCCAAATACATGACATCTAATTTTCCTCCCTTATATAGTCTACAGGTCATATCCTCCCAGAAATCCAACAGATAGTCAAATTGCTTGCTGCACCTTTGGCTGAAATGTCTCCATTTCTGTTAGACAAACTATTACACCCTAACAGAATCTCCAGGTTGCCATGTTTAAGTATATACTTTTTTTTTTTAATTTAATGCATTGGTCCCTGTTCCCAATAAGGAAGCTCAAATACTAAAAGAGTACATCAGCAACTCCAGCATACAACTAGTCTTAATTTAGCACTAATTAAAATAAACAATTGTAAATCACAGATGGATAATGCTCAAATGTTTTAGACACATTCACGGGTGGCTTTGGTGGCTTGATTTCTCTCATTTCAAAGCCAAAATATTAAGTTATAACACTTTGACATGTACATTTATGAAATTAGTAGCCAATCTTCTGTTTGAGGCTTGCAATACATTGATCGAGTATTCAAATATCACCAAAAAAAACCCTCACAAAGCACCCCTAGAAAAAACCAGCTTGAAACCTAAAGAGAATCACCTCCTACACAAATGTGCCATTCTTCAATTAGTGGTGAATTATTGGCATTTCTGTGCTCCAGACTTGTGTCCCAGAGAATCAGATTAAGCGCAAACTCATTTTTCCTGAAACCATAAAAGTCACTGTCTGAATAAAGCCTTAATATCTGGCCCTTTGCCGTTGATTTATTGTAATGATCACATTCATCATAGAGTATAATTGTCACTGTAGAAAGAAAGAGGATAATAAACACTGTATAATTGAAGATAGTCACATATATAGAAGATAATTGACGCTGGTCACACGTTTAGTGGACTCAGCGTTGGGAAACAGGAAAAAGACAATGGGACTTGTTGAAATGCCACAGATAGTGCAGGGGTGAGAATGACCTCACAACCCAATGAATCAACAGACCACTACATGATTGGCAATTGGAGAATGGGCGTGTGAAAAGTTCAATTCACCTAAAACATAGGGTTCAATTCACCAGTTTTGTAATAATAGCATTGCTCAGGAGCATATTCAGTAAATGATGTCACCAGATCAATTGTTGAACTTGACTGCATTTTTTTTTTACAAAATATCCAACTGTTGGATAGGGACAATCTATGAATATAATTGATTTAAGCTTCCAGAAAGCTTTTGGTAATATTTCTGAATAGAAATTATTAGCTGAAATTTAGGGGAAATCTTTTGCAAATACACCTGATGCTAGGTCAACTTTCAATTTAAAATTTAAAACTGCTTAATTTTCGATAATGTTACATGGCAAAACAATAGTAAAATGACTGCCACAACAGCAGGAGTTCTGAACTGTTGATCCAGAGACATGTGTTTGAATGCCACAATGGCAACTGGGGAATTTAAGTTCAATTAATTGAACATAGTTGGAATTAAAGCTAATCTTAGTGGCAGTAACCTTGAAACTATTGGGTGGTTGCAAAAACTCATCTGTTTCATTAATGTTCCTGAGGGAAGGAAATCACCGATCCCTTCCCTATATTTGATTATATGTAACTCCACATCCAGCGATGTGGTTGACTCCTTGGTGTGTGACCAATTAGGAATGTAAATATGAAAATAAATGGTGCCGTTTACTGCAACAACTTCATTTGATAAATGACTAAATAATGCCCTATTTCAAAGTACTTCAAGACCTTTAACATTCATCTGAACCTCAAGGGTAAACAAGATGGAGCAGAGTTCATTACCTCATCTGAAGATGCAAGAGCTCCATCAACATGGCACTGGTCTCGGCCTACACTATGCGTTGGTCCTAGAATAGTGCATTAAAACTATGTTTTCTACTCAGTGGTCAAAGTATTACTAAACAAAGATAGATACAAAAAGCTGGAGTAATTCAGCGGGACAGACAGCATCTCTGGAGAGAAGGAATGGGTGACGTTTCAGGTCGAGACTCTTCTTCAGACCAAACAAGCCAGGTTGAATCATGTGAGGATTCTCTGAGATTCCAGAATTTTCTATCCCAGAGTGCTGAGGAAGCTGGATCATTTGAGGAATTCAAGGAGGAGATAACATTTTTGAAAGATGAGGGAATTCAGGTTTTGAGGAACAGGCACAGACAAGATAGATAAGCCATGATCATATTGAATGGCAGAGCAGGTTTGAAAGCCTACTCTTGCTCCTATTTTCTTATGTTCATCATTATCCTAACAAATTGCATGAGGAAAATTTTCAAGGTAGTTACTAAATGTATTATACTTAGAATAGCACAAGAAAGCACATACATTTAACAACATTATGGCAAAGCAAAGTACTTGACTATAGTGTTGCATCAGAGTAGGGGATAAGCACGTTCACTAACCTTCACATGTTTCCGCATTAGCTCTCAGGCACATTGTACACCAAGAAAGAATATTATCTTTCTATATGGGTCAAGAGGATCTGCTTACCCTGACCCCCCTAAGTAAGGCACTAGGGTTGGCCAGCGTCCATTCCCTTGTGACAGGTACCCAGTTTTACGATTCCTGTGCTCAATGTGAAAAAACATCCAGTCAAGTTTAATGCAACAAGACTCCTAATATGTCTACATCTGTGGGAATCGTGCCAGTTATACACAGCTTCTTGTTTCTCTCAAACTATGCTGGTTAGTATTTCAATATCAGATTAAGTCGGGATCCAGCCAGATCAAATAAGCTGATCAGTGTCCAATAGATTAGTTAAATTTAAAATCAATATGTTGGTACTCAAATTAAGGATACAAATATCCCTTTCCAAACATCCATAAAATTCAAATAAGGCAAAACTTAAATGGAAAATAGTAAATATATCCAACTGTGGCGGTAGAGTTGCTGCCTTACAGCGCCAGAGACCTGGGTCCGATCCTGACTACGAGTTCTGTCTGTATGGAGTTTGTACGTTCTCCCTGTGACTTGAGTGGGTTTTCTCCAAGATCTTCTGTTTCCTCCCACACTCTAAAGACGTACAGGTTTGTAGGTTAATTGGCTTGGTATTGAAGTAAATTGTCCCCAGTGTGTGTAGATAGTGTTAATGTGTACAGGGGATCGCTGGTCAGTGGGCCGAAAAGCCTGTTTCTGCGCTGTATCTCTAAACTAAATTGTAATTGTAATTAATTTATTAGCCAAGTATGTAAAAACATACAACCATCAACATCGTCATCATCGTTGAAAACATTAGTGACGCAGTGGTGCTGGTTTCCTACGGGAATGGTGACGGACGCACCATACATCTCTGTCCCCTAGTTCCTGCGGACTTCCGCCGCTGGAAGTATAGGAATTTGGTGTGTGTGTGCTTTATCATCATTCCTTACAATGCTATGTACGACAGTGATCGCAACTTCTACTGAAGTGTGGATGGCCGTTGGCTCGCTAGCTCATCCGCTCTTTGACAGTTCTTGTTTATGGTCCTGCTGGTGGTCCACAGCCCCCTCCTCACCTGGCTAACCAGGTGGGGGAGACGGTTTAGTCGCCGACTATCCGACCATGGAGCAGGTAGCACGGGATTACATGGTACCCGTGGCGGGGGGAACTCCCCCGACCTGACCTGATGATCTCTGCCTCCTAATCCCATTTTCCTGCCTTCTCCCCATAACCCTTGACACCCGTTCTAATCAAGAATTTGTCTATCTCTGCCTTAAAAATATCCGCTGATTTGGCTCTTCTGGGACCGGCGCACACAGAATCGCCATGCTCCACACTTGAGATGGATAAAGGCTAACTCACAGTCTCTGCACAAGGTTGTTTCAACAGGGACACAAAAAGCTGGAGTATGGACCCAACATACAAGGAATATGATTTGCCATACAGTCATACCAAAAAAAGCAACAAGACACACAACTACATAAAAATTAATATAAAAATCCACCACAGCTACACTGTGATGGAAGGCAATAACGTATTATCTTCTTCCCTCCCTTTCTCCCATGGTCGGGGCAGTCAAACCATCCACAGTTGGGGCGATCGAAGCTCCCGCAGCTGCCGATCAAAGCTCCCACGATCGGGATGGTCGAAGCTCCTCCTAACCAAGGGACTGCGAGCTCCACAGTGTGAAGTCCGCAGGCTCCTGTGGTTGGAGCTCTTGAAGTCGATCCCTAACCAAGGGACTTCGAGCTCCACGGTGTGAAGTCCGCAAGCTTCCGCGGTTGGAGCTCCCGAAGTTGATCCCCAGCAAAAGGCCCGCCAGCTCCATGATGTTAGGCCACAGTGCGGACGGAGAGCGACACGGAAAAAGTCGCATCTCCGTCGAGGAAAGAGATTAAAAAATGTTTCCCCCACCCCCCATCCCCCACATAATACAACACTAAAGATACACTAAAACATACATTTAACAACACACTAAAAACAACGAAAGGAGAAAAAAACAAGACAGACTGTTGGCGAGGCTGCCATCGTACGGCGCAAACCCGGTAAGCTAAGTTAAACGAAATGTATTCGCAGAGTTATGTGAGCCAGAATATCAGAGTTGGCATGCTACATGTCGCTCTTGGCTGTAGTTTGGATGTTCATCTATTCACAACATTTTGGAAATGTAACAAAGATTATTGCTATATCTCGCCATTAACATTAACCTCAGTTATGGCATGCCATTCATAAGATTTTGTGCACATGAAAATGATTAATAGAGGTAGAATGGAAGAAACTCTGTGACAGTGAAATTCCATTCAGACAATCTGTCTGTTCCATCCAGCAGATGATGTACAGGCAACAGGGACATGGATTTTCACCAATTTACTGTACTTAACCCGTAGGGGGAGGGAAGTACCGGTAGGGAAACTGCAGAGACGTAAACCTCTGAAGATTCATCCTTGTGAAGTTGGCTGACCTCGAGGCTATCAATCTAAAATTACAAGCTGCATTATTCTTGGCTTGTTTCATTCCAAAGATAGCACTGCACAGTCTGCATTATAATCGTTACAATGTCACACAGATGTCTAATATTAATCTAATCCAGGTTGGATTGGTTATGCTAATCAAATAAATGTCTGAGTGTGATCACTGTAAATAACACGCACTGCACAAAATTAAGGATAGAATTTCCTGTGGAAATTAATCACTCTTTGCCATTTTAATTTCTGATTATTGGAGCAAAAAAAACTGCAGATGCTGAAAATGCAAAACAAATACAGAAAGTTGTCGGACCTCTCAACAGAACCAAGCCGCACCTATGGAGAGATACACGCATTTAATGGTCACTAGACCAAGGGGGACCCGTTGGGTCCTGTCCCTCAACGCGCGGTTGTGGGGCTGCAGCGTCACACACACCAACCACCCCCCACACACACAGGGGTGGAGGGGGGTGAGAGGGGGGAGAGAGGGGGAGGGGAGAGGGAGAGAGAGGAGGGGGGAGAGAGGGGGGAGCGGGGGAGAGGGGGGTGGGGGAGAGGGGGGAGTGGGGGAGAGGGAGGGGTGGGGGGGAGAGGGGAGAGGGGGGGGGCGAGAGGAGGGGGGAGAGAGGGGGGGGTTTGAGAGAGGGGGGTTCATTGACATCAAAAGTCGACCCTGTTTCTCCCTGTATAGCTGGTATCTGATCTTTTGACATTTTGACATGGGAACTTTTCTCATCTCATTAACATAAGACAAAACACAAAATCAGCATTGGCAAAGGGAAACAAGCATAAACATTGAGAGAACAAGGAACACAAGAAGCATCAGATACTGTATTCTAGTTTAACTCTGAATCTAGTTTAACTCTGAATTCTCTGCCACAGAAGCAGTGGAGGCCAATTCACTGGATGTATTCAAGAGAGAGTTAGATATAGCTCTTAGGGCTAACGGAATCAAGCAATATGGAGAAAAAGCAGGAACAGGTTACTGATTCTGGATGATCAGCTCGAAGGGCCGAATGGCCTACTCCTGCACCTACTTTCTATGTTTCTATGTAAACTCAGTGCTTCAAACTATTTCACCTCAAAACATATTAGCTGTATTGCTTTTAACATGCAACTGTACAAGGTTTTCCAGTTTTAATTTAGCATACAGATGTCCTAAAATTGCATTACAAAAAGATAGGAAGCCGAAAACACATGAGTTGTATAAGGCACTGGATAGGACATTCAGCCCAATAATCAATGCCAGCATATATGAAACACTCAAATCTCCTCTTGTATTTCCTCATCTAAGTTCAATTTTCCCTTCTCCCACACATATACTTGTCAGCCTCCTCTTACATACATCTGTGGTAATTTTGTTCAACTATTCCTGTCGTAACAAGTTCCACAATCTCTTCATTATTTGGATGAAAGATTCCTCATGAATATATTTGTAACAATCCAAAATTTAACGGTCTCCTGTTATGTACTATGCCACCAGTGAAACATTCTCTCTTTACTCTCTCTGTCAAACCTTGCATTAGTTTAAAAATATCTATTAGGTCACCCCTCGGCTGGGGTCAAGGAAAGAGCGTTCACGTCGCGGCCCCGCTTTTTCCACCAATCTTTCAACCGCCACGCACAAGAAGCACAAGAAGCGATAAGACGGACACCATTGTATGCAGATGCCGAGACGTGTGTTCAGCTCTGGCTGAACAACTTCTAATCTTGTGTGTGGACTCGATAAGAAGAAGACCCCTCAGCTATCTTTTCATGAGGAGCCCCAGTATGTTCATCCTTTCCTGGTATACAAGATGTTATATCTCTGCATCATCTTTGTAACCCTCAATAATAGCAAAAACATTAATATTGAAATTTTGGAAAAATACACCAATACCAACGCTCAAAATGTGGATTGCAAGTCTGTTGGATACCGCACATCTTGAGGAAATGCGATTCCTCCTAATAGATAAATTTGACCAATTCATAACGAGTTGGTCTCCATTTGTCGTCTTTTTGGAAACATATGGTGCAACACAAGTGTAAAAGCTAATCCGTGACTGCGGATGGTCAAGATTATAAATGATCTCCTTACTTCTATTTTCTTTTCTTCTCTTTTCTTCTTTTACTCTCTTTCTTCTATTTTCTATGTCTCAACTTTCTTTTTTCACTCTCTATTTTTCTTTTTCACACACTATATATCTCACATTTTTCTATTTTTCATTATCTAACTTTTTTCTTTTTCTTCTTTATTACAAAAAATTTAAAAAATAAGAAGCTGTACATAAAAGGTATTATGAAAATATGATTGTATACAATTGTACTTACTTCTAATAAAATTAAAATATTTTTAAAAAATTTAAAAAAAATCTTTGTAACCCTCCTGTTGCTCTGTGATTTTTTAATGATATAACAATAACTGTTCAAAATACTGTAGATTCCTCTTAATGTAGTTTAAATACAGGGCTAGTATAACTTCCCAACTTTTCAATTGTATATCCTCTCAAGAATCTTAGTTGCTTATTTGTTCTTGTTGTGGTCTTGTTGACCTATAGCACGTTTAGTTATTAGTTCACATTATAACAGCAACTCATATAAAAATATCACAAGATAATTGACATTTCAGAAATGGTATCTGCTGCGTCTACAAGCCCGGACTTAGTTTTAGGTCTTTAACCTGCTAATGAAATCACCAATAACAGTCATTATGATGACCCACAATTTTAACAGCTCCTTCTGTCCAGCAGCCCCTTCTGCCCTCCTTAATCTTTTCTTTCCAAAAAGTGTGTGTAATTTTGACTCTGGATATTTCCAGAAGCAAGTGTTTTTATTTCTTTCAAAGCTGACGATCGGCTCTAGAAATTATTTATTGATTCAGTGATAAGGAATAAAGGCACTGCACTCTTTGAAGCTATGTCTGTTCCTGCTTTGGCACTGGCACAGTTGACTGCTTGACTGGGAGGTGCAGTTCTCATTCCTTCCATCCCTCTCAGTGATGAAGCCACCAACCAATGCCTGTGTTTGGAATTGAACCAGAGTCACAACTGTCCTCTCTTTCTGTATTTGAAGTCACATTGGATCGACAGGAAAAAAAATGTAAATGCTTAAAGTAACGTCAGTAGATGCAGAGCCAGTCCATTGAACAGAACAAAAATGAATTAATGCTTCAAACAAGCACAGTATCAGAGATTCTGACATGCCTGCATCTGAAATATTAACATCTTTTCTCTATCTAAATGTCTGTGTCCCAGCAGTGGCATAACTAACAAATGTTGCTTTCATTACCTGCCAACAACTCAACCTCTGCCTGTGTAATAAAATATCCAACTTTTCTGCAATTTAAATTAATATGATCAGTCAAATGTAGGATTTTCCATTTTAATCACTTTTTAAAGGTGGACAAGATAGGCTGAAGGGCCATTTCCGTGCTGTACAGCTCAATGCTTTAATTTCAGGATATACTGTAATAGTAGACTTTTTTCATGCGCCTATATTAACTTGCAATGTAATTTATTTAACTTTGGTTTGAATGATGGTTGGGCACCACATAGAGTGTCAGGAACAAAAATCCTTTTGCAATTAATGGAATACATTGATTAAAATGAAAAAAAAAATACATTGGACATAACAGCTATAAAATGATTCGCATCTCACTACGTCTTGTGTCTTGCTGTTGTTTTGTGATAGAGGCAACAGAGTGCTCAAAAGATGTATTTGCACTGAATCTGAATAAATCACTGAAGGATGATAATACAAAAAAATGCAAGACCACAGACTGCAAATTGGCCCAAAATACTGATGTACATTAACATGTTATGTAAATACTCACAATGCATTTTTTAAATCCCATTAGTAAAGGGAGCCAAATGGGTTCCAACTAGTCACCTACCAATTAAAACCACCCTACAGTAAACCATTTATTGATACCATAAAAGATTGTATGTAATGTCTAGAATTTATTTCAAAAGGGACAGAATTGATAAGTTGGGAAGTATTGCTCATCATTGGTTACAGCACATTTAAGAGTACTTTTACAGCCTTGTCAACATATAATATGAATATAGAGATATGGGAGAGGGCATAGAGAGATTTACGTTACTAACAGAAATGTAAGGTTTGCATATCAGGAAAGGATGAACAGACTGGGTATCTTCTCTTGAGGAGATAGCCAAGGATGGTTTAATGGCAGTTAAAAGCATTAAATGGTTAAGGTTGTGGAAATGTGCTGACTGGGTGTCACAACTGAGGGGTGGGGGAATGCGATGGCCAGCATCCGTAGTCCCAGAGTCTTCAGGAATTCCCGGTCAAGTGGTCATGTTGACTGGAACTCCTGAAGGTTGTATCACACACAGAAATTCCAGAGTGGTGCAGAGCAATCTGGAAATCGTTATTATCACATTTAACTGTAGAAACTTTTCCAACTGTATAATTGTATAATTTTATTTAATTTCCCAGGCAATCCTTTCTTGCTCAAAGGATTGGTCCAAAAGGTCATCCATCAAAATCCATATTTCATTCCAATTTAAATGAAAGACAATTATTCTGTTTTCATAGCAAACCAATCTTGAGATATCACCATTTTAATTTGGATTGACCTTTACTTTTTCCACGTTTATTGCTAGATTTCATTTATTGGGATTAATGGGGTGTTAATAGTTTGGCTGTTTGCTTCAGTGGGTTTGACTTCTCCATCAATAAACCAGGACCAAATGTTTTGCAATCAGAAATTGCAGGCTTTGAAATTCCATCAACGGACCCAGTAACATTCAAACATGAAATTAATAATATTTTAATTAATATATCCTAGATGTAAGGACAGAAACTGTTGAAATTTACTTCTGCGCTGTGATCAGATTTCCTTGTACCAGGGACTAGCTTCTGCATTCAGTTAACACATACTGCTATTTCACACCCACTGTCACCTGCAACCATATATCGTAAGAGCCCTGACCTCAGGGACAGGAATCTGCAACATAAACCAATTTTGAGGAATAATCATAGCCTATTTCTTTCCTGTGGCAGATTCTGCCCGATTCTGTCTTTATTCATTGGACTTCTGCGACCATTGACTTATTCTTAGGAACAACAACTGTGGAACAGAAACTCAGTCGCCTTGGCTACAATACACAAAGGAACTGCTGGACCCTGATATTGCTAACTTCCAAAAGATTCCAGGATTTTTTGTCTGATTTAAGAACTGCCTTCCACAGGTTCTTTCATTTAGAGCAGAAATAAGAACATCAAAATTAAGTGGAAGATTCACTCTTTATCTTACACAGGCAACAACAAAGGAGGCTATGCAAGCCCATTAAGTCCATGATGGCTCTTTGGGAGAAATCCCATTCCACCTCTCCTTATTGTGCTATACCCCAGCAATTTATTCTCTCTCATACATGCCCAGCAACTCTCCTTTGATTCTTTTTGCCACCAGCCTCCATTAACTCATATTTACTGTATCCAATTAAGCTGCCAGCATGCTACTGACAAGAACACCTGGAGGAAAGCCATGAGATCATGAAGAACATTCATATACTGCACACCTCAACTACGACTAGAGGCTGGGATTAAATCCAGACCCTTGGAGCATTGGGGCAACAGCACTAATAGTTGCACCAATTGCCACCTCAATCGGAGGCTATGAAAATGTGGACATCAAAAAATCCAGACTTCTTTGGAATATCGCATTAGTTCAAAGGTTTTTATTCTATATTATGAATGCATTACCAGCTGTAATCTGGTGGGAAGCATTTTGCACTCTGAAGCAGATGGCTGCTAGTTCAAGTCTCACTTGTTAAGAGCAATTGACATGTTTAAGAAGGAACTGCAGATGCTGGAAAATCGAAGGTAGACAAAAGTGCTGGAGAAACTCAGCGGGTGTGGCAGCATCTATGGAGCGAAGGAAATAGGCAACGTTTCGGCCCGAAACATTGCCTATTTCCTTCGCTCCATAGATGCTGCCGCACCCGCTGAGTTTCTCCAGCAATTTTGTCTACCTTCCTCGAATCCATCTTGGCCCATTGCCTAAATTTCCATGGACAATTCCATGTTGTATTACTACTGTTCATTTTGAACAGTTTAACCAAATCTATCAGCCCCAATCATGGTAGAATTTATGTAAGAGCAGTTACAACCATAGAACTATGATTTGTCCAAAGTAAATAACACACATTTTCTAAATCTCTGCTTTTAGCAAATTGATTTAAGTCTTGGTATTATACAAAATCTGAAGATAGAACAATAAAAAAGTACATATAGAAATAAAATAAATTCCAGTTGTTGTAACTGAGAGAAACTTCAAAAGAACATTTCATACACTGTGTCATGAACCGCTAACATTTTATATTCTAAACTTGCACACGCTTTGCTTATCTCCAGTGCCCATTGCTAGAATATTCTTTTTAGAACAGTAATTTTGCAGGGCACATTGTAATTTTTTTTAAATGGTATTAACATTGGTTTATTGTCGATGGTTGTACTGTGATACAGTGAAAAAAACAGTTTTGCATGCAATCCAGGCAGATCATACCATACATAAACTCAATCATACACGAGTCATTGAGCATCGTCACGGAGAAAATAAACAAAATATATAGAATATAGTACAATACAATATACAATACGGTTTTATTCGTCACATTGCACATAAAGTGCAAGTGAAATGAATTTGCCAGCAGCGGTACAATGATAAAGAACACCCAAAACACACAAAAAAATTAACACAAACATCCACCACAGCATTCATAACTGTGGTGCAAGGCACAAATATTGGTCAGTCCTCCTCCATTTTCCCATTCCATTTTCCATTTTCCCCCGTGGTCAGGACCTCAACCCTCCGCAGCCGTCGCTGCGGGCGTCCAGATGTACAGACAGGTAAAAGTCCAGGTAAGTCCAGAGTCGGCTCTTCCCCACCGGAGACCGCGGCTTCGGGTTGGTGTAGGCCGCAGGCCAGCGGTCGAAGATTTAAAGTTCCCGCCGTGCCGCAGCCAGAAGCACCGCAGACCGCAGGGTCGGCGGTCGAAGCTCCCCTCCAGGGGTGATGGTAAGTCCATGCCGGGCCCGCGGTAGAAGTAGGCCGTGGGCCGCCGGTCAGATCTTCTTCTCCTCCCGGGTCCCCCACGAGGGATCCCAGGCTGCGGACGCCGCGCCAGCTGGAGCCCTGCGGACCACGGCTTCAGGTTGCCGGCTGCCGCGGGCCAGCGAAACGGAGCACTCCCCTCCGGCGAGCCCCGGCGAGGGCACGCCCGCTCCACGCCGAGAGTCCGCGCTGTGCCCGCCGCTGAAGCCCCGGGCGCGTCTCCGGGAAAGGCCGCCCAATCCTCAATCTTAGGCCACGGGGGAGGCGACATGGAAAAAGTCGTCTCTCCGTGGAGGAGGCGACCGAAACGGTTTCCCCCTTACCCCCCCACACCACCCCCCCACACAAGACACACAAAGAAACATTAAAAATATACATTAAAACACACAAAAAAAATTTAAAAAGTTGAAAAGACTAACACGCTGCTGACAGGGCTGCCGGCTTGCAGCGCCCACACTGACAGTGTAACAACTACAGAGAAAGTGCAGATTTGTTTTAAAGTGCAAGGGCAGTGAAGTGGATTGGAACATCAGGAATATATCGTAAGCATAAGAGCAACCCTTTCAAGAATGTCATTACAGCAGGGAAGAAGCTCTACTTGAATTTGGTGGCATGTGCTTTCAAGTTTTTATATCTTCTTCCTGATAGGAGTGGGAAGAAAAGAGAATGACTGGGGTGTGCGTGTTCCTATCACTAAATCATTTTGTTAAAAAATCTTACACTGCACAAATTAGGTGTGTGACACACACAAACTAATTATGGTCCAAAGTTCGACTTCATGAAGTTGCTGACAACTTTTTTCAGTTGGTCGACTTAAAAACAAATCTAAGCACATTGTTCAATGCAGCACGGAGAATGCGTGTATTGATGATCTTGCCATCTTTCTGATGAGATGATAAACTAACGTTCTGTCATATTCAGCACAATTCAAAAAGGGACCTCTTGCAACTGTCCTGATTGTCCTTCAACCCTCAAATTAAATATCATCCTGTTATCTTGCACTAAATGCTGTATACTTTATCCTTTATGTGTGCATTGTGGACAGCTTGATTGTAATCATTGATAGTCTCTTCTTTGACTGGATAGCATGCAAACAAAAGCTTTTCACTGTACCTCAGTACATGCAAACAATAATAAACTAAACTAAGCTACATCAAATTCATGATAAGACTCTGATGTTTAGTTTAGTTTAGAGAAACAAACCCTTCGGCCCATCAAGTCCATGCGGACCATTGATCACCCGTACTCCAGTTTTATAGTATCCCACTTCCGCATCCTACTCACCAGGGACAATTTACAGAAGCCAATTAACCTACAAACCTGCACATCTTTGGAATGTGGGAGGAAACTGGAGCACACGGAAAAAACCCACGGGGTCACAGGGAGAACCTGCAAACTCCACACAGACAGCACCCGTAGTCAGGATCGAATCCGAGTCTCTGGTGCTGTGAGGCAGCAGCTCTACTGCTGTGCCACCCATATCTGTATCTGACTTTGTAAGCAATTGTCAATGATGATAAATAGCAAATGGAAACAAACAGCATCACATACCACTCTCTAGTTCATGCTTAGCCTAGATCATACAAAAGAAGAAGAAGAAGCATGTGTTGACAAGCCCTGGAATTTGTGTGCATAATATAGGTTGCTTCCGCAGTCCTGAGACCATCTGAAAGTGTTGAAAATATCACCATTGTGAGATCTGTTTCAGTGAATGTTGTGATCCACAGACATAACTTCACAAAAGCCAGGGAGTTTCTGAGTTCATGAGTGAACTTCCCCATCACCCAACACTGCAGATGACCAGCCACTGGAAGTTGTGAGTTCTTACTCTCCCCAAGTGTCTGTCATGTTTGACCACAGAGGTATAGGAAATTAATTTCAAAATGGCTCAACATTATCTGAAGGCTTTGGAGCTATTTCTAAGAGGCTTCATAATGTACGACATGAATACAGATACACCTTTTCTTGCAGACCGCAAGTTGCCGAATGATATCACAGACACACTGCCATTAGAGTCATAGAGTGATACAGTGTGGAAACAGGCCCTTCAGCCCAACTTGCCCACACAATTGATACCACAAATATACGCAACTTTAAAAAAAAAATCATTTGGGTTTGCCCACTTTCCCCAATAAAACCTTCTCTGACTGGGTATAAAATTATGCCTATTGAAAATAATTTCCTGGATACAAACATTTATCTTGCTACTATGAGAAGTGATTGTCTTATTTCAGCCCTAAAGGGCCTGACCCACTTTCACGACCTAATTCACGACCTCTGCCGAGTTTGCCCTTGACTCAATCTCGCAGCATGGTCGTCACAAGGTTGTAGGAGGTCGTAGGTAGGTCGTGATGCTAGTCGTAGGTACTCGTGGCATCAAGTAGGTCGGGGCGATTTTTCAACATAATGAAAAATGTCCACGAGTAAAAAAAGGTCGTGAATTAGGTCGTGAAAGTGGGACAGGCCCTTTACCCTGTAATCTGCAGGCACTTCACTTAATTAGCATATGCTTGCAATGATAGCAAGCGGGTTTAACATCCTAGAGTCTGGTACCGTACAATATACACAGCATACAAATCAGATTAAAAACCACTCAACCCAGATTGTGCTTTAATAATTTAAAAAATAGGAAAATGAAATAAACAGCACTCCATTCTTCCCACGGAGCAGATGCTGTTTATTTCATTTTGTTATTTTGATGAACGACATCTCACACACACATCAGAAAACAATATTTTTTTTTAAAGATTGCCCTGTAACCAGGCGATGACCTTTCACCACTTCAAGGCATAATCCATTCTGTCATAGCTATTAAATCCCTTTACATCCTAGAAGATGATCAAGTGTCCAGCTGCTGCTACACTAGCTTTTGCATCTTGCACATTCAATAGCAGCTTGTGTTGCTACTGCAGAGTTTACTTACTAAATATGACGCAGATGTAGGCCATTCTGCCCATTGCGTTAATGTTACCTTCCAAAAGCAATACTAGCAGTCCTATTCTCCCCTCCTGATTTTCTGCTAAACCAGCTACTCATTCTCCTTCATGCCCACCAACTCCACTCTATTTTGCCACTTACCTCTACAAACTTAAAATTTACAGCAGTCAATTTGATTATCAGCATGTCTTTGTGGGAAAAAAAACTGGATTACCCCTGAGGAAATTCATGCAGTCGTTGGGAAGTCATATACATTTCACATAGAAAGCATTTTACGTCTGAACTTAGCCAGTACTCCTGAAATTGTGAAACAACTCCACACAGCTGAACACTTTAGATTCAGATTTAGATGTCTAATGTCAGATTGCAATGAAATTCCTTGTTCACATGAAGCTCATGTAGTAAACAGTATACTTACAATAATGATAAATACAACAATAAATACGACGAGAGCGAATCCACAGAATAATGCAAGATTGTAATGAAAAATCCAAGTCATGAAAAAGAAAATTCAAGTACAGTAAAAGAATAATTGGATGAGATGGAGTTGAGAGTAAGAGTGTCTGGCAGCACATCCAGCAATGAGGCGTGAAAGAGGTGACTGGTTCAGGAGGTGAATTACAGTGGACGACTGGACTATCAAGCTCCCTGTATCTTCTCCAAGAAAGTAGAGAGGAAAGCAAGTGGCCTGGGTAGCAGTCTTCCTTGACAATACTTCCAGCCTTCCTGGTGCAATGCACAATGAAGATGGACAGGATGGAATGAAGTGACAGACTTGTGATGGATTGGACATTGTTCACCATGCTCTGCAGATTCAGGCAGCTAAGAGCTGAGCAATTGTCATGCCAGGCTGAGATGCATCCCATCAGAATACTTTCTGAAGAGGTTCAAGAAAATGCCGCAAAGATCCTCTCAATCGCCCGAGAAAGTAAATATACTGTTGAGCCTTTTTGATTGTTGCATCAGTGTGAAGGAAGCAGGTTACGTTACTGGTGATGTGGGTGCCTAAGAACTTGACGTTTTTGACCATATCTACAGTAGCTTCATCGATGAGGGCAAAGTTGTGTTTCTTGCAGTCCGTCCCCCACAGCCACCCCTTCTTCCTCAGGTCAACAACTAACTCGTTCATGCTGCTGAAACTCCAGAAGGTTCTGTGCTTGGTCACAATCATGGGTGTACAAGGAGTAGAGCAAGGGACTGAGCACACATCCCTGAGGGTGAAGGAAATTCTACAACCAATTCTAATCAACTGAGATCTGCTAGTCAAGAAATCCTTCAGCCAGCTACAGATGCAGACCAAGTCCGAGGTCCAGAAGTTCAGGAATGAGCTTGAGAGGTATTATGGTGTTGGAGCTATAGTCATTGAATATCAGACAAAAGGAACTGCAGATCCAGGTTTACAAAAAAGACACAAAGTGCTGGGGTAATCTCAGTGGGTCAGACAACATCTCTGGAGAACATGGTTGGCCGATGTATTGGGTCAGGATCCTTCTTTGGATTCATCAAGGAGCAGCAGAGCAACAGGGATCACAGAGGGGTAGCAGTGACAGAGGGTCACACAGAACTCTCGTTGGAGAGAGGACGAGAACTTCTTCAAGGTAGGCATATCTTAAGGAGATGTTATTGTGGAGCAGTAAAATGTAGAAACAAGGAACTGCATATGCTGGTTTATAAAAAAGGACACACAATGCTGGAGTATGAAAATATAGAGTCTTATCTTGTCCTTAAAGATCCGTTGTCTTGGAATAAGGCAGCAGGCTCATCTCTACTGATACTAAAGGGCCTGTCCCACTGTACGAGGTAATTCAAGAGCTCTACCGAGTTTAAAAAAAAAATCAAACTCGTGGTAAGCACATAGAATGTACGCAGCGGGTACTTCGGAGCTCGGGACGTCTCTTAACGGCTCATAACACTAACAGCAGGTACTCAGGAAACGCGGTAAGCTCGTGAAGACTCATGAAGATTTTTCAACGTTGAAAAATGTCCACGAGAGCCCCGAGTACCTACGAGCGGCTATTACCTTAATTCTCCGAGTTCGAATCAGGGGAAACTCAGGAGAACTCTTGAATTACCTCATACAGTGGGACAGGCCCTTTACAAACCCTGAGAACATTGGAAGTCTTTCAGGAACCCCTGCAGTAACTATTGGGAAACTAACGAGACGCGCTGAATATATAGAGCAGAAATTTTCAAACAAATATAGATTCAGAAAGCCGAGTGATGGCTTCATTGTTTTCCAGTGTGTGATGAAATAAAGAGCCAAAGAGATAAAACTGAGCAGGATAGCAACAGAGTGCATTTAAGTACAAACACAGGGGAATCACAAGTCAAGAGAAGAGACAAACCTTACCCACGAAAAGTATCAAGGGAACGTAATCGCCGAGATTTGGGTTTTGTGGCCTTGGCCGAGGCATCAGCATTACTTACAGGAGCAAGTTCCTGAAATGGAGAACATAAATTTAATTAAGCATTTCCCAAAGGGTTGGTTGGAGGCTAAAGAAGACAAAAAAGGTTGAGAAGGCCAAAGCCATAGATATTGTCTCTGGGCTTCAGCAAGGTGTTTGATAAGGTTTTGCATGATAGGCTGCTTTGGAGTGTTAATCATTTCTCACGTTGCAATGGAAGTGCGCCCTTGTTGAGGCTATTAAATTAAATAAATGGGTAGGATTATTGCACAATAGTTGGCATGGGCATAGCGGCGGTCCACAGGGCCTCATTCTCTGGGTATGGTTGTGTGACTCTAGCACTTTATATGCAATTGTTACAGAAAAGGTGTAAATGTAAATTGATCGGATTTACAACATGCAAGACAGGCAGTGACTGCCCAGTACCAGTAATAAATGATGTCCTGAGTTATAACAGCTGCCCCAATTCTAATCTCCTCTGGATGAAATATTGATACCAAGTGCAAGTACAGTTGACCAACTGTGTACCAATTTCTATAATTCTATACATTTGAGGAGATTAATTGGAAAGGTCAGGAACATGGATAAAGTGGAAGATCAATCATGATCATTCTAAATGGCTGACCAGGATCAATGGGCTGAATGGCTACTTCTGCTTCTTGGTCAGAGAAGTTTAAGGAGACCAAAACTGTTTTTGTCCCAACATGATGAATGCTAACCTGCAATGATCCCCAGCAGTGCCTCAACTTTAAAATTGTCATCCTGGCTTTGAAATGCCTCAATGATTTCTCCTCTTCGAATCTCTGTAGTTTCTCTCAGACCGACAACCCTCCAAGACATCCCCCTCAATTCTGTCCTCTTATTTTTACCTTGAAAACATTTTATTTTTGCTGCCGAGTCTTCTGGTATCTTTCCTCTGGAATTGCTTCCCAAACAAATTCTGGTTCCTTTTCCTGCTTAAGGAACTAAGATTTTGATCGAAGGTAGACACAAAGTGGTACCTCAGCGGGCCAGGCTGCATCTCTGGAGATAAGGAATGGGTGACGTTTCGGGTTGAGATTCGAGTCGTGACCCTTCTTCAGACTTTGATCACTGGTTTTAGTCACTTAGCCTCAATAGTCTTGTTTTCAAAGTCTCCAGTGAAGCATGTTGGGTTAATTTGCTACATTAAAGATACTGTATTAATGGAAATTGTTGATGTTGTCATACATCAAGCACAATTCTCCAGATCCCGTTTTGGCATAGATGTTTATACACAAATGTGTCCGGCCACAGAATGCAGCAGTCGTTGATTTGATTTGGATGTATACTGCCCTGGGCTAAACATTCAGTCTGACACAGATCAGATTACCAAGCTAAACAGAGCCGGTATCTGCTTGCAGTCTAATTTTCTTTGATAGATCTTTTTGTCATTAGGATTTGTCAGGCCAGAGATAACCCAAGCTAAGCAAAGGACAGTGCTCTGTGGCTGCAAGCTACATGTTCAGACTGAGGATATGGGCACGGTGGAGCCATTCTTAAAGAGGCAGACCTCTTTGTGGTAGCACCATGCCCACTGTCGGTTTAAGGGAACAGCAAATACAAATCAGCAGTTTGCTTTTAACATGGTGAGTGTACCACAGGAGATCATAATCTAACAATCAGAAACTTATCTGATGACAAGAAGCAACTCTTTACATAATGTGTTTGGGGCCCTCTCGTTCTATAAACTGTTGCAGCTGGGATGTCCAATAGAGCATTTCAAAATTGTAATTGATACATTTTTAAGGGCATAATTGGACAATTCCCCCAATGAAACCACTGCACCCTACATTTTGGCTATCATTATCAGGAGAGAAATCCCAGGCAATTTTATATGCTCTGGATACAACGTAAGTAAAGGACTTGAACGCAGAATGACAGAATGAGTACGGAAGGTCTCACTCTGTCTATCGACTCTATACCAGGTGTATGAAGCAGCAATCCAGCTTGACCCACTCTCCCGCCCACTTACTGAAGAAGGGTCTCAACACGAAACGTCGCCTATTCCTTCTCTCCATAGATGCTGCCTCACCCGCTGAGTTCCTCCAGCATTTTTGTCTGCCTTCGATTTTTCCAACATCTGCAGTTCTTTCTTAATAATTTCTATCTCTTATAAATACAGTATTTCTTCCCATAAGTATTGTATTGCAGTGTCTTAGGAATTAGCATTCATTTTAATATGGGAATTTCCATTCCCCAAACATGAGGTATATCATTTCCACAAATTACGAAAATTCCTTCAATTTTGACATTCATCTTTCTATCTCCAACCAGACTCATAACCATGAGCAAGAATGTATTCACTTTATCATATGTGTAAAATCGATTTCTATGACTAAAGACCTTCCATGTATCAGTTTATTCACTCATCACTGTTCCTACTCTCTCCCTCTGATATTTCATCCACTATCATTGTGATAACCAAAGCTAAGCATTTACTATATCCTCTATTATTGTCATTTAAGGTGTCATATTCAAGTTGAATCTTATCAGCTTGTCACTTCTCACTATACTGCTCACTTTACAATCTTTATACTACTTCTTTATCCTTCCCATTTTTGCTCTGTGCATCTTGAATTGCCGCTACTATTTTTGCTTTTACATTGATGTATAATTGTCCCACCAATGTCAAGGGTCTTGATGATATTAAAGCTGAAGTTTTGCATTTGTATCTGAGAGATTTAAAATCCATCAATTACTTTCATACAAATTCCGAGTGCAGCCTACGGTTTGGGCAGCTGGTGAATTCTCTCATAGAGTTCCAGTCAAATCCTTCCTTACCTCTTCAATTCATTTTGTTATAGCCTGACCCCCTGATTTGTGATCCTCCTGCTTCCTCTTCAAACCCAATATTGATATTCAATCATGTTACATACCAGACTGCCTGCTATTTTCTGTCATTACTCATGTAAAATTAAGATCATCTGCTGCCTTGTTGGCTCGTGCTCCTTCAGGAAAGCAATCAGTAAATTTGACCATTTCCGACTGCTACCACTGTTTCTTCCCCAAAATGCATTTAAAACTCCCATTATTATTCTCCCTGATAGTTCTTTCTTTTCTTCATATCATATTCCTATGGCAAACCATTCCTGTCCACTCATGCTATTTTAAAGGTGTTATGATTAATAGTAAGATTAAATGAGAACTTACCAGTTTGAAGTTTGATCTTTATTTTATGAGGAGTTACGTCGAGGGATTACATGAAGACCCCGCCAGCACGCATGCGCGACATTCTTCAAAGCAGCGGTGTGGAATCACAGTAATAGTAATGAAATAAACATAGTAAGATAAGAAGAACTAGGATACCAGCTGACCTTTACAAGAGGGTGGGCGTGGAGGGCACGTAATCCCTCGACGTAACTCCTCATAAAATAAAGATCAAACTTCAAACTGGCAAGTTCTCGTTTAATCTTACTATTTTACTTCGGAGTCACGTGAGTGACTACGTGGAGATTTTAAAGATCTGTGATTTCATGCCGTGGAAAAAGTCCATGCCTCACTCACTGCCAAAGTCATCCAAGGGAGGAAGTATGTTATCGTAATTAAACATGAATCAATTTTTCAAACAATAACGATTTATTTATTTATTTTTTAACAAAGAAAATAATGCTCCCTCGGGCTAAATTATATTGCAGAACTTAAAATTCTTTCTGCAAACACTGCAGGTTTGGCGATCGGCTTATTATAAAATATTTGGAAAGTCTTTTCCGTAGACCATCCCGCTGTCGCCAGGATATGGTCCATTGGTACATCCATATTTCTTGCCGCCGATGTTGCTGCTGCCCTGGTGGAGTGAGATTTTAAAATGTCAGTATCCACCCCAGCAGCCCCCAGAACCTGTCTGAGCCACCTTGAGATGCTCTGTACTGACACCCGTCCATGACGCTGTTTGAAACTAACCCATAATGCCATTTCGCTACCTCTTAAGGATTTTGTTGTCCTAAGATAAAGCAGTAGGTGTGTCATGACACACAAACGGGGGTCAGGTGGGTATGCCCGGAATTCCAAACCCAGTCCCGAAGTTCCCGGTCTATTCTGTTTAACCAACTCCAAGATCCGGAAGGTTATCTTGTCAGTTGATGATTTCATATTGTCCAATCTTAATTTGTATAGGGACTGGACCCTTTGAGCTGAGACCAAAGCCATCAGCATTACTGTTTTTAGTGTGAGCTGTTCCAGGGACAGGGACATTGCTGGTGACCAACCCCTTAGCAATGTCAGTACAACACTGATGTCCCAGATCTGGGTGTACCTTGGTCTGGGGGGATTGGTGTTGTAGATACCCCTCATTAGTTTGGCAACTAGAGGGTGGGATCCCATGGACTGCTGTCCCGGTGCCTGCCATAAATATGCTGACAGAGCACTCCTAGCACTGTTAATTGTGCTGTAACTCAGTCCTTCATCAAAGTGAAGGCTGGATAGGAACTCCAGGACATTGGTAATTGTAGCTGATTTGTATGCTACCCCAGTCCTTGAGCAGTACGCTTCCCACTTCCGAATTCTGGAGAGGTACTGCTTCTTAGTCGATTCTCGGTAGGCCGCCGTGATCATGTTCATGGTCCTGTCCGATAATCCCAGATCCAAAAGAGGTCTTTTTAAATTCTGCAAGCCAACAGATTTATCCTGTCATGGCATGGATGACTTTCGCCCTTAACAGGATGGATCAAGAGATCTGGTCTTTTGGGAATGGTCATGAGTGGTTCAGAGACCATGTCGAGGACCACAGGGAACCATGGCTGTGTAGGCCAATCGGGTACTACCAAAATACCTGAAGCTGAGTCCATTTGTATTTTGCGTAGGACCCGACTGATGAGGCAGAAGGGGGGAAAGGCATAGAAAACTATTTTCCCCAATTCAGCGAAAACGCGTCCATCGCTGCTGCCTCAGGGTCTGGTTCCCAAGGGACATATGTTGGTAACTGGTGACTGGATGCAAAGAGATCGATATCAGGTGTACCATACCGCATTGTAATATCAGCAAATACTTTGTGGTTCAACATCCATTCGGTGTTGTCATTAAATTTTCGTGACCTGGTGTCTGCCACTGTATTGAGCTTACCTGGTAGGTAAGTTGCTGATAGCCAAATATGTCTGTCGACACACCATTGCCAAATTGTGCTGACCAAATCGTCACACGATATCGATTTTATTCCACCCATATGATTAACATAAGCCACCACTGTGATAGTGTCAATTTGTAGGCGGACATGCAAATGGTGCATAGCTGAACAGTAAGCTTTTAGCCCATAAAACGCACCCAACATTTCTAAGTAATTTATACCCAGTCTCTGTTGTAGTGATGACTCTTGTATGTTCCATCTACCACCAGTACTAGATATAGTGTTAGTTGCTCCCCAGCCCTGAGCACTGGCATCCGTTTGTAATGTGAATGATGGGTTACTAATAACAATGGGGCTGGAACTATGCCAAATGTTTTCTCTCCACCATTGTAACTCCGAAATTGCCTTGGCTGGTAATTGCATTGCCCGATCAAAATGACCTTTATGTTGTTTTAGCGTTTGCACCTTTTCCCTTTGTAAATTTTGGTAATGCAAAGGTCCAAACTGAGTAGCTGGAAATGCTGCTACTAATTTCCCAATTACTTTTGCCACCTGTCGAATAGATGGTTGATTAGTAACAATCAATTTGTTGCAGACTTCCACCAAATCTGCTGCTTTGTCCTTTGGCAATGTTACAGACATGTGGACAGAGTTAATTGTGAATCCCAGATAGTCCCCCATGCTTCCCAAAACAAGTGTAACCTTCCGCCTGTTAGTACAGGACCTACACCTTTTATGTTCTGGAAGGAACCAGACCCACCTACGTCCATGGTTACCGGTGGTAAGTTCATTTCTTCGGCCACTGTCTCTTCACTTGTTGAGGCGCCGGAGTGTGGGGTTGGCGCATCTTCCATGAGGGCCGCTCTGGGCCTTGGCCTAAAAAAGACCTTCGTGGTTGATGTGCGACCCTCATGCTTTCACCAGCACCCTGGTGTTGATGCCTGCTGGTGGATGCATAGGGGTGCTGCCGCCTGGGGTGTGTGGTTTTGCTCGTTCCTGCAGCTGCCCTCATAAGCCCAACGGCTTTAGACTCTTCGTCCAGTTCTTTTACTTGTTTGGACAAGTCTTTCCCAAACAGCATTATTTGTGGCTGTGCAGTTGCAGTTTTGCACAACCCTGCGAATTTGGGGTTGAGGGCAGGTTTGATGGCGTTTTTCCGCAGGCAGTTTATTTCATACTGTGTATTACACAGTAGGGCCAGTGTGTCCTGCTGGTTATCCCTCATTTCGACCCCATCAACAGAACGAGCATAGGATGTTATAGCTGAAGTCAGAAGTTTTAATATTTTCTGAAGCTTCACCTCCTGGGCCCTTATGCCCAGCCCAATGTACCCCCAGATTTGGCTGTTGACGGCGGGTACATTTAGCGAGATGCAGTTCTCCGGAGGTATATATTTTTCCATAGTTTCATTGACAAGCTGTTCCTGTAGAGGGTGGAAGGACAGGTAGTCTATACTGGCCGCCAGTTTGGTCTGCAATGGTTGTCCCGCTTGCGGTGGTACCCCAAACATGTTGACCACTCCTAGCAGCTCTTCCTGGTCCTGCACCCCCAGCACACTGCTGGTATCTTCAGCCATGATCCCTCTTCCAGGCCAGCCCAGCCCTGGCCCCCAACGCTCCCCTCTGTCGAGGGAGATACGATGGACAGCGCCGAATACGGTGCTGTTGTGGGTGTGCGAGCACTCCCATGGAGAGCTTGCTCCATCTCCCGGAGCAAGTCTCGCTGGAGCATCTGCTCCATCAACCGCTCCATGCGGGATAGACGGCCACCTTTGCTGCTCTCAGGCAGCGCGTCCTCCTGACCGGACTCGTCCGAGTCTATCGGCCGGACCGACTTCTGCTTCGCCTTGCCTCCAACCCGCTACGTTGGTTCCAGCTGAGCAGCTTGCGGCGTTGGGCTTGGCTGCGCAGTGTTACAGTCGGTGACTGTGGACCGCAGGGAATGCGGTCCCGGTGCCGTCGGTCGCCCCCCACTGCCGGAACCTTCCTGGTCCACCACAGGTGTACGGGACGCGACTTTCTTTCTTTTTCTTCCCTTGTCCATATCTGCTAAAATTCAAACACAACAAGGGTTCCAAATAACGACCTCAGAGTAAGATTACCTTACCTGCCGGTCCCGTTTTAAACCTTGCCGCGGGAGAGCTCTTCCCCCGCCCGTCGCGTTGCACTGCGTGAGATGCTATGTCGCGCATGCGTGCTGGCGGGGTCTTCACGTAGTCACTCACGTGACTCCGAAGTAAAATGGCACTGTGGGGTTGCAGTGTGTTTAACAATTCAACTTGCTCCAGATCAACCTCTTTCTATTTGAGGAACAGTAGAAGTGTTTGTGCCTGAAGCTTATTTCACCTTCCTTACAGTTCAAACTTAAAGCAATCACAAGGTCAAGCACTGGCAAATATGATGATTGAGTACGTGGGTCACAGGGCAGCTCTCCTATTTACAAAACCTTCTCTTGCTCAATCACCATACTCTTTTTTGGACAGCTGTACCACCAACACCACAGAATCGTTCAATCAATAATCTCTGATCAATATATGATCACCATCTTATTCATTAATATTTTAAGCAGGATTTTTGTGTGTAAGAAAATCAATGCACTAGTGAATTGACAACTTTTGTATCTGCTTAGAGGGAATTCCAGGGTCTCATGGTGATCGAACGCGGCCACACTCAGGGGGAGTGTAGTGCAAGATTCAGGGACCAGGGGACAAGCGGCAAGGGTTCCTCGCCAGGTGCATTCATTCACCTTTCTATTTAAAGATTTAAGGGAACTGGCTACTTTACCTAAGAGTCACATTTGTAGGCACTGTTCATTCATCTTTCACTTGGTTTATTACTATTTGAACAGTAAATCCAATGGAGAAAGCTTTCGGGCAATCCAGTTAGAGAATAGCAAAAGGAGGAATTAGACAATTTGAAAACACAATGAGACTATAAAGGAGAAGCAATGAGGAAGATGAGAACTGATTGATTGATTAACATGGGCCAGAGACCTGACATCCAAAGAAATGTCTGAAGAAGGGTCTTGACCCGAAACATCACCCATTCTTTTTCTCCAGAGATGCTGCCTGTCCCGCTGAGTTACTCCAGCATGTTGTGTTTACCTTCAATGTTATTAGAAAGATGGATTAGGGAATAGAGCCAAATCCTGCAGCAAAAAACCAGAGATCCCATTTTTGTTTAATCTTAAGAAAATGGGATGGATATTCAATTTCAAAAATAGATACAAACTCTGCTAATTTAGACAACTTGTGACTTGAAGAGCATTGGTAATTACTTGACTAGTAATTAGTATCAGTCAACTGCATTGGCTTTGCTGTGTGTGTGTTACTGGATGGGATCCAGGGGGCTAAATCAGTGGTAGACTGCAAGCATCGAATGACATTACTATATTGTGCTTTCCTTGATTTAGTTGTAAACTGGGCAAAATGAGGCTAACCACAATGACTAAAAACATACTTAGGCAAATTACACTGAGATCTTCCATGCACTAGTGTACTGGGATTTTTTTTTAAAATGTCCTCATAAACAATGTGAACTGCACGGCAGGAGTAGGTGAAGAAGAGCCAGCACCTTCATAACCTAAAGACCCTGACTCTGCCTAGGCTGAAACAGCAACTCTCTTCATCCCTGCGATTACTTTGCTTGAAGATAAGAATTCAAGTTCTTTACTGCTGGTAGATTTCAACCAGCATGCTGTTAGGGTAGACAAAAGTGCTGGAGAAACTCAGCGGGTGAGGCAGCATCTATGGAGCGAAAGAAATAGGCAACGTTTCGGGCCGAAACCCTTCTTCAGACTATTAGGGTGCTGCCCGCTGTGTACATCATGTCTCAATGTCCACTGAGGACCACTAATCCCCATGAGTCATTTGCTATATGGAGACAAATCTCACCCCACGAACCCCCTCGCGTTGAAGTGCAGTCCCAGATACAAAATGGTGCTAGTGTGACTTTGCTTCTAACAAACTTAATGCATGATTTTATTTTTTTTAAACAGAATTCTAATTGCTAATGCTCACAATGCATTGTAGCACATGCTTGAATATTGCTTCCCCTGTTAACTGGACGGAAACTGCCTCAGATCTACCATCTCTGCACCATCTCCAAATAATATGCTTTAATGCCGAGAACAACTTCTCAACCCTGTGCGTGCTACTTTTCCACACAACATTCAGTACAATAAGAATGCCATAGTGGAGCCAAAAGTAAAATACTTTCTACTCTTCATTATGTGATGTTAATTACTTGCTCATAAGAAGTCCAAACAGCTGGAATAGTTCAGTACTTACAATGCTGATGCTGTGACCCGGTGACCTGAGGAGTTGCTGCACAGACCTCTGAAAGCACTTCATCCTGAAATAAACACAACGCCTGTAAGAATCATTATTTTATTTGCTCGGGATCACATTTTTTTAACATGGCTAGTTGTTTCCCATGAGTTTGTGGATACATGCAGAGAATTTTAAAAAGTCATTAACATAGAAACATAGAAACATAGAAAATAGGTGCAGGAGTAGGCCATTCGGCCCTTCGAGCCTGCACCGCCATTCAATATGATCATGGCTGATTATCCAACTCAGTATCCCGTACCTGCCTTCTCTCCATACCCCCTGATCCCTTTAGCCACAAGGGCCACATCTAACTCCCTCTTAAATATAGCCAATGAACTGGCGTCAACTACCCTCTGTGGCAGAGAGTTCCAGTTAAAAATCAGATAAGATCCCAATAGGCAAAATCAGATGAAGTTGAGTGAAGAAGAGATACAAAGAGCAAGGGGTGGTGGAATGTGCTAATCTGGTGAGCAAGGGGCAGTAAGATTTGTACGTGTGTGTGAAAAAAAGTATTCCTGTGTGGAGTTACATATATTATCCATGATTGTGCAAGAGTTGGTGCCCATTGGTGTCACAAGAATGCAGGAGTGATTGTCTGGTGGGGAAATATATTATGGGTGTGTGTGTGCGCTAATGACGGCTTTGTGAGCAGTGAAACTGTGAATGAGACTCAGTGGCAGGATGCAGAAAACTGATGGAACAGATTTATTGGAGAAATGCAAAATCACCAATGCATAATTTTACAGGTTAGATGGAATGCTCTTGACACCTAAGTAATTGAAGTGCGTTTTTGCCAATAAATTTAATGGCCCCATCAAAATAAACAATTAAAAGATTTAGGAAAATGAAAGGCAAGGTCATTAAATCACCCAGCTAAGTGAATGCTGTATAATCAAGTGGGTTGCAAAATTATACACTATACTGGTTGTTCTAAATGCTGAACACAAAAACAACACTCGAATTGAAACAAAGCAAGGATTTTCAGAACATTTTGTGGCACATGACCTTTGACAAGTAAATTCTTTATAATTTGGCAGTGATTAAAGGAGTGCATTTAAACAGCAGTCATCATATTGTCATTTTGGGGTTAAAGTAAACTACAAGTGCAATACTTTATGAAAATACCGAATGTTACTTATGTGGCTGTTTTTGGCCTGACGCAAGCAAGCTAATGCCAAGCAGTGCAAGGTTCTCTCTTAAAACCTACCAAACTGTATCATGCACATGCCATCCTCTGGATAGCCATTGGCAGGTTCCCTGAGGGAGTCCTTTCAACTATCAAAATACTGTACCAAATATATTTAGTATTCTGACAAAGTGGATTGTCCTAATGCATTATCATATACATTTTCCACTGTTCAAATTGCAGATATCCGCAGTGCAGTCAATCATAGGGATAGCTTCAAATTCCTGGGCGTGCACATCTCTGAAGATCTTTCCTGGTCCGAGAACACTGATGCCATTATTAAGAAAGCACATCAGCGCCTCTACTTCCTGAGAAGATTACGGAGAGTCGGTTTGTCAAGGAGGACCCTCTCTAACTTCTACAGATGCACAGTAGAGAGCATGCTGACCGGTTGCATCGTGGCTTGGTTCGGCAACTTGAGCGCCCTGGAGAGGAAAAGACTACAAAAAGTAGTAAACACTGCCCAGTCCATCATCGGCTCTGACCTCCCTTCCATCGAGGGGATCTATCACAGTCGCTGCCTCAAAAAGGCTGGCAGTATCATCAAGGACCCACACCATCCTGGCCACACACTCATCTCCCTACTACCTTCAGGTAGAAGGTACAGGAGCCTGAAGACTGCAACGACCAGGATCAGGAATAGCTACTTCCCCACAGCCATCAGGCTATTAAACCAGGCTCGGACATAACACTGAACTTTATTAGCCAATACTGTTATTTGCACTTTATCAGTATATTGATTCATGTGTGTATATATTTATAGAATGCCTTGTTGTCAATGCCTACTATGTTCTGTTGTGCTGAAGCAAAGCAAGAATTTCATTGTCCTATCAGGGACACATGACAATAAACTCACTTGACTTGACTTGACTTGCTCTGTAATATAAGAAAGGACTACCTATCACAAAGAGTAGTGCAAGGATAGAAGCTGACATGCCCGTGTGCCTTAATATTTTGACGTGCAGGCATTGTATGCTAACCCTCAACTTCTATGACCAATCTGGAGAAAAGGATTCTCATACTGGCTTAAACCTCTCGTTAAAACAAACACTCTGAATACCAGGCTGCGATGTATTTTAAACCCCACATGCCCACTTTTGGGCTGGATCACGAGGTGAAAAAAATATTAGTTCTGCATGCACAAATGGGAAGAGTAAGTCCAGCTAAGTCTCAGCTTGCTCACTGTGTGGCTGAGACAGCCATAAGTTGTTTGAAATCTACTCTTGTGATTTTGTGATGTGATCAGAGTCATGGGGATATTCTTGCAATTGATACCCTCTTTGTAAACTCAACAAATCCTTCAACTGATTTTATGAAATGTTTAGATAATAGAATATAATTGAACTGTACGCCACTTATTAAGGAATGTTGGGGGAGTGGGGACAACACGAGCGGAAAGCATAATACTTGCTTTGCATTCATTCACATTTCAGGACTTGGATGTCACTGTGAAAGCCAGAATATATTTCACCATCCCTAGCTGCCTTTGAGAAGGTAGTGGTAATCTTCCTGAACCATTGCAATCTCCTAGTGGCCTGGAAATCAGCAAAATGTAGGTTTCACCCATATAATGGATATACTACTTCCATCCCAATTCCCAGTACTATTCAGCCACTCCACTGCTATAGGGAAACAAGACATACTGTATTGGACACGGGAGGGGACTTTGACATTTCCTGTTCAGGTTTTACATTGGTTTCATTGAAAAAGTTTAGTTTATAGATTACCTTATTCTTTCCCTGTAGCTTCCTCAGGGTGGATAGATGGCATTTTTGACATGATTTGAGTTGAACATTTATCCTTTGTTTTTATCACTGTTAATTTATTCCATGATATTGGTTAGTGGTCCACCTTCCCCAAAATAGAATATTGAAGGAAACCCTGCCCCTGGACCATTCATTCAGCACTCCCACGACTATCATGGTTGAACTATTTGATTTGGTGAGGAAGCTTCAGCATCGACCATGGAAATCAACTCGTGCCTGCTGATTGTTTTTGAAAATCAGAAAGCCTACTTTGCAAGCTTCACAATACCCTCTCATAGGTCATTGAATTGTCCAGCATTCATCGTTGCCACTGCAACATCTATAATTCTAAATATGTTTAATCTACAAGGACATGAAAAGTGTTACCTGTACACGTAACCTCCTGTAACATAAATGGAAATCAGTCCAACGATGACAGCAAATATAACAGCGATAGCTGTGGATGAGAAAGGAAGAAAATGTCACTTGCTTTGGTGATGGCAGTCACTTCATTTAGGTAGTAAAATGAAATTGTTTTACTGTTGCACAAGGTTGAGGATGTGCTGTGGGAACAACAATATGCATTTCAACCCTTCCAGCTTATTAAACTATTTAATAACATTATGGCTGATCTGAGACCTAACCATTTCCTTCTCAATGTCGATCCATAGTAAGGAGTATAAAGGGGTATTAAGTTACCCCTTAAAACCTTTAATTAACAAAATCTTCACACACTTCAAATTAATATGGCCTCACAACAATTGAGGATCACTGGAGAATGTTTCAAATTTATATCAATCCGACATGTATAGGTGTTTCCTAAAATTCTTTCTTGGCCCTGGTTCTAATTTTTAGATTATGTCCCATAGTGGAGATACAAGAGGCTAGAAATGCTGAAATCCTGAGCAAAAAAAAACAGCTGGAGGAACTCTAGAGAGAGAATAATCAATTATCAATTGTCGTGTGAACCAGGAACAGAACATTGTTACTTGCTGCAGCTTTGCAAGTAAAACCTCAGAGGGTCAGGCAGCATCTGTGGAGATTTATCTCCCTCTTTCTTGTTGGTTCCCATTAGTATCTTAATATTAAAGCATTTGTTGAAACAGGAGTAGATCTTTTGAGCCTGCTCCTCAGTGTCAATTTTGTGCATTGATCCCATATCCCTTGATTTCTTTAAACATTATCTCTGTGTTGAGATCATTCAATTCACCACTCAATCGACATTGCAGGTAAAACAATCTTAATTTTCTACAATCCCAGGACATTACCTACTACAACCCAATTATCCTTCCAGTAGGTAGACAAAAATGCTGGACAAACTCAGCGGGTGAGGCAGCATCTGTGGAGCGAAGGAAATAGGCAACGTTTCGGGTCGAAACCCTTCTTCAGACTGATGTGAGGGTGGGGGAGGGGGGGGCGGGAGGAAGAAAGGAAGAGGTGGAGCCAGAGGGCTGAGGGAGAGCTGAGAAGGGGAGGAGAAAGTAAGGACTACCTGAAATTAGAGAAGTCAATGTTCATACCACTGGGGTGCAAACTGCCCAAGCGGTTCCAGTAATCCTTCCAGTAATTCTGCGTTCCACAGTATTCAGAGCATCCAAAAGAAGACTTCAGCAGTTCTACCCTGTTGTGTTTTCATTCTCTAGCCGTGAACAGAATCCTCTCTAGCTATTACTCAAATACGTCAAATCCAAACATCGGTCATCCTTTGCACTTCATAGCTGCTGTTAAACCTGTTGTTCATTTTTCATTATGTTTTGTTCTCATTTTACACGGCCACTAAGAGTTGACATAATAAGAACATGAATATATAAAGTCAAAAGGAAAGATGGCTAAACATACACATTCAATGGTAGAAGATGCTAAAACCATTCTAATAATAGCAGAGAATCTGTGAGGGAGGAACTTAAATGAATCACTATCACTTATGGAGAAGTTGAACTAGTTAAACTAATGGGACTACAGTCTGATGAGATTGTATAACCTTCTTCCTAGGATATTTTTTTTAAGGCTACAAAGGAAATGAATGAATTGGTTAGAATTTTCTAAAATTCCCAAGATTCTGGAGAGAAACATTGAACAGAAATCCTTTCATATATAACCTCCACTGATGAAAGAAGAGACGGAGAGAAGGAAACCATAGAACAGTTAGCCCACTGTCTGTTATTGCAAAAATGCTGGAATCCATTATTAAGGACTCTTCTTACATCTGTTCTTATTTCTTGCACACTCACAGATAGTTTTATCCTTGATACACACTATTTAAAAGCTGGTCATTAATCCAAAGATATTTTTGAAGCTAAACTTTAGCTTAAACTTTTACTTTTCGCCTTGTTTCGCCACACTTGATTGGATACTTGAAATATTCTTGGTGTCACATTTTTCATCTATGCACACAATTACCCACTCAGAAGCGCACCATAGTTTTGTACTGATCCCTTCCAACCGATCGTTATAAAATGAATAAGAAGGACAAACTGTGAACAGTTGGATTAAAGTCAATGACCTTAACGTTGCTTTACAAAGTAGCTATCAAGCTTTGGCCTCCAGCTGCCATTTACAATTTTAAGCCATTATTTTACTGACCGAGTAAGCGGAGAGTTTAATCTGCTCGGAAGACTAAAACAGTTTAACCCTTCTGAAGCTTGCAAAAGATATGGGCATGGCTGCTTAGTGCTCAAGAATGGGCGATCGCTTAAAGATTTAAAATATCAGGCCTGATTTACCTTCTATTACATTTACCCCAAACCCCAACAAATTTTAAAATCATTTGTGATGGATTGTTCAATTATTTAAGTAATAATTGCAATCTATAAAAAAAAAAAATTCCTGCATCAATCAACCTTATATAGTATGCTTTATACGCTGTCAACATAATTTCTCAATTTAATCAGGGCTAGTGCGGGACCAAAATAAAAGCTATTAGGTTGGCCCGAATTTTGAGCATTATTGGCAGAACTTAAGGAAGCTGACTCTGCATATAACATATGCACTCAGCCAATGTATTAGTCTATAAGTCACAACTAGGTCTAATTATTCATAATAGCAAAAAAAACTGCAGATGCTGGAAATCCCAAATTTAAAAAAAAATATTCATAAATGTCGGACAGTATCTAGATAGAGAGGAACAGAGCTCAGGCCAATGTGCTTTCATCAAATCTTCATGGCTTATTCTGATAAAAGGTCATTGACCTAAAATATATTAACTACAATTCTCTCTCCACTACAGTTGCTTAACCTGTGAGTATTTAGTGCTTATTCTGTTTTTATTCCTGATAGGCCATACTTAGTCATAGGCAGAAGAAAGACATTAAACACAATCTTCTTCCCATTGTACAAGACATTAAGTAACTATCTTCTCCTTACTCAAGCTAAGTTATACCACAGTTTGTTGGTGATTCTCATCCCTTTGGCTCAACTCATCCATGATGACCAAGTTGCATAACTGGGCTAGTATTATTTGTGTGAACCTGGCTCATATCCTACCAGACCTTTCCTAGCCATGCCCCTGTGCAAATATCTTTCAAATGTCTTAATTGTACCTGTCTCTACCACTTCCTCTAGCAGCTTGTTCCATATGCCCACCACCATCTGTGTGAAAAAGTTGCTAAAGTTCTATCGTATCATATTAGGTCCCTTTTAAATCGTTCCCCTCTCACCTTAAATCTCTACATACAAGTTTTAGAATCCCCTATCCTGGGAGAAGACTGTAGCTATTCACCTTATCTGTGACTATCACGATTTTATATGGCTCCAAAAGGTCGCCCCTCAGCCTCCAGCGCTCCATGGAAAAGGTCCTAGCATATCCAGCCTCTCTTTATAATTCAAACCTTCCAGACCCGGTAATATCATCATTAATTGGTTTTCTACGCCCTTTCCGATTTAGTGACATGCTTCAGATGGCCAGACACTGCACAGTTATCACTATCTTGTACAGCCGTGACAAGACATTCCAACTCCTGTACTCAATGCCCTGATCAATGAAGCCAGGTGTGCTAAACTCCTTCATCAACACTCTGTCAACCTGTATCTCCACTTTCAAGGAACTATGTTCCTATGTTCCTTCAGTATAACACTCTCCAATTTATTGTGTATTGCCTGGTCTACCTTAGCACAATGCAACATCATGCATTGGCCAAGTTGATCAAGATCACATTGTAACATTAGATAACCTTCTTAACTCTCTAGTATGTCACCAATTTTAGTGTCATCCACAAACTTACTAAACGTGCCACCCACATTCTCATCCATTAATATAAATGATGAATAAAAATTGATCCCTCTGGTACACCACTTGTTCCAAACCTCCAGTCTGAGAAGCAACCTCGATCACCACTCTCTGTCTCCTACTTTCAAGCATATTTTGATGGTCTGTACCTTGTGGAAGCTGGCCCCCGTTCCACCTGTTCCTGTACATTAAAGGAAGGGGAGGTGAAGTCTACAGTATTGCAGGAGAAAATATCAATGACCTTCCTACTGCATCAATCATCAGCAATCTGAGATATATGACATTCATTGGCTGGAATACTGCTGATGCTTGTAGGTTGAGAAATACAGTGACCTGGACATATGGATGTCCATGACGTACCACTTTTATCTACAGAAGACATTTTAAAGTAGAATATGTTTCTGGGTTGTTGTTAAACCTGGTTGCTCTATGAGTGATTATGAGTGAAAATGGCATGCGGGCAAATTTAATACATCTTACTGTTCCCTGTGAAACTATTAACCGTTCTAATGAAAGGTCCCCGAATTGAAACAATAACTCTACTTCTCTGTCCATAGATGCTGCCTGACCTGCTGATTGTTTCAGTTTTATTTCAGACTTTCAGCATTTGCAGTTTTGTTTATTTTCAAAGCACATCTTATGTCACAAATAATATTATACAATGCATGAAAATGCTGTATCCCTAACCGATACCAAGACACTCGAAAATGTGCACAAAATTGCTCATCTGTAGATTAACCCAATTTTCAATAATACAATGTCATATTTTTTGTTTACCCTTTGGAATTCATGAACACATTTCCAACCTCAATGGTTTGGCACAAGTATTGGAAATATAGGTATATCAAGTGTTGAACTACTGTGTTTTTTTCCTTTTAACCAAATGTCCTTCACATGCATCACAGAATGTTATTAATAGAAGGCTTGCATTAGCTTTGAATGAATACTCCAATTGCACATCTTCTGAACATTGGAAAATATACAACACTCAGCATTTCCTTAATGTCAACTTTTCAAACTAGTAAAATTTAGAATCAGTATTTTGTTTTTTTTGGTGTATTTTGTTACATATGGCCCCATACAATCAATGTTCTCTGAATTAAAACAACAACATTATTTTTGAGTCTAACCTATTAATTGGTGATACTCCACTAATTAATTATCTTAAGGATAGAATATTTCAAGATGTTCAGATGTTTCTCAACATTCATTGCATACATTGTGCTGAATAAATGGTGTTACAGCATTGAACATGGATACATTTTATTCCTTGGAAATATATGATTTGTCTTTATTAGAACTGGCTTCCCATTCCAAAGACTGTTTTTCCAATTACAAAAATGTCCATCGTCTTTCACAGCTTTCAAACCTCCAAAGCCCTTGTTAAGCAATGAAGTATTATACTGTTGAATTGCAATCAATGTTCTCATGTGAGAATGTTGTAATGTTATGAGTGCAGTTTGAGCATTGTTAGACCCCACAGAGAGCAATGAGATAATCATCAGATAATTATTTGGCTGAGGGATAAATACGCTTTTAAAATCTAAACTTACTATATCTCCTTTGCAACCAAACAAAATGCGTCAAATGCTCTATGCATTGCTCTTCTTTTAAGACTAGTTTTACAACCACAATGACAGTGCATGATTGTTACTGAATTGATTTACTTTCCATTGAAGGCATGTAATAGACCCCAACACGCGATCAGGGAGTTGTAACTTGCAGCTCATTAGCCAGCCGACACTGTTTATTGATCAGAAAACAGATTGTGTTCATGATATTGCAATGAGATATTTTAATTACTGTTGTACATTGCACCCCGACCTCCAGTCCATTAGTTCAGAATTAACCTCCATGCGTGACTTTGAAGCAGTGGAAACCTTGACTAGTCTGCCTTGTATAAGTACCACTGTCATCAATACCAAAAATCAATAGCCAATAGTTGTAGATTCTTACATTCAAAATGCTTCCAATTTTGCTTAGCAAAGACCTCTTAAGCAAATTTCACAAATGCCATTAACTCATCATTGGTTTTGTTTGTACACCAATATCCAATAGTAATATTCATGACATTTGAGGCTGCAAGATCTTGAAGAGAACTATGATTACTGTTGTAACGCTCATTAAATTCAATTAAGTTCAAACCAGATAGATTATGCGATTGGGAAAGAAACTGAAAGTTCATTGTACATGATCGAAATGAGCGGATCAATTTCATCATGGGCATCATAGTGGTTGTGGAGCTGCTTGTTCGGGAACAGGAGAACTTAATACAGCAACAATTATGCCCATTGTAAACCTGCACCTGCAGTTCTTTGTCTATACTCATTGCATCCTGTGTTAGTATTGTTAATGGTATAGGTAATTTATCAGCAAGTTCAAGGCCACATGTCATTACCTTAAACCAATCTGTCTGTGAAGAGCCTAACTTAGCAATGTATTTTTACAATTTAATGGGTGGAAAAGTCATATTAGAGTGACATTTTAACATGTTATTACAAAATATATTAAAAGAATTCCTGTTGCTTTTTATTCCAAGAGATGATCTTTTGACATAAAATATGAATAATCGAGTAGTTGAATAACATATGTAAAAGAAAAACAAGGAATAGGGTTCTAAAATAATCCGATTTGTTTATTTTGGTAAGGAAATTCATAGCTGATAAACTTGATTTAAATCTTTAAGTTGGTACAATGAGGATCAATGGGGGAGAACGGTTGATGTGGTCCACATGATCTCAGCACGGCTTTTTACAAAACCATGCATGCGAAACTCTACACAAAGTGGACTGACAAATGGGAACCAATATTGGTTCTGTGACAGGATGCAGAGAATAATAAAAGCAGAAAAATATTGGAAACACTCAGCAGGTTAAGCAGCATCTGTGGGAAGAGAAACATAGTTGATGATTCAGCTCTGACACAGTTTGTCAGATGTAGATCTCAGAACTGCTGAATGGTTCCATGATGCCTTTTTTAGATTACCAGCATCTGCTTTCCTTTCAGCAAAGGATAATTTAGAATTGATGTTAATTTTGTTTTGTTTTTAATTGGAAATCAGTGGACACAAAACATTCATCTTCGGACATATAGAACCCATTGTCAGCTTATAAATTTACACAGCCAATTTACGCAGATATCCCAATATATTTAGAGTAGGTTTGGTTCACAATATTTACAGGGTCACAGTAAATGAACGTCTGATCCAGTGTGAAGACTCCTGACAGAATGAGCAAATTGAAACAGTGTTGAAAGTTGCTGGATAATGTTAGCCTGAGGAGGACAGAAAAAGACTACATAAAACCAGCCAACAAAGATTTAACATCGGAGTCACGGGAGTGACTAGGTGAAGAAGAGCCCGTCCAGCCGCACACGCGTCATATCGTCAGACGCATAGCGTTCATGACCGTGTGTGGAGGAGCAGGAGCTCCTCCAAGCGGTGAGTAAAGCAAAAAGTCGGAATGTAAGTGCTTTCACTTTCACTTCCAGGAGCGCTTTTTTCTCGTCAGACTTGTTGGTGGACTCCACGCAAGTTCATCATGGAGAAAGGGCGTAAGGGAAAGAGACGCACCACAGGTAAAACCCAAGTTCCTGAGGGTAGTGGGCGTCAGTTAGAGGAGTCAGTGGCAGCGAGGCCATTAACTCCCGTTGCGGTCGATAGTGCCGTTATACCACCGGCGGTGGGGCACAAGGCAGGACAAAAGTCCACACGACCAGCAGACTCCGATGAGTCAGACCCGGAGGAATACCCTCCCCAGTCCGAAAATGTAATGGCTGCTAGGGTCACGAGCTTGGAACTTCTGATGGGGAAAATGATTTATAAAGAACCCCCACAGGAGGATTTCAGTCCGTGTTAGCCTATGGAAGAGGCCAATGACTATAAATTATCTGCTCTCCCATCAGCTCCAGGAATTAACTATGGATGAGACTATTAAAAAATATGAGACCCCGGCAAATTGTGAACTGCTAGCAGTCCCAGCGGTGAATAACTTGATATGGGGTTATTTGAGCATTGGATTACGCTCACAAGAATTGAAATTACAACGAGTGCTGAAATTGCTGGGGTCAGGCATTACGGCGTTTGCCAGGGGGTTGGATGAAGATTTTATATCGGATTCACAACAAGATGCCTTAGCACTCATGTGTAGTGCGCACTTTGAAATAAACTGTATTCGTAAAAATGCAATAAGACCAAATATTCATCCTAAGTATGCAGGGCTCTGTAAACCATCCAATATACAAATGCCTAATCTGCTTTTTGGAGAAAATCTAGCAAAGAAGCTAAAGGACCTAAATGAAGAGTCAAAGACCATGAGTGGTATGATGATGAAACCACCTATGCTGAGCAGAGCGGTGCGAAGGCAGTATCCCTACAGACGGAATGCTGGTGCTGGAGAAGGAACAAGCCGATCATTCTCATATACACATTGCCGTGCTGCGCCGGGGATACGTGGAGGTTACAACGTACCTACTAGAAGGGGACAACATTTGCCGGTGGCAAACCCTGAGGTAGGGGGGCCTGGTCTGGTAAGAAACACAACAAATGTTTCACACTCACAAATAGGGGGAAGGTTACGATTCTTCCTAAAAGAATGGCAATTAATAACAAATGATTCGTTTATACTGTGCAGCATTGTGGGATTCAAAATTGAGTTCTATTTACATTTGGATCCTCCTATTCAGCATAATTCAAACCGGTCACGGATTTTCTCAAAGGAAGAGAATAAGCTGATCGAGGGAGAATTGAAAATTTTATGCGACAAAGGGGTAATAGAAAAGTCAGTAGAACAACACCATCAGTTTGTGTCAAATATTTTTCCTAGAACAAAAAAGGATGGAGGTTGTAGAATTATTCTGGATCTGACAAGTCTTAACCTTTATGTACAATATAAACATTTCAAAATGGAAACATTTACTAATGCCATTCAGCTGGTCACAAGTAATTGCTACATGGCAAGCATAGATCTGCAAGATGCATATTATTTTGTGGCAATGCATGGTAATGATCAAAAATATTTAAAATTTAGATGAATGTCAGTTATGGCAATTTAAAGCATTGCCCAATGGTCTGACTTCAGCACCAAGATTATTCACAAAATTACTCAAACCATTTTTAGCTCTGCTAAGAGCTGAGGGCCATGTATTAATGGCTTATTTGGATGATATTCTGATTGTGGGGGACACTTTGCCTACCGCAAAGTTGTCATTCTCCAGGTTCAAGTACATTTTTTGAAAAAATGGGCTTCATTATTCACCTACAAAAATCAAAATTGTTACCAAGCAAGAAGATTGATTACCTGGGGTTCACAATTAACTCTGAACACATGGTATTCACCTTGCCAAAAGACAAAAGGCTGCAGTTAATTGAAGGTTGCACTGAGCTCATAAACGAGGACAAGCCTTCAATTAGACAAGTGGCAAGCTTGCTGGGCAAATTAATTGCTGCTTTTCCAGCTGTAAGATTTGGACCATTGCATTATCAATGTTTACAGAGGGCTAAGGTATAAGCATTAAAGATGAATACAGGGCATTTTGACAGGCCCATGCAATTGACAATTGGACCCATTACAGAAATAGAATGGTGGATTAACAATGTCTCTAATGCTTCCAGAAAAGTTTTGGTAGAAACACCTTCCGTTATTCTACAGACTGATGTAAGTGCTCTTGGATGGGTTGCAACTAACATGATTTCCAGCTGTGGAGGTAGGTGGAATGTGGATGAAGTACCTTGGCTTGAAAATCAAGGGATAAATTACCTAGAGCTGTTAGGAGCATTTTATGGTCTTAAAGCTTATTGCACTAATATGGGAAATGTGCATGTTCAGGTACATGTTGACAATACTACAGCTGTAGCATACATAAATCACATGGGTGGTATCAAGTCAGAATCATGTGATAGATTGGCAAATGAAATGTGGACCTGGTGTATTGCCAGGAAAATCTGGCTGTCAGCAATATATTTACCAGGAAAATTTAACTTAATTGCAGACAAAAGATCACGTAAATTTAATGATAATACAGAATGGATGTTGCATCAGGAAATATTTAAGCAAATTGTAACACAATTTGGAATGCCACAGATTGATTTGTTTGCATCAGGACTTAACCACCAATTGCCTAAGTATGTGTCATGGGAACCTGATCCTGGTGCAGTAGCGGTGGATGCTTTCTCGCTACATTGGGGTGATATGTTTCTGTATGCATTTCCTCCATTTTGTTTAATCAATCGATGCATACAGAACATTTAACAGGACTCAGCCTCGGGAATTTTGGTGGGGCCAGATTGGCCTACACAGCTATGGTACCCACTGGTGTTAAACATAATCAAAGAACCCCTTATGGTTATTCCAAAGCAGGTAAAACTGCTTGTAAACCCTGTAACTAATGAACCACATCCTTTACATGAACGTATTGGTTTGTTGATTTGCAGATTCTGAAAAGGCCATATCTTGGACGAGGATTATCAGACCGTACGGTGGATGTTATGGCAGCAGCCTGGAGGAATAGTACCCAGAAGCAGTGCATTTCTTATATAAAGAAATGGGAGGTGTTTTGTTCAGAAAAGAATATTGCATATAACACAGCAGAAATTTCAGATGTATTAGAGTTTCTTTCAACTCTCTACTACGAATTAAAATTAAGTTATAGTGCAATCAATACTGCACGAAGTGCACTCTCTGCATATTTAAGCAGTGAATCAGAACAAAATCCAATAGAATCACATCCTTGGGTCTGTAGGTTTATGAAGGGAATTTTCAACTCCAATCCTCCTAGACCTAGGTATACAGAAATCTGGAATGTAAAAGATGTACTGATGCTGCTGCGTGAATGGAATCCTATTGAAACTCTGTCATTATCCAAAATCACCATGAAGTTGGTTATGCTCATGGCATTAGTTTCAGCTCAGAGAGTTCAAACATTACAGAAATTAAGAATAGACAGAATGAAAATAGGGGGCAGATGCCGTTACATTCTATGTCTATGATTTACTGAAGCAAAGTAGACCTGGGTTCACGGGATGTAAGTTGCAGTTTTCAGCATATCCTACGGATCCACAGCTATGAGTAGTAACATATATAAGGTGTTACATGGAAACAACCAGAATTTTAAGAGGTGCAGAATTAGCATTTTTTGTCAGTCATAAAAGTCCTCATAAGAAGGTGTCAACACAGACAATTTCAAGATGGTTGAAACAGGTGTTGATTTATTCAGGTATTGATACTGATAAATTTAAATCTCATTCCACCAGGGCGGCATCAACATCGGCGGCCAGGGATTCAGACGTTCCAATAGATCTTATCCTCGCGGCCGCAGGATGGGCAAGTGAACAGATGTTTCACAAGTATTACCATAAGGAGATTAAAGATCCCGGGGTGTTTGGTGATGCTGGATTCAGTATTAAATCCCCCATTATGATAAATGGGTTACTATTGTTATAATAAATAAAACCATTAACTGATTACATTTAATGTTGTGGTTATGCATTGTTGATAATGAAAGATAAATATTTACGCTCTGAATTTTGATAACCCCCAATTTTTTGATAAAATTATAGATATAATATCAGTTTAATTACCAAAATGTGATAATAGGGGGGGGGGACTTTAACTGTGTTTTAGACCCATATTTAGACAAATCAGCAAAGCAAAGGAGGTGTAATTTAAAATCTAAGACTAGTGAACTTCTAAATACATATATAAAAAATACTAATATAACAGATGTATGGAGATCTGCGAATCCAGTTGGAAGGGAATACTCGTTTTACTCTTCGGTACATAAAACTTATTCAAGAATTGATTATTTTTTAGTGGATATGAAATTAATGCCATATACAATCAACCCAACATACCACATTAGTAGTATTTCTGATCACTCTCCGTTGACTTTTTCAGTAAAATTTGAGGGAATGCTGGGTAAAAACTTTTTTTGGAGGTTTAATACACATATCTTAAATGACTTACAAGGTTATCAATACTTAAAACAACAAATGAAACTTTTTTTTTAGATAAATGATACACCAGATACCTCGCCTTCTTTATTATGGAAAACGTTTAAGGCATTTATTAGAGGAATTATAATTTCATACGAAATGTTCCAAAATAAAAAGAACAAGACAGAACAAATGTTGCTAGAACAGGAAATTAGACAGTTAAAGGCCTGTCTCACGAGTCTGCGGTCACTGGCGGAGAAACGGGAAGAATCTGCCGCCATAGACCGCGCACTCGTGAGAACGTACAATTCCCGGGCCGTGCGGCGGTGTTCCCAACACCGCGCGGTGCTAAAATAAAATCGACAATGTCGAAAAACATATACTCACCGCACAACCTCCACCAGTGATGCACAAGTGCGGCACGGCCGCCCGCACGGGCCGCCACCAGTGTGGCTCGAGCGCCGTGCGTCAAACCTCCACTGCCACAGCCTCCGCCAGTGAGGCACGTGCCGCCGCCAGTGAGGCACGTGTGCTGCACGGCCGCAGGCACAGCCACCGCTACAGCACCGCGATCAGGATGGCCGCCGCCACAGCCGCCGCTGGTGAGTCACGTGCGGCGGGCCGACGTCATCGCAGTCGGCCCGCCCTTTTTTTTACTTACCGCAAGCACGTGGGACCCGCCGTGTTTGAATTAACTCGGCCCCCGCGCAGCATCCGTGCGGCGCTCCGGTGGATAGGCTCGACGCTCTCGCTGTTGCCGCGCGGTCTTCGCTACCGGCGACGCCGCGCTTCACCGCCGATGACCGCAAACAGGTAAGACAGAGCCTTTAGAGTTAGATAATGCTAAAGATTCCACTATGGATAAACATAATGATAGTATTACTGAAATTTAAACTTAATCGAATTCTCTCGGCAAGAGTAATAAGACTATTTCAAATTACAAAACGGGAACATTTCGAGTTTGGTGACAAACCACATAAGCTGTTAGCGCGCCAACTGAAAAAACAAGAAAAAGAAAATACTATAAATAAAATTAAATCAGAGAATGGTGAATTACTAATACTACCTAAAGACATTAATAAAAGATTTGCTCCATTTTATCAAAATTTATATACATCAAAAACTAAAATAGAAGATAGTAAAATATTTTTTTTTTTAGATAATTGTAATCTTCCAAAACTTGACCTTTTGGAACAAGAGGAACTTGGAGCGCAAATTACAATCGAAGAAATAGGTGAAACAATAAAATCGTTGAAAAATGGTAAGACTCCGGGACCAGACGGTTATAGTAATGAATTTTATTAAAAATTTCATTAGATAACGACTCCCTATTTATTTAATTTATATACTCACGCTTTTAAAGAAAATAAATTACCTGAAACATTAGCAGAATCAACCATTACGCTTATTCCAAAAAAAGATAAAGATTTAGAGGACCCGGGCTCATATAGAGCTATATCACTTTTAAATACAGATCAGAAAATGTTAGCAAAGACTCTAGCCAGAAGACTAAGCAAATATATTAGTAAATTGATAAACCCTGATCAAATGGGGTTTATACCCAAAAGATATTCATTTAATAATTTGAGACGCTTGTTTAATATAATGTACTCACATAAAGTGGAGGAAGAAGCTATATCAATTATTTCTTTGGACGCAGAGAAAGCATTTGATCAGGTAGAATGGCAGTATTTATACAAAGTATTACAAAAATTTAATATGGGAGAGAAATTTATTACATGGGTGAAATTATTATACGATAAACCGATGGCAAGAATATTAACTAATAATATGTTATCTCAAAAATTTCAATTATCAAGGGGTAATAGGCAGGGATGTGCGTTATCACCTCTACTATTCGCCCTTATGATAGAACCTTTGGCTGAAAGTATAAGAAGTCATCCGAATATTCAGGGTTATAATACTAGGGACTCAAAAAATAAAATTTCATTATATGCAGACGATATTCTGTTATATATAACAAACTCACAAACGAGCATACCAAATTTATTAAACTTAATAGAGGAATTTGGGTCCTTTTCTGGATATGGAATAAACTGGAACAAAAGTGAAATTATAACGTTAAAACCTCAAGAATCTTCACACTTATTGAAGTTTCCCTTTAAAATAGCAACAGAAAAATTTAAATACCCGAGTATTCAGATTACTAGAAAACATAAAGTTTTATTCAATGCCAATTTTATACCTTTAATAAATAAACTTAATATAATGTTTACATTTTGGAAAACACTTCCTTTATCATTAATAGGTAGAATAAACGCTATAAAAATGACTTTTCTACCACAGTTATTATACCTATTTCAGTCTATACCAGTATATGTACCAAAATATATATTTTTTAAATTTAACTCTAACATTACTAATTTTGTTTGGGATTATAAATCACATAGAATTAAAAAAGAACACTTATGTAAACCAGAAGATGCTGGGGGACTTTCACTCCCGAATTTTCTGTATTATTATTGGGCAATACATATTAAGAATATAATTTATTGGTTGGATAGTTCTACTCAACAGACAGAATGGATAAAAATGGAGAAAGAGGATTGTTTTCCTTGTAACATAGGAACGACCCTCTTCGCCCCGAAAAAAATGAACAATACAATATATAAGAATAACCCAATTATACAGGATACAATAAGAATATGGAAACAAATAAAATTATCCTTAAAATTAAGAAACCTTTCATTGTTAACAACAATAGCGAATAATCCTTAATTTAAACCATCTCTAATGGACAAAATATATAATCAATGGGAAAGTTTAGGAATTAAAAGGATCGGGGATATGTATGAAATGGGAGATTTATTATCATTTCAACAATTACAATTAAAATTTAAATTGAAAAATAATCACTATTTTAAATATCTCCAGATTTGCAATTTCTTGAAGACATACATACAAGGATATCAAAAAATAACCTGATTTATTGGAAGAAATAATGAATATTAAAGCTGATACACAAAAATTAATATCATATTTATATAATGGTATTTTAAATATAGACCCACCAGCGACAGAGGTACTTAGAGAAGAGTGGGAATGGGAATTAATGATAAAAATTACGAAGGTTACATGGGAAAAGTATTTGACACACATTCGCAAATGTTCGATTAATGTAAGACATAATCTAATTCAATTTTAAATTTTACATAGATTATATTATTCAAAAACAAGATTAAATAAATTCTATCCAAATATATCCCCCATTTGTGATAAATGTTTAACCCAAGATGCAACTATAACACACTCTTTTGTTTCCTGTATAAAACTCTATAGATTTTGGAGTGATATTTTCGAAATATTCACAAAATTATTTAAGATAAAAATGGAACCTAATAATGGATTGATTATATTTGGGGTAATGGAAGATGGGAATAAATTGAATCCATCTCAAAAATTATTTTTTAATTATGGTTTAATAATAGCAAAAAAAGTAATACTTATATTTTGGAAAAATACACTCATACCGCTCAAAATGTGGATTGCAAGTATGTTGGACACTGCACATCTTGAGGAAATGCGATTTCTCCTAATAGATAAATTTGACCAATTCAAAACGAGTTGGTCTCCATTTGTCGTCTTTTTGGAATCACATGGTGCAACACAATTGTAAAAGCTAACTCGTGACTGGGTGAGGGATGGTCAAGATTATAAATAAGATCTCCTTAGTTCTTTTTTCTTTTTCTTCCTTTCTTTTTTTTTCTTCTATTCTCATTTTCTTATTTTTTTTATTCTTTAACTTCTTCTTTCACTTTCTATTTTTCTTTTCCACACACTATATATCTCACATTTTTCTATACTTCATTATCTAATTTCTTTTTCTTTTTCTTCTTTATTATAATAATTTAAAAAAAGAAGTTGTACATAAAATGTATTATGAAAAAATATGATTGTATACAATTGTACTTCTAATAAAAATAAATAAAATATATATATATATATATTTTTTAATGCATTGTTGATTGTGCTTACTCAATAGAGTCAATCAGTGCAGTGAGCACCTGGATTTAATCCACGGTGTGAAATCACAGAGCTTTGAAATCTTCACGTAGTCACTCACGTGACTCCGAAGTAAAATAGTAAGATTAAACGAGAACTTACCAGTTTGAAGTTTGATCTCTATTTTATGAGGAGTAACGTTGAGCGATTACGTGCCCTCCGCTCCCACCCTCATAAAAGGATCGAGCTGGTAGTTTTAGTCTTTATGCATCTTACTATCATACTTCAGTAATTGTCGTCTGTGATTTTCACTCCGCTGCTTTGAAGATTGACGCGTGTGCGGCTGGACGGGGTCTTCTTCACGTAATCCCTCAACGTAACTCCTCATAAAATAAAGATCAAACTTCAAACTGGTAAGTTCTCGTTTAATCTTACTATTGCTAGTCACTTGTAATCAATTAATAAAAACAACCTTTTTCAAAATACACCACTTCAGTTTACATTTAACTCTCTCCTATGTAGATTTGGTTGCAAAACAAAAGGAAACATATAAGCACTATTAATAAAACAAATATGCATGAAAGTGCAGCAGACTGCTTCTGCCACACTTCTCCAGTGACTCATGTTCCACCCTGACCTTAGATGCTGACTGTGAAATTAGCACGTTCTTCAAGTGACAGTATTGATTTCCCAAGGGGGCTCCAGTTTCCTCCAATATCCCAAAGCATCCTAGTAGATTAACTGGTCCGCAGTGTAAGTGGGTGGCAAGAGCATCAAGACTGTGTTAATTGGCAGGCAAAGGAGAATAGGAGAAAGAAGCAGGGGGGGGGGGGGGGCTACCGATGGTGTGCTCTGAGAGATGGCATACATTCAATGGGTCTCCTATGCTGTAACAAAATATGAAAATTATTGAAAATACATAGTAAGATTATAAGAATATGAAAGAAAAGATTTTTGACATCCCAGGATAGAATGAATGGGTGGCATTTTGAGTCGAGACCTTTCTTCAGACTGAGAGTCAGGGGTACCCCAACGTCACCCAATTTTGTCATCCCCTACTGATATCAACCACTTTTATCTCAATGAGCTTCCATGTTAGCTTTGGTTCAGCTGATGGTATATTCATCTCCGAGTCACATATGTCAGAAATTTGAGTCCTGTACCAGAAATGTGAACAGTATTGGGGAAGTGCCTTCCATCTGAATGGGACATTGAGCCAAGATCCTGCCTGACTGCCTGCTCTCATGATACTGTGGTAAAGCTCCCACAGTACTTCAGAAAGAAAAATGAGAATTCTCTCAATGTTCTGGCTAATCTTTCTTATTCAACTAAAGGTCAGTTCAGCTTATCATTCATCTCACTGCTATCTCTCGATTTATTTGCCAACACAGGAGCAGCAGCAAATCATAAGTACAATTCATATTGTGTTAGCAGCAGACATTATTGAGAGATAAAATTAAGCCCTACTTTTATTTAATAAGATTGTATAAATTATTAATTTTGCAATATCTAATCATAAGTGAAATTTAAAATAAATAATAAATAATCAATGTTAAAAATGAAGAGTTTTAAAAATTTAAACTCAAACCATTCTTCCTGGAAATCAAAGCATCATCAGAAAATAGCAGAAAATATCTGTCGGCCCATTATCTCTAATTGGAGATACACATGATTTAACTTAATTTGTAAATGCTGTGTTTTGGTAGATTAAGAACACTGTATGTTTATTACATTAGCAAATGACATTGCAGAAGCTTACCATCCTTCGAGTGCACACTATACAAGATATTCGGCTATAAGACAAAGCTTTTCAGCTTTGTTTTGCAAAACATTCGCTGTAAGTTGAAGACAACTTTGAGATAAAGAAGTTTTCATTCAGAAAGCTTTTTCTACCAGTGACAAAATAGGATAGTTTCCAGTTATCATTGACTTCAAACAGGAAATAGAATATCCCCGAATACCCCGTTTATTTACTTTTCTTCAAAATCTATAATCTCTGACACATTGTCATCTCAGCTGACAGGGTGAAGTATCTTGGTGTGTGTCGGTAAAGATTTGGTATTTCCCTGATGACCCAGCAATGGTATACAGCTGAAACCACTCAAAATAAATGAACTCCATTCCCAGTCTGCACTAAATTCTGTGATTAAGAAGGAACTGCAGATGCTGGAAAATCGAAGGTAGACTAAAGTGCTGGAGAAACTCAGCGGGTGCAGCAGCATCTATGGAGCGAAGGAAATAGGCAACGTTTTGGGCCGAAACCCTTCTTCAGACAGGGTGATGATTCTGTGATCTGAGTCAATGTAATGATAGCAGGATCCAAACTATCCCTCCTACACTTCTTGATTTGGAAAAGGGAAATATTCAGCAGTCCTGGTGAAAAATTCACACATGGAACTACATCTGTTCTAAATACATTCTTTTTTCTGCCTGTGTCAAATCAAAATTAATTAAGTAATAATACATCGGAAGTTTCAGGCTGGCTGGTTGAAATTTTAATGACGCTGGATTAACAGACCATGGGATAAATGAACTCAATTATTCTGACTGCTGAATCATTCAAGCAAGATACTTCTCAGGAGAAAATAATAACTGAGCATTAATAGTCCCTTTTATAAGGTAGGATAACTGAATTTAAAATATAACTGTCATTTGATTGAATTTGTGTACCAATAATTCACATCTTAGAATCTTTGATCTGCCTGGACACTTTAATTCTGTAGGTTAAAAACTGACGTCAGTCAGGTGCAATTTTCCACCACAACAGTCCATTAAAACAGCTCATTAGGAACAAATCAGCATTGACATGCATCCGAAATAAGTATTTTTAACTGTTGCAGACAAATAATTAATTATTTTATGTCTGTAAATTGAAATCAAGTTTTACACCTTAGTTTTCTTATTGCACCATTATAACTAAGTATTATAATTCCCCAACAGCATTAGTTTAGTTTAGATTAGTTTAGTTTAGAGAAACAGTGCGGAAACAGGCCCTTCGTCCTACCGAGTCTGCACCGACCAGCGATCACCCCGTACACTAGCACTATCCCAAACACTAGAGGCAATTTACCATTTTTACCAAAGCCAAGTAACCTACAAACCTGTACGCCTTTGGAATGTGGGAGGAAACCGGAACACCTAGAGAAAACCCACGAGGTCACAGGGAGAACGTACAAACTCCATTCAGACAGCACCCATAGTCAGGATCGAACATGGGTCTCTGGCGCTGTAAGGCAGCAACTCTACCACTGTGCCGTCCCATTGATCTGACAATGTGTGTGGTGTTGTTTTGCAAAAGAAACATGCAACAGTCAGTGCATTGATTGCCAATCCAACAGAATCCTAATCCACAAAATGCAAGTACAAGAAGTTTATCATATCTTGGGATAGATGTCTGCTTTTGAGAAGATGTTGTCAAAAGATAAAGGAACTCATACTGTATTTAATTCAACGAAAATACCCAAAGAGTTTTACAAAGGGAAACATGAGGTTAAAATACCTTGCTGTTTATCCTTGTTACTGATTATTTAGGAGAATTATGTTTATATAGCAGGGATAAATCTAAAAGTGAACCAGTAATCAGAATGCCTGTTCTAATGAACATTGAAATCAGTAAAAAGTTTGAAAAGAAAAGATTATACAAGAATACAATCAAGCTGACCATGGTGCACGGTAAAGTGTACAACATTTGGTGCAAGATAAAGTTTGAAAACATCAGATTAAAGATAGTTTAAAGGTCTCCAATGATATAGATGGGAGGTCAGAACTGCACTCCAGCTGGGTCCTTCAGTTGCCTGATAACAGCTCGGAAGAAATTGTTCCTGAATCTGGAGGTGTGCGTTTTCAAATTTGCCTGATGGGAGAAGAGGGAGCGACCAAGGTGAGGCTGGTCATTGATTATGCTGCCGACCTTGTCGAGGCAGCGTGAAGTGTAGATGGACTTAATGGAAGGAAGGCTGGTTTGTGTGATCGTCTGGTCTATAGCCAAAACTCTGCAATTTCTTGCAGTCTTGGTTGGAGCTGTTCCCAAGCAAGCTGTGATGCATCCCGATAAGATGCTTTCTACGGCACATCTGTAGAAGTTAGTGAGGGTTGTTGGGGACATGCCGAACATCTTAAGCCTTCTAAGGAAGTAGAGACATTGGTGTGCTTTCTTGGCCATAGCTTCAATGTGGCTGGTCCAGGACAAATTGCTGGTGATATTTATTCTCTACTTTGGCGCCACCACTGTTAGCTGGGGTATGTCCACTGCTTCACTTCCTGTTGTCAATCACAATCTTCTTTGCAGATTTTGCAGCATACTGATATAGATCAAAGAAATGTCAAGACCAGACTTATTTTGTCACTTGGCACATCAATCATGGTTATAGACTTAAAAAACAAACTGCTGGGGGAATTCAGTTGGTCATGTCAATCTGACCTGCTAAATTCATCCAACAGTTAATTTTTAACTCAGGCTTACAGCATTGTAGTATGTTTTGTTTCCATGGTAACAGCCATATTTGGTCTATCAACAATCGGGATATATGTATAAACAGAGAGTAACCCTTAACAACCCTAATTTTGGATTACTTTGTCCCAGCAAAGATGTTTGAACATTCAGAAGTGTATTGTCAGTTACAATGTGGTGCCAATGTAAATGTTATCCAATGGAACCATTTGTCAGACTCAAACTCTTGAAGTGAAGAATGCCATTACTGTTATCCAAACTTGTATTGAATGAAGGAATGAATACTTTATTGTCACATGTGACAAGTCACTGTAAAATTCTTTGTTTTGCATACCCAAGGTATGCAAAGAGTTGCCACATAAAGGGCACTAACAAAGTTACTTAAGAGTTTCAAAACTTGATGCGGTTTGAATTCAGAGCGATCCCACTGACAGTGTCTCCAACAGAATGTCTGCTCGTAATACCTTTTGTATCCACGAGCCTCTGAGTGACTTGGTTCCATTAAATCACGCAATGCCATCATATTTTCCTTCACTGAAGCTAAATCCCACAGGAAGTAAAGGAGCAAACAGATATAAATAAATTTGGACACAGTTCAGATTTCCATTAATTCTTATATTTATAATCCGAGAAGAATAGTGAGCCTCTATTTACAAAAATATGTTAGTGATAGGAAGAACTTAAAAGGCAAAAAGGCCTTACGTTGCAGTTTCTCAGATGATTTAGCAAATCTTCACCGTCCAAGACTAAACTGATATTTGCTTTTAAAGTCCATTATTTCCATTAGTCCCTGTGATAACTTAATGCATCTTAAAATGGAACACGGAGTGGGGGGTAGGGGGCTCCACGTTATGAAGTACGCAAAACTATTGAAATCGGAAACACTGACTAAGTGATCCAAGCAAGTGCACTGGTTATTGCTGATTAAGTGGAAGGGTGACAGTGATGGATGGCAACCATTTTCTGCAGTTTGACAAAATAGACCACCTCACCATGGTTCAATCCATGGCTTTGCCACCAATACCCAAATCTAAAAAAATGAAATGGATTGCTGCACATATAGAGACTGCACAAACTGGTTTTGATGTAAGGTCCTCGACCTGAAACGTTGTTTCACTGTCCATATTCATTGCCTGATTTAGTGAGCATTTCTGGCATTCTTTTGTGCACTTTTGCATAACCTCAAGTTAAATCCCCCAGAATGTTAGGTTATGAAGTGAATTTTTTCAAGACATTAAACCTTGGGGAGGGCAAATGGATCGTATAAATGTGGTCGAGTAAAGAAAATATTTTTGCTGCTTGGCAAGTTGAGCCGTGGGGAGAATAATCTAAAGATTAGTCAGGACTTGTGATTCAATTGGAACCATACAGAGGATGAAATTTTATATTCTGCAAATAGTCATTCGTGCTAGACTACTTAATAATTTCAGATGTGAGATTGACAGATATTTATATAATGTTAAGAAAAAATCGAGGCATCTGGAATTAAGTCGTAGATGAGTCCCTACTGTGACATGCAGTGCAAGTTCAAGGGGTGTAATTGCATATACCCATTCCAATGAACATATATGGTGTGTAGACTACAATTCAGACTGCAGACAGTCTACATGTAAAGCATTATCTCAAAATATTGGGGCATTTGTTAATGTCTGTGGTATATCAGAAGAGGCAACAATGGGCCAGAGTCAGAGGTTCAGCAGCTGCAGGTACATTATTAACATTGAGACATTAAAGAAAGCCTTTTGGCCTATCGTGGTCGAGTTGTTCAGAAACTTGTGCAGTATTGAGGGAGTACAGCACCACAAGTATAAGCATCCTGTTGATTAACCAAGGCCACAAATGCCTGGCATCAATCAATATCCCATCGTCCATGGATCTGTATTTATTACAGTGCAATGTAGTTATTTAAACAAATCTACTGACCATTGCTCAAAAGAAAGGACTTTGAAACAGATTTTTCCATTTGATTCAATCAAACTAATTTAGACAAGGTCAGGCTGAAATTTTTTTTTTTTAAAGGTGAGTGCATTAACTCTACATATCTATGATGACCAATAGATCTGAAGATTAAAAGGAACTGCAGATGCTGGAAAAATCGAAGGTAGACAAAAATGCTGGAGAAACACAGCGGGTGAGGCAGCATCTATGGAGCGTTTTGGGTCGAGACCCTTCTTCAGACTTACTCAGATCTTAAGTAATCAGTACTGGCATCTGAACAAAGGGCCAGATCCTTGCGACTTTAAAACAAACCCCAACTCGGCATATCTATTCAGTTTCTAATTAATATTATATGACAAGCAAGAACTCATTAAAAATGAGATCTACATACCTCTTTCAGACTATATTAAAGTGGACAAATAATGATCTACCATGATTTAAGAAGGGTAGCAAGGAGAAGCAAGGGAATGTAGGAGTCCAAGTACAAAGAAAGACACTAATGCTGGTCAGCGGGTCAGGCATATATTTACAGTATATACTACCTATCTGTCATCGCCACAACTTATATTCCTGCTTAGTTTTGTGTCATTGCCAAACTTGGATATGTTACATTAATCTCTTCAGCCATACGGTTGATATAGATTGTGAATAGTCAGAGCCAAGGTCTGATCTCTGTGATATCTCACTGGTCACAGCCTGCTAATTTGAGAAGGATCAATTCATCGCTCCTCTTACTTAGCTGGTGTTAGAGGGGGAGGGGTGAATTGAGTTAGAGAAATTGTAATATTGAAATCAATATGTTACTCTGCTGTAAATAAATGGGTGGGAATGAATAGCTTCTGTAATAATTTATGACCTGAGTCACAGATTATTCTTCACCTTAAGCATCAAAATAAAATAACTGCACCAATGAGCCACTGAAATTGCCACACATTGCTAGTCCATTATTATAGGATGAGGTGCTACTGTTAAAATGGATACGAGGCATTATAAAGTGAGCATTGACTCTAGTGCACTTAGTGAAATACAATGAATGTGCCACCTTATTTCCAGTTGTTATAAACTGAAAGTGGCTTGTTCATCTTTTCCTAACTAAAGAGTATCTAAAAACATCAAAGTTTCAAAAACAACATTTGCAGACATGCCTTCAGGCAGGCTATCATTGTTGGAGCCTTAACAAATTAAGGATAATCTATTAAACCTGAAGGGGTAGTAAATTCAGAGTTAATACACTTTGTCACTTGGCTATGAATGAAAAAAAGGAGCTGATGTTTCTTTATTGAGTGGCAGGCAATGCAAAATTAGCTGCTCCATTCAGCCGTTACATAAACTGAATGCATTATTGATTAGCTGAGAGAATGAACACGGGGCTCAAGCTGGCAATCTACAGGCGTTCATCTCTTTGAGAAGCAGCAAGCCAATACTTAGATGTGTTTGGTGTTACCTCGAGAGGAACTGGGGATCAGGAGAAGTGAGGTTTTGACAAATTCGCCCAATGACTAGAAAGGATTTGTTGATCTGTTCAACAGGTTGTCTTTATTTAGGAAGGAACTGCAGATGCTGGTTTAAACCGAAGATAGACACAAAATGCTGGAGTAACTCAGCGGGACAGGCAGCATCTCTGGAGAGAAGGAATGGGTGACGTTTCGGGTCGAGATCCTTCTTCAGACTCCATAGTCTGTCACTCACAGATTCCTTCTCTCCAGAGATGTTGCCTGTCCTGCTGAGTTACTCCAGCATTTAGTGTCCATCTTAGGTTGTTTTTGTTCATTATGCAAAGAAAGGTCATGCCTTAATTAAGAAAACACAATGAATTCAATTGGGTCATAAGCATTTAGAGCAAATGATTCTTGATGCACGCACGCACTTACAAATTATGTTTATTCCCTGTTTACTTTCTTTTTTCATCTTGATTAATCAATTTAATCGTGACACAAATGGACATACAAATGTGGCCCCTTACAGTGTACTGCATTGCTGAATAGCTAAATTATAGACTGAGCAGGAAACTTCACCAGACAACTCAAAGTATCACTGCTCAACTGAGCATATTTATGCCCCTACACCATAGTTGTTTATTTCAACCTTACTTCCAAGTAATAATTGATCCCTAATTAGATTTCCAAATTCAAGGACAGTTTTGTGCTTGGGTCTAGCAATGGTATTCAGGTATTTTGTGCTATTCCAGCAGTTGCATGGATATTTTTGTGTCATTATTTACATTATGGTGAATCTGAAATGGAACAAATGGGGCAATTTTGTTGTCATTGCAGAATAATCTTGTAGAGTATAAGGGATAGTTTCAAAAATATATATCATAAATGCATAAATCGGAGTATAATCGAGGCAAAGTGATAGGAACCGTGACAATTTTGTACCAGAGAGGTCTGATCCTTATCTGTGTCCAGACCATCACTAATTTGATAGATGCCTTTTTAATATGGTGCTTATTGTCAACACAAACTCAATTTCAACATTTAATTGAGGTTTATGTTTATTTCCAAACAAATTTCCTAAATTCACAAATATTTCCTAACTTTTAAGGCCCAACTAGTGTCAATATAATATGAAGATAATCAAAAGAATGGGGACAAAGCAATGAACCTAATTATATTTATATAATATTAGAAGCCTTGCACACTTCCTGTCACGCTTCACTGAAGGTGTCAGTGGTTATGGGGGAAAGGCAGGAGAAAGGGGTTGAGAGGAAACAATAGATCAGCCATGATTGAATGACGAGTAGACTTGATGGGCCGAATGGCCTAATTCTGCTCCTATAACTTATGAATCAATTATGCCTATACAGTATTGTTAGAAACATCACCCTAAGACTGAATGAGAACAGCAGCATAGAGGCCAGATTATATTATAATCTAAAAATATATTATTCTCTTTCCACGGTCAAGTGGTAATTAGAATTTTTAAATGGGTTAACGTAGGGGAAATTAATGAGTGTGATTAATTTTTCCCAGGTTTCCCGGTTTGAAATGGCTTCTTTCCCTTGATTGTGATAATGGCTGCACAATGATCTCCTGGGAGATGAACCATGAGAAACAGTTCAACGTGTGCAAATCCAACTAGCCATTGGCTTCAGATGTATAAAAGTCGCCTGTAATGATCAGAAAAAGAATAATATTGTGTAATTATCCAACATTTGAAGACTAATTATTATTCCACTGTCTGTATAAAAAGAAGCCTCGGTTACACAGACCATTTGCAGCTAAGATCTGATTACGGTTCTGATGAAAAACCTGAACCTGAACCTGAAACATGAACTGTTTCTCCTTCCACAGATGTTGCTGAATTGCTGAGCTTTTCCAGCATTTTCCATTTTTGTTTCAGATTTCTAGCATCTATGTTTTTTTTTAATTCATTTTCATCAAATTCTAGATATGTAGGATTCCATAGAACCATGGTCAGTGGAATTGTGGCAAGATGTTAGGAAAGATAGAACAGGCTGGTTTGCAGCATTTTGAACTGATGATACCTGTACAGTATTGTTAGAAACATCCCCCTGAGATTATTAATCTTGGGCAGCACGGTGGCGCAGTGGTACAGATGCTGCCTTACAGCGCTTGCAGCGCCGGAGACCCGGGTTCGATCCCGACTAAGGGTGCTGTCTGTACGGAGTTTGTATGTTCTCCCTGGGACCTGCGTGGGTTTTCTCTGAGATCTTTGGTTTCCTCCCACACTCCAAAGACGTACAGGTATCTAGGTTAATTGGCTTGGTTAATGTAAAAATTGGCCCTAGTGTGTGTAGGATAGAGTTAATGTGAGGATCGCTGGTCAGTGCGGACTTGCTGGGCCGAAGGGCCTGTTTCCGCGCTATATCTTTAACCTAAACTATTTTACTTCATGTAACCTTTGGCAGTATCATATATTCATCTGTCCTGTATTATTTGTAGAATTCTTTTATTGTGGCATTTGCTCAGCCTTTAATAACTGTTAAGAGTTCTAGGTTATACTGCTCTATAAGTTTTGACTAGATCTATCTACCCTGATGGCTTCAGGCCAACCTCAGGGGAGAGGTGTATGAGACATTACCTCTAGCAGATGTGGCCTCTGGGCAAACATCCATGGATGAAGCAGATGTTGATTCTTCTAAGGCAATCTATTCACTAATGCTACCTTACAAAACATATCCAATATCATTGGTTCCTATCATGAAAAAGACAGACTTGAATATATATATATGGCATTATCTCATCCCACAAAAGCACCACAAAACAATTAACATGGCAGACTGTAATGTGGAGCACTGCAAGATCCGAATGAAACCCATGAGTCTGACTGCTTCCTCAAGCCAAATGCCAAATAAAGTGCAATTGTACTCAAATAAATCTTGCCTGAAAATGTTCTTCAAATATGACTTGAGCAAATTAAAAGCGTTGCATTTTAGCAATATTTAGCAAGCAATTAAGAATATAATGAAGAGGGATAAAAGCACTGGATTTATTACGGTCTTTGCTATACAGATATACTGGTGAACATGAATAAGACCCTAGTCTAGAGAGAAACACCGCAACACCTTTTGCATTTGCCAATGAACCCGCCTGCCACGAGCTAAACCATGACAGTAGGTCAAGGGGCATAGCCCTGATTGTAGGGTAAACTTTGGAACAAGTAGCAATTAAAAACTGATTAATTCCACAATGCTGTAATCAAAATGCAGATATTTGCATATATTGGAAACAATTGCAGAAAAAATAGTGTGACCAAAACATCGAATCATTCAAGAGCAAATTAAAGGATGACACTCTTTACAAAAATGGCTTTGTGTATAAGAGGAGTAACACTATAATTTTTCAATGGTACACAAAAATGCTGGAGAAACTCAGCGGGTGCAGCAGCATCTATGGAGCGAAGGAAATAGGCAACGTTTCGGGCCGAAACCCTTCTTCAGACACTATAATTTTTCAATTTATCTATTACAATGGCTAGAGGAAATACAGGTTGTTGATTAAAATATTTAAGAGTGAAAGAACTTGGTTGACATGCATGACTGTATACTGTAGATTGAAAGCAGGTATTACATTTTTCCACAAAAAAGAATTGATGCTGTTCTCCTTGCCAATTCAAGGAGAACAAAATGTGTCTTGAGAGCTGATGAAGTCTTTCTGATCAAAGATAGACACAAAATGCCAGAGTAACTCAGCGGGACAGGCAGCATAGACAATGACCAGAATGCCCACAGATTCCTGCTATCTTGCAAATTGTGTCGTAATTACGTAAAGATGGTTTAATATCTCATCTGAAACACAGCACCTCAGACAAAGCAGCGCTCTCTTTGCCAAGATTATGTGAACAATTCTATAGGTTGTGGCCCCAATTCAGCAATAACTTACTGAATAAGAGATGAGCTTTCAACTCAGCACACTCTGACCAAAGTCATGCTGTTTACAAAACAGGGATGAAAAGTACAGACTTCAAAATATATATCAAATAAAAAGAAAATAGAATACCATTCCACAAATTCCTTCTTAAAGAGATTTGATTGGCCTACTTATTTATGTATCTATCCTTCTTCCTGTGTTTACAATATCAGTAGGAGAACAGTTTGACTTATTTTGAAAGACTTAGAGCTTGATTTAGTATTTGAGTGTCATAAAAATGTCATGCAATCATCCTACCATTAAATACTTGTCACAGTGACAGATGCTTTAATACCCAACTTAACCTCGCCAGCCTTCGCTCATTTATTATTCAGCTTTTCAATATTTAAGCTGTGTCAGCTGTCACAAGTACAAAAATGAACAATGTAACACACACAAGGCTGGTTTCTGAGCCATCGATTCCACTCATAAAGCCCAATAGTTTCTATTCCCAATAACCTATTGCGGTCTTCAGGATTCCAAGCCCTTTGAACTCTTCCTCAGATTCTCAAATGTCCGAGTCGAAACAATATACCTTCCAATCCATCAGTGCTCTGACCCAGAGATGCAAAGACAATGCCCATGTGCCGTTTCCATCTACTTAGCTTTAACAATCTGACCTACAAATTCCAGCAAGCTCGAGCACTCCTTACTTTCTGATTTTTCTGGTACAACTCCAGTGAAAGTTTTCAAAGTGCTGTTCTTCTTATCATTCTGTCATTGATGGATGATTCTTCATCAGAACACCCAGATCTTTAGGAACTCCAAAATCTTTCGTATCAATTACTCTAAATCATATGTTTCTAAGTCATAGGAGAAGAATTAGGCCATTCGGCCCATCATGATAGATCATGGATGATAGATCATAGATCATGATAGATCATGGATGATAGATCATGGATCATAGATCATTCAGCCCATCATGATAGATCATGGCTGATCTATCTTCCTGTCACAACCCCATTCTCCTGCCTTCTCCCCATAACCTTTGACATCCTTATTAATTAAGAACCTGTCAATCTCTGCTTTAAAAATACCCAATAACTTGGACTCCACACCATCTGTGGCATTGAATTCCACAGATTCACCACCCTTTGACTAAATACGTTTCTCCTCATCTCCTTTCTAAAGGTACGTCCTGTTAGTTAATGAGAGAATGGTGTTAATTATAAAATGAAATTATAGCATGAAATTTCCAGGAACATTAAATAGTCAAATGTGGTCAAAAGTTGCACACACATTCTTGATTGTTCTTTCCATTGACATTTATGCTAGGTAAATAGAATTAGACAATAACTAATGATAGACACAAAATGCTGGAGTAACTCAGCAGGACAGGCAGCATCTCTGGAGAGAAGTGACGTTTTGAGTCGGGACCCAAAATCTGAAGAAGGGTCTCGACCCAAAACGTCACCCATTCATTCTCTCCAGAGATGCTGCCTGTCCCACTGAGTTACTCCAGCATTTTGTGTCTACCTTTGCTGTAAACTGGCATCTGCAGTTCCTTCCTAGACAGCAACTAGATGGGCTGATGTGGTGCTGAAGAGTGTGGTGTAACTCTATGACTCTAAGGCACATTCTGATGATTGATAATAGTCCTGTATTATGGCTCCAAAACTGGGCATTCAAGAAAATGCAAGGAACTATTCAATTTTACTGAGCTGTTATGAATGTATCCGATCACAGAAGAGTTATAAACACAAAGCTGTGTATAATGTTGGAGTTAATAGAAATGTTGCCTCATGACTCCAGCGAGCTGTAGTTCGATACTAACTTCCGATGCCTTCTGTGAGGAGTCCACAGATGCTGCCTGAATTTTCTATTTTTATTTCAGAGGTCCCTTAAATGTTTTGCCAAAGATGATTTCCCTTTCAAAAATCTATATTGGTCATACCGAATTCTCTGAAATTCTCTCCACTGTTGAAAACTGGATTGTCAGAGATCAAACTCCACTCAGTTGCTTCAGTGTCTGTCAGTTACATATTAGAATCCTGTTAATTGAGGGGGTCTGTCAGAGATTGCAGTGAATTTAAACTTTTGTAGATGGACACATGAGAAAGTCAACAATCTGTAGAACGACTTTCACAGAAAGTCTGCATAATACTATTGATGAATGGCCAACCAGCCAGAACGAGTGGCTGCTTCCACTTATAGGGGGAAATGGTCTTTTTCACACTTCATTCCAGATAATTTAACAAGCTCATGGCCTACTGAGGAATGCAACACTGCAAGTGAGCCATCAGCAAGTTCTTTACTCGCCTGTATAATGTGTTACCATGACAATGTGAACATTACATCATTGTAAAGTGCAGCTTCATTACCAGCTATAAAGTTCAGAACGTGGAGGCCCATCAAATGGCAGCTTAGAATGGTTAACAGCAATTAATCATGATAAGATTGTTCTTATCTAGCTTTGCCAACCTTAAAAATTGCAATTATAACCAGAGAGCCAGAAAATAAATGCATCTAAATTATATTCAATGTGTCGACCAGTTATGATATGTGCAATACATGAACTAAATTCCAAAATAATGCAGTTTTTAATCTTCTCGTATGGGACCTGGGTGAGACCCTCATGAGCAGCTTTTGCCCTAAGTTCCCTTGAGAATGTAGTGGTAACTACCTTGAATTACTGGGAATCTACACAGGACGTTCCATGATTTAAACTGAACAATGAAGAATGAATGGTACTGATACATTTCCAAGTCTAAGATGTGTGATTTGTCAATCAAGGCCGATTGTACTTATATATCCTGGAGAAAGTATGAATAAAATTGATGTGGACGTTGGTTGATCTGGGTGGTGGGAAGTCCTCATTTGAACATGAGATGGATGATGGCAAATCTTATATCAGGAGAATGGGTGGTTGGGGATTGGAAATATGTTTCTTCTGGATCAAGTGGCTCAACCTGCGATGGTTGTAAATATTTGCTTATAGTTTGATGATTAAGTGGCAAAAAACATAGTATTTCTCTTTTCTACTTTAAATTATTGATATGTTATTGCATGCAAATTGGCAGCCAGTACATAAAGCTGCAATCAAGAAAGAACACACAGAGAAATGATAGGTAAACAAAAATGCTGGAGAAACTCAGCGGGTGAGGCAGCATTTATGGAGCGAAGGAATAGGTGACATTTCGGGTCGAGACCCTTCTTCAGAAATGATACATCAAAGATAGACTTACCTCAATTTCATCTTATCCCCCCCCCCTGGTCCAATCTCTCCTGACCTATGTCCAAGATACCTCATATGCCCTTCGTCTCTTTAACGACTTCCGCTTTCCGAGCCCCCACTCCCTCATCTTTACTATTTATACCGACACACAAAATGATACATCAGATGGTTATAGTTGAGGCAAGGATATTAGCGAGCAAACAATTAAGAAGTCCTCATTCTGGATCTTTAATATACAGTGGCTTGCAAAAGTATTCATACCCCTTGAACTTTTCCACATTTTGTCACGTTACAACCACAAACGTAAATGTATTTTATTGGGATTTTATGTGATAGACCAACACAAAGTGGCGCATAATTGTGAAGTGGAAGGAAAATTATACATGGTTTTCAAATTTTTTTACAAATAAAAAACTGAAAAGTGTCGCGTGCAAAAGTATTCAGCCCCCTTTACTCTGATACCCCTAAATAAAATCCAGTGCAACCAATTGCCTTCAGAAGTCATCTAATTAGTAAATAGAGTCCACTTGTGTGTAATCTAATCTCAGTATAAATACAGCTGTTCTGTGAAGGCCTCAGAGGTTTGTTAGAGAACATTAGTGAAGAAACAGCATCATGAAGCCCAAGGATAAGTCCCCTAGTAAGTATAAAGATAAATGGGGTGGAAGTTGAAAGAGTGCATGAAAATAAATTTCTTGGGGTTATAATTGACGATAAAATAAGCTGGAAATCACATATTAAACATGTAAAATTAAAATTATCAAAAAGTATCTCTGTATTATACAAAGCCAAGCAAGCTCTGGATTACAAATCACTCCGTATTCTTTATTGTACATTAATTTTACCCTACTTAAATTATTGTACAGAAGTCTGGGGAAATAATTATAAAAATTCGATACACTCATTAACCATGATGCAAAAAAGAGCAATTCGTATTATCCATAATGCTAAGTATCTGGGTCATACGAATCCATTATTTTTAGAGTCAAAATTATTAAAATTAGAAGATTTGGTCACATTCAAAACAGCTCAGATAATGTTTAGGGCCAAAAATAAAAATTTACCTGGAAACATTCAAAAATTATTTAACGAGCGTGTGGGGGGTTACAATTTAAGAGGAATATTTAACTTTAAGAAACAACAAGTCCGTACGACTAGAAAATCCTTTTGTATTTCGGTTTGTGGAGTAGGAGTGTGGAATAAATTGAACGGGGAATTGAAGCAATGCACAAACATGAATCATTTTTAAATGATATATAAAAAAATAATGCTCAAGGGGTACAGGGATGGAGGGGATGGTTGACAAGTGGGGGTTGATGTTTATCTTATTTACAATCGTTGATGTTATCTTGTTACTATTGTTGATGTTTATCTTGTTTACTATTGTTCACTGATGTTGGGTACTTCAAATATGAAGATTGTATGTACATAATAGTTGAATGTATATAAGTGTCTGTATGTATTATGGGAAATTGCCTAGGGCAGTACTATTATTAGTAAGGAATTGATTTTTAAATACGATAGAAGTGTGGGAAAAGGGGTGAGATTTAATAAGTTATTCTTCTTCTCACTCCTTTTCGAGCTTGTACAGACTCTGAGTTGGACATTGGAACCTTGATTTTGTTCTTCTCAATTGTAAATGTTGATTGCAATGTTCAATTGTTTGATAATTTCGATTTTGTTAATATCAATGTCTTTAATGTCTTTACTTGTTCGGAATAAATAAATAAATAAATAAATAAATAAATAAATAAATAAATAAATAAATAAATAAGGAACACACCAGACAGGTCAGGGATAAAGTTGTGGAGAAGTTTAAAGCAGGGTTAGGTTATAAACAAATATCCCAAGCTTTGAACATCTCACGGAGCACTGTTCAATCCATCACCCGAAAATGGAAAGACTATGGCACAACTGCAAACCTACCAAGACATGGCCATCCACCTAAACTGACAGGCCGGGCAAGGAGAGCATTGATCAGAGAAGCAGCCAAGAGGCCCATGGTAACTCTGGAGGAGCTGCAGAGATCCACAGCTCAGGTGGGAGAATCTGTCCACAGGACAACTATTAGTCGTGCACTCCATAAATCGGGCCTTTATGGAAGAGTGGCAAGAAGAAAGCCATTGTTGAAAAAAAGCCATAAGAAGTCCCGTTTGCAGTTTGCCACAAGCCATGTGGGGAACACAGCAAACATGTGGAGGAAGGTGCTCTGGTCAGATGAGACCAAAATTGAAGTTTTTGGCCTAAATGCAAAATGCTATGTGTGGTGGAAACCTAACACTGCACATCACCCTGAACACACCATCCCCACTGTGAAACATGGTGGTGGCAGCATCATGCTGTGGGGATGCTTTTCTTCAGCAGGGACAGGGAAGCTGGTCAGAGTTGATGGGAAGATGGATGGAGCCAAAAACAGGGCAATCTTGGAAGAAAACCTGTTAGAGTCTGCAAAAGACTTGAGACTGGGGCAGAGGTTCACCTTCCAGCAGGACAACGACCCTAAACAAACAGCCAGAGCTACAATGGAATGGTTTAGATCAAAGCATATTCATGTGTTAGAATGGCCCAGTCAAAGTCCAGACCTAAATCCAATTGAGAATCTCTGGCAAGACTTGAAAATTGCTGTTCACAGACGCTCTCCATCCAATCTGACTGAGCTTGAGCTATTTTGCAAAGAAGAATGGGCAAAAATTTCAGTCTCTAGATGTGCAAAGCTGGTAGAGACATACCCCAAAAGACTTGCAGCTGTAATTGCAGCGAAAGGTGGTTCTACAAAGTATTGACTCAGGGGGGCTGAATACTTTTGCACGCGACACTTTTCGTTTTTTTATTTGTAAAAAAATTTGAAAACCATGTATCATTTTCCTTCCACTTCACAATTATGCACCACTTTGTGTTGGTCTATCACATAAAATCCCAATAAAATACATTTACGTTTGTGGTTGTAACGTGACAAAATGTGGGAAAGTTCAAGGGGTATGAAAACTTTTGCAAGCCAATGTATATACAAAAAAATCTACTAAGCTATATCATCCTCTGAAAGGGGACACAAACTAAAAAAGTCAAACTTTAAGGTCAACCTTATGAGGTACAATTCAACACAATTTTTGCTGAATTGTTGGTACTTTCATCAATTTCAAATGGTCTTTGGTCTTGTCATTCATGGTTATTTAAAATACCTACAAATACTGTTAACTGGAAATAGCAACAACATGTTAAAAATGCACGTATATGTCCCACAGCATTATGAGAAATGTGAGTTGTGTTTCAATAGATTTCAACACAAGGCATTAACACAGTAACTGCTTATTCGCTACAGGATGGTAACTGGATTAGTAATCCAATGATCTGGAATATAATTCCAATCCTACTGCAGGAGCTTTACAGTTTGAATCCAGTTAATTTATTTAATCCTGTATTAACAAGATGAAAATTAGAAAATAAATCTGCAGTTGCTGGAAATATAAAATCTAAACAGAAAATAGTGGACATACTCAGCAGGTTAGGCCACATCTGTGGAAAAGGAAATAGAGTTAATGTTTCAATACTAACAAAGTGTTTTCTATCTGAGATGTTAATTCGGATTCTCTTCCCACAAATACGGCCTGACCTGCTGATTATTTCCAACATTTTCTGTGTTCATGTTGAAAAGGTGATATCAAGTATGGATTCCCATGAAGCTATAAGAATATCATAAAATCACATCTGGTTGATAAATGTACTTTACATCTACTATTGTAATTTTCAGGTCATACTTGCATGACACCAAGCCTATAGCAAGTGTTGACGTTGAATACCTTTGAAATGGCCTCACAAGTCACTCAATTATAAGAAAATTAGGGATGGACAAAAATTCTGGGCTTCAAAGCGATATCCAAATCTCACGAATGAATCAAAATGTTGCCAGCAGCCTTTATGTATGGTATACATTTCCCAAGTAGCACAAACTACATTGTACTTTGCAGTTAACTAAATGCCCATTAATGCAGACCATTATGAAATATTACTGAGATAAGTACTGATTATTGATGTTGATAAAAGCAAAGAAGGGCTTAGTGATTCTAGCAGATTTAAGAAGATTAAACAAAGGAAAGAGTATAATATCGAAACAATTATTTTTCAGGTTCACATCTTGCACTTTGTGGGATGCTGCAGAAGTTGTTGGAATCTGGTTTAAATGAATTAAGATATTGCATATTCGTTCAGTACTCCTACGTCCCAACTCGCATCAATCTGCTGATTCAAAGGTAACATATCACGCTAAGATCCAGTTATTAAATTACTGGGACTATGCTCCTGTTATCAATTACCACAGCAGAGCTAACATGTCCCATTGTCATCACAGACTGCATCAATCAGTTTTGGCCTTTTGTGTCAATAGCCGTCAATTTCAAAGACCGGAGATGAATAATATCAGTGTAATCTCTGAAGGACACATTTCCTGGGCAAACAATGACAACCAGTCTGGTTCTGTGTTCAACAAAAGATGAGGAGAAGTCCTGGCCTTTATAAATCATTGATAACCGAGTCATAGATTGCCACATGGAGTCCCTCCAATAAGTACTCGGTGTGGAAGAGCTGCCAAGAAGCTGCCTGAAAGCAATGGGTAATTCAAAGTCTAAAGAGGAGGGTGAATTGATGAATTATATCCAGGATAAATTATAATTGAAGCATTTAGGAACAGATATCTCAAGGGAAAGAGAGAGCAAAAGTATAAGATCATAGAACAAAGAATAGTACAATGCAGGAACATGCCCTTTGGCCCAGAATGTCTGTGGCCACACATTATGCCAAGACCATCTCTTATCTACCTACTATAATCTATATACCTGCATATTCATAGGCCTGTGCAAAAGTTTCTTGATGGCCTCTGTCATACCTGCTGCAACCACAAATCCCAGCAGCATGTTTCAGGCACTCACAACCCCTGTGTAAAAATCTTGCCCCGCACATCTCCTTGAAACTTTGCCCCTCTCACCTTAAAGCTATGCCGTCAAGTATATGATTTTTCCATCCTGGGAAAAAGGTTCTGACTGTCTACCCTATTTATGCCTCTCGTGATTTTACAGACTTCTATCAGACCTCCCCGCAACCTAATAATCCAAATCTGTCCTACCTCTCCTTGTAGCTAATACCCCTAATCCAGGCATCATTCTGGTAAACCTCTTCTGCACCCTTTCCAAAGCTTCGAACCCCTCCTGTAATGGGGCGACCAGAATTGCGCGCAATAGTCTAAATGCAACCTAACCAAAATCCTATAAAACTGCATCATGACTTCCGGACTCTTATACAGTAATCAATGCCCTGACCTATGAAAGGAAGAATACCATATGCCTTTTTTTTAAACTCTATTTACTTGTTTTGCCACAATCAGGAAATTATTGACAGAGCACAAGATCCCTCTACAAAATCAAAGGGAATCATAACAAATACAAGGACACAAAGATTTCAATATATCTACAATACACCATACAAAATAGATAATCCGAAAGATGGGTTTCTTACGCATGGATGCACTGAAGGATGATCAGGTATAAATCCCATACAAATAGGCCCGGATTATTTAACATGAGCAGAAGTTGAAATAAAAACAGAAAATCCTGCAAATTATCTTAGCAGGTCAGGCAACATCTGTGGAGACCTCATTAATTCCACAAACCAACGAAACATTTTTTTTTGTCTTCTCTCTTTACTGTCTGCTTACACTGTTAAGTATTTTCTGCATTTTCTTGTTATTTAGAGACAGACTTTAAGACTTTTGCCTCCATCACAGTGAGGAGGTGTTTGGTGAACTCACTGTGGTGGATGTTAATTTGTGTTTATTGTGTGTTTTGTTATTTATTATTATATGTATGACTGCAGGCAACGAAATTTCGTTCAGACCGAAAGGTCTGAATGACAAATAAAGGAATCTCTAATCTCTTATTTTAGACTTCCAACATCTGCACTTTTTTGCTTCTCACAGTAGCAAGTGTTCCCGTGCAGCACTTACTCACTGCCCAGAATGTGAATAATATTTTCAATCGGAGTGGAAATAATTGGGTAATTATTCCCAGCAAGCAAGTCTGGCAGCTTCACTGTGCATGGCCGAGATTGATTCTTTGCATTAGACCTGTACGTGACCATTCTCCCATCACAACATTTATTCAGCAAAATTATCTCTTGCATTTATTAAGAGAAGTTGCTGTCGTTCATTCTTAACTTGTGTTTACTTCTCTCTTTAAGTAAATTCTCTTTTCCAATAGACCATTTGTCCAAAGCCTTGCCCAACCCCAACTCACTAGCTGACTGTGTTATCGTTGTCACTCTTACATATATTTGAGGATGATAGTACGACTGTTAAAGATATCTCATACATCCATAAAATAGATGACAATATATAAATCCACAAAAATTAGCTGTAATATTTCTGAGAAATAAAATCAGCTCAGTTTAGAGATACAGCATAGAAACAAGTCCTTCAGCCCGCTGGGTCCACACCAACCAACAATCACTTGCATACACTATCCTACACACACTGGAGACAACTTACAGAAGCCAATTTACCTACAAACCAGCACGTCTTTGGAATGTAGGAGAAAACCGGAGCACCCGGAGAAAACCCATGTGGTCACAGGGAGACCGTACAAACTCCATACAGACAGCACCCGTATTCAGGATCTAATCCGGGTTTCTGGCACTGTAAAGCAGCAACTCTATCATAATAATAATAATAATAATAATCATTTTATTTACTGGCGCCTTTCTAAAACCCAAGGACACCTTACAATGCATAGAATCACAACAAAACAAAAATAAACACATAATCGGAATAAATTAAATTAAAAAAACACCACAGTACATCATGGCGCCATTGTGCCGCATTAAAGCAAGTTTTAGGCAAACTGAAAGTTCAATTAACTGGGGCTTTATGGTATTAACAGGTTCAAAATTCTCATCCCTACTTATTCACCAGTTACCGAAAGTAATCCCTGATAATAAAACAATATGGGTATCATATGTATTGTTCTTCCATCATCATTGTAAATGTAATCATTATTAACCAAAAATTATACAAAATTAAAACTTTAAATTGTATAGGGACACATCTTACAAACCCACAGCAGGCTCTTCCTCCTCAATATCACCCATTTTAATTTATCCTCCAATTAGAATACAACGTAAGTTATTCTCCAACATTCATAAATAAAGTTCACTGAACTTCCATCTCAAGACAGAGACCATAAAAAGACTGAGGCCATTTGAAATATGAGCTCTGAACACCTACTTTAGAATTATTTACACATAAAACAAATGAAAAGGTCGTGGGGGTCATACTGTGCATGGAACTAACACATTTGTAACATGAATTTTGAAATATTAGAGAGAATGATTGCTTAACAAAAGCTGCGGGAGTTAAGAAGAACAGACACGCCAAGAATTTTGCAACCCAATGAGCATACTGTATTTAAAAATGTCAGCACGGTGGGGCATTGGTAAGGCAGCTTTTAGTTCAGCTAAAAATATGAGGACTTAGATTTGGTTAAATGATGCACATGGGAAATGACAGAGATATAAATGGAGATTAGACTGCTCTCAAATGGTTCACAACATGTGGCTCTGGATGCCAGAAGTAAGGAAAGCTGCAGATTCTCCACAAAGCCGAAACATAGTTCATGACAGCAGGGAATGGTAATTCAAGTTCAATTTTCAATTTCCTTTCGTTCCTATGCTTGAACATCACACGTGTGAAGACCAAGACCAAGTTGATTAAAATACTAGTTTCCACTTTGTGCAAAGTGCAAGAGTAAAATTGTAGTCATTCTCAGCATTTGATCTTAACATGGATAAAATCAACTCATGTGCAAAACAAGGCTCTGAACACTTAGGAAAAAGATTATGAACTAGGCCTAGATATGTAGGTAGCACTTTGGAACATAAGAATATTCCACGAATCTTTCAGATGAGGGGTGAGAGAATACTTATATATTTTATCAACTTTGACCGAACCTAATGAACTCCAAGTCATTGCTTGGCATGTGCGTTGCTGCACTTCTACGCATACTCACGTATATAGCTATTGACAGGTGCTTGGTCTGTGATGTAGCTGCACAAGAGGTTGCTTATTAATTCATCGCTTGAAGTGCTGTGTACCCAGATTGAGTAATGACCAAACTCTCCATATGAGTCATAATAACTATTAAAAGAAAACAAGTTAAAATTAGCATCTCATGCAAGGAAAGCATTGTTATACTTTACAGAATCCAGGCAAGTTAGTATGATGATACATGTCAGAGTTCAAAGTTTTATCAAGTTTAAGATCTTGAATGGCCTTTCTCTATTGTAAACGTCAGCTCTTACAAGAAAGTATAACAAACAATAAATATATACATTTGCAAGCATGCAATAGGTGTTCCAATCACAACTAAGGAAAATTGGAAAATTAAATTCAGGCACCCAAAATATTTCAATTGCAGTAGACCCATTCTCCATTTTCTGTATTTTCCCATGCTGATAATATAAAGAAAAATAATTCTTGTTAAGATCCGGTGTGACGTAGCTGAAAGATTGGTGTTTTTCAAAAGACAATTGGATCTGCAATTGGATAATTGGATAATTAGGGCGGCACGGTGGCGCAGCAGTAGAGTTACTGCCTTACAGCGCTTGCAGCGCCGGAGACCCGGATTCGATCCCGACCACGGGTGCTGACGGGCTGGAGTTTGTACGTGCTCCCCATGACTGCGTGGGTTTTCTCCAAGATCTTTGGTTTCCTCCCACACTACAAAGACATACAGGTATGTAGGTTAATTGGCTTGGCGTAAGTGTAAAATTGTCCCTAGTGTGTGTAGGGTAGTGTTAATGCGCAGGGATCCCTGATCGGTGCGGAGTCGAAGGGCCTGTTTCCGCGCTCTATCTCTAAACTAAACTAAACTGCACATTAGACAAATTTGAAGGCTTCCCAACCTTGAGGAGGTGACTCAACACGAGTTAAAAGCATCGGATAATATTTTTCCATTTGCCAAGGTAAATAATTTAGTGTAGAATAGTATGCCAATCTTTTAGTTCATCTACGCTAATCTCATTTCCCCCACATAAAGTCCAAATCCTTCTATGCCTTGCCTTTTTAAGTATCTGTCTAAATGTCTCTTGACTGTGCCCTACTCCACCACCTTCTTTGGTTGCGAGCTCCAATTCATTCTCTGTGTAAAGAAATTTCACTGTAAAACCCCGCATCATACCTCTCCTCCTTCCTCTCACCCTAAACCTATCCTTTCGTGCTTTTGATGCAATCAACACAGCAGTATTTAATTATTCAACATAGATTAATGTCAGGTTTACAGGTAGTGAAGAAAACATATGACTTTCTTGTCTTTGTATAGTAGGGATATGATTATTAATATGATAGGAAACTGAATATGGAAGTTGGGATGTTACGTGGCCACTTTACAAAACACTGGTTAGACCACACTAAAAGACGGGGTTGCTCTGAAGAGAGAGCAGAGGAGATTCACTAGGATGCTGCCTTGTTGGAAGGAATTTAGTTATTGGGAGAGCTATGATAGGTTGGGGTGTTTTCCTCGTGCAAAGGAGACTGAGAGGTGAGCTGATAGTGGTAGATACAATTATATAAATAGACTAATCAGAATCTTTTCCTCATGGTATGAGTTTAAAAGATGGGCGTAATGCAGGTAAATGAGATTATTATAGATGGGCAAAAACCTTGGCATGGTCCTGTTGGGCTGAAGATCCCACTTCTGCGCTGCAATACTGAGTTTTTACATCAATCTTGTGTCAACAGCATGACGCCCATGAGCAGATATTGTGTCATATATCTATGTCATGTTGGCTACATCATTTCGGGTTGCAATAGAAATCAAGTGATTAGATGGGGTTGTGCTGAAGAAAAGGTTGGCAAGCGCTGAGTAATATTGGTGTGTTGAACAATAATGAGCAATGCCTCCTTCTGACCTACTACTCTGGTTCCAACTCCCGTGCCTCTCCTGAGAAACCCTCCTGAGTAGCACTAGCAAACCTCCCTGCAAGAATATTGGTTTCCCTCCAGTTCAGATGCAACCTGTCCCTCTTTTTTTAAATCACCTCTGCCCCAGAAGCGATCCCGATGGTCTAAAAATCGGAATCCCTGCCCCTTGCACTAACTGCTGAGTCATGCTTTCACCTATCCTATCTTCCTATTCCGACCCTCACTAGCACGGGGCACCGGGAGTAATCTAGAGATTACTATCCTTGAGCTCCTACGTTTTACTCTTCTGCCTAACTGTCTATATTCGCTTCGCAAGACCTCACCCCTTTTCCTACGTCATTTGTGCCAATGTGCACAACGATTTCTGGCTGCTCACACTCACTCTTGAGAAGGTTCTACAGCCGCTCAGAGACATCCTGGACGCAGGTATCAGAGAGGTAACGCACAACTCTGACACAAAATTTCAAACTCGCCTTTTTTTATTACCAAAAATTTGTTTCTGAGGTCGTTTCAGGAGCAGGAATTTTAAGGAAGCAGGCCATGGATAATTGACATTCATTCACCACCTGATCAAATAATGCATGAACATTGAGACTACAACTGCTGTACAGTGACAGTTGCTATGTACCAACCATGTTTGGCGCACAGAAAGATTTCACTAACATCGGTAAGATCATTGATTTACGCTTTGGTGATATTGATTAAAAGAAAAATGTTATACAACCCCCTGTTTTTTTCACAAATACTGCAACGAAAGATAACAGCCCAATAGTGGTGGCGGAAAGGAGGCAAGTTTTCAAGGCACTTTATAGATTTTTAGAAAAAAGTATTCAAGGGAATGAAAGTCAATGTCAACTTTTACCACTGAAAGTAATTAGTAGATTGAAGGTTTGCTGGGGCTTGACAAATCATGAATGTGGTCTCGTGGGGAAACTTTCACAGAGGGTGTAAGAACCAACTTTCACAGAGGGTGTTCGAACCAATCCTTGGAATGGGAGGACTGGTACAATGGGAGAGTAAAATTAAGATGACTGCGCAGTTACTTTCTCCTAAATACCTGAATAGGTAATCAGGGCTTCAGTTTATGATCTAATCTGTAGTCTGCATCCTGAACAATCCTCTGGAACTGGAGTATTGACTGAGAATCTGAGCCAAACCTCCTACAAACTTCTGGCCTATGTCCCTGGAGTCCGGCAAATAAGGCCAGCTGACAGTCAGAAATTAAAATTACCACAAAGTGCCTGCCTTCTTATTGCTTATACCCACAGGAAATAAAAATATTTAAAAGCTTTTCTGAAAAAAAACATAACAAATCATCAAAGTAAAAATGGGACCTTTATTGATACATTAGTTTGATGCAGTGAAAAAGTATAACTGCAGCACCAGCAAATTGTATTCGATGTTTGCCATCTAATAAGTTGAGCAATGCAGTCCAAATATGCAAGAGCTCTCAGATGAAAATTATGCTTTGGAAACTCTCCAAAAACAGTTATTACAAAAGTCTAGTAAGGAACTGCAGATGCTGGTTGACACCGAAGATAGACACAAAAGCTGGAGTAACTCAGCGGCACAGGCAGCATCTCTGGTTATAAGGAATGGGCGAGGTTTCAGGTTGAGACCCTTCTTCAGAGTCTCGACCCTAAACGTCATCCATTCCTTCGAAACAGAGATGCTGTCTGTCTATGACAAAAGTCTGGTGGACATATACTCGTGCTATTTCAGGCTGCAACTCAGTGCCACTCAGCTTCATAGAAACATAGAAAATAGGTGCAGGAGGAGGCCATTCGGCCATTCGAGACAGCACCGCCATTCATTGTGATCATGGCTGATTGTCCCCTATCAATAACCCGTGCCTGCCTTCTCCCCATATCCCTTGACTCCACTAGCCCCTAGAGCTCTATCTAACTCTCTCTTAAATCCATCCAGTGACTTGGCCTCCACTGCCCTCTGTGGCAAGGAATTCCATAAATTCACAACTCTCTGGGTGAAAAAGTTTTTTCTCACCTCAGTCTTAAATGACCACCCCTTTATTCTAAGACTGTGGCCCCTGGTTCTGGACTCGCCCAACATTGGGAACATTTTTCCTGCATCTAGCTTGTCCAGTCCTTTTATAATTTTATATGTTTCTATAAGATCCCCCCTCATCCTTCTAAACTCCAGTGAATACAAGCCTAGTCTTTTCAATCTTTCCTCATATGACAGTCCCTCCATCCCAGGGATCAATCTCGTGAACCTACGCTGCACTGCCTCAATCACAAGGATGTCCTTCCTCAAATTAGGAGACCAAAACTGTACACAATACTCCAGATGTGGTCTCACCAGAGCCCTATACAACTGCAAAAGAACCTCTTTACTCCTATACTGAAATCCTCTTGTTTTGAAGGCCAACATTCCATTAGCTTTCTTCACTGCCTGCTGTACCTGTAAGCCAACTTTCAGTGACCGGTGTAGAAGGACACCCAGGTCTCGCTGCTCCTCCCCCTTACCTAACCTAACCCCATTGAGATAATAATCTGCCCCCTTGTTTTTGCCGCCAAAGAGGATAACCTCACATTTATCTATATTATACTGCATCTGCCATGCATCTGCCCACTCACTCAACCTGTCCAGGTCACCCTGCAACCTCCTAACATCCTCTTCACAGCTCACACTGCCACCCAGCTTTGTGTCATCCGCAAACTTGCTAGTGTTGCTCCTAATTCCCTCTTCCAAAACATTAATATATATGGTAAACAGTTGCGGCCCCAACACCGAGCCTTGCGGCACTCCACTCGCCACTGCCTGCCATTCTGAAAAGGACCCGTTCACTCCTACTCTTTGCTTCCGGTCTGCCAACCAATTTTCTATCCGTCAACACCCTACCCCCAATACCATGTGCTCTAATTTTAGTCACCAGTCTCCCATGCGGGACCTTATCAAAGGCTTATCAAAGACACTTCAAATTCTTATCACCAGTAAACATGGATGCAGTTTTAGAACATAAACCTTAGTACATACTATAGTAAAGCACATGAACAAGGCCCTTCAGCCCAACATTTTATGCCATCATGATACCAATCTAAACCAATCCCACCTATATCAACACGCTCCATATCCCTCTAATCTCTGCCTGTCTGTCTAAATGGCTCTTAAACAACGTTTATTATATCTGAAGGCAGACACAAAAAGCTGGAGTAACTCAGCGGGACAGGCAGCATCTCTGGAGAGAAGGAATGGGTGAGTTGTTACTCAGACAGTTATTATATCTGCTTCTATAATCTCTCCTGGTACCATATGGCAGAAACCAATCACCTTCTGCCTCTTAAAAATAAACTTGCCATACCCTTCTCCTTAAATCTTTCTCCCTCTCAGTGTAAACTTATACCTTCCCAGTATTTGAAATTGCGAACCTGGGAAAAAGATTCTGTCTTGGCTAATATTGTGCCTTTATTTAAAAAGGGTTGCGAGGCCATGACAGGGAGCTACGGGTCATGAGGCCTAACATTACAGTGGGCAGGTTACTGAAGGGAATTCTGAGAGACAAAATCTATCTGCATTTGGAATGGCAATGACTGATTGGGTATGTTCACTCTGGCTTTGTGTTTGGGAAATCGTATTTCAAGAATGTAATTGAGTTTCTGAAGAGGTGACCAAGAAGATTGATGGGCACAAAGTGGTATACATTGTTTAACAAGGATTTTGACAAGATCCCACATGGTAAACTGGTCCAGAAGGTGATATCAGATGAACTCTCTGTTTTGCAATACGCTCCAATGTTCTGCCATTCACTGTGTAAAGGGTCTGTCCCAATTACGTGTCCATGGCACGCAAATTACGCGTCCTCATGGTCGCGTTGAGCCGCGACGGTCCTGCTAAGGTCGCGCGCGATTTCATGCGTACGCACAGCCGTCTGGAGCGCTTGATGTCATTTGAAGATGGACACAAAGCTGGAGTAACTCAGCGGGACCGGCAGCATCTCCGGAAAGAAGCAATGGGTGACGTTTCGTGTCGAGACTCTTCTTCAGTCTGAAAAGAAGGGTCTTGACCCAAAACGTCACCCATTGCTTCTCTCCAGAGATGCTGCCGGTCCCGCTGAGTTACTCCTGCATTTTGTGTCCATCTTCAATTTTCTTGGCCCCGCTCTGGGAGTAGGAGTGGGGGCGGATCCGGACCGCAACGGCCGTGAGCCCCAGGCCGAGCTCGGCTATCGTTTGCCTGCTTCTGCTGCTGTTGGAGCTGAGACGTTGCTTTGCGCCAGGGTCTTGGGCCTGTCCCACTTTGGCCCTCAGTTCCGCGACAGGCCGTTGGCGCGCGAAGATTTCGTTCGCTACAAAAATTTCGGAGCCCCGCGCGATGTCAGCACAACTACATACCCCTCCGCGCTTCTAAGTGGGACCGGCCCCGCATGGCCATACGATGCCCTTGCACCTCAACGCGACCAAGGACACGTAAGTGGGACAGTCCCTTAAGTCATGTCGTAGTTTTTTGCATACCAAAGATCTGCCCTGATTTGACAAACCAGACATCCATTCGTTTTTCCTTGGCCCGATTTCAAAACTGATCTAGATCCAGTTGCACACTGGAACATCCTTTCTCACTGTCCACTTCTTCTTTGACAATTACTGCAAAAAATTGAACTTCACGGTGAGTGCACAGTCTTTTATCCAGAGTAGTGGATTGAAGAACCAGAGGACTTAGGTTTAAGGTGAGAGGGGAAAGATCTTTTACTTTCACCGAAAAAGCAAACCTTTATTTGTATAATGTTCCATCCTAAAGACAGTACTTTGAAGAATACAGCACTGTGACAAGTGCTAGCCTTCTTTATTTGCTTGTTTCTAGAGTGGGGCTTCAACTTACGGAAGAGAGTGCTGCCCAAAGGGACAACGTGGCAGTGACACATCACTAACTAGGTTTAGACCATACAACCATAAGACATAAGAGTAGAATTAGGCCATTCAGCCCATCGTCTACTCCATTTTTCCATCATGGCTGATCTATTTTTCCCACTCAATCCCATTCTCCTGCCTTCTCCTTGCAATCTGTGACACCCTTCTTAATGCAAAATCTATCAATCTCCCCTTTGAAAATGCCCGACGTCTCGGTCTCCACAGCTGGCGATGTATTCAACAGATTCACCACCCTCTTGCTCAAGAAATTCTTCCTCAAGAGTCAAGAGTGTTTTATTGTCATATGTCCCGGATGGGACAATGAAATTCTTACTTGCTGCAGCACAACAGAATATGTGAATATGTAAACATAGTACATAACGGGAGGAGAGAGAAAAAAGAAAAAGTTCAATAAATAACAAATATAGTGCAATAATAATAAAGTCTTTTGCAGTTCAGAGCTCAGAGCTTATTCGTTGTTGTGTTTAATAGCCTGATGGCTGTAGGGAAGTAGCTGTTCCTGAACCTGGAAATTACAGTTTACAGTAGGTATGTTACAAAACTTACCTTCAGTCGCGCTGTAATTCTGCCACTGGCCGTGTGCGCGATTTTGGCGCCTTTAAGGGGGGGCGGGGTTAAAACGCGGGTTTCTCCTCCCTTGTCCTGGTTAATATTTTGTTGGAGTACAAGCGTTGGCTGACAAATCGTTCCTAGTGGCCTTTTGTGTATTTTTTATTTTTATTAAATCGTCAATGTCAGCGCTAGAGTAATTTTAAAATCAGCTCCTGAAGCATCAATGCCGATAACGGGGACGGATTTCACACACGGGACAGGTAAACGAAAGTGGTTTCTTTAAATGTATAAAAGTGCTTCTTAAGAAGCCTTTAATTCACATTTTTCCATGCGACACGGTGATTTTATTCCCCGAATTAACGGCAGTATTTTTCATGCCAATACGGGGTTAAATTCACCGCCAAATGAACGTTCCAAATGATCGCGTTCCAGAAATCCTCACTCACAAGATTTAAATCCCCATTAATTTACAGGTATTAAACATTCAATTCCTTCCATTTGGCCTGTAAATTCATGAAAATTAGATTTAAAAATTATGTTATATTGTGAATTATTGTGTGAATGTTATTTGGACACTTAGGCTATTTAAAAATGTTAATCTATTCTTAAGAAATTGATAGATGTTTAGATCTAGTAATTGAATTTTGTAATTAGCTACAATTAGGTAACTAACTAATTATATGCTTTAATTTCATGTCTTCTAAGTAAGATTGTTTCATATTTGTTTCAGAATGCTTCAATCTATAATAACTGAAAATTTCTTTCAGTTATCTTAATTTTTAAGAAAGTCATGGGCTTTTAACTGTCCTCGATCACAGCTTTTGTGTTAAGTCAATGGAAAAGCAATGGGGAACAAGATGCTAATTTCCGAGTATGTAAATGGCCATAACTTCTTTAATACTGAAGATATGAAAGTGAATTAGGTGTCAAATTAAACTTCTTTTTATGCTTTATCTGATGGGATAAATTGCAGACTTTATTTTTAAAATCTCAAAATTTTGTAACATTGCTATTTACAGGCTCCTGTACCTTCTTCCTGATGTCAATGGTGAGATGAGTGTGTGGCCAGGATGGTGTGGGTCCTGATGGATGGATGGATGGATGGGATCCATTCCAAATATAGGTCATTTTATTCTGAGGCTGTGCTCTCTGGTTCTAGACTGTCCCATTACTGGAATCATCCATTCCATGTCCACTCTATCTAGGCCTTTCATTATCCGGGAGAGGGGCGGGAGATTGCAACCTTCACGTGGTCTGTCCTGTTTCGACTAATGCAATCAACCCGGCGTGCACAATCAAATAAGATCAAATAGAACAAGTTGGCTGTGCACGCCATACACAAGAAGAAGATTATCCGGGAGGATAATGTCAGTGGAGATGTCTAGTTCTGAGCTCCACCAACCATGCTTCATTCTTCAAGACTGGTCTTCAACATTGTGAACTCGAATACCGTCAATTAGTGAGCCTACACATTACGCTGAAAACTTATGTGATTAATCATAACCAATAATTTATATTAAAATCAATTAGCAATAACCAATCTGCCTTTTTATTTAATTGAAGAGAAGTTCACTCTGCTTAAGCCATTTTTATCTGACAGTCTCATTTTGTAAGTCAAATAATGAAATTAAGTTTTAAATAGTCATAAGATTAATGACCATTGAATTATGATTGCAATTTTTAAATATAGCCTTAATTATTTCCAGTCAACGGTTCTGCTTTGCATATCTGAAGTTTTTCACAGAACTGTGAGTTGCCATGAGGTTTTTCTCAATGCCTCAAAAAAAACCTCTGGAGCTTCTTAAGAATCTTAGTTTTTAACAATGAAACAAAAAAAGAGAGCAAACTGATGAAATATGAGCAGAGTTTAGAACCGTTGTACATCTCAAACCACTCTATAAATAACAAATTACATTTAAGTGCAGTGATTTGTTCGGTATGAGAAGCAATTGTGCAACAGAATATCACAAATACCAGTTTTCCAAATTCCGTTTGCTGGGGTTCACTGAGGAATGAATGTGGGTTGGATGAGGCAGACGAATCCTAAAAATTGCCCAGTGGGCCATTAACCAGTCTGAAACAATAGGATAGTTTTTTTCTTAGATAGTCACAAAACCTATGTATAGAAAATAAGAGGGGGTAGGACCAGAAAAGTTTCGAACTTCTTCTTTCCCCTTTTGAACATGAACGATATTATTTGTATTATTTGAGTTACTTATTTGTTTGTTTTCCTTTGTGTTTTATTTTCTTTTTTATTGCTTATAAGTTTATTTGTGTTTGTATATTTTTTTTAACATGTTCAATAAAATATATATATATTTTTTTAATTAAAAAAAAAAAAAAAAAAAAAACGGGAGTAACTCAGCGGGACAGGCAGCATCTCTGGAGAGAAGGAATGGGTGACCTTTCAGGTCGAGACCCTTCTTCCGGCCATCTCAAACGTCACCCATTCCTTCTCTCCATAGATGCTGCCTGTCCCGCTGAGTTACTCCAGCGTTTGTGTCTATCTTTGGTTCAGAACAGCATCTGCAATTCCTTCTTACTCAGGAGATTTTTGTTTTGTCTGAAGGATAAAGGATAACAGTCTGACTATGCAGTAATCTCTCTGTACTACATTAATGGTTCACTGAAATTATGTTCTCAACTCCAAGTTGTGGTCTGAACACATAGTTTCCAGACAAAAAGGTCCAGTGAGAAAGAAAAGACTACAGACGCAGAAAGAAAGAAATGTAGAATGCCAATTAAAGAAATACAATGATATTTTTATTATATTTTCTGGAGATGAAGAGACTGAGGTGATCTGATTGAACTATTTAGAACATGATAAGGATTTAAAGAATAGAAGAGTAGTTTCTTTTTTAGGTGAATGTAAAAAAAGGTTATTAACAATGAACCACAAAACTCAGCAAAAATAGCTGAGAATATGTACAAGTCAAGTCAAGTGAGTTTATTGTCATGTGTCCCTGGTAGGACAATGAAATTCTTGCTTTGCTTGAGCACAACAGAACATAGTAGGCATTTACTACAAGGCATTCTATAAATATATACACAATGGTCAATATACTGATAAAGTGCAAATAACAGTATTGGCTAATAAAGTTCAGTGTTATGTCCAAGCCAGGTTTAATAGCCTGATGGCTGTGGGGAAGTAGCTGTTCCTGAACCTGGTCGTTGCAGTCTTCAGGCTCCTGTACCTTCTACCTGAAGGTAATAGGGAGATGAGTGTGTGGCCAGGATGGTGTGGGTCCTTGATGATGCTGCCAGCCTTTTTGAGGCAGCGACTGTGGTAGATCGCCTCGATGGAAGGGAGGTCAGAGCCGATGATGGACTGGGCAGTGTTTACTACTTTTTGTAGTCTTTTCCTCTCCAGGGCACTCAAGTTGCCGAACCAAGCCACGATGTGCACAACATACTGTGCACAACTAATTAGGGTGTTTTAAAGAAAATTTAAAGCCCCAATTTAAATCTAACCTACCCATCTGCAATGCTGTGGATGGAATAGGTTGAATTTAGATTTTGACTTCAAAGAAGTGTAGCATCAGCCGAGATTTAAATCGATGTGTTTGGTTCAGGACAAGTGGGGACAAGTAATGGACACTCGGCCCCGTTCCCTAGTCCGTATACGCTCACTACCGTGCAGCCAAATTCTATTCTAACTCCATTTCTAAGTTTGCAGATGACATCACCATTATTAAGGATGAGATTTGCGAGTACTTGGAAGCACATGATAAAATAGGTCGAAGTCAGCATGGTTTTGTGAAGGGATTATCTTGCCTGGCAAATCTGTTGGAATTTTTTCAGAAAATAAATAGCAGGATATACAAAGGAGACTCAGTGGGTGTTGTTCACCTAGACTTTCAGAAGGCCTTTGAAATTCGGCATGTCTCCAATGATTCTTACCAATGTCCTCAGATGCACCAGAGACCATCCTATCAGGATGCATCATAACTTGCTTTGGCAACCCCTTGCCCATGACCTCCAAAAATTGAAAAGAGCTGAGGATGTAGCCACGTCCATTATGCAAACCAGCCTTCCCTGATCGACCACCTCCACTTCATGCTGCCTCAGGAAAACAGCCAACATAATCAAGGGACATTTACACCCTGATCATTCCCTCTTCTCTCTTTTCCCATTGGGTAGAAGATAAAAAGGCTTGAAAGCAGATCTACCAAATTAACGAACAGTTTCTTGCTCGCTGTTATCAGGCTGTTATCAGACTATTAAATAGATCTTATAAACTAAAGATTTAGTCCCAATCTGTTAATTTACCGCATTATGGCCCTTGCACCTTTTTTAAATTTGCACTTTCTCTGCAACCGTAATATTACAAACTATATTCTATTTATTTTTCTCTTTACATTACCTGTTGTGTATGGTTTGATTGTACTCATGTTTAGTGTGATTTGGCTAGATAACCTACAAGATTTTTTTTCATGTATCTCACTACATTTCACAATAATAAACCAATATCAACACTATTACCAAAGTTTTTATGGAAAACAAGGATAAATTCAGTATATGCAGAGCCCCAATGGGGTATATAGGTATAAGACTGAACTAAGTCATTCCAACACTATCTTGTGAACCAAACTCCTTTCCATACGATTGGAGAATTTATACCTTGGCAAAAAGATTGAGAATTGTAATTTATAAAACACACAACCATGGCTAATAAATGGAATATTATTATGCTTTTGATCTACATAATTGGCTTAGTGTAGAGGCATATGACAATCTATGAGGCGTTTGCAGAGGAAAATCGAATAAATTTAATGACACAGTTTTGGCGTGAGTCTGACCATTGCAGTCTTGGCAGAGTTAGACAATCGATGGAATTTTATCTTAGAAACTTTATTACATTGCCACATAGTGGCTATATTCAGGAAGAACAACAGGAAAATAAAATATAAACTTTAGAACAGATTTTAGCTGTTCAATTTAATCACTTCTCACTTAAAATATTCAGTGTTTCACTTACAATGGATTACTTTAAAGTGAAGGTATTACTGTTCATAGAGAAAAATGCAGCTATTACATCTGAGGTAAATGTCCAATAATTTTCCAAGGTAGGCAGCTTGTAATAATAGTCCTAAATGGACTAAAGTAATATATTAGCTTCAGTTTATCAGTTTAGTTTATTGTCACGTGTACCGAGGTACAGAGAAAAGCTTTTGTTGCATGCTATCTAGTCAGCAGAAAAATAATACATGATTACAATCGGGCCATTTACAGTGTATAGATACATGATAATGGAATAACGTTTAGTGCAAGGTAAAGCCAGCAAAGTCCAATCAAGGATAGTCCGATGGTCACCAATGGGGTGGATAATACTTCAGAACTGCTCTCTGGTTGTAGAAGGATGATTCAGTTGCCTGATAACAGCTGGGAAGAAACTGTCCCAGAATAGCTTGTGGACAACATTCTGCTTTTTTAGGTACACAAAAATGCTGGAGAAACTCAGCGGGTGCAGCAGCATCTATGGAGCGAAGGAAACAGGTAACGTTTCGGGCCGAAACCCTTCTTCAGACTGATAGGGGGTGGGGAGAAGAAAGGAAAAAAGGAAAAAGGCAGAGGAGGAGCCCGAGGGCTGGGGGAGGGGAGGAGACAACCAGATGGCTGATGAAGGGGAGGGGACAGCAAGGGCTAGCAGAATTGGGAGAATTCAATGTTCAAACCCCCAGGATGTAGACTGCCCAAGCGGAATATGAGGTGCATTTCCTCCAATTTACGGTGTTGCTCGCTGTGGCCATGGAGGAGACCCAGGACAGAGAGGTCAGATACGGAATGGGAGGGGGAGTTGAAGTGCTGAGCCACCGGGAGTTCAGGTTGGTTATTGCGGACCGACCGGAGGTGTTCGGCGAAACAATCGCCAAGCCTCCGCTTGGTCTCAACCTGAACTCCACTAAATTGGAGGAAATGCACCTCATATTCCGCTTGGGCAGTCTACATCCTGGGGGTTTGAACATTGAATTCTCCCAATTCTGCTAGCCCTTGCTGTCCCCTCCCCTTCATCAGCCATCTGGTTGTCTCCTCCCCTCCCCCAGCCCTCGGGCTCCTCCTCTGCCTTTTTCCTTTTTTCCTTTCTTCTCCCCACCCCCTATCAGTCTGAAGAAGGGTTTCGGCCCGAAACGTTACCTGTTTCCTTCGCTCCATAGATGCTGCTGCACCCGCTGAGTTTCTCCAGCATTTTTGTGTACCTTCGATTTTCCAGCATCTGCAGTTCCTTCTTTAACATTCTGCTTTTTTAAATGCCCTCACTGTCCTGGCCAAATTTTACATGCAAATCTTAGATCAGGGCTTAAATCCACAGCCTTCAAACTCAACATTGTGATTCCGCAAGCTCAGGAGTGCCACCTTCAGAGCTCACCAGCCATCTGTGCCTGTTCAACCCCTGTTGGATAAGGTTTCATTCAGCTGTGAATGGGATGGAGGCATTTTTCTTTCTCCCTTATATTTTAAAATTGCCCATATTGATTTCCCAGCAGATATATAATATGATCAAGGAAGCCTGAGGTTTTTTTGTGAGCACCGGTCGATAGATAGTTGGGTTAAAACAGAAAGGGACCCAGGCATTGATTTGAAGATGATATGCTGGGTCAGTCCCAGGCAAGAACAGGGCAGGGAGAAATCCAATGCTTTCAAAGTTCAGCTAAAGCTGACCCCAAATGAGATTTTCAGTGTTAGTGTCTACTTCATTCAGATTATTTATATATACAGACAGAAAACATACCTTGAAAAGGACAGCCATTTGATGTATTGTTTAGCCTCTATATCCTCTAAATTTTTAATAGGATCTTGTAAAATCTTTAAACTAGAGGGATTTTCTGTCTTACAACATCAATTTTTATTAATGGGGAGGCATCGTTATAGGGGTCACAATTGTTAGTATCATATTCAAACACTTTAGCCAAAGGGGATTTAGCATAAGGATAAAAAGGAGAAATAAACAAGCAAATACTGGAAAGGGGAAAAGATTGGTTATATTTTAATGCAATTAATTTATCAGAGCTTTGGTGTGAAACCTTTATTAGAATAATTAAGACAAAAGATTCTCCACCAGAAATATTAACCTATCTTCTCTCTATACTTAAAGATAAAGCCTTCAATCTGTAAGGTGCGTTACTCAAATATAGGTTTTGTCAAGGCACTCCACAATCAACGAAGTACTTTAAGTGTAGTTACGGTTAGAATGCACAAACATTAACAGCTAATTAGGGAATGATGAGATCTCACAAAGATTAATGTGACAACCAGAATATCTATTTTAGCAATCTAGTTTCTGAAATAAGTATCAGGAGAACTTTTGTTGAAAGATTGAAGACAGACCCTTATTTTACTCTCATCTGAAAAATGGCACCTCTGATGTTTTTGGGGGAATGCAAGGTAAATTTCCACAAGTTACAAACAGAACAATCTAATGCAGTATACAAAAAAATGCTGGAGAAACTCAGCGGGTGCAGCAGCATCTATGGAGCGAAGGAAATAGGCAACGTTTCGGGCCAAAACCCTTCTTCAGACTGATAGGGGGTGGGGAGAAGAAAGGAAGAAAGGCGGAGGAGGAGCCCGAGAGCTGGGGGAGGGGAGGAGACAACCAGAGGGCTGATGAAGGGGAGGGGACAGCAAGGGCTAGCAGAATTGGGAGAATTCAATGTTCAAGCCCCCAGGATGTAGACTGCCCAAGCAGAATATGAGGTGCATTTCCTCCAATTTCCGGTGTTGCTCGCTGTGGCCATGGAGGAGACCCAGGACCGAGAGGTCAGATACAGAATGGGAGGGGGAGTTGAAGTGCTGAGCCACCGGGAGGTCAGGTTGGTTATTGCGGACCGACCGGAGGTGTTCGGCGAAACGATCGCCAAGCCTCCGCTTGGTCTCACCGATGTAGATCAGCTGGCATCTAGAGCAGCGGATGCAATAGATGAGGTTGGAGGAGATGCAGGTGAACCTCTGTCGCACCTGGAACGACTGCTTAGGTCCTTGAATGGAGTCGAGGGGGGAGGTGAAGGGACAAGTGTTCCATCTCTTGCGGTTGCAAAATCTAATGCAGTATAGCAGCTCTAAAACATAGAAAATAGTACAGCACAGTTAACAGGTCCTTCAGTCCACAATGTCTGTGCCAAGGCCATCTCTTATCTGCCTGCACACATCCTTCTATTCCCTGCATATCCATGTTCACTATTATGTATCTGCCTCCACCACCACCGCAGCAGCACGTTTCAGGCTAGGACAGGTTCTGTCCCATAAAATACCCCATCTATGTCTCCCGTAATTTTATATACCTTATCAGGTCTCCCCTCAACCTCTGGCTTCCGAAGTAAACAATCCAAGATTGTCCAAGCTCTTGCCCCCTAATCCATGCATCATTCTAGCAAACCTCTTCTGCACCCTCTCCAAGGCCTCCACATCCTTCCAGTAGTGACCAGAACTGCAAATGCAAACTGAAAATATTCCAAATGCATGAACTGATGGTACAATGAATAGAATGAAAAACTGTCCGGGTTGTATTTTCTCCATATACTGTGAACTAAGTATACCTTGGGGACAAAGAATTCCACATTCACACACTCCCAGTCAGAATGACATTCCGAGGAACCACCAGTTCACAGTGATGCCACAGCTCATATCACAAGAACTAGAATGAGGGGGGGGGGGGGGAATGAGGGCAAAGGTTTAAGATGGAAGTGGAAACATTTACTAGGAAATGTTTACTGGAGCTACTGGAGGAAGTGATTGAAGTAGCACAATAACAGCAATTCAAAGGCATTTGGACAGGTGCATGGATAATAAAGGTTTGGAGCAAAACAGGTCAATGCGGGCAAATAAGACTAGCTTAGATGGGCACCTTAATTGGCATAGATGAGTCAGGCTGATGGGCCTGTTTCCATTCTGCATGATTCTAGCACTCTTTTTCTTAATCAACTCTCGCTCTTGGAAGCAACTGACCCCTACTGGAAGCATCAGAATGAAGGAGTTTGTTAAACACTGGTACTTCAATTAACAGTTCAGACATACTCTTGTGTGTTGAATTAAAATGGGAGTGTGGCAATTAGCCACCCTGTTGAATCAACTAATATGGAGCAAAACTTGTAAACACAGTGGCTCCTATCATTTTAATTATAAAGTTAGGATAAACTGTTGGATTGTCCAGTTTCATCGCTAATGGAGAAAGAATGAACTGTAAGAACAGTATGTAGCACCAATGAATGGCAGGGGGAAAGGTTAAGTGTCCTTTTCTGCCAAGTGTTTGGTCTCTAATGTGTTTCTGAAGGAAATGTTGAACAGGAGCGGGCACTTCTGAATGAAGTGATTGTTATGTAACTGGCAGGGGGAAGCATCATGCTTTGCAGACCAGAAACACTGTGGAGCTTGTAAAATTACTCTTCACCCAAATTAAGAACCATGCTAACCGCAGGACAACATGTATTTTATAGGGGATCAGGCATACCCCACCAGTATGATATCCGTCCTGAATCAACAGCATTTCTGAAAATACAAGCTAATTTTAAGACAAAACTCAAACTGCGATCAATTGGCTTACTTCACTATCATTATCACCACAGTGTGACTTAGCAACAAGATGACTGGGTGAGTTGCTTTCTATGGGAGTAATAAATGTTATTGTTTTTTTTACAATCAATATTATTGAGCATGACTGTTCTCATTACACCAGGGAATTGTTTTGAACAGACAGCATTCCCCCAGGACCTAGTACATTCCCTCTTTAATCTCACCCTTCCCTCTATTGATCTACCAGAGCATATTATATTTGCCTTTTTATATTAGTCGATGTTCCTTTGAGCAAAGAATAGGATGAGCATTAACATAGAACATTTCTAGTGACCTTGAATTTATTCTTTGTGAATATTATTGTATAAATGCTTGAAGCGTTTCCAGCAGTTCCCATCCACAATATTTTAAAAGGGTGTTCAATGGATTAATTTCTCGATCACTGCAACAGTTAGAGAATGGTCATGTTCTTCCATTTAACAGCAAAAATTCTTTTTTTTTAACGTTATTTTACGTTAAAAAAATTAAAACTTTGTAGTTTGACTAGTCTCCTTGCAATGTCATTTGGTTATATTTATGTATTTATCAACCAATTTAGCAGACTATATTTTACTTCTGATGTCATATTAGTTAATATTCTTTCATGATTTAAAATAATGGTTAGTTCATATTTGAGAAAAAAGACACCTTTCTATAACACATTTCCAGTCAGTACAAGTACTTTCTTTTGTAACGTAGGAAACTCAGCAGCCAGTTTAAACATAATAAGCTCCCTCAAACAGATTATCCTTTTAGAGAAAATCACAAAGTGCAAAAGAAATTCAGCGGGTCAGGCAGCATCAGGGGGAGATAGGACAAAGCGTGTTTTGGGTCAGGACCCTTATTCAGATTCTCCTTATTCTGAAGCAGTCCCTCTAGTCCAAGGTTATTAATTTCTGCAGCTGCTGGAGCCTCTCTTGGATGTGCGCATACTCAGCTGAGACAGAAGGTACTTGACAGGGCAAGTGAGCATTTTTGGAGGTGCTGTGATCCATCCATGGCTTCTGTATGTTCTTACATCGAAACATAGACATAGAAACATAGAAAATAGTGACAACGATGAGTCAGCCTACAGAGAGGAGGTCCAGCACCTGACAACCTGGTGTGCCAACAATAACCTCGTCCTCAACTCCAAGAAGACGAAGGAAATTATTGTCGACTTCAGGAAGGTCAGAGGGGGCAGACATACCCCCATCCATATAAACGGGACTGAGGTGGAGCGCGTCTCCAGCTACAAATTCCTCGGGGTACACATCTCGGAGGATTTGTCCTGGTCCCTCAACACCTCCAAGCTGATCAAAAAGGCACAGCAGCGCCTTTACTTCCTGAGGAGGCTCAAGAAAGCCCACCTGTCCCCCCAGATCCTGACCAACTTCTACCGCTGTACCATCGAGAGCATCCTGACCACCTGCTTCACGGTATGGTACAGCAGCTGCACTGTTGCGGACAGGAAGGCACTACAACGGGTGGTGAAAACCGCGCAGCACATCATCGGTGCCCCGCTCCCTGCCATGGATGCCCTCCACCAAAAACGGTGTCTGAAACGGGCTGGGAAGATCATTAAAGACCCCTCCCACCCCAACCATGGACTGTTTGCCCTCCTCCCATCAGGGAGGCGGTACAGGAGCCTCAGGTCTCGTACCAGTAGGATGAGGAACAGCTTCTACAATTATACCGTCGCATTGCTGAACTCGGAGTCCCGCCGATAGATTCCTCCGGACCCTCCGTCCCCATTGTTAATTATTCTGTATTTTTGATTATTCTGTATCCTCTTTTTTTTAAAATTTCTATATTGCACTACTACTACGGACTGACGCAAAACTGCATTTCGTTGTACCCATACTCAGTATTTGTGCAATGACATTAAAGTTGAATTGAATTGAATTGAATTGAATTGAAATAGGTGCAGGAGGAGACCATTTGGCCCTTCGAGCTGATCATCCTGCTTTCTCCCCATATCCCTTGATTCCGCTAGCTAGCCCCTAGAGCTCTATGTAAACTTTTTTAAATCCATCCAGTGATTTGGCCTCCACTGCCTTCTGCGGCAGAGAATTCCACAAATTTACAACTCTCTGGGTGAAAAAGTTTTTTTCTCATCTCAGTTTTAAAGGGTCTCCCCTTTATTCTTAGACTGTGGCCCCTGGTTCTGGACCCGCAACTTTGGGAACATTTTTCCTGCATCTAGCTTGTCCAGTCCTTTTTATAATTTTATACGTTTCTATAAGATCCCCTCTCATCCTTCTAAATTCCAGTGAATACAAGCCCAGTCTTTCCAATCTTTCCTCATATGACAGTACCGCCATCCCGGGGATTAAACTCGTGAAGCTACGCTGCACTGCCTCAATAGCAAGGATGTCCTTCCTCAAATTAGGAGACCAAAACTGCATACAATACTCCAGATGTCGTCTCACCAGGGCCCTGTACAACTGCAGTAGGACCCCTTTATGATAAAACGACATTTCCAATGCCTTGCCAGATGCTTCTTTTCCATTTTGAGAGTTTCCCACAGCCAATGATGGAGCTGTTTTCTCAGTTCTCAAGGAAACCTCTTGCCATGGTGAGAATGCAGAGAGTGCCTGTTCTGCTCGTCTGGTGTTGGAGAAAATGTGGCCATGTGGTAAAGTTGCTGATGTTGATTCATTTGTTTCCTGCCAATGGATTTGTAGAATGTCATAGAGGCTGCATTGGTGAATATATCTCCAATATTTTGAGGTGCATTGTAAGTAGCCCATGTCTCCCAAGCATACAATACATTCGTGCACAGTTTGAGGTCATTGTCTTCAAATATTATTTTTCTCTGTTGGCTGATATGCTGTAACATAGTAATGCACCATGTGATTGAATTTTATCTAAAAACCCCAGTACCCCAGTCTCTATAAGTGAAAAGGGCTTTTACGTGTCAGAATGCCACTTGCAGAAATTAGTTCCAGGCTGTCCATGCTTACGAGATGCACATACAAGGAAACTGCAGGGCATGTCATAATGCTGGTCAGCATATTATACATGATTAAATAATCCAAATGACTTTTAACCAGGCATGAAGTAACTGGGCCTTGTACACTTGAGTAGTTTCTAATCAGAGTTGAGGTCTGGTCAGCATTAGCTGTGGGGTGTCCATGATGTGAAATTTCCTTATAAAGTCAGTTCTTCTTGTATCCTCTAATTCATGGTGAATATCACCTCATCCCCCACACTTATAATTTGCAGACTCCACTCGCCACAGTGGGGTGAAATCAAGGAGGAAATGTCATTGCATGTGAGTGAATGTCGTAGAAGGGTTTCGACCCGAAACGTTGCCTATTTCCTTCGCTCCATAGATGCTGCCGCACCCGCGGAGTTTCTCCAGCAATTTTGTCTACCTTAGAATATCATAGCCTCTGGCTTCAAACTGGAAATGGACCTCATTTAAGAAAATGTGTTTTCAGCATATGAATGCCTCTCGAAGAGCTTGGAGGAGAATCTTGGAATTTAATTTTATGCAGAACTGTTGGCAGGACATTGGGAAAAATCTGCTCTATCAATACTGAAAATCCAGTGACAATGTCCCAGGTTAACATTTAATATAAAACATTCCCTCAGTATTGCACTGTTAGAGCATCATTCAAAAGGTAAATGATTGTACACAGATGTGTTCTGTATAGATATTTTGCAAACATTTATTTTCAGTGTTATTGTTTGAAACCAAGCAGAATAATTTAGAAACAAACAGGGATCAATTCAACAGGGATATTGACTTCTATCTTCTATCAAGACAACTGAAAGCTTTTGTTTTTGTTAATTTAGATGATTAATAATAGATTAAAACCTGCCACTATGTACTAAAGAGGACATAAAAGAACTGTATCTGGTAAATTACTTAAGAAAAGAAGCATCAAAGGGTTTTGTTCCCGGTTCATTTACAATCATTCATGCTCAAATTTCCAATTGAATTCCAAATCAATGCAGAGTTCCCCTTCCACAACACAACCCCACCCATTATAATACCTAGAAGTAGGACAACTAACATTAATAAAAACAATTTACTACTTTATGAATTGGGAGGAAAGAGTACATAGTGGGGGGCTGCTTTAGATTTGTGAATAATACGATGAAGAACCCCTTTAGATAGAAATTAATCACTTTACCACTTTGAATCAATTTGGATTTCCAAAGTAATGGAATGGAAGTACTCATTTGGATTTCAATTCAAGTTCACAAGTGAGAAAGTCGCCCAATATAATGGTTAAGTATTTCATACATGCTACTTTCAACAATCATGTTTGACTTAAGGGTCAAAAGAAAAAGGTTACCACCTAGAAATTTAATTGTCTGGTACTTTTTCCAGTTCTACGCAAATGAAAATCACTTGTTCCCAGAGTAAAACACAAGTACCACAATTTCTGCATCATATCACAACTTCTGGAAATTCAACTGCACAGTTTTGGTCACAAATTGCACTACTCCAATGCTGGACGTCTACATTAACATTTATCATCTAGGTAGAGAGGCATAATTTCCTGCACAATGCTTCCTAAAAGTGTTGCCCTGGAATAATTGGTCATGCTGTTTTAAGTAGGATCTGGAATTGAGACCTCACAAAAGAACTGTGTTGCTTTACAAAAGAAAATGGTGGAAGATCACAGTGGGCCAGGCAGCATCTGTGAAGAGTCTAACAAGTTGGGGCAGGGCAGGACCTTTCTTCACTGCTCCTGCAATAATTGTCAATCCCTGGCTGGGAACCCCATTCAGTTAAATAAATTATCTACAATAAAACCAGAAAACGCAGAAATGCTACGTGGTTTTTGATGAAAGGTAATCAATCTAAAACATTAACCTGTTTCTCTCTCCACAAATTCTGCTGAGTGTTTCCACCATTTTCTGCTTTCATTTCAAATTCTGCTGGAGTGTGGCGGCACCTAACGGCAGCGGCTCGACTGCAGTCCGCCTGTCTTTTTTAAATTTTTGTCCCGTTAGCTGTATGTTTTTAGTTCTAATTTTTATTATTTTTTAGCTGTGTATATGTGGGGGGGGGGGGGGGGTTGGGGGAAACCGTTTACTCTCTTCCCTGTACGGGGACCAGACTTTCGGGTCTCCGGTGTCGTTGGGCCTACCATCGTGGAGCCGGCAGCGGCCTCCAACCGGAACCAACCTGAGGGCTCCAGTCGCGGAGCCTGCGGACTCGCCATCGCGGAGCAGGCCGACTTCAGAGCGGGGAGAGCTGTGGTGGCGCGCGGCTGCAACCCGACTTCGGAGCTTCGGAGGCTCCGGCCGCAGGCCAGGTGGACAGGAACGTCGGGAGCTCGCAGGTCCCTGGTGGGAGACCGCTTTTCGGAGCTCCCCGCAACGGCAACTTCTCCCGCCGGAATCGCGGGGTTTAAATGACTCAGAGTGGGGCCTAACATCGCCCGGCGCGGCATAAACGGCCGCGGGACTTACCATCGCCCGCTTGGGGCTTTAACATCGTGAGCCCCAGTCGCCTCGACGCTGCAGTTGGACTGCTGGACCGTGGGAGAAGAACAAAGGGAAGAGATAAGACTTTTGCCTTCTTGGTTCTTGGTTTCTTGGTCCTCCAAAATATTCCAAATGGAATTTAAACTGGAGGTGGTGGAGGGAGGACTTAAGCCAGAAAGGGTTTTTGGGAAGAAAGAGCTACCTTAAATTTAGTTGCATCTGGTTGGGTAACTATGGTAGGGTGAAGATTATTCCATGCTTTAATTGTGCGGGGGAAGAATGAATTGCTGTACACATCTGTCTTGGTAGCTGGAATCTCAAATTGGATCGAATGTCCTCGTCTGCTCCTAATGGGTTTGGGTTTGGTGTTTGGTTTGCCTTCCATCACAGTGAGGAGATGTTGAAGATTCACTGTGATGGATGTTTGTGTAAATTGTGTTAAGTGTGTGTCTTGTTTTTTTTGTAATGTCATGACTGCAGGAATGAAATTTTGTTCAAACCTTGTCTGTTTGAATGACAATAAAAGGCATTCTATTCTATTCTATTCTAAATGTCCCAGCACCTTCGGTTTTAACTGCCCAACACACAAAGGAAGGAACATTTGCAGTGATGCACAATCCTTTTGCAGACTTCGCCAAAACAAAAGTGTCAAGTTAATCTGTTTGAGTGGGAGCAGCAAGAGGCTGAAAGGATTATTTTGGAGGAAATACCATTTTATTGCCAGTGAAGTGTCGATGCTGATCATAAAAAAAAATCTATCCATCCTTCCAGTGCTTGAGTTATTGACTGAAAGTTCACATCCAGGTAGTGAGTTCCACATTTCTACTATCTTCTGGATGGGAATAAAACTTTATCCATCACCCTTCTAATTCTTCTGTCAACTATTTTAAATCTTTGCAAAAGGACCTTTCCTATTTATCGAGGCCACATAAAATATTATACACCTCAGCTTAATTTCCCTTCAAGCTTCTCTGTTCAAGTGAAAAATATACCAGCATAACCAATCTTTCCTCATAGCTATAATTTTCCAGTCCGGCCAACATACTTGGAAATATCCTTCACCCTATCCAGTTCAAACATCCTTCCTGTAATGTGGTGGCCAAAAGTGTAGTATTAAGATGTGGTCTGACAAGTATTGTACAAAATTCTAGCATTTGCCTCTGTGCTACTACATTCTATGCCATAGCTAATAAAGGAAAACATCCCATATCCCTATATAAACATCCTATAGACCTGTCACGCCATCATTCAGGTCAACGCTTATATATTCCAAGGTGCTTATATTCCTCCAACCTTCCCAATATCCCCAGATTTATTTTATGTTCCCTTGTCTTCACATCATTACCTCATATTTTTCTGGGAAAATTTAATTTGCCACTTTTTTGTCCAACTGCGCAGATCATTTATATCCTCCCAAAGTTTAAAGCTTTCCTCATCCCTATCAATCATATGCACCATGTCTGATTTAAGCTTTAAAAGTGCTCATTCAGATCAGGAGTCTCCAGTGCCTTAAAAAAAAAGGGCATTCTAGTGGAAATGTTGACGATTTGCAAAATTCAGGGATAAATCTAACATTTCTAATGAATCAAATTGTGGATCATTGGAAAGAAGGCCCGTCTGCTCTTGGATTTACATCCTTACAAAGAGAAAGCCATTTTCCTTTCCTCTCCCGATTGCAGCTGTATTTAGTTTGGTTTAGACATACAGCGCGGAAACAGGCTCTTGGGCCCAGCGAGTCCGAACCAACCAGCAATCCCCACACATTAATACTATTCCACACACATTAGGGACAATTTACATTTATACCAAGCCAATTAACCTACAAATATGTACGACTTTGGAGTGTGGGTGGAAACCGAAGCTCTCGGACAATATCCACGCAATCGGGGAAGAACATACTGTACAAACTCCGTACAGACAGCACCTGTAGTCAGGATCAAACCCGGGTCTCTGGCGCTGTAAGTGCTGTAAGGCAGCAAATCTATCGCTGAATCACCGTGCCGCCCATTTAGTATTTAGTAACTTATTTTCATAACTCTTATCAACTTTACAAATGCATTTTGATAAAGTGATCGTACCGAGAGAGTGGAATGAAATAAGTGAACAATGTTAAAATGTTGGGAATAATGGTTTAGTGCTACATAATGTGTAATGAACATGAATCCCTGCTCCACTAAGATCAGCACTGGCCTTTCACCTCTGGTCAAGGTGTTTAATCTTAACCTTGCTGGTGAAATACTGATCATTTTGCAGTTTTGTTTAAGAGGTTTCCATTATAAACTGAGTGCAAATCCGTTGCTCGTAATTGCCACAGTTAAGAAAATGAACAGTTGCCCCCTTAGGAGTCATTGGGAAGCTGTGGTGTGAATTAGAAGCGTCTCACGTGCAATATTGATGCTTGCTTGACACTGACGTTAAATCTGCATTATTAAGATTTAATAAAGGGAGCTTTACCATGCAAATAACCTGAGCTGAAAGTAACGTAGTTTCAGAGCAAAACTATGCTCTATTTCCTGCAATAGAAATGCAAATAACCATGAATGCTGGAATTCTGAAACAAAGTTAGAAAATGTTAGACAGCAAGTCTTATCGCATCAGATTTCCAACGAGAGAAGTTGAAATGGAAAGTTTAACTGCACAAATTCGGCTTGGTTCAATTTCCCAGCACAGGCAATTTATTTGTATCAGCTGGACTACAGTTGATCATTGCAGTACTGCAGATACCTTCACACGTTACGATGCTCTCAGGTTCTCAACTACACGAGTCACCTATTATCCATCTTCTTCCAAACATTTTCAGGTACAGCCTCATGTTATTTTGACTCAGCTGTTTATCTGTTGAATTACTATTCCAGGGTTCTTTAATTAGTTGAAACGACTTTGAAGAAATTATGAAAGATAAACATAAAGTCAAACAGGAATTCATTTTATAGGAAGACATAAGCAGCAAAATCAGGGGAAAGTGGGAATGGCTGGAAGAAGTTGGATAAGAATGGACTTCATGGATGTTTCACACATTAAAAATAATAGCCACATTGCAAAAGGTAACTTATCTTTACCTGCAGATGACAGAATGGTTATGATCATCTCCAATAACAATCTGGAATGTCAGGGGAACAGGACGCTCACAACGGCACTGGAATTGGTCGGGCTATCTCCTTGTTGAGTACCTGCATGCAGGAGAACCTGATAAAGGCACTAAAAGAGAAGAATATTCTGATTATCCTTAGTGCTCAAGAGTCCACAATGATCAACAGAATGACACTTCAGCCTCTCGTTCTCATTGACAGCAAGATGTTGTCACCCATTTCTCTCCTCCACTGCCTGCTCTCTCAATATTGTTCCATGATACAAGAATGGTTTAATGACTTAAGACTGGCCAAGAAGAACTTAATTCCTCTATATATTATCTGAAAACAAATGTTCCAATATTCCACAAATATTCCAATAATTCCACACAAAATTCTAGGTGTGGACTCACTAACAGATGACATCCCAACTATTGTACTCAATACCCTGTCAAGTGAAAGTAAGCATACCATAAGCCTTCTTCACCAATTGGCAACACTGTCCCAGAGTTGGGAGATTGTTAGCTTACGAAGATCTTACCTGCTTACACAACACAGCATGGAAAACATTTGTCATTTTCAGGTTATTGCACACCGGCAAATCCCCAACATCACTGTTCTGCAAACCTCCCATGGACAGGTACCAATGCTAATTTCACAAATGGAGCAACCTGCGCTGTTTCTTTAATGCCAAAACGAGATGGGACATTTTCCATATCTTTGTTCAATCTATACTTCCTATCCAGTGGAAGATAAAATAATCATCGTAGATTACAATTGATGGAAATTAGAAACATAGAAACATAGAAAATAGCCTTGACTAAGATAATCAAACAAGATTATGACTGGCAATTTTACAACTTGAGCAGTTACAATTTAAAGTTATTTTTTATTTTGACTCAGCGTAAAAGTCAGATACAAGAAAAGACCACACAAGCGACTGAAGGTTATCCCTCTGGTATGCCAAGTCACCCATGAAGAGCCAACCCATTAATGCCTATTATTACTTATCCCTTCAATACCAAAACTTTGCAACAAAGTTGACTTGATTACCACATAATATCATCCAATAATAATTTAAACAACTCCAATATTTTTGCTTTCATTGGTTTAGCAGATAATTTTAACATTTATCATACTGAGCAAAGCATCAGATAACATATCTGTTTTCAATTAACTTTTCATTCACTTCCACTTATTTCTCCTGGCCCTACTTTCGTGATTTAATAATATTCAGCACTTACATTGCCTATCTAGAAAATGTTTTATATACTTTCATGAGGGCCCCACTTAACCTAAACTGCAAAGCTTTTGTTCTGTTAAGCTTTCCTTATAACTCATCTTCCTTATACTTTCCATCACCTTGTTGCTCATCTCTGCACCGTTTCAGTTCTATTGCTTTTGTGACATTGCAGCCAAAACAAAATATAGTAATAGCCAAGAGTTCAGAAAAAGACAATAATCCCTTCTACATGCAGCAATGGGAACCATGAAGCCATTTCTGGTTTCTTTCCTGAAATTGGACTGCCTGAACAAAATTAACACATGATCTGTGTATTTCAAATCTACATACAGTCCTACTGAATATGCATAAAAGGGAACAACACAATGATTTAAAATTAATGGAATCAGAAGGATTTGTTTCATTTCTCCTTCCAGCTCCACTGAATTTTGAAGCCTGATTATTAGCTTGATAACTCAATCCCTCCAGTGATCAGGATCACAAGACACTCTAGGACAATAATGAAGAAGTAAAATAAACTTAAAATCTGAAAAAGATATTCAGCGGGGCAGCCGTCAACAAAGAAGAGAGAAACAGATTGAACAATTCAAAGTGATAACTCAAGGTTCCAGGAACTGCAGTTTCTTGTGTGTGTTTATTTATATTTTATTGTAATTGCTTGAATGTCAGCCACCCAACTAAATTTGTGTTGAAATTCATTTCTTCAATTAACGGTCAATGCATTGAGCATTAATAAATTTGTGTTTAATTTCCTTTGTCTTGTATTTTAGATGTGCAAATCTGTTGGAGCTAAAGCTTCATGAAAATAGGGGACCATTTCATTACAGTGTCAAGCGAATCTCCTTATACAGCAAAGTAACATAATCATTTACCTCTAATTTATGACATGCACCAGAATTAGTTGAATTATTTTGACATTTGTTCAGTACAGAAGTGTAACTGGAAAGGGTTAAATCAACAGCTTATTATTCCAGATGCACACTTTGTAACAGATTAATGGTCCTCGATTCCTAGTTTCTCAAATGCTGATCTGTTTAATCGCTCATCCTATAGATCACTGTGGCACTCCCATTATTCAGTAACTACTGGAGTCTTGCCAATGTAAATGTAATTCTGAATTCCTTTAAGCTGTCCTAAACCATTGACATTAGTGAATAGATGAATGGATTTTGGCATAACTAACCTGCCAAGAATTCTTGCACTTGAATTATAACTTATGTCAAGATAAAACTGTTAAAGGTGTAATATTTGCATTTTGGCAACAACACATGCTTATAAAATAATCCGTGTGCCTTACTTATAAAAAAAAAACCAATGTGTATGACTTGTATAATCAATGATAAATATTGCACAATACAAAGGAATATTTTGTAACTGTGACCAGGAATTTTGCACACTGAATGATAAGTGATGTGGCTCAGGGGCATTGTTCATCGTGGAGTGATTAAGAGGTTATTTAGTCCAAATGAATTCTTTACTTTCAGGAGCGATTGGGGAATGACATTCTACATTGTGCTTTTCAAAAATAGGAGTGAATGGGATGATTTGATGTAATAGAACAGAAGGAGGTTAAGCAACATTTTTTTAAAGTGTTTGACGAGGTACTATACAAAGGATTGTTACATAAAATAATGGCCAATAATGGTTTGGCAAAGAACAGAAAGCCGAGAGTAGGAACAAAATGGACACTTTTGGTTTGGCAGATTATGACTAGTTGGGTCAGTTTGGATTCAAAATTCAGTTTCCAAAAATAACTTGAAGGCACAGAAGGTATATACGGTAATTGCTAAGTTGCCCGATGACACAAAGTGGGAAAGTAACTTGTGAAGAGGTCATGAGGAGGCTACAAAAGGATATAGTGAAGTAAAGTGAGTGAACTAAAATATAGCAAATAAGAGTATGATTTTGCAAATGTGAAATTAATCATTTTCATAAGGTCATAAGATCATGTGATAGGAGCAGAATTAGGCCTTTCTGTCCATCAAGTCTGCACCACCATTCAATCATGGCGGATCTATCTCTCCCTCCTAACCCCATTCTCCTGCCTTCTCCCCATAACCACTGACACCTGTACTAATCAAGAATCTGCCTTAATCTGCCTTAAAAATATCCATTGACGGCCTCCACAGCCTTCTGTGGCAAATAATTCCACAGATTCACCACCTTCAGACTAAATAAATTCCTCCTCATCTCCTTCCTTAAGGAATGTCCTTTAATTCTGAGGCAATTACCTCTAGTCCTCGATTCTCCCACTAGTGGAAACATCCTCTCCACATCCACGTTTGCCAAACATTTTGACAGTTAATATAAAAGAGCATATTATCTATATGGTGAGAGACTGCAGAATTCTGAGATGCAGAGGGATCTGGGTGTCCTGGTGCATGATTCATTAATGGTTAGTATATATGTACAGCATGTAATTATGAAAGCTAACATAATGTCGTTGTTTATTGCAAAGTAATGGATTACAGAAATAGAGAGATTATGCTTCCGTTTTATAGAGTGTGGTGAGACCACAACTGGGGTACTGTGTTTAGTGAGGAAGGATGTTTATACAGTGGAAGCCGTTCAAACAAGGCTTACTAAACATATATATGGAATGAGCAGGTTGTCTTACATTTCTAATTCATATGTTTATGTGTATATCAAGGGCTTGGAGGAAAAGTGAGGAGGATGCAAAGTGATTACAAGGAGATTTGGACAGGTTAAGTATGTGTCCTCGAAACTGGCAAATGGTGTATAGAGGAAAAATGTGAAGTTATGTGCTTTGATATGAATAAAAGAAAAACAAAATATGTATTAAACCTAATAAACGTTGGTCTACAAAGAATCCCCAGTATTCTGGCTCATGTGATATGTAAAGTAAATATGCAGGTATGGTAAGCAATTAGGGATACAGGTCTGTGAATCTTTGTCAGAGCTGCGAAAGAGAAGGTTACAAATAAACTTTCAGTAGCAGCGAAGATAGGGGAGGGAAGGATAGCAAAAAAAAAGGGATATTTCTGACAGGGTGAGGCCAAATTAATTCCTGTGGCATTATGCATCTTTGTCTGTATAATGTTTGTTGGAATGTACCCAGAGGTTATGGGGAGAAGGCAGGAGAATGGGGTTTGGAGGGAGAGATAGATCAGCCATGATTGAACGGCTGAGTAGACTTGATGGGCCAAATGGCCTGATTCTACTCATATCCCTTAGGAACTTATGATACCCAGCAACCAGATTACACAAACAGGAAACGAAAACCTGAACCAAAATGAAGATGGGTAGAAATGGCAAGTTCTGATACCTAATATCAATTACCTAAAATTGAAGAATTTGATATTGAGTCTAGAAAGGCTACAATGTACTGAGATGGAAGATAAGGTTTTGTGCCTCATGCCTGCATTGGGTCGCAATGTTTTTAATCAATGGAACAGATTGGAGAAACCAAATGATCTATGCCTCCATTTCAGGACTTCTTAAACAATCCATATATTTATGTAACCATTTTTTTCATTTGGTAGCATTTTTGCCTTTTGGTTAGAAAGTTGTTATCTTAACAACAGGCTACTAAGCTCTCAATCTCCTTCATGTGCTCCATGTTGTCATTGTTTCAGATCCTGCCCACTATGAATGGAGTTGGAACAGAATTTAGCTGCACAGTTGTGAGTGCAGAGGGTGTATAATAAGCAGCTGAAACACACAGCTTTGGGTGTTGAAAATAATCATGAGGCTGTTTTGCTGCCTCTCCTTACTGATTTGGTCAAAAAGGCTGGGATCCAGTTGCAGAATAGGTCCTGAGTCCTTGGTCTCGGAGTTTGGAGATTGCATTAATGTAGGGCCGGGAGATGGCTTCTGCAATGCACTGTTATGGCAGTAGGTGGACTACAGTGGATCAAGGCTGGAGGTAATATGAATATGACCTGCCTCCTGAAGTACTTCACGATGGTGTATGTCATTAAGGCACCCTACCTTATTTTTCTTTGGCACCAGTATGGTAATCATTAGCTTAAGCACATGGGAACTACAGGTTATAATAAGGAGGCTAAAAATGTCTATGAATACTTCTGCTAGCTCGTCCGTGCAAGTTCTGAGGACACTCTGAAAGTTGCTTCATCAATCAAAAGAATTTGACACAGAGCCAAATAACAAGACAAGAATAACAACAAGATGTGATAAAATCCTCGGTCAAATAAGTTTGAAGGAGATGGAAAAAGTTCAAACCAAGAGTTTTAGGAAGTAAAAGTCCAGAGGCCGAGACATGTAATATTTTTCATGTCTGTTTCAATTCTCACCAGAATACTTTTATACCACATGTTTTTAATTAATTTTTCATCATTTAATGTAATAAAACATGTTTTTCATGTCATTAAGTTCTCTTATTACCACGTGGAAACATTAAAGTGCTGAAAGGGTTTGTTCCCCCAGATATCAACCCACCATTTTGTTATTTTTAAGATGAAGCCATGCAATAAAAAATAGAGCAAAACAATCTGAAAGAAAGACAATGAAATAGGGCGATAAACTGCAAATCATAGTTCAAAAAGATGCTGTAGTACTCCATTTTCATCCAGCTCATCAATTTGGGAAATGAGAGGGGTGGGTGGAGCAGTAAGTCAATTAAATCTGGACATTGTCGTAAAAGCAAAAAAATGCTGAAAACACTCAGCAGATTAGAGAACAGAACATTCAGAGCTGTCTTTGAACTGGTTAGTACCACAAAGAAATGTTCCCAGCATTTTAGATGTATAACACAGAAACTGGCCTATTTGTTCCACCAAGTTCATGCCAACCTTTTGCCATCTACATTAATCCCATTGGCCTGCATTGGGTCCATTTCTTTCTGTGTATGCCTTGCCTATTTAAGTGCTTTCTAAATATGTCTCTTATATATCGTGATTGTATCTGACTCAACCATCTCCTTTGGCAAAGAGTTCCAGATACTGATCTCTGAATAACATTCAAGGAAGAATTGAATGGATGGTTTGTGATTTTGGGACCAGGTAATTGCATTACAGAATCTTATCCACCATGCACTTAAGTCAATTAAAGCGAAAATGGATACATTGAAATCTGATGTTCAGCGCCAGAAAGAAAACATAGGAATGCTGTGCTTTTTTTCCCCCAAGGAAGGGAATAATTCTTTATTTCAGTATTTCACATTGTGTACAGTATCCAGTCTCCTCACTGAACAAACAACGATAACAAATCAGTTGAACTAATCATTAACTGTAAACTACCTGACAGCACAAAGTGTGTTTTTCAACTGGCAGATGGGTTCTCATGAACAGTTTGTCTTCTCAAACTAAATTTAATTTCATCTTAGTCATAATTTCAGTAACTGACAATTTATCCCATGAAATGTTGCAAGTGTTGATTTATTTTGTCCCAAAGTAAATCAAAGCACATCATAAATTCACATACTTTGTGTTATACGAACAAAAGGTTCCTTTATCTCAGTATGCTCTCAAACTAATGGAAAGGGCATAGCCAGATGTGATGCTCCATGATGATGCTTCTTCTGTGGAAATTATTTCTTTACCTCATGGATTCTTGGACCAACTAATGTTTACATTAGAGTATGGCCAAGGCAGAGATGATTGTGAAAGAATTGGATAAATAGATGAGACAGATGTTAAAAGCAATGCAAATGGGTCTTTGAGATAAGTTTTGAACGCTTCAGTTTAGTTTAGTGTCACGTGTACCGAGGTACAGTGAAAAGCTTTTGTTGTGTGCTAACCAGTCAGCAGAAAGTCAAAACATAATTACAATCGAGCCATTTACAGTGTATAGATACATGATAAGGAAATAACATTTAGTGCAAGGGAAAGCCAGCAAAGTCCGATCAAGGATAGTACGAGGGTCAGCAATGAATTAGATAGCAGTTCAACATTGCTCTCTGGTTGTGGTAGGATGAGGAACTGTGAAGAGCTGAAAGGTTCCTGTGTATGTGTATAATTCGTACAATTGTAGTGGAATTGATTCTAATTAAAAGTACATAAAGTAAGACAGCTGCAAGATATTCCATTGGCAAAAGACAAGGAAAATGTAGGTATGACAATAAGCAGAATGCTGAAGGAAAGATATTAGACTTCCATTTATTTGGCACTTCTTCCCATAACCTATTGAAGTATTTCAGCTACAATATTGTAAATGCAGCAACTGGTGTTAGATTTTGCAGAACAGATAGCAAAATATGTCAAAGAAGATCATGGAAACATAAATGTAATAGAAGTCAGTTAGTATATGATATTGATTGAGGGAGAGGTGTTGCCCCAAATAGTCATAGAAACCTCCTTTTCTTTTACAGAAGTATGAGATGGTTAACACAAAATGCTGGAGTAACTCAGCGGGTGAGGCAGCATTTCTGGAGAGAAGGAATGGGCGACGTTTCGGGTTGAGACGTCGCCCATTCCTTCTCTCCAGAGATGCTGCCTCAACCGCTGAATTACTCCAGCATTTTGTGTCTACCTTTGATTTAAACCAGCATCTGCAGTTCTTTCTTACACATATGAGATGGTTAACATCCATCTGAACTTTTTAGGATTTCAGTAAAGCTCTCATCTGACAGATAACATATTTAACAATACACCACTCCTTCAATTCTGCATAAGCCTTTACAATCACATTCTGGAATGGGTCTTGAACGTTCAGGTCCTTGACTCAAATATGAGAATAGACTCCACAAGCCAAAACAAGCTTGCAAATGTAGAAGCACCTGTGGGATTTGTTTTTGTCTTGTGTACGTGTTTCCACGCGTGGATCATTCAAAACAGTTTGAGAAACATATGCTGAGCAAATGCACAACTATAATCAGAATAGCTAGCTTCTGCCACCACCTGGTGGCTAACATGAAGAATTTATCAGTAACATTCTTCCTTTTCTTAATATTTATCCCCAGCAAGGAAAGACAGACGAAAACGTACATGTGCATCTCTCTCCCTTTAGATTCCACGTAATGATGATAGTTGATAAATCAGCTGTTTCTGTTTTAGCAATAAATCAAACCAACAGAAGCAACATATGAAGATCATGGTAGACAAAAGTGCTGGAGAAACTCAGCGGGTGCAGCAGCATCTATGGAGGGAAGGAAATAGGCAACGTTTCGGGCCGAAACCCTTCTTCAGACTCATACCATATGAAGATCACGTTCTTTTTCAGGAGAAGTAAGTTACAACAAAAATATATTCAATGACATGCAGTTATGGTAAGTATTATTTCCCTATCACTGCTTGAATTACCACATCTGATGATTTATTTTTACATTATAATATTGACCACACTTGCTTTCTAAACTTAATAAACTTACCTGTGCTGATTTTTTTTTTTTGCCCTTCCAACATTAAGGATGAGTGTGCTTAGATTAATTGAAAGATACATCATGGAAATAGCCCTCCGGCCCTCCACTGATAACTTTTCACACCAGTGCTATGTTATCCACCTTTCACATCCACTCCCTACACACTTGGGGCAGTTTACAGAGGCCAATTAACCCACAAACCCACTCACCTTGGTAATGTGGGAGGAAACTGGAGCATCCAGAGGAAACCCATGCGGTCGCAGGAAAATGTGCAAACTCCACACAGACAGCACCCGAGGTCAGGATTGAACCCAGGTCTCTGCTGCAGTGAGACAGCAGCTCTACCAGCTGCGCCACTAGGTTGCCAATGTTCTTGAAGCCTATTCCCATTATTTGTTTACCTGTACAACCCCAAAGACAAAGAGGGAATTTTAAAAGATGTTGAACACCTTGATAAGTGAAACTCAAAATAAAATGTTAACATATTCCAAGAATGGTAACAAAAAGGAAATCATAGGAAAGTTGACTGAATGATCAGAAATTATCATTTTTTTAAATCAAGGGCTTTAAATTGTCCTGGGAGAAAACCCAGTGATAGGCTTTCATATTAAAAAGTGTTTTTTTTAAAGGGCTACTGGAACAGCGGTTCAGGCAGCATCTGCGGAGGGAAATGGATAAATCATGTTTCAGGTTGGGACCCTTCTTCAGACTATTTCCGTCCATAGATGCTTTTGGGGATTACTGATATGTCTTTTTGAAATTTGGAAGAAGTCAAATTAAGAAAAGTAGCTTTTTATGATGCTGTTCTTTCAACATTCTTATTTTGGTGTTTTTACACACTGAATTCCATGTGGAAACACTGTACAGTGACTCAGAAAATAAATATCTTCTTTGATGCACAATACGTTTGCCCCGCAGACAATGAGGTGATTGCCGTTTGCCAGCAATATCCTGTAAACACCCCTGAGATGAATGGAGACACATGAAGCTTTTATTTCTGGGATAAATGTTGACAAGTCATGTACGAGTCCTTCAAGCCATGGGACAACTACAGCCAGCAAGGCTGACCTTTTCTTTCTAGTTTCCTGAGCCAACAAGGAGAAGCGGATCATAAGATCCACCCATGCAAAATGTTTCTGCTATAAATAGTGGCACCACTATTCCACAACTGATCATGCCTGGAGACCATAAGCAACCAGGAATGATTTTGCACAAGCACACAATATACCTATCGTGTAACTATCATCCACTAACAGCAACTTGCTCGACTGATACTCCCATCAAACTCGAGAGGCTCTCTCTGTGCTATAATTTCAATTACGCCTGGAGATATTATTAGACGATAATATTTCTTTAGTTGCCATGTTGCATAAATAGACTGCTACAGTTTTGAATGAATATAAAATACAGTTTCACCTTGCCTCTAATGTGTGATTACTGACACTAGTGGGCAGGCAATTTCATTGATTTAGATGTGTAAGCAAGATTGAAGTGACAGCTAACTTCCAACCTAACTTATAAACATTTCAATTATCAGCAGTTGGAAGAATGTAGCTAAAGTACATAAAGTAGTGCACATGGACTTCACTATTGTTAGAAGAGTGAATGTTGTGGATAGTCAAATGTATTGACTAACATCCTCTTACCTTGTAGCAGTAATCAGACAGGTAGAGGATGCTGACATTATGCTGGCTCAGGGTGTTATGCAGAATAACCAGGGCTTGATCAATCTTCAGATCTAGAGGTAATGGGAAACAAACGAACAGCAAATTGTCTCATCTCCTTTTGATAGTCTTTCTATTTCCTCCCATCCATTGCACTTCATTAAACTGGAAGGTTGTCTCAGTCCTAATCGTGGATTTGTGCACTCTGACAACAAGATTCAAGTACATTAAGCTGAAAATTAAGCATAGTCTTTTCCTCGCACAAGCCAAATTATTTACGCCCAATTGCCTTGTAAATAACATGTCATAATGATGTTCGAACCAATGACAGTATTGTACACATTGTGTGGTGCAGATGTTTAAGAGTCATGACTTAATATCAACTCTTTCCTCAGCCCCAAAAGTCTGGCTGGATTAATTTGGCACATTCCTTACATGAACTTTGACTCAAAAACCCTTAACTGGCTCAGCACATTGATACAATCACAAAAAATGTTAACCGTGGATCTACCTCCTCCGAAGTTTGAGGAGAATCGGCATGTCACCGAATGCTTATTGAACTTCTACAATTGTATGGTGGAAAGAATTGTGACTGGTTTGGAAATTTGAACCTTCAAAGATGAAGGAGGCCACACCGGATATTGCCCAGTGCATCACAGATACTGACCTCACCATCGAAGGGATCGACATGAAGCCCTGCTTCAAGAGAGTAGCTAATATCATCAAAGAGCCACACCACCCCGGCCACACTCTCTTCTTCCCACTACCATTGGGAAGAAGGTACAGGAGCATGCAAATCATTGCATGACTGAAAAGGTGCTATTGTGTTAAAGGAACTGTCTGGTTAACGAGATGTTAAACCATGAAATATCTGCTCTCTCAGATGAAGTCAAGTTTGTTGTCATATGATTAAGTGCGGCGCAGTGGAAAGTCTTGCTTGCACAACATTCCAGGCATATAAACCTAAAGAATGTAAAAGTAAAAGAGCACGTGGTTCTAGAATAGATTATCTAGTTATTATCACTCTGCTGCTTGAGGTAGCCTGCAATGTCTCTAACTTAGAGTCATGCAGCACGAAAACAGACCCTGCAGCTTAATTCGTCCATGCTGACCAAGATGCCCCATTTATACTAGTCCCTTTTGCCTGCACTTCACAGCAGTCACCACAATTCATTGAGTGGAAAGTGCTCTGGGATCCTCTAAAAGAAACGTGAAAGATACCATGCAAATGCAGCAAGCATTTGTCTTCTTTTTTAACCTCTGCACAAAACTATACTGGATACTCAGCGATCCTTTATGTCCTAAAGTTCAACATTGTTTGCCAGCCTCATTCAACAGCAAAACCTGAATTCATGTCCACAAATAAAAAAACACATAAAACATGAAATACATGAATCCAATCTGCAAGGCAGCTATCAAGTCTTAGATTTTAAACCAGGAGATATTCAATCCAACAGGTCAGTATGATATGAATATCACAACCAAATCACTGCTTTGCAATCCACTATCAGTCTCCATTTGTATTTCTTACCCAAAGAAACTCCCTGGCTACTCATCATTGCAGCGAAAACCATGCCAACCACAGCCTTTTTCACCTCCATGTTTGACAAGTGCATAAGGATTTGAACTTTGGTCTTTGTTTTAAAGGGCGAGAGCAAAGTTCAAAATCAGATAAACGGCTGCAGAAATAATCAAAGTAATTTACTTTATGTGAGCACAATAAATTAGATATTAATATTTCAGTTTACAGCTAAGGAGTCCTAACGTAGTCCATAGAATGAATGTAACCTTTGGCTATATCTATTTGCTACATCGCATTTTTTTCCATTTCAGTTAAACTCTCCATTAAGTCAATGTATAATTAAGGTTAGGGTTACTGCAGCTAGAAAATCTCCTGTAATAACCCTACTTTCCACTCTGTCGACACTTTCCAAAGTACTTCACAGTTAATAATGTTCAAGCATATTCTCAAAGCCCAATGGAGGTGGTGTAGCATCCACACTACTTATCAGAATCCGCAGTTTGTGACTACCCAGGATGGTTTAGGAATGTTCAGACTGGCACTACGTACTTTGAGCCCATTTGTCAGAAGTACACAGAAGCCCAAAGCAAATGGCAGAGGGAGTTCACCACTGCCCATTGACTCACCTGCCAAGCACCTCCTGTCCAGAGTCCCACGTGAGCCTCATAGTCTTCTCTGAACCCACTAAACTGAAGTGGATACAAGTCATTCTTGATCCTGTTGGAGAATGCTGATTTACATAAAAACACACAAAGTGTTGAAGTAATGCATCTGGTCAAGCAACATCTCTGGTGAACGTGGATAGATCACATTTCGGGTCGGGACCCTTCTTCAGACGGTGATCGTATGGTGACATCTCTACCTGATAAAGAAGAAAATGTGCTGAATAAATAGGATGTTGTTAATGTAACACTTCATGGTAATGCATTGTTGATGTAAAAGCACTGTATAAACATCAGTCATGTTTCTTGCCCTCCTGATGCTTTGACCTGTGCTTCCAGTATTTTCTGTTTAATGTAAGATCAATTTAACCACTGCCCTTGCTCACTCTAAACTAACCCCCTATGCAGCACTCCGCTCATCCTCACTTTCCACTGCACCACATTCAAAGGATCATCTTCCACAATTTCTTCAACAATATTCCCACATCAGACATAACTGCCCCTTCTCTTTTAACATTCCCAAATGATTATTCTCTCTGTTTCATTCTATTTCACTGTTTATTTTATAGTCTGTTTCACTCTTCATCTCTACCAACCACTCCCCTTCTCTGGGCATTTTCCATTGCTACTCCAGAAAATGCATCTTCCTTTTCACCCCTTACCTTCTCGTCATCTAGGGAAGCAAACAGTCCTTCCAGCAGCAGTAATTCATTGCACTTCTTCCAATCTAGTGTATTGCATTTGGTGCATTCAATATGATTCCTTCTGTACTGCAGAAACCAAACACTGGATGACCACTTTGCAAAAAGCAAGAGCAACTGTGAACTTCCATTCATCTGTTACTTTAATTCGACTTCCCATTTCCATTCTAATCTCCCTTTCCTCGACCTCCTACATTCATCCAACACTGCTCAATGTAAGCTCAAGGAGCAGCATCTCATCTTAGATCTGTACATTTTGTAGCCCTTGGAACAATATTGAATTAAACAATTTCAGGTGAACATCGCCTTTTATTTCCCCAGCACATCACAAATGGTGGTCAGTCTTTCTGCTTCAATTTCTTATTCCTTTCCACCTTCAGTAAGTGATGCCTTGACAAGTTTGGTATGTATCCTCTTGAACATTCCCTCTGTTCTCACCACCCTTCCTTCTCTCTGCAACTTAAGGTACATTTGATGTTTTTCTTTTCCACATAAAGGATCTTTGACATGAAACATTCGCTATATATCTCTTCCCATTGATGCTGCTGAGTCCTTCCAATATTTTCTCTTTTTGTTTAGGATATAAATGGATCTTGCTCTTATTGTAACTGTGTGGGTAATTATTATGTGTCATAGAAATGCAAACTGTTGCTGCAATAGCGCTATAAAAGTTTAGTTTAGTTTAGTTTATTGTCACCTGTACCGAAATACAGTGAAAATATTTTGTTGCATACTAACCAGTCAGCGGAAAGACAATATATGATTACAATCAAACCATTGCACAGATACATGATAAAGGAGTAACGTTTAGTGCAAGATAAAACCAGTAAAGTCTGATCAAAAATAGTCCAAGGATCTATAAATGAGGTGGATAGTAATTCAGGACTACTCTCTAGTTCTGGTAGGATGGTTCAGTTGTCTGATAACAGCTGGGAAGAAACTGTCCCTGAATCTGGTGGTGTGCATTTTCACACCTATACCTTTTGCCCAATGGGAGGGGGGAGAAGAGGGAATAGCCAGGGTGTGACTCGTCCTTGATTATGCTGCTGACCTTGCCGAGGCAACGTAAGGTATAAATGGAGTCAGTGGAAGGGAGGTTGGTTTGTGTGACGGTCTGGGCTGCGGCCACAATTCTCTGCAATTTCTTGCGGTCTCGGATGGAGCTGTTCCCTGAATCTGTGATACTTAATATGTTAATAACTGGCACTAGATTGCAACTTCTCCCTTCTGCGTGGAACGGGACACAAAGATAACGACAGTGAATGTGTTACTGGCAAATTCCTCTGATGGCTTCTGTGTGTCAAGGTAATGACAATGAATATGTTGACAACTGATACTGGCCGGCATCTTCTGAATTTCACACGGATTTCTGAAGTTCAAAGGTAGTGGCAACAAATGTGTTAATAGCAAGGTAGACAAAAGTGCTGGAGAAACTCAGCGAGTGCAGCAGCATCTATGGAGCGAAGGAAATTAGGCAACGTTTCGGGCCGAAACCCTTCTTCAGACTGTGTAAATCGGAGGTATAATGCTAAAGACAGTGGGCTTGTTAAATGGCAAATATTAGCTGCCGTGTTGGTTCGAATTGAATACTTTATTGTCACATGTGACAAGTCACAGTGAAATTCTTTGCTTGCACACCCAAGGTTAATGAATTGTACGCCGTGACCTCCAACAGCTTTTGGAACTTAGTCCTACAGCAGTATCTCTGGAGAGAAGGAATGGGTGACACCTCGGGTCGACACCCTTCTTCAGTCCGAAGTGTCACAAATTCCTCTCTCCACAGATGCTGCCTGTCCCACACGAGTTACTCCAGCACTCTGTGCTTATCTCTGGTTTAAAACAGCATCTGCAGTTCCTTCCCGCACACGTCACCGGGAGGTCAGATTCAAACCTGAGGGGCAGTTGACGTTCTGTACGCGGTGTCGTCCCGCGCGGGGGGTGGCCTCCGTGACGAAAGACGTCGCAGAGCATCCCGGGCGTGATTACGTCATTGGCACGATCACGTGGCGCCGGGGGGGGGGGAAGGGGGAGGGGGGGAAGCGTTTGAGGGTTGGAACGAACCGAGCGGAGGTGTTTTAGTGACGGACATCAGGCGGCTTGTAATGGAGGGGCTGGTGGAGGGGATGCGGCAGCGTGTGCTGCAGGACACGGTGCGTTACCGGCTCTACCTCAGCGCCCACCTTTCGCTTTCCGACCCCCGGACTTGCAGGGACAGATGGGAGCGGCAGCGGGAGGCGATCATCGGCCGCTTGGCCCTGCTGTCCGCCGGGTACATCTGGCACAACGAGGCCTTCAGCCTGAACTACACGGCGGCCCGGGGTGAGTGGATCTCCGGGAGGCAGTGAACTTACTCTGCCTGCAACTTCAGTTACCGTCGACACGGCCTTCTGCCACCGCGAAGCCTTGCTGTGGTTCCACAATCTGTATTTGAATCCATGGGTAGACATCAAATGCTGGAGTAACTCAGCGGGACAGGCAGCATCTATTCTATGGAGAGAATGTTTTGGATCGAGACCCTTCTTCAGACTGATGTCAGTGGAGAGACAAAGGCTCTTCCTCTGGTCAAGCACCATTATACTATGAAGGTAGACACAGAATGCTGGAGTAACTCAGCAGATCAGGCAGCATCTCTGGAGAGAAGAATGTGTGACGTTTCTGGGCTACATTATTCCTTCTCTCCAGGGATGCTGCCTGACCCGCTGAGTTACTCCAGCACTTTGTGCCTACTTCAGTGTAAACCTGCATCTGCAGTTCCTTCCTACGCTACCCCATTATCCTATGGGTTATATCTCCGCAGCTGCTGCCTGCCCACACAATTGTCTGAAGAAGTGTCTCGACCCGAAACATCATCTATATCTTTTGTGAGATGCTGCCTGACCTGCTGAGTTACTCCAGCATTTTGTGTCTATTCTCAATTTACAAACCAATTCAGATGTTATCATAGGTTAAACTTTAAAGTATTTTATTTACATTTTCATTAAAAATTATATTGGCCCACATTGAGCAGACATTTGTAATATGCATATTAGTCAGGATGTCAACATGCCATATTCATAAAACTTAAGTTGTACAATGATTCTCTTCAGTATCACCAATAGTAGGAAGATATGACTGGTATTGACTTTCCATTGTAAAAGAGAACAGGTGATCAATGGCCAGCATGGACTCAGTGAGCCGAAGGTCCTGTTTTCATGCTATATCGCTAAACTAAACTAAAAGCATAATCTTTATTAAGATGTGAAAATTAAATATATTAATGTTTGTGGATTTTAGCTCTGTATTCAACACCATTGTGCCAGAGCTACTACACTCCAAACTCTCCCAGTTGACTGTGCCTGAACCCCTATGTCAGTGGATCACCAACTTCCTGACAGACAGGAAGCAACATGTGAGGCTGGGAAAGCACATCTCGGACCCGCTGACCCTCGGCCTACAGGCACGGCTGTTCACCCAAGTTCTGTACCCATTTTCTCATCCACTCCTAACACTAGGGGCAATTTACAGAGGCCAATAAACCCACATGCTTTTTGGGATGTGGGAAGAAAACCAGCACATGCGTAGAAAACCCATGTTGTCACAGGGTGAACATGCAAACTCAACATAGACAGCAGCCGAGGTCAGGCTCGAACCCGGGTCGCTGGTACTGTGATACAGCATCTTTGTTAGCTACGCCACAGTGCTACCCATTGCTATATCTATGCATGTCAATGATCCTTTATGATAAGGCTTATTCCTAATTCTGAGCGTGTGAGGACACTTAGGTGCACCATGTCTTAATGTGTTTTAAAGGTAATGCAAGTCTGTTCATTTCAGGAGATATTCCTTCCCATATCGGTGGTATGACAAACTTTGGTGATAATGTGGATGATGAGTGGCTGATTGTGTACCTTATTCAACAGATCACCAAAGAGTTCCCAGACTTGGTGGCAAGGTATTGTCATTGCATATCATTGAGAAATGAAATTTTGAAATAATATATTCCAATATCTCTAGAGAACGAGACCCTTTGTACGTCAAGCTAACATTAACCTTTTGTTTTTGCAATTAGCATAGAGGATGAAGATGGGGACTTCCTGCTGATAGAGGCTGCCAAGTATCTGCCCAAATGGTTAAACCCTGATACCAGTGTAAACCGCGTAAGAAACCCTTCACTCTTATCTTGCCTATTGTCTCTCTAGTGCAAACGCTTTTATTAACTTAGAATTAAAGTCTAAATGGGTTGTAGTGGACTGAATACAATAAAGAAGTTGCTATAATTCTGTCTATTAGATAAACAGAGCATACTTATTAGTTTTCTAAATGTATATGGTATTCACTATTAAGTTTATGGTGGTTTCTGAAGAACTAAAGAGTAGTTTTTTGTCATATACAATACAGAAAGAAACCTAGTCCATCAACGATTTATGTGCTAACTACTACATTAGGATAAAAGTTTGGGTACGTGACTATTTAACGTCACATAATACAAATTATAATAGTGAATTACTAACAAGGTTAAGAATTGAGAGTATTTAATTGCCATAGTTTATCAAATGCCATAGATTGCCAATTGCCACACCAGGATCCGAACAATAAAATTCTTATAGGGGTGAAAAGTAGCGCCATAATTACTTCAGGAACTTATATGGATTTATTCATCAAAGAACAAGTTGAATGAAAATGTCACAGTAATTTGTTTGCTAACACACTGTTGATGGAAATATATTCTATAATAGACTATAAATATCGACTATATTGTTCTTGCAAATGGATATGGACGTTCCCATTTGAATATTATGGAGTTCTCCCCAGCGACGTGGTTAATGTTTGGGCCACCCTTAACTTTTGTTAAAATGGATTATCTGATCATGGATATTATTAATGGGAGCTTATTTGTGTTACAATAGTGATGACATATTAATATCACTTAATTGGAATGTAAAAAAGGTATAAAGAATATATGTCTACATATGCAAGTCTTTTATTTCCCATAAGCTGTGGCTGTTATAAAGGAAATCGATACATTTTGCACGTAAAGTGCAGAAACAGCAATTCAGTGAAAAAAAATTTGGGGCCTTATTGGAGCTAAAAGTGTAATCAGATAACAAAACCATAAGGATGCTTGGTTGTATGAAATTTGAAATCTTGTTTTAGTACTGGAACATTGTATGTTGAAAAAATGTTAATTGGTGGCATTAATTTTTGTACTAAATGTTTCTCTAGCTCCTTATGCAACTGGTAATTGCGCCTTCAATAATTGTAGATAGATTGTTGACCCTGACATTTTAGACGGAACTGAAGTTTTATTATTTTTAATCCTTGTTAGGTATTTTTCTATCATGGGGAGTTGCACATCATACCACTCCCTCAGAACACAGGGGAACTATCTTGGTTACCGGCTGGCAATCCGACCATCCCTGAAGTCCTCAGCCTGCTTCCCACCCATTCGGAAAAGTGCCTGGCAACAGAGCCCATTCGCAAAGCTATAAACAGACGTATTCAAAGGTAACTCATTATCTGTCTTCATTAATACCTAAGAATATAACACATTTTCTTTCCCATCAAAAAGTTACAAGAAACAAACACAATTTCTATGTAAATTTTGTCATGGAAAATGCACTTCAGCATTTAGTAATGCTGCGTAACCCTCCAGTGACAGGTGAGTTCTTAGCTTTATCTAACCATTTCTAATGTTTCCACTTTCGATCCAGAAACTTGGAATGATTTCTGGTTCTAGCATAGCTTACTGATTTTGTACTTTTATATTGCCAAATATTAATTTAGCATCGATTCTAGCGTGTGAGCAGTCAAATTCAGGTTAGATTTCAATAAATCTAGATACATGATGAAAATAACACAATGTACAGGGCAAAAAAAAAGCCATTGCAGTCAGTCACATTTACTGTATCTTTTTTTAATCAACGGAATCTATAAATATTTTTTTATGAATTGGGTCAATTGATTTTCAATTCTTCCTTCTTTTACCACGAGTGATACTACTTTGTCTTCCACAGTTATCCAGAAAAGATTCACAATGATCAGCACAGAGCTTACTGCTACATTCCAGCAGGTATAGCTGCAGTGTTAAAGCATCGCCCAGATCTGTTGGCGCCTGCCATCCAGGCCTTCTATCTACGCGATCCAATTGACCTACGCGCTTGCCGTTCCTTTAAGTTCTTTCTTCCTGAGACACGTGTGATGGCTCTGGTAAGGATCTTCACTGGACACTGAACAGACTTTTTGCACCATTGAGATGAGGCATGAGAAGAAGATAGATAGAAGATTGAACAGTACAGCGCAGGAACAGACCCTTCTGCCCATAATGGCCGTGCCAAATATGATGCAAAGTTAAGCTATTCTCTACCTGCACTTAATATTATTTGTGGTACATGCTGATAATTGAATAATTCTGCCAACATTTGGCGCAGCCACACCTGGAGTGAATAAACATCTCATTCCTGTATCAGCTTATCTGCTCCTACAATACACCATTCAGTGAGTGGCATCCACTAATGGAAAGAGTTTTAAAGTTATAACTCACTAAACCTATAGCATTACAATAGTTCTGAGGGAAATTTATCTTACCCTGGCTTTAAGGTGATCAAGGCAGGAAAATCCCAACATGTGCAATTTGTTATTTGTATTTGTAATTTGTTCGCTTGATTCTTTCTTTCCCACATACCCCTCTTAAATCTGTGAAGAAGAAATAAAATGACTTTTAATTCAATGACCAGGGGAAAAAAATATTGTTACATGTACTACATGTAAATGCATCTAAGTGACTACTTCTGAACGTATTAATCAACAGAAATGGAGCTGTTAAATATTTAAGAGTCAAGAGTGTTTTACTGTCGTATGAGATATAGTTCAAGGATAATGACCCCCAAGTGTGTCTAGTTCAGAGCTTATTTGGATGTTGTAGTGTTTAATAGCCTGATGGTTGTGGGGAAGAAGTTGCTCCTGAACATTCATTAAGTTCATTGCAACTTTTCTTTATTTTAGGTGACATTTTCGAAATGTCTGTATGCCCAATTACAACAGCAGCCGTTCATGCCAGATAGACGGAGTGGTTACAAGCTGCCTGCACAATCTGACCAGAACTTCAAAGCACATGCACTGGGCATGAAACTGGTAGGAAATGCTGACAATGAACCTGTTAATATACTCGGATGTTTTACTGTTAAACAAGAGTGCCCTCTAGTGAACAATTTGGTTACTTTGAGAACTATATTCTGCACTCTGTATTCATGCTCTACCTATTGTAGTCGAGTTGAGCATTTTTTGATTGGATAGCATGCAAAACAAAGTTCTTCACTATACCTTGGTACACATGACAATAATAAATCTAAACCTATAATTGAAATATTTGCGAGGGATTATTATGGGGTAAAATGGTCAAAGCAGGCTGAATGCTGCACCCAGTTATGCTTACTGAGCTTGAGGGAGATTTTATGTGGAGGGTAACCAAAGTTTAACTTCCACATTGAATGAAGATATTTAAGTTATGAAGAGAAATGTCTAGAATATTAATTTTTCACTAATTTCAGAAAGGTATGAGTAAAAGCTAGTAAAGGGCAAATTTTGGACTGGGTATCAAAAAATGACTTCACATGGGGTGGGGGGGGGGGGGAATAGTGCAGTGAGGGCAAAAATCTTGAAATTATTTTGGAAGCAGTTTGGTGTGGCGATGAGGAATATACTGACAATGGAGACAGTCCAATGCAGTTCTTGAGATTAGATGATTATCTAATCACAAATGCCTAAAGAAATGACATCTATATTCTATGAAGTTTGGAAGAATGAGGGGGTGGCCTTATTGAAACATTAGAAATTGAGAGGGCACATGTTGAATTATTTCCACGAATGGGAAAAATCTCAAACAAAGGGACATAGTTACAGGATTAGGAGGCAGTCACTTAAAACCGAGGTGCGTAGAAACCTCTCGCAGAGGGTGGTGAACCGCTGGAATTCTCCATCTTGTAGGATTGTAGCGCCTTGATCATCAGCGGTATTAAAGAAGTAATAGTCACATTTTGAGAGATCAGGGAATTGACGTCTATAGAGAAATGGCACAAAAGAGAGGATGAGGAGCGGGTCAGCCATAATCATATTGAATGGTGGAGCAGTCCTGAGGGGCATACTCCAGTTCCTCCTTTTATGTTTTAAATTTTTTTTTAATATCCTTAATTAATACATAACCCAAAACCAAAATCCTCAGAGTCTCACAATGGAAAGACTAGCAAGGTGTGAAATGATAGGGGAAACAAGATAAGCACAGAATCCTAAAAATCTCTTCCAAACCATCTCATGTTTTCTTGACCATTCCTGAATATTTTGTTGTCATGGAGCTTTTGAATAATCACCTATAAATACTAGGTACCTTCGATGTAAACCAGCATCTGCAGTTCTTTCCTACCTATAAATACTATTTACCTCACTTCCTTTCCTTCCCTAGGCCCACGGTTTCGAGATCCTATGTGCCAAATGTTCCCAGTCTGTCTCTAACATTAAAGCTGGAAATGCTGTCGCCAGTGACCCCCAGTGGGAAGGGTTTCTAAACAGCCTAAAGAAAAATGCCTATTTCAGGGTAAGAACTGGTTATTGTCACTCTGGATTCACATCTCATGCTGTTGAAATGTTGCTTTTAGAACTCAGTCGCAGTGAACTGTTTTTGAGAGAATCTTACTACTAATTTCACAACTTTCTAGAGGCTTATGAGATCGATTTGGTTACTGACTCCCCAGATTTTCAGTAGCTTCTATTAAACACAGCAGCTGTCGGTAAATGAAATGGGTAGCCGCAAATTATGTTACGCAGAAGTAGTTTATTCATCCTAATGTGTTGCTGTGACAAAACTTTAAAATGGAGCACTGAAACGACATATAGTGCTTTAGAATGTCCCACGGTTATAAAAAAAAGCGCTACAGGAATTCAAATCTTTCCTTCATCTAATTGTATTTAAGCAAAGACATTTTTTGCAGAGTAGTGACTCCTTGGGAAATATGAAGCAAATGCCACATTTTTTAGGGTAACACAGTGGCATCATTAGTGGAGCTGCTGCTTCACAGCACTAGAGATCCGGGTTCGATCACCATTATTGACGTTAGTTTATTAGTTAATTAACAATTAAATTCATACAACTGTTTCAGGACTTGAAATGATTAGACACGGTTTCTAGATTACTAGTCAATAACGCAACTCCAGTGTTACCATCTCTCATAGCAACATAATCTTCAGTACAGTCATCACAAATATGCCAGTGACACAGTGTCGATGCCTTCATTATTTTTCCATTGTTTGACTACTAAAATGACATGCAGTCTTGGACAAATCACTTTTTCCTCAAGCTGAACACTGTTACAACCAACACTATTATATTTCTCCCTACCACAAACTCCCACCCATGTCTCTGACTCGGATCCTCTCATTGGTCTCTGGCTGACCCTGGCTGTTCAATCCTGACGCAACTCTGTTATCTGCGTCCATCTTGGCATGATGTCTGACTCTACCCCTGCTTCAAAAGCAGTCCTATAACAGTGTTTTTGCAGCTGATGGCTTTTTGCAGTGCTTTCCTCAGCAGCCAACTATTTCACTCTGAATAAACTTCACCTGTTCTTAATCCCGACCATTGCTGGCTGTTGCACCTAAATGTTTTGTTTAAAGATTCTAATCTTTGTGTTCAAATAACTTAATTGTCCTGTTCTGCCAATAATTTGTACGTCTTCCAGCTCATTTCTCTTTCCCAATGGTCTTCCCCAAATCTTTTATTTTGTTCGACGAGCTATCCATGCCCCTTATTAATAGTAACCAGCTCTCATGGCCTCTGATATTTCCTCCTGGCCTTCTCCTATGGTCTCTCTTCTCGCTTCTCTCAACTCCTTAATTTTCAGCGGGCAATTTGCCTACTAATCCACAAACTTTGGGATGTGGAATCTTCCCATTTTCTTAGTAGTGTTTTAGGTAGTTTCTTCTCAATTTAAAAGAATATTGGGGGGAAAAAACTCAGTATAGGAGAGGTATTAGAATGTTGCTAAGTGCCAACTTCCCAGTAGCAACATTTTAAAGGGTACACATTATTCTTGGACTCCCGTAGCATCCAAAAGCCACAAAAATAAATACCACAGATTGCTTCATTGATTTATATGTCCAATTCCAGAAGTCAGACTTCGAAATTGTATCATATTTCAAATTTAAACCTTCCGATGGCATAAACAAATTGATACAAGATCATTTGAGAGCTGAGAACTCCCATAAACCAGAAAGGGGATGATTGTTAGTTCTGTTCTCTCTGGCTTACATGGTTGCGGGCTAAATAAATAGTTAATAAAACATGCAAGGATATTGTGGTGACTTTAATAACAATTTTATTGAGGCACCATTTTAGTAGCATGCTGTGTACTGATGCCAGTTCATTAAAAAAACAGCTGGGACTTGTATAAATCATCAATTTAACTCTCATACAGTAGCTGGTGTTCTTGGAGATTTGATATACAGCGAGCTATGGTAACCTTCCTTGATCAGTGGAAAAGCCTCCAATCATAAAACCGGGCAGATACTTCACAGGCCTCAGTCCAACCTGTCAAGTGTCTATGTAGGAGGAAGATTTTGAAAGCTATCGAAGAAGTATTATGCATGAGTTCTGTTTTTAAATTCTGTGTTAACATGTATCTAAATGAATGGGTTGGTGATCAAACTGTTTTTAGCTGATCATTGGAAAAGTCACCTTCAGAAAATCTTAAGCAATATAGATTTAGATTTGCATGCTCCTCATGACCAGAAAAAGGCTTGGAAATGTTGGCAACAAAGAGGTAGATGATAAATTAAACTGTCCCACATGTCTGGAGGCTAGTTTTATTTTTAATAGCAGCATGTTGTGAGAATTTGTGTGTTTATCTTGAATAGGGGGAGCTGGAAGGTTCTGCACGATACAGAGAATTGCTCCAAATGGCAGAGATTTACTTCCAACAATCTGTGGCCAGTCCTAAAAGGTACCGTACCAGATCAGTACCCTGTGCACAGAGGGTCACAAAACTGGGTTGAAATTCAGTCCATGATACAGTTGTTCTGATAAATTGGTTAAATTCATGACATGGACAACATTTAATTGTTCATTTTTATTGCTAGTTTCTCATCCAACCATAATCTCCAACATACTGTTTGTTATTTTTTTACTATTTATAGCCCTCTGTTCACTGACAACGCCTTGTCTCGTAGTTGGGAATGAAACCACCAAAAATAACAGCCTCTTGATATATTTGGACTGTCTGAGCTGTTTCCTACAGCTGAGAAGAAGCGGCAGACTCTTTAGTAGATTATTTCAGGTCCAGCTGTGGAAGTCTCCCCATTTTAACAGTGTGCTGTTAGTCTACCCTCTCGCAACCATGTTAGTCGTGCAATCTCATGCACTTCACTGAGAATGGAGGAACCATTCACACCAAGCTAGAAATGCATACACAGCTGATGACTTAAGACTGAGATTCCCAAAAAACTGAGACACACAAAACTACAAATACTGGAATCTTGATTTTTTTTAAACAAAGTGCTGGAGGAACTCAGCGGGTCAGCCAGCATCTTCTCGTTCTTCAGGGTCCTGACCCAAAATGATGTCTGTGCATTCCTTCCACAGATGTCGCCTGGCCCACTGAGTTCATGCAGCACTTTGTTTTTTGATTTATTTATATTCCAAACGGCTGCTCTGGCAAATTGTGGTTGAAAACATCTGGAGAGTATCCACAATTCTGGAATAAGCAACCCTCATGACTAAATTGATAAAACTGGCTCTCGACTGCTTTCTTCATTCTCTTGCTAGCTTTGCCTTGTATGTTGATAAAGCTTAGCTGAGATTACTATACTAAGGGATTTAAAACCTGCCACATAAGTACAATATTTGTACACACAAACACAGCTCCGAGGAAATGGAAAGAATTCTGAGATAAAAGGTGACTTTTAAAGCTGACTTAAAGCCGTCTAGTTATTTTGTGAAGATGGCGGTGAGAAGTGCCGGCAAGAGAAGAGGAGCCCACTATAAAGCAAAGTTACGGCGGGATGATTGTTTGGATGTACATAGAACAGTACCGCACAATGCAAGACGAGCCCCTTCGGCCCATAATGTCTGCTAAACATGATGCCAAAACCACCCCTTATCTACCTGCACATAATCCACATTCCTCCATTCCCTGCATATCCATGTGCTGATCAAAAGGTCTCTTAAAAGCCACTATCATATCTGCCTCAACCACACCTCTGGCAATGCATTCCAGGCACTCACCACCCCCTGTGTAAATAAAAAGGTTGCACTACGCATCTCCTTTAAACTTTGACCCTCATACCTTAAAGCTATGCCCTCTGGGAAAAATGTTCATATTGTGTACTGTATCTATACGGCTTATCATTTTATATACTTCTATCAGGTCTCCATGCAGTCTCCGGCATTCCAGAGAAAAGTATCCAAGCCTGTCCAAACTCTCCATGTAGTAATACCCCCTAATCCATACACCATTCTGGTAAACCTTCCCCTGCAACCTTTCCAAAGGTTCCACATCTATCTGTTTAAAGGCGACCAAAACTACCAGCAGTACTCCAAGTGCGTCCGAACCAAAGTCCTATAAAGTTGCATTGTGTAATGGTAGAAGAGTTTGCCGTGATGAGATGGTGAAAGATAATATAAGGCTTGAATGTTAGTGCTGATTAGAAGAGCACTTGATTTTCTTTGAAGAAAACTCCTAAACTTAAATATATTTTTAAAATTTAAGTTTTGATACTAATAAGACTGGCAGTACATTTGTAATGTCAACCAAGTATTTTTTATTTTAAGACCACATTTTTTAATTTGTAGGTACCATGCAGACTACTGACCAAACATAATTTTTTTTGAGGGCATGTAATATAGTGTTACCTGATTTTTACCAAATGCTAATAATAACTGAAAAATAAAACATATTAACCAACATTTTTAAAATTAATGTTTAAGCCCTTATGATACCCTAAATCAGACTACCTGCTTGAACTTTGGTCCACTGTGCAGTCTTAACCACCATTTAACATAGAAACAAGAAACTGCAGGTGCCGGTTTACAAAAAAAGACACAATGTGCTGGAGTAACTCAGAAATGCTGCCTAACCTGCTGGCTTACTGCAGCACTCTATGTCACCATGTAACATACCAGTGCCAATTCCAGGCTGTAAATTCAGGCTTGTAAACAATGAGGGTAAGATCAAGAGTTAAACATAGACTGCTTAGTGTAAGAACCAGTATTTTAATGTAATGTAATACTATATTAGCCAATTACTAAGTAATAATAATAATAATAATGGATGGGATTTATATAGCGCCTTTCTAATACTCAAGGCGCTTTACATCGCATTATTCATTCACTCCTCAGTCACACTCGGCTACTTCTGTAGCCACAGCTGCCCTGGGGCAGACTGACGGAAGCGTGGCTGCTAATTTGCGCCTACGGCCCCTCCGACCACCACCAATCACTCACACACATTCACACGCAGGCAAAGGTGGGTGAAGTGTCTTGCCCAAGGATACAACGACAGTATGCACTCCAAGCAGAATTCGAACCGGCTACCTTCCGGTTGCCAGCCGAACACTTAGCCCATTGCGCCATCTGTCGTCCTAAGTGATGAATGCGTTGTAGTTGTTCATTTTGACAGCATTCAATTAGGTCGACAGACACTAAGAGCTGTTAACTTGCCAAAACTATATTTGTTTGTCTCCATTAGTAATAAATTATAGTCAATCCCTGCTTGGGAGAATTGGGGCAGCATTGGAAGTGTGTCTGGAAGCCCATTTAAATAGCACCGTGTTGTTAAATTGTGACTGATGTGCTGTAGATGCGTTCTTTTGTTCTACCTTATTTGTAATTGGACAGAGTAATTTAATTCACAATTAGTACTATACTGAAATATTATTTCCACTTGCAAATATTATGTTTATGATTTTATTTTTTGGGAAATTGTTCCAAATAAATGAACATTTCTAATTATGCATTTTCACGGAGAAATTATTGGGATTATTAATTATTCCTAACACTTTCTCCTTTTTTTTGATCATGCTGTCTTTCTTCTCTCCTTAGTTCATCGACATTGAGCCGAGGAGAGCAGGTTATGCAGCTTCTGCAAGCTCAGTCCTACAGTGTGGAAGAACTACAGAAAGAAGGGGAGAACCTCCCTCCAGAGGATGGTGGGTACATTAAATAACAATGTCTGTGTAGTTCATTCAATCATAGAACTATTACAGTACAAAAGGAAGCAAGTTGCTCCAAGGGCCTTTGCAGAGCAATCCAGTCAATTCTCCCCTTTTTGTTCCTGTAGCTCAGGATTTTTTAAAAATCCTATAATATATTTAATATATTTCCAGTTCTCATTTAAAGGGTACAAATGAGACCATGCTTTCAGGTTGTGCATATCAGATCGTAACCAAATCTTGATCCTTTTGATCATTTGTCAACGCTTTAAGTCAGTGTCCTCTGGCACTTGAAACATCTTCTCATCAGACCAGTTTCCTTCAATTTATTCTATTTAAACTTGTCAAGATTTTCTGCATCTCTGTCAAAGTTGCTACACGGACAAAGATCATGTTACAGTCTGAAGGTTCAGTTCGAACCACTGTCACTTTTAAGGCAGTGAAATCTGTGACTAAGGGCCATTGTCTATAAATACTAGAAAGATCTTTTGGGATTGAAGTTGTGAAATGTTGGGGAAGGGACTTTGAGGATAGAACATAGAACAGTACAGCACGATTGAGATTTGGAATTCACTTCCAGAGATACACCGATGCTAGGTCATATTTAATTTCAAATCATGGGTAGACCTTTGAAAAACCCATGTGTCAGAAAGTAAATGAAGGAAATAAAACTATGCTTTTAGGGGCAGGCTGGCAAGCAAATGAAGAAAGGGTGGTGGGTGTATGGAACAAGCTGTCAGAGAAGATAGTTGAGGCTGGGACTATCCCAGCGTTTAAGAAACAGTTAGACAGGTACATGGATAGGACAAGTTTGGAGGTATATGGACCAAGTGCAGACAGGTGGGACTAGTGTAGCTGGGACATGTTTCCCGGTGTGGGCAAGTGGGGCTGAAGGGCCCGTTTCTGCACTGTATCACTGAATCTAAAAGGAGCCAATGAGTTCCACAGAGATTTTGATGAGGAAAGATGGGAGGATCCTCGTGTTGAGCATAAGCAGCAGCACGGGGCGATTGGGGCAAATAGACTGCTTCTGGACTGCAGGCCTTGTAACCCTTCTGACTCCCCAAGCCCAGTGCACTATGTACATCAGATATGAGATAAAAATGCTAGACGGGTTCAAGAAGCTCAGCACTATCCACGCTAGACTGTATGGTTTGATTGGTACCTCATATCCCACCCTAAACGTTCATTCTGACGTTGTAGCTAAGTGTGTACAGTCTACAAAGTACGCTATTGTTAACAGACTACTTCAAGTCTATGGTTTCTGCGACAGAGACGCATGTCTGAAACCATAGACTTTATCACCATCAAGAACAAGGGCAGTAAGCACATGGTAACACTACCACGTACAGATGCTCCTCCAGGTGACAAATGCAATTCCTCGTCATTATATCTTGTAATTCCATATACAAAAGACTGGAATTACCTCTTATAAAGACCTGAAGATAAATAGCTAATTTAGTACGTGATAAACAAGGATGACATTCATACACTGGAAACAACGTGGGGAAGGAGAGAAGAGAGTTATCCTTATTAGCCGAAATTTAAAGAAATTCTGATTATATAAACGTGAAGTAAGGTAACTAAAATCAACTTTGAAGTTATCAACCAAGGAGTGGTAATTCTAAAGTGTTACTTCTAATGAAACCTCCATTTGTCCAAAGAGATCAGGTTCAAAACAGTAAACGCTAGCTCAGGAATGCTATTTTTTTTTAAATGCGAAGAAATAGGAGCAGGATTCTTTTTATGGTGCTTCTGTAGAAGGTAGTAAGAGTCAATGGAGACATGCCCCATTTTTTTGACCTTCTGAGACCGAGGCATTGGAGTGCTTTCTGGCCATAGTGCCAGTGTAGTTGGACCAAGATAAATTGTTTGCGATGTTTACATCAAGGAAGTTGAAGTTCTCGGCCATCTCCATTTCAGCACCGTAAATATAAGTTGGGGTGTGTACTCCTGAAATTGATGTCCAATTCTTTCCTTGCTAACACCAAGGTTGTTGCCTCAAAGTGCCAAATCTCCTTCCTGTACTCTGCCTCATTACATCCTGGACATCTGCAAGCTCATAAATAAAAGAAATGCATGTGGGGACAAAGTGGAAAATTCACTGCAGTCCTGTACATTGTTTTGTGATTACCTAGCTGGGTAACAAATATCAGCTGGTGCCTTCCTTTATATTTTCATTACAACAACTCGGGTGGGTATTGTGTCCTGATGTATGATTTTCCTTAGCAACACTCAGCTTGTTTTGATGGCTAGATTTGTATGAATGTCCTATGTAATTGCGAAGTGGAGATGTGATTTCCTGCTCTCGGTTATCCCAATTTTCATTCATTGTCTGTCTAGATGACAGTTGGTTGAATATTTCACTGGAAGAGCTGGATCAGATGCTGGAGGAGGCCTCTGGAACAAAACTGCTAAATGCTGCCAGGCAGGAAGAAGAGGAGGAGGAGGAGGAGGATGGTTATGATCTGCATGACATCACCAAGTGTATGAAGGCATTTGTATCAAAGGTTTCATCGTATGAAGGAGCAGAGGTTCCACGGTATGGGAAGAGGAAATATTTATTTTTAAAGATCTTCATGTGTGTACAATATTGTCTGATTGCTATTGACCGATAATATTGATCTATGAGTGTTTATATGCTGCAGCCATTTCTGCTCAATGAATTTAGGTTAAATTCTGTATTTATTATAAAATCAAAATCCATAAGTATTTTATGGAGAGAAGAGTGGATTATTTGAGAAATGTATGACTTAAAAACTGAATTATGTCTAAATAATGTGATTCAGTCATATCTCTGTGCTTAACGTGAATACTTATTGTACCATGCCATATGATATTGTCAAACAAGGTGTGCAGTTTTTTTTGGAAGGCTGACTTGCTAAAAAATTCCCAACCTCATTGAGTAACTCACTGTTTAGTATTCTCTATTGGAAATTATTGTTAAAACCATATTAAAAATAGATTATCATTGACACTGTATTGTGAAGATTCTTTCATTTCAAAATTATCAACAGCTACAAAGTCTTATTTGAGATAAATCTCCAGCTTTTCTTTCTTATTCTTCCCGTCAGGTCTTCAGCTAGCAGTGAAGTTCAATTTGATGTGAACTCCTTCACCAATGCTCTGGAAAAGATTCTAGGTAGGACTGATGGCACATCACGGAAGTTACTGCTTCCATCTGTCTGTCAAAGCTGAGCATTTTTAAACAAAAACAAAGACGGGTCAATGTTTCAGCTGTACACCCACCTTCAGAACTGAAATATTAACCTACACTGCTGAGCCTGCTGTTTCTATTGTTTGTGTAATCTTCCTTCCCACTTCAATGACTCCGTTGTGCTGTAGTAAGTATTCTGGTCTTGATTTACAGGGGTGGAATCAGAAGAACTTGATTCTGATGATCTTGAAGATGAGGACAGTGATTTGTTGGACAGTGATGAAGACTCTGACAGAAAAGAGGGAAATCCAGAGGAATGTGCGGCAAACACATTGGGGAATATCCGAGACTACATGGACCAGATGGATCGGGAGCTGGCAGGCACCCACATTGGCAAAAGTTTTACCAAAGTCTCTGGCGAGGTATGCTATCTTTTATGTGCATTCTACAAAAGAGCACCAGATTCACAACTGATCCAACTATTACCACTGGCAATTTTAGCAGCCTCATTGGCCTTGTCAGTGTTGTCCCACAATCAGGTCTGTATCTATTATGTCACATATAACTTGCACAATAGCTTTATTTAGTGCGATTACATATTTTTGATTTCATTGGGCCCTGTGCATAACTTGGACTCCATGTACTTGATGCTAGATTTTTATCACTGATTTGATCTCTGTAATACTTCCCCATACATGGGGAAGAATTTCATTGTCCTATCTGGGACACATGACAATAAACTCTCGTGAATACTCTTCAGCCATTCTTTTCAAAGCCGTCTGCCTAGTTATCAACCTTGCTTTCAGCCTCTATTCCAAACCTTATATTTCCTTTTCTGCTCATTGTGAACACTTCTGCCACTTACGAAACATTTTGAATTATCTGTCCTCTTTCTGCGGAGTGATGTTAAAAGCAAGCTAAATTGCTCTGGTTTAGAAATAGTGATGTGTATTTTCTGTTTACCTTTGATGTTATCTGGTAGGAACTTGGAATGTTGAAATTGTCGATTAGAAATGGTTTGTGTTCCTATTTGAAGTGATCCAACTCCCCCTCCCCTTCCACGATATCAAGTCCACATTTATTTATTAACAGTGTGTGAGTGTCACAGACTGGGCCTGCTTTTGTTGCTTATCTGAGGGTACATAAGAGTCAGCCATGTTGCTGCGGATCTAGATTCACACACAAGCCCGAATAGATAAAATGTAATGTTGCCTTCACTGAAGGGTATTTCTACCAGTGTCCATTTTGCTGTTTTAGCTTTTAATTCCAGATTTGTATTTAATTATTTGAATTTAAGTCCCTCGGTGGTCATGTTTGGATTTGAACAGTTGTCTCTAGATTAAAGCCCAGTCGTCTTGGTTACTGCTCCATAAATTAACCGTAAAAATGACTTCCCGCTATAAACATTTGCCTTGGCTTGAGCTCAGCAATTACCACTCATCTTTCAATAATCCAACCGGTTCTACAAACAGTTCCAAATTCCTCTCGCTCACTATCTGTCCAACCTTCCGGTTTTCTCGATACCCAAATGATGCTACATTCCCACATATTGGAGGCACTAAATGAGAACTTGTGTTATCCACGAAAAAGTGAAGTTAATGTTCCAACTTGAATTGAATACTTCAATTCAATTGAACTGAATACTGATTGCAATAAGCTCCCCACAACTCTCAACCACCCACCCACCCAAACTCTGCCTTAGCCTTCAGCCCTCCATATTTCAGCTCATTAAACTGGTATCTTGGAAGACCAGCCAACATTTAGTTCATTGATGCTAGACTTTATTTTAGATTCTCCAATGGACCTGAGAGATGTGTATTTGGAGAACTTTCTTGTTTTCCTGAGCTAGCCAGTCTTGCATCCTTTAACTTTACATTTGTCTGAATTATAACTCCAGGTCGTGTGATCATTCTCAACATTTAGTTAAAGTGAGAATAGATCTGCTGAGCAAAGAAGTAAAAACATTATCACTTTTATTGGTTGGATAGCACGATTCAAAATGGATTCAACCAGTGACAAATTATGAATAGTATGAAGCCAAGTATCTAAGTTACTTTACAAGCAGCCAGAGTTCTGTAACATAGATCCAGAGACACGAGTTCAAATCTCAACAGACAAATTGGGGGATTTAGATTAGAATAGTTGAATTAATCTGGATTTTCTTAATGTGCTGGTGAGCATGAAACTGTCGGTAAAACCCAACTGGAACACTAATAAACTTCATGGAAGGAAACGTGCCATCTTTACCCAGTTTGGCCTATGTATAACTCCAGACTGATGCAGTTGACTTCTGATGACCTCTTCATCAGAAGCAAACGGGGATGGAAAATAAATGTCAGCAATATTCTCACCCTTGGTCTGAATCTTCCAATCTCAGTATAAATATTGCATGATTATATACACTATTTTGCCCCAAGTTTCTAATGCTTTCATAAGATCAGGGTTTTTTTTAAAGCTTGTTGGATCTGAAATACAGATCTTTTTCCCCTTCTGTAGGTGTTGCCAGACTAATTGAGTGTATTGTAATTTCAGATTTCCAGCATCAGCAGATTTTTTTTTAATTTCCATTGTGGGAAATACTCAACAGATCAGAGAGTAAAGATCATGTTTCAGATTGTGTGATCATGTTTCATAATTTTCACATGTTCAGTTTCAATTTTGCTTTTTATTGCTAATGCTGCTTTCTGTTTGATATTTCAAAGGTGGATCTGGACAAGACATCCAAGACCGAGGCAAGAGCTGAGTCCAAAGAGAATTTGAGCATATTGCCTGTGGATGTGGATTTGAATCTAGTGGAGAACCTACTGGAGTCTTACAGCTCTCAAGCTGGGCTTCCTGGACCTACATCTAATATCTTACAGAGCATGGGGCTACGACTACCAGATAACAAGGACAACGCCACATAACAGAACAGAGTCACATAATGGCTCTGTCTGGTGAACACCTCTCACAACAGATTTTTATCATCCATTCTGTTACTTTTGCGTCACCTTCCAAACTCTACGTGTGTTCCACGCTACAGTTAAACCAGGGCTGCTAGTCCATCATTAGAGACAAGGGTCCATTAAATCTGACTTTGGTGCAGCTGTCTGCTTTCATTTGCCATGAATTTGAAAACAAAGTACAGCAATCAGAGAGTGTTCACTTTTCCGTATTTTAATACTTTCCTCAAAGTATTACAGAAAATATTTTTGTAACTGTAAATAAATGAAAACTTAAGCAACAATTTCCAAATAATGTGGAGACAATTGGTCATTATTGTTAAGATTATTCCTGTTCTGTAGTTTTTTGCACAATCCGCAGGCATTGCCACTTTCATTTCACTGCACATCTTGTATGTGTATGTGACAAATAAAGTTGACGACTTGACTTGACTTAAAAGAATTAACAATGGGATTGTGAAGTGAATATATCTTCCAACATCATTTTATTACCCATCTACTGTTCATAGATAATAAGGATACATTGCTGCACTAATTTAGACAAATAGGGAGTGTTTTATCACGCTTCTAATGGCTTCATAGGTTATGGTATCAGAAGATATATCACTTTCCCCATGCTAACAAATCTCAGACTAGCTTTTCTAGCCACCATATTAACTTGGCTGTGTAGGAAAGAACTGCAGATGCTGGTTTAAATTAAAGGTAGACCCAAAATGAGTAACTCAGCAGGGCAGGCAGCATCTCTGGCGAGAAGGAATGGGTGACGTTTCGGGTCGAGACCCTTCTTCAGACTTGGCTGATGCATTTGAGTTTCTGGTGAATAATGGCCCCCTTGATTGTGATTGTATTGACTAAATGTTAGATGGATAGACTCTCGTATTGGAGATGGTCATTGCCTGGCACTTTTGTGGTAAGACTGTCCTTTGCCACTTAATCCATGCTGTTCGGGTCTCATAGTATTCAGGCTTGGACAGTTTCATTTCTCAAAAGTTGCAAATGGCATTGAATACTGCAATTATCAGAGTGTGTCCCCACTTCTGTTATGGAGATAGGAAGGCCATTGGTGAAGAAGGTACTCTGGGGAATTGCTGCATTGATGCCCCACGCTGGGATAATTGACTCAACAACCATAACTGTCTTCTTTGTGTGGGTTTAACTTCAACAGCTGGAGGTATTTCCGTTGATGCCCACTAACTTGTTTCACTAGGACCGTGCTTGGCCCATGATTGTTGGGTCTACATTGTGCTGGAACTGGCGTGTTCTTCTGCACTCCTCATTGAAGCAATGTCTATTGCCTTGCCCAATTGTGACGGTAGAGTGAAGGAAATGCCAGGCAGTGAGGTTGCAGATTGCAATGGTGTACATTTCTGCTGCATTGGTCCGGTGTTGCATGGATGTCTAGTTTGGTTTGCCAGGTCTATTCTGAATCTATCCCAATTGTCCCCAAGAACACAGTGTATGTTCATTACCAGACAGCTGTTTGTGAGAGCTTTCTCCATGCAAACCTGCTGTTACAGTGCTGTACACGTGTGGTTAGATAGCAACTTGTATAACCTCTGGATTTTGAGGCAGCTGGAAATCACAAGAGCCAGAAGTTATAAATGACCTTATGTTGAATAGCTTAACATGATTTCCTAGTGAGACATGTATTTGGATGTGTCCTCTTCTCCACTGCAGCATCAGCAATCAATCATTTTAGCGGCAAGGTGGAATATGACTCCCTGAGTTAAATTCTAATATTTGAAATATACTGAACATTTTTCAGAGTTTGAATCCCACAGTCTCGTTCCTCGTTGATTTATTTGTTTCTCTGCAATCTTTATATATAAAGATGCCCACTCCACTGGCACTGATGAGAAGACTCGTGAGCTGTGATGGCGAGACTGTCCATTCACATGCAATGATGCTCCTTAGAGTCAGTACGTCTGTCTTCGCAACCTCCATCATGCTCGCCATCAGTGCTGAACTCAGCAAAGTGCACAGGCAAGCGAGAAGCTTCAGGAAACATCCCAGGAGCAGCACCAAGGAAAAGAAGCCCAAAAAGATCAGACTGGTCCAACTTCCCAAAGGGTAGATCTGATGAGTATCTGGATGGAGAAGGCAGTACACAAACAGCAGTGGGCAACTGTTGATGGTACAGGTGTAGTGAACATCTACCACTGATGTCTTTTGGTCTTCACAAATCCTTTGGAGCAAAGTGAGATAAGTGCTCTCGAGCATGATGTTCATCAACCCATAGACGTAAACAATGGCTTCATCATTGAAGGTGCGGACACCTAAGGAAGGACCAATGAGAACAGTACTTGGTTAGGATTTATTATTAGAATATTGGTCATGTTTTTCACTTTCTTGCTTTCACATTCTTCAAAACAATATTTTACAAGTGAATATCAGTTGAGCTACTGGTGGTGAGAAATGAAGTTATTGTGCTTCAGAGAAAGTGTAGAAGAGGTTTAGGAGGATGCTGCCTGGGTTAGAGAGTATTAGGTATAAAGGTTGGACAAACTTGGTATGTAGGAAGGAACTGCAGATGTTTGTTTACACCGAAGAGGGACACAAAAAAGCTAGAGTAACTTAGCGGGTCTGGCAGCATCTCTGGAGGAAAGGAATAGGTGACGTTTTGGGTTGAGACCCATCATCAGAGAAGAAGGGTCTCAACCCGAAAATTCACCTATTCCTTTTCTCCAGAGATGCTGCCTGAGTTACTCCAGGTTTTTGTGTCTATCTTTGGACAAACGGGTTGTTTTCAATGGAACGTCAGAGGTTCAGAGGAGACCTAATAAAAGTGTAAAAATTACGTGAGGCATACATAGGGTAGAAGTAAACACTTAGTACTATTTTCCCCAGTGACAATGTCAAAAACTAAGGGTCTAGCTTTAAGGTGAGAGGGGCAAATTTTAAATACGTGTTGGGCAATAGGAAGAACATGCAAGCTCCACGCAGGCAGCATCCCGGGTTAGAATTGAACCTGGGTTGCTGGGGTTTCACTGAGGCAACACTAACTTCTGTGAACCATGCTGCTCAAATCCCAGTGATTAATATTTGCCAATGTTCTACAAATTATCTCTAGATTATTGCTGATAAAAGGTAACAATGATGCAATTTTAAATAAAGATAAGATAAACTGCTCCAAATTCTGGTTCATGTTTGTTGAAAATCAAGATCATATTTGTTACTAGAGAAGTCAGCGAATTTTTGAGTTTGACATTAACTCTTTTGGAAATCATTCACGGGATGTGACAATCACCGCAAGGCACTGGTTTTCTTTCTTCCTCCCTTCAGCCATTGCCCCAGGCTTGGAGCACAATGACACCCTCAGGATATTGTCAGGCAACTATCTTCAGATGCCACTGTATGAGCATGATGTTTAAGGCCAGCCCCAGCTGCATTTATTGTCTGCCCCAAAGTGACAGGTTTGTGCTTTGCTGGGCCCTTTCTACTTCAGTCTCTCGGGGGTTGGGAATAACTTGCTCCCACTCTGTCTTCCATGGTCTTGAAGTGACTGATGAAGCCAATTCTTCCACAAATGGATTACGAGATGCCTGAGAGGATGGGCAGTTGAATGGTGTGTGAGATGGTGCACTCATTCCGACATTTACACAGGACCTATCTGTTCCTGCTGCATTGATCTATCGTTCTCAATGTCATCCCAATTGCTCCTTCTCCACTTTGAGCGGCCATATGTTTGTGATTCCCATTAGTCAGTTGGAATGTTGTATTTCTTCATGGAGGCTTTGAGTGCATCTTTTAATATTTTCTTCTGTGAATCTGTTAATCTCTTGTGCAAAGCTTGGAATATACAGTGCCCTCCACAATGTTTGGGACAAAGACCCACTGTTTATTTGCCTCTGTACTCTACAATTTGCGATTTATAATAGAAAAAAATCACATGTGGTTAAAGTGCACATTGTCAGGTTTTATTAAAGGGTATTTTTATAATTTTGGTTTCACCATGTAGAAATTACAGCTGTGTTTATACACAGTGTCTCCCCCCCCCCCCCCCCCCCCAAAACCCATTTCAGGACATCATAATGTTTGGGACACATGGCTTCACAGGTGTTTGTAATTGCTCAGGTGTGTTTAATTGCCTCCTTAATGCAGGTATAAGAGAGCTCTCGTCACCTCGTCTTTCCTCCGGTCTTTCCACCTTTGGAAACTTTTATTACTGTTTATCAACATGACCAAAGTTGTGCTAATAAAAGTCAAAGAAGCCATTTTGAGACTGAGAAACAAAAATAAAACTGTCAGCCAAACCTTAGGCTTACCAAAATCACCTATTTGGAACATCATTACAAAGAGAGCACTGGTGAGCTTACTAATCACAAAGGGACTGGCAGGCCAAGGAAGACCTCCACAGCTGATGACAGAAGAATTATCTCTATAATAAAGAAAAATCTCCAAATACCTTTTTTTTTTAGATTATATTTCTTGTCATTTGAACCTCAAAGAGGCTCAAACGAAACTCCGTTTCCACAGCCATACAAACAAAACAATTCCTACACGACACACAAACAATTCAATTTACAGAAAAAACATCAGAAACACTCTTCTGGTCAGGTGTGGATTTGTCAATGACCACTGACGCCACTGCCACAGAGGCTAGAATACAGTGGTAATGGATGAATGCCAAGGCGAAGGTACAAACTAAGATATTGTAGAGGTGGGATGTACATTAGATTAGGAGGTCAAACTTGAATCTACAGTCTTGCATTTATATAACAGAAAGTACTCTGAAGTGATTTATCAAGACTTGCACTTAATTGAGGTAACAGAGTACTGCATTACTGGAATTGCCATTATTTGGAAGAAATATCAAACTAGGGTCTGAGCTGCTCTCTAAATGCAAAAGCTCTGGCAGTATTTTGGGAAACAAAAGCAGTGGAGTTATTCTCTCTATTTTGGGCCAATACTGCTCCTCCACCCAACAAACCCAGAAATTGACTTCATGGGTTGGTCTCACAGTTTTTGATGGAATTGCTTTGCAAAGATTATCATATTGTCCACTTTACAGCAACGCTAACACGTTATTGTCTGTAAAGTACTTTGAGATGTTTTGAAAGTTTTAATGCAAATTATACAAAACAAATTATCCATCATCGCATCTTACCTGCAAGAACTGAGCACAAAGTGACCAGGAGCACAAGGAAGGCACTGCCGGTAGATGCTCTCTTTTTCAAGTTGAATGTTTGCGTCAGGGCTAAGCTGGCCACTGGGGTGAACCGCCTGATGAAGGTGAAGACAGTGGAGCTGGAGTTGGTCACAGACCACAGGATGAGGATGGAATGAAAACAGAAACAAATAGAAGGGAGCAAAAAAATCTCTCCATTCTCCAGTAAATAGGGCCGAATCTTCAGTAGCCCAACTCGTTTGAGTAACTGCAGCATGCCAATGGTTAGTAGCGCCTATCAAAAGATAAACAGTTTAGAACAGTATGTATATTTATGAAATATTGTCATATCTCCAAGTGTCTCAAAGTCACACAGTAAATGACTTTAAAACTGTATACATCCATGTTATTTGGTGCAAAACAAGCTCCCACAAATAACAATGGGATGACATATTTTGTCCTGTTTTACATACTATTAATTGATGTGGGAGTTTTGACCAGGACAGTGAGAGGATCAGTACTCTTGAAATGGTACAGTGACGTTATTGAAAGGCAAACATGATTGTTTCAACACCGATAGTGCAACACGCCATGGCAGTGGCACATCAATCCTCGTTATGAAGCTTATCTTCCTGCAGTACGGTTTGAACCGTTGTACTGTATCCAAATTAGTTAACGGCCAAACCTTTTACCTTTTGCTCAGGTGTCTGCCAAAGTGCCACAATCTTCTGAATTCAAAGGTAATGAAATTGTTATTTAAGAAAAATACTTCTTATTCAACATTGCTTGTCAATGAACCTGAAAGTTTCTAGTTCAAACAGGCATAAAGAATCATAAAGAGTTCTTTATTCATTTTCTGAGTGTCACTGCTCATCTCTAATTGCCTTGAGAAGAAGATGGTGAACTGCCATCTCGAATCACCCTCTGGTGAATATTCTCCCACCGTGCTGTTGAAACGGCATTTCCAGGATTTAGTCCGGTGAAGATGAAAGGCCAGTGGATTCCTAAATCGGGATTGTGTGTGATTTGGAGGGGAGCGAGCGTGTGGTGGTGTTCCGTATTTCCAAATCAATTATCCTGAGTGGCAGAGGTTCTGGGTTTGGAGTTGGAATTGTCTTGACGAGTAACTTTAGTGCATTTTGTTGGTGGTACACTGTGCATCAGTGAAAGGGGGAATCAATGTTTACAGTGGCATCCATAAATGAAGTTGCTATGTTATGGAAGGTGTTGAGATTCGGGTTGGGAACCTACTCAGCTTGGGAATGTCCAAATGTTCTTTACAGCTAGTGAATTTCACATTGTGCAACGATATTGTAACGAAGGAGACAGCAGCTAACTTATACACACAGAGTAATGTGAAAAAGAACAGATAATGCATCGGTTATTGTGTGAAGTCTAAATGTTGACTAAGGCTCTGGGACAAACATCCATGGTGGTCTTAAGTATATTTCCCTTTTATACTAGGCGACAACTTCTTGTTCAAAGGATAGCACCTCCAATAGAGTAATGTACCCTCAACACTGGGAATATAAGATAGGATTTACCTTTTTAAATCGATTATGTATTTCATTAAAAAGTGTGGGAAATTTGTGCAAGGAGTGACATTACCACCATTATCATACTGATTAAGATAAAGTATACCAGTATAACGCGGAGTCTTGGATTTTGTACTCAAACCTGCAAGCTGAAATGTACGACCTACTGACTAAGGTTAAAGATTACTCCGAAGCTAAAAGTGTTCCTAATTCGGGTTTTTACTGACAAACAAAGTAATATCAAGTTTAAAACATTTGTCTGAAGCCCCGTTGTTAAGGGTGAAATTTGTCACCCACTTATCAACAGCAAAGTGACGTACCAAGAAATTGTCCCGCTGAGGACGGGGTTGTATTCCTGCTCAGACCCACTTGTCACAGTAACAGAGCAATGGCCCAGACCACCAATCCCTAGCTGTTTGTCAGCTCTACTCACCTGACAGAGGACGATGAAGGCAGGGAAGCTGAAGCGGTACTGGCTGATGAAGACTTTGCTGACGAACTCTGAGAACGCGGAGCAGATGGTGTAGAGAGCCCAAGCTGAGAACCAGCAGCCACACAGGAGCCACCGGCAGCCACGCTCTGGTGCGGGGACCTCTGCCGCCATCCCATTGAATGGGGAGACAGGGTGGGAAATCAAACTCGTCAAATTAAAGATTAACCATGGGCCACAAAAATGTGGACAGAACCAAATTGACCACTTGCAACGGACCTTTATTTTCACAGTGGTTAATGATTTACAAGATTCGTCAAATCCTCCAGGATTGCAATTCAGAAAGATATGCTATGATTCAAAAAATATATCCAGTATTTACTACAGTAGGAGGAAAAAGTTGATGAACTTCATCTATAGAATGGCCTTAAATCAAAATTAAAAGGAGGTGGATTTCAATTCAATTGGATTTCATTATCTCGGGTGTGAGATTACTTTAAAAGTATTTACTTTAGCACCTTGCAAAGTTTGGACTCTATGAAATATGCCGTTTTATATTGGGGGGGAAAAAACAAGTGTCCGTCGGGTAAATTGGGACTGTTCGTGACTGTTTCTTCGTGGCTCTTTTGAATTGATGGCCTTGATTTTTAAATACCCTGTTTCTAATTTCAAGTCGTTACATAATGTTAAAAAGTCCAATATAAAAAATCGTAGAAATTGTAAGATCACTTGGTCTGTGCTGGTCATAAAAGCAGCTATTAAACTTAATCCCACCAACCAACACTAAACTGATTGTCGCCCATGTCACAACCTGTCATGGTTCTACAACACAGTAACAGGTCCTTTGTTTCATCTCAGCATGTTAACTGTTTTGTGCATTTACACCATTCCATTTGCCCAACAAAGATCCTCCATCCTTTTATCTCTTGCCTGTTTAAGTACCTGTGAAATTTCCATCACATCCTCTGGCAATGACTTTAAGATTCAACCACACTAAGATTCAAGCAAACGTTCCCCTCAAATCCTCTTTAAAAATCTTTCATCTCACCTTAACATGCTGCCCTCTTGTCTTTGTTACCCGTATCATAGGAAAAAGATTTTGATTATCTACTCCATTCTTACTATTTTATACATCTCTATCAGATCATCGTTCAGCCTCCTTTGTTACAGGGAAAATAAGCTCAGCCTATCCAATCTTTCCTCACAAAGTCCTCCAATCCAGGCAACAACTTGGTGAATCTGAAGGAGGGTCTCGACGCGAAACGTCGCCGACTCCTTCTCTCCGTATATGCTGCCTCACTCGCTGAACATTTTGTGTCTACCTTCGATTTTACCAGCATCTGCAGTTCTTTCTTAAACAAAACTTGGTGAATCTCCTCTATTCTCCCCAGAGCCCACCACATACTATAATGTGGCAACCAGAACTACCCATAATAATGCCATGTATGACCTAATGACTTTTGTAAAGTTGCCTTGATTGGCCCTATGTTTTTATTTAAGTATATTGCCAGATTGCCATATTTCCAGCTTGCACACTATCAGGGTTAGGAACAGTTTTCAGAAACTGAACCCTGTCATAACCTGCAGAGGACCTGTATGTATAACTCACACATTTTTGGTGCCATCTATATTTTAAATACTTTGCCAACATCAGCCACCTGCTTTAAATGAATTATAAAATGTGATGAACAGAACTGTAAGCATTCTGTAGTAACATATTTATCTTGCAACAAATCATCCACTATAACACACACTGTTGTTGAGTCTTTCCTGCTTGAGGCTAAACTCAGATCCATATATTATACTTAATACCCAATATTTCCAGCTCTGATTTACAAACAACACAACAACTTCTTAATTTCATCGCCCAAATGCTGACCCATACAAAGTGATTCAGTTTTCCTCTGAGAAATTGATTTCATGGAATTTTTCATCATAGATCCATTTGCCAGCATGTGTCAGAACTGTCACACTGAGATATGGTCAAGCTGGTAATTTTTCAGGCTCTGAAAATGGAACTGCCAATTTTCCAGAATCCATTAAATTTGTACCTGACAGGCCAAATGATTTCCTTCTTGAAGCTTCACACTCAAAAGCCCAGACAGCCAAACATTTTTTTTTAAACCATCCCAGAAAAAAATTAAAGTGAAATGCGATCCTGTATAAGATTTATCACCATTTCAGATCAGGAGAAGATATGTTGATAATTGTCAACTCCTAAATATTTAGAAAAAGGATTGGAACATTAACAGGAGTGAAGGATTTCAGTCGTGAAGAAAAAAGAAAAGCTATTATCTTTTTACCTAGAACAGAGATGATTTAGGTCAGATTTTTAAAAGATTTTTTTTTAAATCATGAATGTAACTTCACTGCTTAAGAAGAGAGGGAGGCCAAAGAATGGAAATTATAGGCCGGTTAGCCGACTTCAATGGTTGGTAAGACTTTAAAGTCCATTATTAAGGACACTATTATTATGGTTTCGGGGTATTTTGAAGCACATGATAAAATAGGCTGAAGTCGGCATTGTTTTGTTAAGGGGAGAACTTGCTTGACAAATCTGGTGGATTTCTTTGAAAAAGTAACAAGCAGGAGAGACAGATGCAATGCTGGCCATTGTCACACGCTGTATACTATGATTTTTATGCACCCATCTTGAATGTTAAAATATTGAATATTCAATTTAGGGCCTGGTATACAGGACATATAAAACGATATTTATTTTACTAAATATTCAAGATTGTATGCCTACCTTGGGTGTTATCTAATCCTTCACTGATTCAATCTTTAACTGAGGTAACAAACTAAACATTGTTGTGAGATCCTGTTAAAAATCAATTCTTGATAAAAAATGGCTAATTAAATATAAAGATGCAAGGAACTTTGTAATTAACTTTACATGTCTAATTACAGTAATCCACAATTTCTCTTACATAACATTACTAGTCTAGACTAGTTCAGAGATACTTAAAAAAAAAAAAGACTTTATGAGCATAACTAATTGTTTTAATGAATCAGATTATCTGTGAACAATAATTGAAAATAATGTTTCCAAAAACATGCATTAAAGATGACGATATCAGCTGGTGTCAAGGAATAAACCTTTTTTTAAAAACACAATCCCACATTTTTCCTTTGGATGACTGATACAAACTATCAACTGAGTGACTGAGGAACTGAGTGAAATCCAGGTTAGTCGGGAAGTGGTGTTGGGTAAATTGAATGGATTAAAGGCCGATAAATCACCATGGCCAGATAGGCTGCATCCCAGAGTACTTAAGGAAGTAGCTCCAGAAATAGTGGATGCATTAGTGATAATTTTTCAAAACTCTTTAGATTCTGGAGTAGTTCCTGAGGATTGGAGGGTAGCAAACGTAACCCCACTATTTAAGAAGGGAGGGAGAGAGAAAACGGGGAATTACAGACCAGTTAGTCTAACATCGGTAGTGGGGAAACTGCTAGAGTCAGTTATTAAAGATGGGATAGCAACACATTTGGAAAGTGGTGAAATCATTGGACAAAGTCAGCATGGATTTACGAAAGGTAAATCGTGTCTGACGAATCTTATAGAATTTTTCAAGGATGTAACTAGTAGAGTGGATAGGGGAGAACCCGTGGATGTGTTGTATCTGGACTTTCAGAAGGCTTTCGACAAGGTACCACATAAGAGATTAGTATACAAACTTAAAGCACACGGTATTGGGGGTTCAGTATTGATGTGGATAGAGAACTGGCTGGCAAACAGGAAGCAAAGAGTAGGAGTAAACGGGTCCTTTTCACAATGGCAGGCAGTGATAAGTGGGGTACCGCAAGGCTCAGTGCTGGGACCCCAGCTATTTACAATTTATATTAATGATCTGGATGAGGGAATTGAAGGCAACATCTCCAAGTTTGCGGATGACACTAAGCTGGGGGGCAGTGTTAGCTGTGAGGAGGATGCTAGGAGACTGCAAGGTGACTTGGATAGGCTGGGTGAGTGGGCAAATGTTTGGCAGATGCAGTATAATGTGGATAAATGTGAGGTTATCCACTTTGGTGGCAAAAACAGGAAAGCAGACTATTATCTAAATGGTGGCCGATTAGGAAATGGGGAGATGCAGCGAGACCTGGGTGTCATGGTACACCAGTCATTGAAAGTAGGCATGCAGGTGCAGCAGGCAGTGAAGAAAGCGAATGGTATGTTAGCTTTCGTAGCAAAAGGATTTGAGTATAGGAGCCGGGAGGTTCTACTGCAGTTGTACAGGGTCTTGGTGAGACCACACCTGGAGTATTGCGTACAGTTTTGGTCTCCAAATCTGAGGAAGGACATTATAGCCATAGAGGGAGTGCAGAGGTTCACCAAACTGATTCCTGGGATGTCAGGACTTTCATATGAAGAAAGACTGGATAGACTTGGCTTATACTCGCTAGAATTTAGGAGATTGAGAGGGGATCTTATAGAAACGTACAAAATTCTTATGGGGTTGGACAGGCTAGATGCAGGAAGATTGTTCCCGATGTTGGGGAAGTCCAGGACAAGGGGTCACAGTTTAAGGATAAGGGGGAAATCCTTTAAGACCGAGATGAGGAAAAACTTTTTCACACAGAGAGTGGTGAATCTCTGGAACTCTCTGCCACAGAAGGTAGTTGAGGCCAGTTCATTCGCTATATTTAAGAGGGAGTTAGATGTGGCCCTTGTGGCTAAAGGGATCAGGGGGTATGGAGAGAAGGCAGGTACGGGATACTGAGTTGGATGATCAGCCATGATCATATTGAATGGCGGTGCAGGCTCGAAGGGCCGAATGGCCTACTCCTGCACCTATTTTCTATGTATCTATGTATCAAACAATAGGAAGGAGAGGGAATGTGTACATAGATACATAGATAATAGGTGCAGGAGTAGGCCATTCGGCCCTTCGAGCCTGCACCGCCATTCAATATGATCATGGCTGATCATCCAACTCAGTATCCCATACCTGCCTTCTCTCCATACCCCCTGATCCCCTTAGCCACAAGGGTCACATCTAACTACCTCTTAAATATAGCCAATGAACTGGCCTCAACTACCCTCTGTGGCAGAGAGTTCCAGAGATTCACCACTCTCTGTGTGAAAAAGTTTTTCCTCATCTCGGTCTTAAAGGATTTCCCCCTTATCCTTAAGCTGTGACCCCTTGTCCTGGACTTCCCCAACATCGGAAACAATCTTCCTGCATCTAGCCTGTCCAACCCCATAAGAATTTTGTACATTTCTATAAGATCCCCTCTCAATCTCCTAAATTCTAGCGAGTATAAGCCAAGTCTATCCAGTCTTTCTTCATATGAAAGTCCTGACATCCCAGGAATCAGTCTGGTGAACCTTCTCTGCACTCCCTCTATGGCTATAATGTCCTTCCTCAGATTTGGAGACCAAAACTGTACGCAATACTCCAGGTGTGGTCTCACCAAGACCCTGTACAACTGCAGTAGAACCTGCCGATGCAGGAAGGAACTGCCGATGCTGGTTTAAACTGAAGACACAAAAAGCTGAATCTCAAAACCAAAAAGAGCTTTTCCACACAGGAAGGTTTGGAAAGTTGTTTTTAATACTGAAAATCGGGTTTGAATGTATTCAAATTGGTTGGTTGACTTTGTGGATCAAACGTTTAAAGCAGAAACAAGTTAAATACCACAGTATTATTTTTTATTATTAGAAATACACAATCACTTGTCTTCTTCCCTTCTCCAGTGCTGTAAAGGAGACACACAAAAAATGATATCTACCATTATAAAGGTCTTCAAAGTGGAAAATATCCTGACGCATTCCATTTTTTCCTTTGTGGCTGGCCCACATAAAATACCAAAGTAATGCAAAGAAATAACATCCACCCACTATCCAATCCCACCAAATGAGTCATTGCAGGATTTCAAGACAGCTATTGCTTTTGAGTCCATTCTTTGATTAGATGATGTGCTAAAGCCCAGGGCGGTGGGATCCAGAAAGAAACCATTTCTTCCTTGCGAGGCATCTTGCGCTTTAAAGCTTCTGCCACCTCGGTAGCATCAAACCAGCAGGCATCCTGAAGCTCAGAGTGGTTGAGCTGAATCTGAAGCCATAACAAAATGCTTGTCAATGATATGGAAAATGCAGTGGTGGGAGCAACAAATATATTTTTGCCAAATGCAGTTGTTCTGCAACTTTACTTAAGCTACTAAAATACTGGACATAGGAATTCATAGCATGTAACAGATTTAAAATTAGAAGATGTTGCATGTATTCGAGTGAGCTAGTCTGCTGTGTTAATCTGGCTGAGTTACAAGAGGTCGTTACCACTGCCTAAGGAAGGAAAAAAAAACCTTTTGTTCAAAGATTAATTATCCCATATTTACCCTGTCATTGATGAATTAACTTCCATTTTGCTATGTAAGCCTTTCTCTCTAACTATGCATTAACCCAAAACATTCACTTTGGGAAGTTTGTCAATTCTATTACAGCATTCCCAAAATATTAAATTACCTTATGGAAATATGAATCACAGCCGGAAACTGAATTTTGGTTTTGCCAAAAATGTACATGTCGAGTGAACACAGATAAAAGAGATTTGATTCGCAATTTCCCGATCTTGTGACTTTCCTGTCAATTCCAAACATTGATCACATTTTAAGCAAAAAGCAACTTTTCAACATAAATTCTACAACTAATTGGAACTAGTTTAAATATGTGCCTCTTGTCTTATATTTAAAATTTAGTACCGACAAACTTTGCAGCAAGGAATGTCCTATTTGCATAACATATATATAATGCAGGCCAAAAGTGAAAAATATTTAATCCTCATGCTAATATTTTTTAAAGATTGATAGACAAAACTTCCCCCCTGAGTCAGGTTATGCCATCACATAACATTGCATTATGGATCAGAGTCTCATTCTAATATGCTATGGATTGGCTGTATCCTTCTAAAACGCCCTCATGTAGCAAATTCTTCTTCTCAGCTGGGCCTCTATGGATTGGCACTAAATGGGGTCAAATTCTTTTCATAAACAGAACACAAAACAGCCTTGGCTGGACTATTCTTGTTATCTACTTGTGGCTGCTTACAGAGCACCACAGGCAATGGCACCATAGAGGTTGTCTATTATTTTATTCTGAACCACAGACAGGGCAAGTTGAAATGACTCAAACTAACAGTCAAACTTAATGAACCTTCACAGACAACATTTCTATGTTTCTGGTGTGGTCAGTGTTGATTTTCATAAGCATGCTCTTTATCTTTCTGCTCTCCAGGACTACTTTTTGCCAAACATTTACCTTGTTCTGCTTTGGCTGCACCATTGCATGGTAACCAATCATTAGGGAGCTGTTGGGAAAGGGCCAGTGTTGAGATGCTGAATAGACCAGCGAGGTCACCTGCAAACCAACCTCCTCCGCAACCTCCCGCCGCACGGAGTCTTCCACAGACTCTCCTGGGAGAGGCAAACAGAACAAGAAATAGGATTAGGACATGGAATAGTACAGCACATGGACATATCCCTTGGCCCACAATGCCTGTGCTGAACTCGATGCCGTTAAACTAATCTCTGCCTGCAAGTAATCCATATCCCTCCATTCCCCACATATCTGTGTGCCTATCCAAAAGCCTTTTAAATACCAATATCCGTGATGCTGTGGTAGAGTTGCTGCCTTACAGTGCTTGCAGCGCTGGAGACCCGGGTTTGATCCCGACCACGGGTGCTGTTTGTACGTTCTCCCCATGACCACGTGGGTTTTCTCCGAGATCTTCATTTCCTCCAATGACGTACAGGTATGTAGGTAAATTGGCTTGGTATAAGTGTAAATTGTCCCTAGTATGTGTAGGATAGTGTTAATGTGCTGGTTGGAGCAGGCTCGGTGGGCCCAATAGCCTGTTTCCGCGCTGTATCTCTAAACTAAACTAAACAAAAAATATATTGTATCTGATTCCACCACCACCCTCGGCAGTGCGATTCAGGCCCCACCAATCCTGTGCAAAAAAATCTTACCTCTATAAATGTTGCACCTCACTTAAAACTATGCCTTCTAGTCGACATTTCCACCCGTAGAAAAAAGTTGCGGACGTCTACCCTATCTATTCTGCTAATAATACTATATACTAAATGTTGTAATAAGCTAGATGGCATTAATAAACTTGCAGGGCAGGTAATCTCACAATGGGTAAATGAGTGAAGTTGTAATTTGGTTGCATGAATATACTGCTTAGAAAGGGCCAGTCAAAATTCGCTGTTGAGGGATGTAGGGGCAAAATGTACAAATGACTAAACATTAATCAATAAGCTCACAAATAATACCAAACTAAGCATTGGGAAATTTTAAATTTCAATGAATATTGGATTGCATTTAGAACAATGCACAAATATGGTGTCCATATAATTAACAAGATGGAGAAACATTGAAAAATATACTAAAACAGAGAGATATTGCCAGAAATAGAAAAATGTACATATCAGGATAGATTAAACAGGCTAGATTCTCATTGAAAAATGTTGGCAGGTCTGAAGAAGGGTCCTGACCTGAAACATCACCTGTCCATGTTCTCCAGGAATGCTGCCTGGCTGGCTAAGTTACTCCAGCATTTTGTGTCTTATTGGAATGGACGGGATGAGGCTCCCATTATTGATGTAGACCATTTAGGACAAAAGGCTGTACATGCGAGGAATACGTAATAATCTATACAGGATACAATTCTGTGCCACAATTTCAAACACGCTGTCAATCAGTGAAGCAAACACAGGCAAAACATTGGCACACAAGCATGAGGCATCATATATTGCCAACTGCTGAGGTAGTCATTATTCTTACAGGCACGTTACACTGCAAATGCTGAGTTCTGTCTGTAATCTTGCACTCCATATAATCAGTAAGGGGCTGATTACCAATGTTGCAGAATCCAGCCAGTGCACTGTACATTCCGGGAGGAAATTGTTTCTGACGTGCCAGCAGGCAACGTGCTCCATCAGATACCAACATGATAACCACAGGAGACATCTGTTGATAATGAATCGGAGGAAGAACTTAGCATTTAAATATCGTTACAAATGATTGCAATGAATATTTAGAACAGCAGGTGAGCTCACATGGCTAATCACTTACTAATAAATCAGGCATTGGTTAATCAAAAGCCCACTGAAGGTATATTGTATAAAACAGGGACACCATGGAATTTGGAACAGGCCATTTGGTACCTCATGTCTAGTGCACCATTAAATAGGATCATTTGTAATCTTCTCAGCACTACTTTTCTACACTAACTCAGTATCCCTTGATATTTAAGTATATCTATCTCTTGGATGAGAAATTAAAAAAAAAATCATCCACAAAATTTCTTCCCATCTCTGCCATGAATGGTTGACTCCTTATTTTGAGACAGTAAACCTTGGTCCTACATACTCCAGCCAAGTGAAACATCAGGGCGGCATTATTCTATCTGACAATCTTGTATATTTCAATGAGATCACAAATTCAAGAGGGTATGGGTCAAGTCTGCTCAACCTGTCCGCACGTGACAAACATATTGTAGCTGGAATCAATCGGGTGAACCTCAATCAGAAGAATATCTCTCCTTAGGTAGGGGGACCATTCAAACACAATAAATAAGCTATGAAATATAAAGTTAGCTGTGAGCTAATCAGAGCCATCCACAATGTGTGTAGGAAGGAACTGCAGATGCTGGTTTACACTGAAGATAGACACAAAATGCTGGAGTAAGTCAGCGGGACAGGCAGCATCTCTGGAGAGAAGGATGGTGACGTTTCGGGCTGAGACGTGTCTGAAGAAGGGTCTTGACCCGAAACGTCACCCATTCCTTCTCTCCAGAGATGCTGCTTGTCCCGCTGAGTTACTCTAGCATTTTGTGTCTGTCACAATGATTACCTGTGGGTAATAGCTTATTTCATCATTGCCACAGATTCGTTTGCTGCCGGATACATTTTTCTGTGTCGGTTTTCCAGTTCTGCTGCAGTAGAGGTGTGTGCTGTGCCAGCGGAGAAGAGCCTGTGCCTAAAATACATCACATGATTGTGTCACTTATTCTCCACAAGTAGTCTGATCCAAAATATAAAGCTCAGAAGACAAAATACAAACTCGAGAATATCGATCTTACATTTAAATTGTTAAAATCCTTTGTACCTTTGCAATCCTTTTTCACCATTCAACTGCAGAGGCCAGCAAAGGAAAAATAATCATCAGGATTTACCAGATTTTTTTTAAAAATGCACTTCTCAATTCATAGTTATGTTCAAAGTCATTCGTTTAGAGATAGGGTGTGGATGCAGCCGTTGGAACACAGTACAGCACATGAACAGACCATCGGCACACAATGTCTGTGCCATAAATGATACCAAAGCCATCACTTAACCACATGCACATAAGCCATACCCCTCCATTCCCTGCCTGACCATATGCCTTTTCAAAAGTATTTTAAATGGCACTAATGTATTTGTTTCAACCAGTGCATTTCAGGTATTTACCACACTGTAAAAAACCTGCCCCGCACATCTCCTTTAAACTTTGCCCCTCTCACCTTAAAGCTACACCCTCTAGTATTTGATTCGATTGAACTTTTATATTTTATATTTTTCCAATTTGGTGCTAAATGCAATCCACAGCAATACAAAAAAAACAAATCCTGTTTAATAAGTAAACTGGCTGTTCAGCCATGGTGAGTTATAGAGTGAAGTAAACACTCGGCTCAATAAAAGAAGTCTTGCCTCTGAATCAGAACTTTTCGGATAAGACACCTCAGATTCTCAGAGCAGAGCCCGACGTCAAATTAAAACTGTAATGATTCTGCCATTTCAGTTTTTAATAAAGTTCCGAAAGCAACCTAACTCTGAGAAGTATAATAATATTGTAACTAAAAATATACAACACAAATAATAGTCCTGCGTTAATACAGACTGTGAGGAAGAGCATCCACCTCCTTTCCTCCACCACACCTTCCTGTTTCAGCTAGACATCAAAACTATCTAAATCTGACATTGGCTTGGAAACAATGAGAAATGTTTCTAAATTTTTAATATTTGTTGAAGTTTTGCTCTTACCTGAGATATAAGGGATATATCATTTCTGTCTATGATGGTACAAGCTTTCTGAAATGCAAGAAACTTTCCCTTCAGAAGCAATTCTGCCGGGGCCTTTTCAGATTTTCCTTGTAGAACAGACAGGTTAGAGCATTGTCAGAGCACAAGAAGTGGGAGCAGGAGAAAATCATTTGGCCCGTCCACCATCCAACGATCACAGCTCAATGCAACTTTCCAGCACTGAGCCCATATCCCTGGTTTCCCATAACACCCCGAAATCTGTCAATCTCTGCCTTGAATATACCAGGTGACTGAGCTTCCACAGACCTCGTCAATGGGGAATTACAAAAATTTACCCCCCCCCCACCCCACCCCACCGTGAGGAAGTGTCATCCTCTCTCAATCCTGAGTGACTGCTCTCACCATGACACTGTGACCCCTGATTCTAGGCACTCCAGGCAAGTGAAATAACATCTGTGCATCTATCCTGCGCTACCCAATGAGAATTGTGTACTTTTTCAATAAAATCACCTCTCATTGTCCTAAATTCTGGAGAATTTTTGCCGCAACTGCTTCATCCCCATCTGATATGATAAATCTATTAATCTGGGAATGAAGAAACCAGGTTGCTGATGCCAGTTTGCAAAAGAAGGCAGGATGCTGAAGTAACTTAGTGGGTCAGGCAGCATCTTAGGAGAATGTGAATAGATAGTGTTTTGGGTCAGGACCCTTCTTCATACTGATTATGTAGGGGGGGGGGGGTTGGGCGAAGAGGGAGGAAGTTGGAAGAGAGATGGGGCGGGAGAAAGCCTGGCAGGTAATAGGCTGACTCATGTGAGTAGGGTCATTTGATAGGCAGATGGTTGGACAAGGGCTAGAGAGGAAAAGATAGGTGAGAAACAAAAGGATTGAAGAGTTGTGAATTGTGGAAGGGGAGTCCATGTGGGGTGCAGGGGGAGTTGGGGGGGAGTGAGAAGGGGAGTTATATGGGGGAAGACAGGAGAGGGGGAGGGCTATGTAGTTACCTAAAACTAGAGAATTCAATGAACATGCCGTTGGGTTGTAAGCTACCAAAGCGGAATTGGAGTGTTGCTCCTCCAGTTTGCATGTGGCCTCACTGTGGCAATAGAATCAATATGGTAAACTTTTGTTGCACTGGCAAGTATACCCTTCTTTGGGTGGGAAAACCAAACCAGTACACAACATTCCAGGTGCAGGCTTTCACTACAGTCCTATATAATTTGCAATTAGCTCTCTATTGAGTATAAGCAATCCTTGTACTCAAATCCTCATTCAATAAATGGCAGCCTACCATTAGCCTTTCTTCTCGCTACCTGTGCCTGCGTGTTAACTTGTAGTGATTTGTATACAGAGACTCTGTCTCTGCGATCATGAACACCTATCACTTCCTCGTCTTTTTAAAATACTCTGCTTTTCTTTTTGTTTAAACCAAAGTAGATGACCACATTTTTCTACCTTACAATCCATCAGCTATGTCCTCGCCACTCATTTAGCTCATCCATCTACCCAAAGCCCCTTTTTAACAAGCTTAAAATATCTCAGTGGTGCTAAAATGCTTTGCCGTGTCCTAAGGCTATGCAAGAATGTAAATGAAAAGAACAAGTCTTGCTTAATTTTAAATAAACAAAGTGGTTTATCCTATCTCAGGCAATACACATTGCATGCATTATCACAATATGTGTGAGGGAGTTCATAAAATATGTTTCACAGTGTAAATCTTTATATGCATTAAACTATATACATGTGTGTATGATAGTCCAGCAAAGACGTACGTTATAATATGTCATAAGATAGTTGCATCAAGTTGTGTGCAGACCATTGATAATAATCTTACCTATATCAAGTGCAAACTGTGGCACAAGACTCTCTGTGCAGCCAATTAGCACTGATTCCTCCGTCCACTTTTTTGCCAGGTCCAGCTTCTTAAGCTCTGGAACAGAAGGTAATCTGCTTTAACACATCAGTTTGTGTAGGAAGGAACTGCAAATGCTGGTTTAAACTAAAGATGGACACAAAAAGCTGGTGTGACTCAGCAACTCTGGAGAGAAGGAATGGGTGACCTTTCGGGTCGAGACCCTTCTTCAGACACACATCAGTTTGTTTGCTACACTGAAGGAGACAAGCTTTCAGGGTGCTCAACCCGGAGTGCAGATAAATCATGGGACAATCAAATTGTCATTGAAAAGAGGATCAAGCCTTTTCCTGCTTCATACCGGCATTGTAAAGTGCAAGAATTTGTCAATGAATCTCCGGTCAGTATGGTCGATCCAGCAGAGAAATAAACTTAGTTTATGGTGCATTTGAGAGTTGATGTATTTGTGTATGGCCTCTGGACTCCTCTTATCATAATCAACATTACTAAATAAACAGCAGAACTGTTTGGAAGTTTTTTTTTCCAAGTAATTATAATCAATATGCAAATTGGTATCCAAAAAGACATTATGGTTGGAGGGGAATAACCTATATGGATAACGTGGAGAAATTAGGAGGAATGCTCTCTTCTTCAGAACAAGATAAATAACAACTTGTTGAAAAGTTTCAACCTAAGTAGATGTGGCTCATGCTTAAGTTGAGATATTCAATCTGTTGGTGACCCTAGGACATCTATTTTCAGCTTCTGCAGCTCCTAGGTGACTCCTTTTCTCCAGCATTTATACCTGCTGCTGTCACGAATGGTGTCGTGTACTTGTTCTCAATCTTCTGCACAAGTGGCAAGAGATCATGAAAGAGCAGGAAGGTTCCGGAGCTGAGAGCCTTGCGGCAGGCTTCATCATCCTCTTTCAGCTCAGAGAGGTGGCTGCAATACAGTGAAAAATGACAGATATTTCATGTAAACGTGATATACATCATTTCTTCCATCTTTACTGATATGAAGTAGTAAACATGCAGACTATCAGATGCTAACATTTCCCACTGCTCTCTGATATACTGCACAATGAACCATTATTTGAAGGTTTGCAAGCTTAAAAAACAACAATCTGCTGGAAGAACTCAGTGAGTCAAACAGTATCTGTGAGTGGAAAGAAACGTTTGGCGTTTCAGGACAAAACCCTGCATCAAGACTCAAATCGTGATGCAGAATTTTGGCCCAAAATGATAACCATTTTCTCCCACCCACAGATGCTACTCAACTTGCTGAGTTCCTTCAGCAGATTGATTGTTGCGCCAGATACCAGTGTCTGCAGTCACTAGTCTCTCCGTTGTCAAGTCAAGGGATGACTTGATAGAAGTTTTCAAGATATTGAGGAGAACTAGAGTGTTTCTTCAATGTAACCAAGTCGCAGCGGAGCAACAAATTAGCCCAATGATGCTTCACATAGCAACAAGCGTCAACATTTCAGGAGGTTACAAGTGATAGGAGTAGAATTAGGTTATTCGGCACATCAAGTCTACTCCACCATTCAATCATGGCTGATCTATCTCTCCCGCCTAACCCCCTTCTCCTGCCTTCTCCCCATAACCCCCGACACCCGTACTAATCAAGAATCTATCTATCTCTGCTTTAAAAATATCCATTGACTTAGCCTCCACAGCCTTCTGTGGCAAGGAATTCCATAGATTCACCACACTGACTAAATAAATTCTTTCTCACCTCTTTCCTAGAGGAACGTCCTTTAATTCTGAGGCTATGACCTCTAATCCTAAAATCCCACACTAGTGGAAACATCCTCTCCACATCCACTCTATCCAACCAAGCCTTTCAGTATTCAGGACGTTTCAATGAGGCCCCCCCCCCCCCCTCATTCTTCTAAACTCCAGCGAGTACAGGCCAAGTGCCGTCAAACGCTCATCATAAGTTAACCCACTCATTCCTGGGATCATTCGTGTAAACCTCCTTTGGACCCTCTCCAGGGCCAGCACATCCTTCCTCAGATATGGTGCACAAAAGGGTCGTGATTAAATTTGTTTCCTTCTGAGGGTTTTAAGTGTCCTGTGTGAAATTGCATGGCAATGAATAATTATTTAATAGTAAGAGGAGATTCTTACTCATTATAACTGAGAAAGCCAATTGGACCATTGGATCCACGTTGACTCATGGAACTATACACATATTCTCTCACACGTGTCCAACTTTGATTCTTTTGACACCCCACCTACACAAGAGTTAATCTACAAGTAGCCAATTTGACTTTCTGGTATGTCTTTGAAATGTGGGAGGAAACCAGGGCAGCTAGGGAAAACCCATAAGGTCACAGAGAGAGTATGCAAACTCCACACATTCATTGCACAAATGGAAGTTTGTCCTGAGTGGCAAATGGAAATCTCTTGAAATCGGCAATGACAGTTTTGATACCTTAGTGTTATCAATTTTAATTTGCATCTGCCATGTACTTTGCTTGATATGCGGAACTATACGAAATATGGAACATTACTTTTAGTCAAAGAATGATGTTCCATATTTTGTATGGCTCAAACTTCAAGGAGCCAGTCGTAAGTACACGATGTGACTGAATAGATGCACTAGGACCTAAAACTTACCGCATCCGATTGACATAATTTGAAACCATTCTGCAGGATAACTGCAGTGCCGGTGTGTTGAAATTCCTCAAAAAGAAATGCATCACTTTTGATTTTCAAATTCAGCTTGTAGAATTTGACTAAACCTAGTCAATCTATTCTGGGCGCTCAAAGAGTAACATAAGCTGTCGGAGAGAGAATTGAGTTATACCCCAAGTACATCCAACACTGTAGACATTAAACAAGAGAAAGTAGACAGCCTGGGACAGTGGTACAATCGGGTAATAACTCACCTGCCTTTGGTGGCTTGGCTCAGAAGAATTCAGAAATGAAATTAATCTCTAAGCTACCCCACCCCCGAAATCTCTTAGTGAAAATATGTTGGTGCAAATTAAAAACAATTCTCCTTAGTTATAAATTCTGCAATACCCTAACCAAAACAGTAGGAGTATCTTCAGTCAGGGACAAATTGTTCAATAACTGACTCATCACCTACTTAAATTAAATTGAATAGAATAAATTATTCAAGTATGTATACATCCAAAGAATTTGCCTTGGTGCTTTGCTCGCAAGTAATAACACGATATACGGTAAATTAAAAATAAAACATTATAATTTAAACATGTGAAGAATGAAATAAAAGAGGCTACAGACTTTTGGCTTAAAGGATAAATACTGGTCTGTCATCGAATTATACAGAAACAGGCCATTCAGAACTCAACTCAATTATGCTGACCCAAGATGTCCAGCTGACCTAGTCCCATTTAAAACAAAACACTCTGGTTTTCTTGGATACATGCGCCAAGTATTTCAGCCATTTTAAAACACCAGCATTTAGCTTCATTTTGTTGAGTTTTGCTGAATTATGTCATTCCAATGGTAAATTATTCCTACCCGGTACCTAAGGAAAGCTGTGGAAGCATACCTTTGTAATTATAGCATCATTTAACGTTGTGAATTTCAAGGAGACTTCTGACATTAATGGAAATGGAGCATGTTGCAAGTTTCAGATCTGTAGTCAGTGTGCACAGTTGGAGGATGTTGTTTTTATCATTCTGTCAGATTCGTGCCAGGACCGTAAATGCAGCAGTTCTACAGAAATAAGTGAAAAAAACAAACAGCTCAAAAACAGATATTTTACAATTGTTCCTCTCAATCCGTAAAAATAAGAATGGTTTGTTAAATTGATAGTCAGTCTTCACAAGTAACAATTTTGGACTGAGGTGCTGCCCTGACACAACTATTAAGAACAGTACAGCAGGAAAAGGAAGGGAGAGAGAACAAGTGTAGAATTTCAGCAAATACAAATCAGGTACGGAAGAGACAACATGTGTTATGTTACTTTCCGAAGAGGCTCTAGTTTGGCTGCGGCTAAACATTCTGTATGTTCTCTCCATATGGTGGTTGGTGCCACTGATTTTGTGATCTGTAATCCTATTGATTAGGCAATACCAATGCATAATCTTTGTTGTAACTCCTGCCCATCTTCTTTAATAGTTTACTCCCAGTATTCTACGCAGGCCACTGCTTCCATTGTTGGGGATGACCAGATTTTACAAGGTGTTGCTGAAGATGATCTGCAGATTGTGCAGAAGCCCCATGAATTGAAAAAGAAAGTGGTCCCATTGAGACACAGTCTTCAGGCTCTACCCTTTGTGCCTTTGGAATTGGAGCTAGATGCCAACAGCTCCTTGGTGGAAACTCCTTGTCCGCCCCAAATCAATCACTTTGCAGTCTTGCATCTTCCACGTAATGGATGGACCAAATATCTCAGGCAAGCTAGGTGGAGGGCAATCTATCAAACATCAATCAATGACAACGTTCAAGCATAAGCATAGAAAATATTATTTTTTACAGTATTGCATTTCAGATACATTTTGTATTTTGGCAAACTGTCACAGGGTAAAGTGGCCTTCTGTAAAATGGTTTGGAATCCAGAACCACAGATCACAGGCTTATGATTAATCTTAAGTTGTTTAGGGACCAGATGAGGATAAACCTTGGAAATGTCTACCCCACAGGGCTGTGGAGACCAAATCACTGAACTAATTGAAAAAACGTCATCCATTCCTTCTATCCCCAGATGCTGCCTGTCCTGCTGAGTTACTCCAACATTTTGTGTCTATCTTCGGAGATTTAGTGGTTTGCAGGATTATATTTTAAGGAGGAATGGGGATCATTAGGTTCATTGGTGCAGGTGATGTGGTTGTAGCACCCCATGAGGGGTTGGAGGTCACATCCTATGGCGGATGGAGACACAAAATGCTGGAGTAACTCAGCAGGACAGGCAGCATCTGGGGATAGAAGGAATGGATGACGTTTCGGGTTGAGACACTTCTTCAGACTGAGAGTCAGGGGAGAGGGAGATGCAGAGATAAGGAAGTGTAAGGTGTGAAAACGAGACATCAAAAAAGATGCAGTTCACGGAAAATGTAGAATAGATCATTGTTAGTTAGGACAAGTTGACAATGAAGCATACATAGATAGAATTTACTCAGGGGACAGTCAGAATGGTTGGAGAACTGGAAGAGGTGTTTAAACATCCGAGTCAATATTTAAATTCCACTTAATTTTGTTTACAGTCCATACTAATTGGAAGCTTTCGTTCCTGCTATAAAGTAAACTGGAGGTGGACAAAAGTGCTGGAGAAACTCAGCGGGTGCAGTAGCATATATGGAGCGAAGGAAATAGGCAATGTTTCGGGCCAAAACATTGCCTATTTCCTTCTCTCCATGGATGCTGCCACACCCGCTGAGTTTCTCCAGCACTTTTGTCTACCTTCGATTTTCCAGCATCTGCAGTTCCTTCTTGAACATAAAGTAAACTGGAGCAGGAGAGGGCTGGAGATAGACTATACTGGAAGTTGGACAATTAACTGGACACTTTTTTTACCTACAAACCTGTACGTCTTTGGAGTGTGGGAGGAAACCGAAGATCTCGGAGAAAACCCGCAGGTCACGGGGAGAACGTTCAAACTCCGTACAGACAGTAGTCGGGGTCGAACCCTGGTGTCTGGCGCTGCATTTGCTGTAAGGCAGCAACTCTACCGCTGCGCCACTGTGACTTGAAGTTAGAGAAGTCAATATCCATACCTCTGGGCCCAAGAGAAATATGAGGTGCTATTTGCGCTGGGCCTCACTCTGACAGTGGGGGAGGCCCAGGACAGCGAGGTCAGCGTGGGAATGGGATGTGTTGTAGGAAGGAACTGCAGGTGCTGGTTTCTGGTTGATTCCTGCGCAAACACCTCAGCAGTGGTTACCTCACGCAGGTCATTTACACAAAATGCTGGAGTAGCTCAGCGGGACATGCAGCATCTGTGGAGAGAAGAAATTCCAGAGATGTTGCCCGTCCCTCTGAGTTACTCCAGCACATGTGTGCCTATCTTACATAGAAACAAGGTGCAGGAGGAGGCCATTCAGCCCTTCGAGCCTGCACCGCCATTCATTGCAACTGTGGCCCCCTGGTTCTGGACTCGCCCAACATTGGGAACATTTTTCCTGCATCTAGCTTGTCCAGTCCTTTTATAATTTTTATAATTTCAATCTTTCCTCCCATCCCAGGGATCAATCTCGTGAACCTACGCTGCACTGCCTCAATCACAAGGATGTCCTTCCTCAAATTAGGAGACCAAAACTGTACGCAATCTTATATAAGGTCAGTGTGGGAATGTAAGGGAGGGGGAGTTGACGTGTTGAGCAACCGGGAGATCAGGTGGGCTGAGGGGAGGAGATTAGTGAAACGATCGCCGAGCCTGCGCTTGGTCTCGCTGATATATGTCGTATTTCGTACCTTATACTTCCTAATCTGTGTGTGTGTGTGTCTGTGTCTCCGTCTCCGTCTCCCCTGACTTTCAGTCTGAACAAGGATCTCGACCCGAAACCTCAACCATACCAGAGGGTGGGCCGGACTGCGACTGCGACTGCGGCTGCGCTGCGAGGCGGTCAGCCAGATGCAGCGCCACCCACCGGCCGGAGGACCAACAGCGCAGCCGGGGCGGTCAGCCGGATGCAGCGCCATGGACCGGCCGGAGGACCAACGGCGCAGCCGGGGCGGTCAGCCAGATGCAGCGCCCCCCCCCCCCCCCACCGGCCGGAAGACCAACAGCGCAGCCGGGGCGATCAGCCAGATGCAGCGCCCCCCACCGGTCGGAGGACCGGAGGCGCAGCGCTGGCGGCGATCGGCGGTGTGTGAGAAACTGCACGTCTCTCACTGAGAGGGATGCGGCCCAGGGAAGCTGAAACAAAGCGAGTCTAGACGGCGAGCCTGAGGGGGCGGTGAAGGAGGGCAAGGCCCGCCTCTGGGTAGTGGAAGCGGCGGGGCCCGTCTCAGTTTTCCTTCAGAGGAAGCGAGCGTAGTTGTTTGTGTGAAAACTAGAAGAAGTCGTAGTTAGGGAGGAGGACTGAGCCGCGCTGTCCGCACAGGCAAGGCCTAGGTACGATTTACTGGAACTTTCTAACCGGCATATTACACATAATTATCCAAGTATTTCACTCAGTGCAAATGTTTAAACAGCCGTGTCAATATTTATACAACTTTTGAATTCCGCTTCATTTATTTTGCAAGTCCATACTAATTGGAAGTTTTCGTTCCTGCTCTAATAAGTGTGTGTGTAGGAAATGACCCAGTGGAGTTGCCAGATTACACACAGCAAGATCATATAATCAGACATGAGATGATTAACCGGCGAATCTGTTCTTGATGGCTGATTGAGGTAAAGATGTTGATCGGGGTATTCTCTTCATCGTATCCTGGGGTGTTTTAAAGCACGCATTAAATGCAAATTTGAACTTCTGAAAAGTTAAAAGTTGTTTGACTTTTCAAATAACAAGGTATCCCGAATAAAGCTAGGCTGTTCAGTTACTTTATAGACAAATCGCATGAACCAAAAGGCTCCTGACGTAGACAAACAGAAGCGTGCATCCAAATAAAAAAAAATACTGACATTTATATATTATGCCAATTCTTCTTTTTATTGAGAATCTCTCAAAGTCTTTAAAAGCCGGGGGGGGGGGGGGCATGTTTGTAGTGTAGTCACTGCCATGGTGAGAAACGGCAGTAATTTCACCCAAGGCTGATTCCCTCGTACACCAATGAAATAACCATCTGATAATCTGTCTTTAAAACTATCAATTCGATTTAATTATTGGCTAGGGCAATGGGGGAAAGCACCCCCACCAGTTCACTGTCCATATGAGAGAAAAGATTGAACACTTCCTCTGAAAAATGGTACATCTGATGATGCAGGACATCCTCAATATGTTGCTTTCCCTCTCTGTCCCTACCCCACCCTAGTTTTCCTGATTAATTTTACAGTTTGTATGCCTCGTTGTTAGCTTCCCCTCATCCAACAATTTCCTTGACTGCTTTGATCTGTCCTTTTCACACCTCGCATGTTCTTTGTACCCTTCCATATCACGTTTCCCTCTCCCCTGACTCTTAGTCTGAAGAAGGGTCTCGACCCGAAACGTTACTCATTCCTTTTCTCCAGAGATGAGTTACTCCAGCATTTTGTGTCTATCTTCGGTTTAAACCACCATATGCAGTTCCTTCCTACACATGTTGTATATGAGTGTCAGTTTATAATCGTTGAATCCCATGGGACCAGCCTTACAGCGCCAGCGACCCTGGTTCAATCCTGGCCACAGGTGCTGACTGTGCGGAGTTTGTACATTCTCCCTGAGACCGCGTGGGTTTCTTCCGGGTGCTCCAGTTTCCTCCCACCGTGGTTTACTCCAAAGGCGTACAGGTTTGTAGGTTAATTGGCTTTGGTAAAGTTGTCCTTGGTGTGTGCAGGATAGTGTTAGCGTGTGGGGTTCGCTGATCGGGGTTGATTCGGTGGGCCGAAGGGCCTATATCTCTAACCTAACCAAAACCATTTAACTTATGGTAATACAATGTGGAGAATTGTATTAATGTGTCATGCTAATCAAATGATACTGCTCTTCAGTCACTTGGCTAAATGACTTTTTAGAGATGAAAAAATAAAATTTAAGCCTATAAATTTTAAGCCTAGAATGTTTTATTTCTGATTAATATTGTTAGCTTATTTCCACTGTGGCAGAGAAATGTATAACATTTGGCTCAATTGTTCATATTCAGGGCCAAAATTTACTTTTTTTCCTTGCCTCTCTTGAACTAACTGTGGATGTTGATTAAGAAATAGGTCATCTCTTTTTTAATCAGATTTTAGTTGAGACAGGACTGATAACCAGATCCTGGTCCTTGTAGTGAGTTCCAGGTAGATAGTTAAGTAGCAATATTTCTACCAGGTAGTTAATTAAGTAGCAATGTATTTCAACATTGATTACGTGCCAGCATTCTTGGTGCTTTGTGCATGCAACAAATAGGTTCTGCAAAAAAGAATCGTGGAAATGTGTCCCAATTGTGTCCTGGATTTTTGTTTAAAAAGAAGCGAATAAAAGTTTACAAAAATACGCAGCACTTTTTTCCCCCAATCATAAAATAATGTAAAATTAACTAGAAATCTCACTGATTAAAATTCCCATTTTATTTTTAAATCTTGTGAAGGCTCAATTTATTACTCCCAACCTCATCTACCCTTAGACAGAAACAACATCTATGGAGAGAAGGAATAAGCGACGTTTCGGGTCACGACCCAAAGGGTCTCGACCCAAAACGTCGCCTATTCCTTCTCTCCATAGATGCTGCCTCACCTGCTGAGTTTCTCCAGCATTTTTTGTCTACATTCAATTGTTCCAACATCTGCAGTTCTTTCTTAAACAAGCACAGAAACACATCAGGTAGTCCAACAGGACTGTGCTGGGGATGAATCACATAGTTTCCTTCCGCTTAATCTCAACCACCCTACATAATATTGTTTTCATAGTCATAGAGTCTACGTGGAAGCAGGCCCTTCGGCCCAACTTGCCCAAACCAGTCAATATGTCCCATTTACACTAGTCCCACCTGCCTGCATTTGGCCCATATCTCTCTAAACCTGTCCTTTCCATGTGACTGTCTAAATGTTTCTTGAAAGTTGTGATAGTACCTGCCTCCACTACCTCCTCCGGCAGCTTGTTCCGTACACCTACCATTTTTTTTCATGAAAATTTTACCCCTCAGGTTCCTATTAAATCTTTCACCCATCACCTTAAACCTATGTCCTCTGGTTCTCGATTCCCCTACTCTGGGCAAAACACTCCGTGTGTCTACCCGATCTGTTCCTCTCATGATTTTGTACATGATGTACATTTTATCATGATTTTCTCTCGTACTTATCTGGTTTCAGTGGCATTTATTCTTCCAGTATCAGTCACTTTTCTGTGGTAACAAAGGTTGCAAGGTGCAATTATCGCATTGCCAATCAAGCAGTTGTGAGAATGGGAAAAGTAAGAGGTGAACAAATTTATTCTGAGACGAGTATTCCATCAGGTTAACCCTCTGGCAAACAACTGAGTGGAACATCATGGGAGATTGGTCAGAAGAATAAATGATGCATTGATTTTGCCTGGTTTTATGAGGCTGTACAGAGCCTTTCTGGGGGAAATGCATAGGTACAGAATCAACACATTCCTAACCTGAAACCTATTCAGGGAGGCCTAACATTAGAGGCCATCTATGTGTCCTGAAGCTGAGGGAGATTGGCCTTACCTATGCTTGAATTAATTATTTTCTGGTAGGGTTAGGTTTGTTTATTGGGCCTCAGGACTATGGAAGGGTTACTTTAATGCCATTCATTTGGCGAGAGCTTTTAAATGAAAATTCTAGAGTTACTACTGACAGTGTGAGGTATTTAAAACCAAAGAATTGAAAACATTTCCCTTACGTGCCCCACAAAAGTTAAATACATAAAAAGAAATTCCTGCTGTTCATCCAGTCTGCCAAGAAAGCTAAGCATAACCCAATTAATAAGCTGGTAATAGGATTTTCCTTAACTTTTACAAGGCAATAATCTAATTTTGCAATCATCTCTCCATATAAACAAGGTTCTACATTTGCACTCGACTTATGCTAAGCTCCAAGGAGGTTTCCAAATATATTTTGGAAGGTGGAGAAGATTTTAAAAAATGTAAGTATAAGTGCGTTCTTGGGTAGCAGTCATGGAATATTGAGAGATCATCTTACAACGTAGAGACTTTCCTTCTTTAAGTAAAATCTATCTCTTTACAATTTTGGAATAAATCCCAGAAAATATATTAGGCCTCATCCTCTTCCTATATTAACGACTCGAGCAAGCCGAGACTATAGAATATTATGGCCCAACCTTGTCTCACAGAGCTTCTTAACAATTAGATATTGTCCAAATGCATGTACCTGCACAGTGTTTCACAATTGTATATTGTTTTGCTTCCCCACTAGTTAGCAAATGTAATTAAAAACACGATAGATGAGGCCAGCTTTATTTTTTAAATGTTTGTATCGTGTGATTTGAAAGTACCCATCATGTGCTGGAATACTAATGATGAAATGTCATCATGGATTTACAAACAATTGGTTTCTCGGAGAGAGAGAAAACGGGGAATTACAGACCAGTTAGTCTAACATCGGTAGTGGGGAAACTGCTAGAGTCAATTATTAAAGATGGGATAGCAACACATTTGGAAAATGGTGAAATCATTGGACAAAGTCAGCATGGATTTATGAAAGGTAAATCATGTCTGACGAATCTTATAGAATTTTTCGAGGATGTAACTAGTAGAGTGGATAAGGGAGAACCAGTGGATGTGTTATATCTGGACTTTCAGAAGGCTTTCGACAAGGTCCCACATAAGAGATTAATATACAAACTTAAAGCACACGGTATTGGGGGTTCAGTATTGATGTGGATAGAGAACTGGCTGGCAGACAGGAAGCAAAGATTAGGAGTAAACGGGTCCTTTTCAGAATGGCAGGCAGTGACTAGTGGGGTACCGCAAGGCTCAGTGCTGGGACCTCAGCTATTTACAATATTTACAATATATATTAATGATCTGGACGAGGGAATTGAATGCAACATCTCCAAGTTTGCGGATGACACGAAGCTGTGGGGGCAGTGTTAGCTGTGAGGAGGGTGCTAGGAGGCTGCAAGATGACTTGGATAGGCTGGGTGAGTGGGCAAATGCATGGCAGATGCAGTATAATGTGGATAAATGTGAGGTTATCCACTTTGGTGGCAAAAACAGGGAAGTAGACTATTACCTGAATGGTGGCCGATTAGGAAAAGGGGAGATGCAACGAGACCTTGGTGTCATGGTACACCAGTCATTGAAAGTGGGCATGCAGGTGCAGCAGGCAGTGAAGAAAGCGAATGGTATGTTAGCATTCATAGCAAAAGGATTTGAGTATAGGAGCAGGGAGGTTCTACTGCAGTTGTACAGGGTCTTGGTGAGACCACACCTGGAGTATTGCGTACAGTTTTGGTCTCCTAATCTGAGGAAGGACATTCTGGCCATAGAGGGAGTACAGAGAATGTTCACCAGACTGATTCCTGGGATGTCAGGACTTTCATATGAGGAAAGACTGGATAGACTCGGCTTGTACTCGCTGGAATTTAGAAGACTGAGGGGGTATCTTATAGAAACTTACAAAATTCTTAAGGGGTTGGACAGGCTAGATGCAGGAAGATTGTTCCCGATGTTGGGGGAGTCCAGAACAAGGGGTCACAGTTTAAGGATGAAGGGGAAATCTTTTAGGACTGAGATGAGAAAAATATTTTTTACACAGAGAGTGGTGAATCTGTGGAATTCTCTGCCACAGAATGTAGTTGAGGCCAGTTCATTGGCTATATTTAAGAGGGAGTTAGATGTGGCCCTTGTGGCTAAAGGGATCAGGGGGTATGGAGAGAAAGCAGGTACAGGATACTGAGTTGGATGATCAGCCATGATCATATTGAATGGCGGTGCAGGCTCGAAGGGCCGAATGGCCTACTCCTGCACCTATTTTCTATGTTCTATGTTTCTATCCTGGAACATTTGCCAATACACACAGTGCCCCCCACAATGTTTGGGACAATGACCCATCATTTATTTATTTTCCTTTGTACTCCACAATTTGAGATTTGAAATAGAAAAAATCTATTGTCAGATTTAATTTAAGGCCATTTTTATACGTTTTGGTTTCACCATGTAGAAATTACAGCAGTGTTTATACAGAGTGGCCAGGTTATAGTTTGCCAAGAAGTACTTAAAAGAGCAACCACAGTTCTGGAAAAAGGTCTTGTGGACAGATGAGACGAAGATTATCTTATATCAGAGTGATGGCAAGAGCAAAGTATGGAGGAGAGAAGGAACTGCCCAAGATCCAAAGCATACCACCTCATCTGTGAAACACGGTGGTGGGGGTGTTATGGCCTGGAATGTATGGCTGCTGAAGGTACTGGCTCACTTATCTTCATTGATGATACAACTGCTGATGGTAGTAGCATAATGAATTCTGAAGTGTATAGACACATCCTATCTGCTCAAGTTCAAACAAATGCCCCCAAACGCATTGGCCGGCGGTTCATTCTACAGCAAGACAATGATCCCAAACATACTGCTAAAACAATTTTTTTTCTAAGCTAATAAATGGACAATTCTTGAGTGGCCAAGTCAATCACATGATCTGAACCCAATTGAGCATGCCTTTTATATGCTGAAGAGAAAACTGAAGGGTACTAGCTCCCAAAACGAGCATAAGCTAAAGATGACTGCAATGCAGGCCTGGCAGAGCATCACGAAAGAAGACACCCAGCAACTGGTGATGTCCATGAATCGCAGCCTTCAAGCAGTCATTGCTTGCAAAGGATATGCAACAAAATACTAAACATGACTACTTTCATTTACATGACATTGCTGTGTCCCAAACATTATGGTGCCCTAAAATGGGAGGAGTATGTATATATTCCGACAATGTACACTTTAACCACATGTTATTTTTTCTATTACAAATCTCAAATTGTGGAGTACAGAGGCAAATAAGTAAATGATGGGTCTTTGTCCCAAACATTTTGGGGGCACTGTAAATAGAAATATTGGGATTTGATTTTGCTCTTTTAATAAGAGTTGTTATTTCTGGCTCAGTGGTAACACTCTTTGTATCCAAACATTATGGGTATAAACCTTACTAAATAGATTTGAGCAGGTAGTCCGGTTTGACACTACAATTTGAGAGATGTTATATGAAGCATAAAACCAATATCAGCCACTTCAAGTAGTCATCAAAATTTGACTTTGTACTAGAACTCTTACCTTTGATTTGAAGAGTAATGGGTTCAGACTTACCACCAAGACCTGAATATGCAATGTAAGTTGACGTTTTAATATTGTTGTCCTGATTTGATTTAACCAGTGACCAGATTCATCCATTCCGGTAGATGTTAAAGACCCTGTGATAGTATTGCTTGCTTTAAGTTGAAATCTTGCTTGCTTTGAGTTGCAGATGATAGAATTAAACAAACAATTATTTTAGAGTAAAAGTAGTTTGAAACTACCATTTGTAATTTTGGCAGGGAAATACCAAATTCAAAATGTAAATAGGGCAGCATGGCGGCACAGTGGTAGAGTTGCTGCCTTACAGTGCTTACAGCACCAGCGACCCAGGTTCGATCCTGGCTACGGGTGCTTGTCTGTACAGAGTTTGTATGTTCTCCCCGTGACCTGCGTGGGTTTTCTCCGAGAACTTTGGTTTCGTCCCACACTCCAAAGACATAGGTTAATTGGCTTTGTATAAATGTAGAATTATGTCCCAAGCATAGTGTTAATGTGCAGGGATCACTGGTCGGCACGGACTTGGTGGGCCAAAGGACTTGTTTTCGCACTGTATCTCTAAAGTAAACTAAACTAAAATCACTGTTATCATTATGTTACCGCCAACAGTGGGCCATGTCACCCTGGGCTCATCACCCTGCCCAGAAGTCTACACTCATCTGAGCCAGAGTCCAGAGACAGTCTGGATGGCCACAGACACTGCCAGCAGCAGCGAGTCTGGAGCAAGTCTCATTTACCTATTACCCACTATACTTGCTGATCAATATCGGCTTCAGAAATATCAACACCTGAGATTTAAAGATTCTCCTTCTCAGGTGTAAATCCAGAAGAGAGATTCCTTCTCCTTTGGTTTAAAAATGTTGTTTTCTCTTATTACACTCTGCAAGATGTCCTGCGATATTTTACTGCACCTCAAACGCAGGTTGTTGATACTCTGAATGATTTTGAATTTCGGGTGGGTATCCAAGTGGATGGATCTTGCCTTATTCACTGGAAGTGGCTTATGATTGATGGGTACTGTGAGTGATGCAATGTTTTATTTGTATCAAACTAAACATTTCAATTCAAGGTCAGGTTATAGTGCTCCCTAAAATCATTGCGCTGATCTCATCAATCATCTGCTCAAGTGAAATAGTACGTTCTTTTATACAATGCTGGAAACTTTCCATGGCTAACGGGTAACACATTATTCAGGATAGTAACTGATTTATTATTAATAATTTGAGGTCAGGATATCTTGATTTCCCCCAGAAATTTCAAATGTTATTTATTGGATCGTATACCTACTTGCAATGTACATACATTTTATGTGCCATTTCTTAACCTCCACGGCATTCTCTGTAATATTTGGTCACATAACCTGAGACATTAGTAATGTTTCTGGAATATTACATAAATGTACAGTATCACAATTTATGTTCCACAATATCAGGTATTGACCAAAAATGCAGTATGCCAGTGTGCTGTATGGGAACCAAGGCTCTGGAAATATACAAAGCTGGGAGAATAGTGACCAGGAGAGATAGAGAAAGCAAGAGATTATCCACAGAGAGCTGTGGCATTCGCAATATTGGGGTAAAATGGAGGCTCAGAAGGGAAATACTGGCGATCAGGAGTTGTGTATTTACACATGGGTCTAGTTTGGTTGAACAACAGGGATCAGCTGCCAGGAAATGTTTTAAAGTTTATAGTTGCCCAGTTAAGAGGTATCCTGTTGACCATGTGTATTGGAGATTAGTGGCTCATGCTACGAGTCATGCATTTGTAGTTACGGCCACTAGCTTGTTAGTGTCGCAGTCTGCTGCATTCTGTTAGTCTTAAAGTGAACTCTCAAGTGAGAACTTGTGTTGCTTATTCCTAATAAACTCTATATAACCTGACATGGTGTGAGGCCATTATTATTACAAGGACTACAAATCAACATGGTGTCAGAAGTGGGATTAACGTTTGCTCATATACGGGCAACGGGGTACGGGTCTGCCTTGACATTAATCGTTCAGCAGGTGAACCCAAGGCAGGGTCACGGGAAATGTTGCGAAAGTTGAGCAAATCCAGGAATAAGGCAGATTTAGCCCTGTGAGTGCGCTCCCCATGAGTTGTTTTGCACTTCTGACAGCCCGTTCAGCCAGCCCGTTAGACTGTGGATACTCAGGGCTGCTGGTGATGTGGTGAAAATTCCAGCGTCAGGCAAACTGTCTGAATTGTTGGCTGGTGAACTGGCTGCCATTGTCAGTCAACAGCTTGCCTGGAGATCCATGGATGGAAAAATGATGAGATAATTTCGAAATCACACCGCTGGAAGTGGGGCTGCTGAGAAAATTAATGTCGAACCATCCTGAATACGAATCCACGAGCATCAGGTACTGCTTGCCGTGCCATTCAAATAAATCAGCTGCCACTGTAGACCATGGGAGCGCAGGTACAGGATGTGGCAGGTGGTTGCTTTTGTTGATGAGGTGCCAGGCTATTGCACACAGCACATGCTGCCACATTTTCGTCGATGTATTCGGCCATGCCAGGCCAGTAAAACATGCTTTTCGCCCGTGAAACAGTGGCTTCAGCACCTGGGTGTCCTGCATGGACAGTGTCGAAATACCGGCGATGCAGCGAAACAGGAACCACGGCCTTGTGTCCTTTTAAAACAATGCCGTCTTGTAGCACTAATTCGTCGCGAACAGGGAAGAAAGGTCGTATTGGCAATGGAAGGTTGTGGTGTTTGTCTGGCCAGCTGCGCTTAATGACAGAAGTTAGCGACTATAGGGTTTTGTCGGTGGCAGTGTGGGCAACCACATCCTCCATCCAAGATGAAGTGATGAAGGATACGGACATCACGATAAAGTCATCATCCTGTGAGGGTAGATCCTCGCAGGTCTTCTGAGATGCACGTGAAAGAGTGTCTGCCAGGTGCATATCCTTTCCACGTTTGTAGGTCAGGACGATGTCATATTTTTGTAGTTGTAGTAACATCCGTTGTAGGTGCGCTGGAGAGTTATGAATAGGTTTACTGAAAATGCTGATCAGAGGTTGGTGGTCGGTTTCAATTGTAATAGTGCGACTAAAGATGAAATCGTTGAACTTTTTGCAGGTGAAAACAACCGCTAACAACTCCTTTTCGATTTGAGCGTATCGTTGTTCTGTGTCAGACATGGTGCGCGAGGCATAGGCGACAGGCTTATTGACATGGCTATCATTTTGAAGGCAGGCAGCGCCCAGGCCATGTTGTGCGGCATCACATGTAAGTGTAATAGGCAGTCTATGATCAAAGTACCGCTAGAGTAGGGGTGGCCGACATCTGCCATTTTAGAGTGTCAATGCCAGGTCCAAGCAGAGTCTTTGTGTGTGAGATGGCGCAATGGGGTTGATATTTAACTGAAATCTGGAATGAATTTGCTCAAATAGTTCGCCATGCCAAGGAACCCCTGCAAGCTGGGCACATCCGTGGGTGCTGGAAGTTCATTAATAGCACTGATTTTCGCTGGATCAGTTTTCAGGCCGTCCAGTTTAAAGTGAATTTCCTTCACATCCAAAATTGGTGTACCCTGTTGTAAATTCTAAACTTAAGTTTAATCATATAAAATGTCATTCAAAATTATGTTTATGTTACATTAAAATTGTGGCGAAAAGCTAACTGATACAGTGACGAGACAGAAAAGGGATGAGACATGAAGTGAGGTTTACTCAGGCCAGAGGGGAAAAGGAATGCAAAACGTAGCGTTAGATCAAAGAGGATGATGCCGTTTCTACCGTTTACCCGGTGGAATTTTATTCTGCAGTGAAATAACTTTATAGAAACAAGGAACTGCAGATGCTGGTTTATCAAAAAAAAGCACAAAGGGCTGCAGTTCATTGTATCTATAAAGTTATTTCACTGCATACAAAAGATGCCCTAATTGTCAGATCTTCGCCTGGATCCGAATATATTAATGTATTTAAGAAGGAACTGCAGATGCTGGAAAATCCCAGGTACACAAAAATGCTGGAGAAACTCAGCGGGTGCAGCAGCATCTATGCGATCGTTTCGCCGAACACCTCCTCTCGGTCCGCATTAACCAACATGACCTCCCGGTGGCTCAGCACTTCAACTTCCCCTCCCATTCCGTATCCGACCTCTCTGTCCTGGGCCTCCTCCATGGCCAGAGTGAGCACCACCGGAAATTGGAGGAACAGCACCTCATATTCCGCTTGGGGAGTCTGCATCCTGGTGGCATGAACATTGAATTCTCACAATTCTCACATCAGTCTGAAGAAGGGTTTCGGCCCGAAACGTTGCATATTTCCTTCGCTCCATAGATGCTGCTGCACCCGCTGAGTTTCTCCAGCATTTTTGTGTACCTCCGAATATAATAAACACGCTTCAAGGACACTGAACATAAACACTTTGATTTATTGGTCCACCATTCATTTTCCCATGTGTCCTCTGACCTCAAACTCGTGCATTCTTGGCTCCTCAATTTGGTAGTCTTGAGTCTGATCCCCCACAGTCTCAACTTCAGTTTGCAGTGTCCTTGGACTATCACAACGGTGATACTTTTTCACATGCGATGTTTTTCTATCATATTTGACTCCTTCTGGCGACTGGACCGTAACCATATTCCCTTGTCTGGACACCACTATGTATGGTTGTGGAAAGAAGTGTGTGTCCTTTTTGCTTGAACTTTCTCTCCCCACTAGCACCTCATCTCACATCTGACGGTCTAGCACATCGTCACCTGAATGTATAGAGCTTTGATGCCCTTTTCTTTTCTGCATCATCTCTCACTTCTTGATCATTTACCATTTCAACTAACCCATGGTATCTTAGTCTGGATTTTCCTTCCAAACAACAATTGTGCCAGAATCTTCCCCGTTGTGCTGTGTGGTGCAAACTCTATATGCTGCCACATATGGTAAGAGCATCTCCTTGCAATCTTTGCTTTCTGCTTGGGCAATTCTCAACCTCTTCTCTGGAGAATGGTTCTGACGTTCCACTTGTCCATTAACTTGCGGCCACTTTGGTGTAACTTTGTGATGGTACACACCTGTGTAGCCGGCAAACTTCTGAGAAATGAACTGAGGCCCATTGTCTGAATATAATGTCACTGGTAGACCGTGTCTTGCAAAGATTTCCATCAAAGCTGCTACAGTCTTTTCCGATGTTGTAGACTTCATTATTGCATACACATAATATCTGCTGTAGTAATCAATCACAACTCATATTGATTCTCCTGATTGAAATGGACCAAGAAAATCGACAGCAGCATCTTCCCATGGACCTGTCGGTAACAATGTGCTTCCTATTGGCTCGGGTGGATTGGGTCTGCTTACCATCTGACATCCATGGCATGACCTCGCATGTCGTTCTACATCTTTTTCCATCCCTGGCCACCATACTATCGTAAGAAGATTTTGTTTAGTTCCAACAACTCCTAAATGTCCTTCGTGAGCCAACTCAATCATCCTTGACCTCAGCTTTGTTGGCACTACATGAAGAACACAGGTGTGTACCACCACAAAGTTACACGAGATCCCATCCTCGTCGCCAATGTCAGATCCTTGCCTTGATACGAATGCAATAAACACGCTTCAAGGACACGGAACATAAACACATTGGTTTATTTGTCTGCCATTCCTTTTCCCTGGCAACACGTGTCCTCGAACCTTTCTGACTATAGTAACACGTGATACATTTAAACATGTTAAGGGCCTGTCCCACTGTACGAGCTAATTCAAGAGTTCTCCCGAGTTTCCCCTGATTCGAACTCGGAGAATTACGGTAATAGCCGCTCGTAGGTACTCGGGACTCTCGTGGACAATCTTCACAAGTCTTCACGAGCTTACCGCGTTTCCCGAGTACCTACCGTTAGCGTTACGAGCCGATAAGAGACGTCCCGAGCTCCGACGTACCCGCTACGTACATTCTACGTGCTTACCACGAGTTTGATTTTTTGTTTAAACTCGGGAGAGCTCTTGAATTACCTCGTACAGTGGGACAGACCCTTTACACTGACACTAATCACTTTGCCATACAAAAGATCCCCTAGTCAAGCCAGGCAGTAATTTACTTTCTGGCCTGTTGTGAAAACATAGCTAGGTAGGGGAAACTTACTCCGACAGCACTTCTCCCAACATTTATATACTACCAGAATACCTCCAAATGCTGCTTTTAATAAGTCACATGATACACTAACCTTATTTAATTGTTGTTCAGTAAAGACCGGCTTGGGTAACTCTGTTTAAATGTCATTTGCTTAATTTATAGTTGGCAGCAGAGGTTTTCAATTTCACATTGCAGATAAGAATCATTTATCAATCATTGGTGTTTTGCATTTATTATAATGACATTTGGAATGTCACAATGTACCATTTTTAATATATTTGCTAGTTAAGATTAAAATAGCATCATGCCCAGAACCATGAAATTGCAATTGTTCTTAGTTGGGGTGGTTCTTATAAAATGTAAGTTGAATTAGCCAGTTTGTTACTGATTCTACACAGCCTTTGTAATTTGATTAAGGATGATACTGAACTTTTTTCCAAAAATGTGTATGTATCCAAAGGATTGAATAGCAAACAATCAACAATTCTTTGGAAATATTTAACAATGTTGTGATGAGTAACATGTTTATCTTGATTTATTTGGCTTTTAATACCTACATTGTGAGGATTCTGAGCATTTTCCTGTTACTGATATTGGCATAACTGATCCTGAAGTATGGTTGGAGCTTCATTTGTGTATATTATGTATACTGTACATTAAGCTTTTGGTGAACTCCTCAAAATACTTATGAATTCTTCATAAGCATACCTCATCAGTTCTTGCTGTAATCTCCTGAAGGATTCTGGAAACTGCCATCTGTTCTGGCACTATCCATAAATGTATCTGTTTCTAAAAAGATATTTTAGTGTGTGGTCCATATTCTTGACCTAATATCACTGGAACTTATGCATGTTAATTTTAGACATTTTCACTAGCTCAGAAATTGCAAACAGGAGAATATTTATTTTCACATCCTTTATGGCTTTAAAGATCTTCTATCTTAAAATTTGTTTATCAAGAAGAGCATTGCAAAACATTTGGCGAATTGCTTTAAGTAATGTTTATACAGCAGTGTTTATACATCGTCCTCCCATTTCAGAGCACCATAATGTTTGGGACATAGCAAAGTCATGTAAATGAAAGTAGTCATGTTTAGTATTTTGTTGCATATCCTTTGCAAGCAATGACTGCTTGAAGTCTGCGATTCATGGACATCACCAGTTGCTGGGTGCCGTCTATGGTGATGCTCTGCCAGGCCTGCATTGCAGCCATCTTTAGCTTATGCTTGTTTTGGGGGCTAGTCCCCTTCTTTTCTCTTCAGCATATAAAAGGCATGCTCAGATCGGGTGATTGACTTGGCCACTCAAGAATTTACCATTTTTTAACTTTGAAAAACTTATTTTGGGGATATGTTTGGGATCATTGTCTTCCTGTAAAATGAACCGCCGGCCAATGAGTTTTGAGGCATTTGTTTGAACGAGCAGATAGGATGTGTCTATACACTTCAGAATTCATTTATGCTACTACCATCAGCAGTTGTATCATCAATGAAGATAAGTGAGCCAGTACCTTCAGCAGCCACACATGCTCAGGCCATAACACCCCCTCCACCGTGTTTCACAGATGAGGTGGTATACTTTGGATCTTGGGCAGTTCTTTCTCTCCTCCATACTTTGCTCTTGCCATCATTCCATCTCATCTATCCACAAGACCTTTTTCCAGAACTGTGGTTGCTCTTTTAAGTACTTCTTGGCAATCTATAACCTGGCCATCCTATTTTTGCGGCTAACCAGTGGTTTGCATCTTCTAGTGTAGCCTCTGTATTTCTGTTCATGAAGTCTTCTGCGGACAGCGGTCATTGACAAATTCACACCCGACTCCTGAAGAGTGTTTCTGATCTGTCGGACAGGTGTTTGGGGATTTTTCTTTATTATAGATAGAATTATTCTGTCATCCGCTGTGGGGGTCTTACTTGGCCTGCCAGTCCATTTATGATTAGTAAGCTCACCAGTGCTCTCTTTCTTCTTAATGATGTTCCAAATAGGTGATTTTGGTAAGCCTAAGGTTTGGCTGATGTCTCTAACAGTTTTATTCTTGTTTCTCAGTCTCAAAATGGCTTCTTTGACTTTCATTGGCACAACTTTGGTCCTCATGTTGATAAACAGCAATAAAAGTTTCCAAAGGTGATGGAAAGACTAGTTGCTGAGAGCTCTCTTATACCTGAATTAAGGAGGCATTTAAACACACCTGAGCAATTACAAACACCTGTGAAGCCATGTGTCCCAAACATTATGGTGCCCTGAAATGGGGGGGGGGGGGGGGGGGGAATAAACACAGCTGTAATTTCTACAGGGTGAAACAAAATTATATAAAAATATCCTTTAATAAAATCTGACAACGTGCACTTTAACCACATGTGATTTTTTCTATTAGAAATCTCAAATTGTGGAGAGGCAAATAATTAAATGATGGGTCTTTGTCCCAAACATTATGGAGGGCACTGTATTTATTTGTTCTTATTAAACTCTACCTATCAGTGTTTACCCACCCTACCTGCAGGATATTTCAAATCTCAGCACTGATAATAATTGCCTTCAAGTCCTATACTTGTCTAAATTGCATTCTGCTTACCTGTTCATTCTAATTTGACATTGAGTTGTAGCCGTCAGCTTTTACTCTGTTAATATGCATCAGGAATGTGCATGTTTCGGAATTAAAATAATTAATATTTGAAAGTGCAAATGGTCATGTGCAGAATTCTACATGGCCCAATTTGACAGGGCTTGCCTGCACTTGCCTGGAGGCTAGATTGTTTATACACACGCCAAGATGATGCACCTGGGCTGATATATAAAAGTTCTATTTATTAAGATTTGCTTTTTTCAGCTGAAAGTTCAGAATGAGTCAGGTGATGTTGCAAACACGCCAGTCCTCGGGTAAATCATTCAGTCATGCAAATGCCACATTTAAATGCTCCTTGACATCGATTGTTTCAGTGTGATGGTGACAAAATGTTGTATACTGACAAAGTAATTTTTGATCATTGCCCTTCCTGACAACACTTGAGACGGGGCTCAAATACTTTTGCATAATCACCACCCACTAGATTATATGGCTGCTGCAATTGTGGAGCTGACTTCCATGCTTTTGTTGCCTTCCTGAATTTCACCAAATGCCACCACACTCAAAAGCCTTGACTTTGGAGATCTCTTCAATCACAATCTCACATCCATTTTACTTTTTGTCTTGTCTCCCCAAACACTTGATTGTAAGATAACAGTTGATTATAAAGACTCCCCTACTGACCCTCATTTAAAGACTTGTGCAGGTCTGTGCCATTGATGCTGCAAACAGCAATGAGATTTAATGGCCAGAGTTGAGAGGGGAATAACTCTAATGATGAGGATTATCCAAACAGCCAGAACTATTTTAACAGTCACATCTGAAAGGATGACCACCAACTTGGTTAGTTTTACATTGGCTTGCTCACCATTGGCTCCCATTCTGACAAGTAGGTCTTGACCCGAAACATCACCCATTCCTTCTCTCCAGAGATGCTGCCTGTCCCGCTGAGTTACTCCAGCATTTTGAGTCTATCTTCAGTGTTACCCAGCATCTGCAGTTCCTTCCTCCACATTAAATCTTCTAATTTGGGTCAGAGCTGTTGGACTATGGTAGTATAGTGGCTAAATTGATGGATTAGTTTTAAAGAACTCGGGTCTAATTGGTCCTTCCAAAATTGGTCTAATTCCATAACTCAGGTCTAATTGGTTCCTTCCATAAGCTAGGGTACAGTCCCAATTTTCCAACCTTCCTCATTGTACAATTGAACTTTTTCTCTGGAATTGTTGCAGTACAATGCTGAGAACTATATTTTGCACTCCGATTACTCAACATTTGCATTTGAGTTTGTGTTGATTGGATTCATGTATAGTATTATCTGATATGATTGGATAGCACCCAAACAAAAAGCTTTTCATATACATGTAACAATAATAAACTTTTACTTAATGTAGAGATATTTTCAAATGGGGTGTCGAATGGGATAGTGGAGGATGGAGTTAAAGGGAAAGGGTTTCTTAAATGTGTGAGCGTAGAGACAGAGGGGTGTGAAATGAGGGTAGAAGCAATAGGTAGCAAGGTGAAAAGTAAAAGTGGCAGGCAGACAAAACCAGGGCAAAAATCAAAAAGGGACACTTTTCAACATAATTGTATAAGGGGTAAGAGTGTTGTAAAAACAAGCATGAAGGCTTTGTGTCTCAATGCAAGGAGCATTCGTAATAAGGTGGATGAGTTGAATGTGCAGATAGCTATTAATGACTATGATATAGTTGGGATCACGGAGACATGGCTCCAGGGTGACCAAGGCTGGGAGCTGAACATCCAGGGATATTCAATATTCAGGAGGGATAGAGAGAAAGGAAAAGGAGGTGGGGTAGCGTTGCTGATTAGAGAGGAGATTAACGCAATGGAAAGGAAGGACATTAGTTTCGAGGATGTGGAATCGGTATGGGTAGAGCTGCGAAACACTAAGGGGCAGAAAACGCTGGTGGGTGTTATGTACAGGCCACCTACCAGTAGTAGTCAAGTTGGAGATGGTATCAAACAGGAAATTAGAAATGCGTGCGACAAAGGCAAAACAGTTATAATGGGTGACTTCCATCTACATATAGATTGGGTGAATCAAATTGGCAGGGGTGCTGAGGAAGAGGATTTCTTGGAATGTATGCGGGATAGTTATCTAAATCAACATGTAGAGGAACCAACGAGAGAGCAGGCTATTTTAGACTGGGTATTGAGTAATGAGGAAGGGTTAGTTAGCAGTCTTGTTGTACGTGCCCCCTTGGGCAAGAGTGACCATAATATGGTTGAGTTCTTCATTAGGATGGAGAGTGACATTGTTAATTCAGAAACAATGGTTCTGAACTTAAAGAAAGGTAACTTTGAGGGTATGAGACGTGAATTGGCCAAGATTGACTGGCAATTAATTCTAAAAGGGTTGACGGTGGATATGCAATGGAAGACATTTAAAGACTGCATGGATGAACTACAAAAATTGTTCATCCCAGTTTGACAAAAGAATAAATCAGGGAAGGTAGTGCATCCGTGGATAACAAGGGAAATCAGGGATGGTAACAAAGCGAAGGATGATGCGTACAAATTAGCCAGAAAAAGCAGCATACCGGAGGACTGGGAGAAATTCAGAGACAAGCAGAGGAGGACAAAGGGCTTAATTAGGAAAGGAAAAATAGATTATGAAAGAAAACTGGCAGGGAACATAAAAACTGACTGCAAAAGTTTTTATAGATATGTGAAAAGAAAGAGATTAGTTAAAACAAATGTAGGTCCCTTGCAATCAGAAACAGGTGAGTTGATCATGGGGAACAAGGATATGGCGGACCAATTGAATAACTACTTTGGTTCCGTCTTCACTAAGGAAGACAAATAATCTGCCGGAAATAGCAGGGGACCGCGGGTCAAAGGGAGGAATTGAGTGAAATCCAGGTTAGTCGGGAAGTGGTGTTGGGTAAATTGAATGGATTAAAGGCCGATAAATCCCCAGGGCCAGATAGGCTGCATCCCAGAGTACTTAAGGAAGTAGCTCCTGAAATAGTGGATGCATTAGTAATAATCTTTCAAAACTCTTTAGATTCTGGAGTAGTTCCTGAGGATTGGCGGGTAGCAAACGTAACCCCACTTTTTAAGAAGGGAGGGAGAGAGAAAACGGGGAATTACAGACCAGTTAGTCTAACATCGGTAGTGGGGAAACTGCTAGAGTCAGTTATTAAAGATGGGATAGCAGCACATTTGGAAAGTGGTGAAATCATTGGACAAAGTCAGCATGGATTTACGAAAGGTAAATCATGTCTGACGAATCTTATAGAATTTTTCGAGGATGTAACTAGTAGCGTGCATAGGGGAGAACCAGTGGATGTGGTGTATCTGGACTTCCAGAAGGCTTTCGACAAGGTCCCACATAAGAGATTAGTATACAAACTTAAAGCACATGGCATTGGGGGTTCAGTATTGATGTGGATAGGGAACTGGCTGGCAAACAGGAAGCAAAGAGTAGGAGTAAACGGGTCCTTTTCACAATGGCAGGCAGTGACTAGTGGGGTACCGCAAGGCTCAGTGCTGGGACCCCAGCTATTTACAATATATATTAACGATCTGGATGAGGGAATTGAAGGCAATATCTCCAAGTTTGCGGATGACACTAAGCTGGGGGGCAGTGTTAGCTGTGAGGAGGATGCTAGGAGACTGCAAGGTGACTTGGATAGGCTGGGTGAGTGGGCAAATGTTTGGCAGATGCAGTATAATGTGGATAAATGTGAGATTATCCATTTTGGTGGCAAAAACAGGAAAGCAGACTATTATCTAAATGGTGGCCGACTAGGAAAAGGGGAGATGCAGCGAGACCTGGGTGTCATGGTACACCAATCATTGAAAGTAGGCATGCAGGTGCAGCAGGCAGTGAAGAAAGCGAATGGTATGTTAGCTTTCATAGCAAAAGGATTTGAGTATAGGAGCAGGGAGGTTCTACTGCAGTTGTACAGGGTCTTGGTGAGACCACACCTGGAGTATTGCGTACAGTTTTAGTCTCCAAATCTGAGGAAGGATATTATTGCCATAGAGGGAGTGCAGAGAAGGTTCACCAGACTGATTCCTGGGATGTCAGGACTGTCTTATGAAGAAAGACTGGATAGACTTGGTTTATACTCTCTAGAATTTAGGAGATTGAGAGGGGATCTTATAGAAACTTACAAAATTCTTAAGGGGTTGGACAGGCTAGATGCAGGAAGATTGCTCCCGATGTTGGGGAAGTCCAGGACAAGGGGTCACAGCTTAAGGATAAGGGGGAAATCCTTTAAAACCGAGATGAGAAGAACTTTTTTCACACAGAGAGTGGTGAATCTCTGGAACTCTCTGCCACAGAGGGCAGTCGAGGCCAGTTCATTGGCTATATTTAAGAGGGAGTTAGATGTGGCCCTTGTGGCTAAAGGGATCAGAGGGTATGGAGAGAAGGCAGGTACGGGATACTGAGTTGGATGATCAGCCATGATCATATTGAATGGCGGTGCAGGCTCGAAGGGCCGAATGGCCTACTCCTGCACCTAATTTCTATGTTTCTAAATCCCACTGCTGTAGGTGGAAAATGTAGATTATTATTGAATATGGCATAAAGCGCAGAAGTGGTAATGATAGCTGTGAAATTGTCAGCTTGGTGTAAACGAGTGTTGCTCCCTTTACCTATTTATGTAACTCCAGGCCCATAGTATGGTTGACTCTTAATTGCCCATCTGATCTAGCAAATTGTTCAAGGTGGATTAAGAATAGCAGTCTATTTTCAGCTTCCTTTTAAAATTATCCAGCATTGAAACATGTAATCATACAGAAGTTAAATATACCAGGCTCGTCAGACGAGCTCGGGTTGTTCTAACCACCCTGACACCCATTGAAGCACAGCCATGTATCTTGTTTCTGAAGTGTGGAGAACGGTTCAAATTTCAGAAGAGGTAGATGAGATTCTGTGAAGGACACATCATTTACGTGTTTGCATATCCAGAAATTTACAGGACACTTTTTTTTCTCCCGCCCACAGCGAGGATACTGTGATGCACGTGAAAGGGTTAATTGCTGGACTGAGAGTAACTCCCTCCTCCAGACTCATGCAGAGGCTCAGTGTGAGCTGTGAGTGAGTGCTCCATCCCTGCTCGCCTCTCATTCCCTCGGCACCCTCTCCGCAGCGCCACATCTCTGTCGCTCAGCAGGTAAATCTCGGGAAACATTTTCCACCACCCCTTCCTCTCCCTGCCCCCAACCCCTCTCTTTCCATCACCGTCCCCCCTCTCTCGAATTGATTCCCATTTAGACCGCTATCCAAGTGTCCGTGGTTTCCTCGCGGTGCTTTGACTGGCCTGGGAGCGGCGTCAGTGTGTTTTTTTTATAAAGCATTTAACTTTTGGCGATGAGTTCTGGCGCTGTACGCCAAATCACTGTCTGTAACACCGCGTGTTCTATCACGATCGTGCTAAATGTCCAATAACGTGCTAAAATAACGCGCTTCATTAAGAAAAAAAGGGCGATCGGAGTTAGGCGATTTGCCTTTATCCGTGCTTCCAGGGAACTATTTTTCTTGATGTAATGAAAAGAGTTTGCAAACTTTAGTACCGTCTTGTTTACGACAGAGAAAAGGCGTCCGACTCCACGAGATGTTTTATTGAAGGCAGTTGTAGTATTAATGTAAACCCAACTAATTTTAACTTTTTCAAGGTATAACCACCAACACTGGTAGTTTCTGTAACGTCGACCCCCACTGCGCTCCCCCCCTCCCCTCCCCGTTATGTATTTGCTGCTAGTTAGCACGGATCATGTTGGGGGGTTGGGTGGGTGGGTGGTGGTGGAAGGAGGAGGGAGAATACGTGGCAAGTCTTTCTCTCCCCCCATAAGTGCCGTTCACGCCTTCTACCCCGAGCGATGCAAAAAACTGCACGTTCTCTGCGCAGTCTATTTGGAACTCAAGTCCAGCCCGGCCGATTTCCACATCTGCAGAACCAACAAAGTTCTTCCCATTTTTCTGTCTCCCGGCATTAAATTTGAGATGTTGAGAATTGATGAATTCTCATCCAAATGGAACCGAGCCACGTTTCATCAATACTTATTTTTGTAGCACTTTATTTTACCGTCTCAATAAAGAAATTATGAACCTTGCCTTCCTGCAAAGTTTAACGTGATTGTAACTCTTGGCTTGGATTTTCGTTTACTTCCCGCTGTCCTGTAATTAATGCATTAATTGCATGGAAATAACTACTAAATTGATTATGTACAAAAGTTAACTGTCCTTTTTAAAGCAATATAACAATTCAATAACAATTTCAGATTTACACTTTGTTTAAGATACTTTGATTTAGTTATATTATAGTACAAGTCTAATTTGTATCAAATATAATGTATAAACTGCTAACTTGAATAATTGAATTAGAAACATAGAAACATAGAAATTAGGTGCAGGAGTAGGCCATTTGGCCCTTCGAGCCTGCACCGTCATTCAATATGATCATGGCTGATCATCCAACTCAGTATCCCGTACCTGCCTTCTCTCCATACCCTCTGATCCCTTTAGCCACAAGGGCCACATCTAGCTCCCTCTTAAATATAATTAGAGGAGATAAGTTGATTCTGTAGCTCTTTATTGAAAAAAATAAAACTGCCATTGTACATGTCTGAAAACACATACCTCCAGATTCAGAGATAATAATAATAATAATAAATTTTATTTGTGGGCGCCTATACAAAAGTCTCAAGGACACCTTACAGAATATAACAGAGAAACATATAATCGGAGTAAAATAAGTTATAAAGACATCACCAATACACAAATTAAAGACAGAATTCGATTCAAAGACATTAAAAAAAAAATCAGAAACACAATCAGAGATAGTTTCTTCCCAGCTGTTATCAGGCAATTGAACTGTCTTCATCAGCTAGTGTGGTCCTGACCTCCCATCTACCTCATTGGAGACATTTGAACTATCTTTAATCGGATATTATTGGACTTGATCTTGCATTGAATGTTATACGTTTTATCCCATATCCGTACTGTGGATGGCTTGATTATTTTTTAAGTATTATTATGATGTGAGTGGACATGGTTCTGAAGTGCCTGGTCCACATTTTCTCAGTTGGATAACTGCACTGTTGGCATAAGTCAGCCAGCTTCAGTAGTCTAAGAAGCTGGCACTCTGACATTAAAAACCCACAGTTGAACGTCAGAAGCAATTAATATAGAACTGTGAGAAAGATCCAGTTACATAGCAGAGTTAACAAAAGTTCTTTCTGAGCCATGTACACATAATGTGCCTCTTTAAATTAACTAGTTTATTTACACAATGGAATTTCTTTCCCTCTACCGTATACATTTCATTCCACCAGACATGAACCAATTTTCTGTTTCATGACAGTGCATTCATGCAGTTCTTAAACTTCTAGTGTACTGGTTTTTGTTCAGATGTCCTCCTTTTCTGTCCCCTTCCAATCATATCCCTTCCTCTGATTTTACATTTCACTCTTTCCTTAACTGACCTTGCTGTCTCCTTTCCACGTCTAGTCTTTGTCACTCCACCCATCTGCCAATCAACCCCTCCCCCAGCTGTATCCACCTATCACCAGTCTGAAGAAGGGTCTCGACCCGAAACGTCACCCATTCTTTCTCTCCAGAGATGTTGCCTGTCCCGCTGACTTACTCCAGCATTTGGGTCTACCTCCACCTATCACTTGCCAGGCTTAGTCATGTTCACACCTCTTTTCCAGCTTTCTTTTAACCTCCACTCCCCCGCTCTTCCCAGTCTGAAGAAGGGTCCCGACCCACGACATCATCTATCCATTCCCTTCTGCAGATGCTGCCTGACCCATTGAATTCCTCCATCACTCTGTGTGTGATTACATTGGTAGCATCCTCAAATTTGAATCGCTAAGTTGTGGAACCCAAACTCCAATCCAAGATGAGTCTGGCAGATTAGTGCAGTTCTGAGAACTTGTGGTCTTTCAGATGAGATATTTGACCTGGATCATATCTGCTGGTTTGCATGGATATTAATGGTCCAAGAAGGAAAACAGAGTTTTGTGTCTTGACCAGCAATGTTCCCTCAACCAATTTTAACAAAATCGGACACAAATGGTGACCTCAGCGGGTCAGTGCTGTGTTACTCCAGCACTTTGTGCCCTTTTCTGTTAACCAATATCTGCAGGTCTTTGAGTTTACATTACCAAAATCAAACCAGCAGGTTGTCACTTTATTGAAGCATCTTTCTTTGCTGGTTGGCCTCAAATTAATTTATTGTGTCTGAGCAACAAGTACGATAATACATCTGAATAACAATAGTGCTGTTTACCATGTCACAATATTTTATCTCTGCAGATTATTGTGGTTGAAATGGTATAAATGCAGCTTTTCAAACAAAATTGATCATCATTGAGATTACTGAAATTAAAATGTCAAATGATCTGACTGAGTTTATGTTTGAAGTCTTGCATCTTTTGTGGGAAAAGGGAAATACTACTTCCTTAGCTTAGCCCAGCTGAATAAAAGTATACCGATGTTGCTGATGTTCATTCAGAAAGTGTTTGGCTAGATGCCCTTTGCCCACACTGTATTAATTATTATTTAATTGGTTCTTTTTTATGGACGGAATCTTACCTTTATATGTGCCGGTAGCATGATTAAAATGTAACCCAGATGGAGCAGATAGGTTACTCTTGAGAGGATGTGGGAAGAACCTAGGATGAAAATAGAGGGAGAGAAATTCAAAGTGTTTAAAGATTGCTGAGTTGCCAGAATGAGGCACAAAAGATGAAATACTGGGGAATACCTTTGGGTTTATTTTATTGGCTCCAAATGGTTCATGTTCAATAGTAAAAACCAAAATGCAGCCTTGCAGTCCTAATCATCATTTTTAGTCAGAACAACAAAATTATGCAGGAACTTAGTGCGCCATAGCCTGTCCCCGATCTGCAATTACAAGCCATTCAAGCAGTCTGTCTGACCATTATTTAATCATTGCAGAGGGATTAAGGGATGGAGCATTTAATATAGTGCAGGCATCTAAATACAGGTAGTCTATAACATAATAGTTGTGTTCCTAAGAAACCTTGCATTGTAGAAAATTGCATTATAAAAAGGATTGTGTCAGTGGGGAAACAGGATTAGGGACTAGAGAGTTTTAGACTCGCCATACAAAGTTTATTTTTCCCGCAAGACTATTGTAAATAATTTTCTTCAATTTTCAACAGGTTTATTTTTGTTGCAAGCTAAAAATACTAAAGGTTGTATGTTTGTAGAGTCTCATTACACAAGTGTCAGTAGAAGCCATGGCTTGTCAATTTCTATGGCCACACACTTTGAAGCTGACAGCTGTGTTCTTAAAAGACAATATTGTCTGCAAATGCTGGATTTTTTTTTAACCAAGGCAGCTTTTTTTTCAGCTAGTCAATTTCCAAAAATAACTGAACTAGTTCACTACCTCCTGATTGAAATCAAGTTATAACCAATCAACTGTGTAATACAAATAATGTTCCTCAATTCATCAGTTCCATTATAACCAATTAGTGTTATGGAACATGTTATAGGAGAACTAACTGCAACACCTGAAAGGTAGAAAGTAAGCTGAAAGGAAAAAAAGTAGTGCTGGAAATTTGAATTGAAAAGGTAGAAATACAGTAAAACTCTGATAATCTGGCACTCGTAGGACTTTGGTGGTACTCAGCATACTACTCCTCTAGTATCTTTGGTACTCAGTTAGCAGATTGTACGGACTGCTGGATGTTACACCTATTAATAATGGCACAGTGTTTTAATTTGCCTCTTTAGAAGGTTGCATGGCAGTAAAATCAATTTTCCAATGAAGCCATGAGTTTAAAAAAGAGCTTTGAATATACAAGCACATCAGGTCTTGGCTCCAGCCACAAGCCTCCCTATGTTCCTGATCTGCAGTATTCTAGACCCTAGTGCCAGCTGTATACCGTCGGCTCACAGTCCGGATCTTGGCTGCATTCTGTAAACCCCACCACTGGGCTTTGCCCTCACCTGACCTGCCTGCTGTCTCAACCTTGGCTCACATTCCAAGAAAGGAGTTGAACTAGATACCAGACAATCATGATTTTTGAACAGTCCGATGCCAAAACCTCAGATTTGCTGTGTTCAGCGAGTGGGGCGGTGTCTGATGAGAGAAACTAAGAGTTAATGTTTCAAGTTGATGACTTCTCATCAGAACTGGGCAAATTCAGGAAATAATCATAGTTGACGCTGCAGAGAATGGGGGAGGGGTGGGGAGAAGGAAACGGAGAGAGCAGAGACCAAGAAAGTATGTGTTGCAAATGGTGATGTGCTGGCTGGATGAGTGTGCTGAGGGTTTGTTAATTACCGATGTTATGTCTGGAGGAGATCTAAATAGGAGATGAATGAGGACTAAGGTACAGAATACTGCAGAGGATGGCGGAGGATGATGATGGTTAGCATCTGTCCAAGAAAGAGCTGAAGGGCTTTTGGGCCATCTCGTATTGAATGAAGATTACATAGTGTCTAAAGAATGATCCTGACCCGAAACGTCACCTGTCCATGTTCTCCAGGGATGCTGCCTGACCCGCTGTGTTACTTCAGCAATTTGTGGGTTTTTTTGTAAACCAGCATCTGTAGTTCCTTGTTTCAACATGAATAGAGAGAGACTGGACACCAGAGGGAAGATGAGCCAGTTAGGATCAGGAATCTGAAAATCAGCAGAGTGTCAATTGGATGAGAGAATAGAATCATGGTCAGAAAAATTAAGTTCTGTGAAACAGGAACAGGCTGAAAGGGTCTACTAGAAGCACAACGTTTGCAGGAGTTACAAGTGGGATGTGCGTGGTTGGGGTCCATGAGGCCTAAGGCTGTGAAAGGAAGATCACAGGCAGAAATGAGGCCAAAGTTATGTATTGTCCAGTACACGATAGCCTCATAGGATAGCATTCATCTGCTGCTAGATTGTTTTCCCAACAACCACAACAGTTCCCTTGTCAGCAGGTTTGAAGACAACTTTTGGTTGGTATTTTTTGAGTGAGAGTGCTGCAAGTTCAGAAGAGGATACGTTAAAGTCAATGGGCGGAGTGGAAAAATTGTGGGATGGGAATTCTGAAGATGGAAGAAAGGGTTCACGGTTTGGGGGTGAAAAGTCCGAGACAAAGAAATTAGTATTGAAGCGAGGATGACAGAAGACGATCATGTTGGACATGAAAATGGGGTACATAGGATGGAAGTTAAGACCTCTCTGGAGGATAGTTTATTTGGAAATCAACGAGGGGAAGATCAGAAGGCATAGTGGAAACATGTTAAGAGGTAACATTGTGAGAGAGATGAGGGTCAGGAAACTGAAGGGTACGAAAAGTTCACAAGAGCGCCAGGATTGGAGTTGCTGAAATTTGAGATCTTTGATACGGGAACGGAAATATTCTTTTGAAGCATGGTGCGTTTCAGAGGATAAATTGGACCTGTCAGCCGGGACAGCCTTGAGATGGTGTTAGTGCTGATGGAGAAAGTGATCAAGATCATGAATTTGTCAACACATGGCAATAATCCATGATTTTGGAATGCAACAAGAACATTGATTCAACAAGTAGACTGGATACTTGAGAATACTTGATATCATGGGTAGATTTGAAATATAATGGGTGGAAGTCTACAATTTATAAGGGCTTTATAATTAATGTGAATTAAAGTGTTGAATTTATGTGTTGATTTATATATAATTACACATCTTCTGAACTGAAGAAATAGTAGCTTATTTAGTTTTTCGTTTGAACATTTGAAATTCCTTCCTATAGTAATTTTGCTCTTTCCATTTTGGCTTGTAAAGCTTTTCTGGTGTTAAGGGAAGAAATATGAGAATTAAAATTCTCTATGGTAGGGAATAAATATTCAGAAGGACAACCCTTTTTTTTAAATCCACCTTAGAAAAAGAGTGTAAAGATAAAGAGGGAAGGGGGAAGAGAATCAGATCATTGTGAAACAAGGAATAAGTATCACTGCTGATCTATTGAGCAACAATTGGGTGGTTGTAGCCCAATATTCATAGACCAAGAAAGTGGACAGTTTAGGTGCACCTGATATACCAACCTGATATATGATCTCCACCACCCAGAAAGTTGAGGGCAGCAAATGGCTACAGGCTACAATTTCTTCAGGTTCTCTTGGTCTCTGTCCATCCTGAATTGAAAATATTCAACGTTACTGAGTCTTGCCTAATAGCACAGTGAGGCAATTTTCAACACAAGGATTGCATGAGTACATGAAAACAAATCAGCACACGTCAAGGGCAAGTGTGGATGGGCATGAAAAGGATGAGAATAACAACTAGCGCATCCAACAAAATGGATAAATTATACGTCGGAAAGGAGCAAAACTAATTCTTTAGGAGAAGGAAGAAAAGGAAAATCTATGTGTGTAAAATTTGCAATAAAAGCAGGGATAAACCTACTTTGTTTTTGATTTGAGGTAGAATGATTTAGTTTTTAGACTGAAAATGTTGCCGTTGACAGCAAAGGGAGTATAACTCATTACAGAAAATTATTTCTGCAAATAGCTCCAGGGCTCTCCTTCCCTCCCTTCCACACAGGAATGAAGGTACTGATAAGTGTAGAAAAAAACCCTCTTCCCTGCGTTTCTGTTACCTTAGCATTCATACAATGGTTCAATTAGAGGATGGTGGCTCGTTAGACTTAAAATTTGTGCAAATTGTGAACGGAGAGAAAATAGTGTAGTGTGAGAGAGCATTGCACTAGTGGAGGAACTAACTGGTCTGATGTATCCTGGGGTGAATGCTAAAGATCCCACTGAAATATTTTAAAAAATAATGCCTTGACGGATGGGATAGGTTTCCTTCAACGATAACAATTAAGAAGACAAACTTGTCATTCATTATATTGCTATTATGGGATTTTGCTATATGCAAAGTGTCACTTGTTTCCTTGCAAAATAATCAGACTTCTTTAAAAACAGCGGGTGAGGCAGCATCCATAGATGCTGCCTCACCCTCTGAGTTTCTCCAGCATTTTTGTCTACCTTCGATTTTCCAGCATCTGCAGTTCCTTCTTAAAGACTTCTTTAAAAAGTACTTTATTACCTGCTGCCCTTCCCCACAATAACCCTCCTGTTCTTCTCCGCATGAATGCTTGTTGTCAGGAAAATTTGGATAAGCATTGGATAAGCAGGGAGAATGGGTTGAATGCAAATGTGGTTTCAATGTTGAAAATATATTGAAATTTATTTTAGCTATATTCCTATTTTGAGTTTGTCACATCAATAGTTTTGAATTAAAAAAATAATTGAGAATTGCAACAATTTCAAAACGTAACGCACCAGATTAAAGTTTTAGTTTTGGCAGACAAGCTATTTCTCTGGCATTCAAGATCACTTTTGGAATGGAGAAATTGTACTAACAGTAGCCAGGATCTGAGTGAGATGATTGGAATTTTGATCCATACACTTTCCTGGGATTGATGATACTGAAGTGTTTGAGCAGATGATGAAAAATATTCTCAATGGAAAATCTGAGATGATGTTCCAGAATGAAGGATGTTCCAGAACAGATGATGAAAAATATTCTCAATGGAAAATCTGAAGACCTGGTCTGATTATGATCAGAGCTGCCACGGATGGGTTGAACACAATCCAAATTAAATTTACAGGTATATTTTGAAGTTTATATCTCAATGTTAATTGGTACTTGTAAACAAGAGCCAAAGTCATTGCGAGGTTTAAACACGTCTTTAATAATCACTTAGCAGCACTAGGATAACTGGTCGTCAGTACACCCTAGCTGCTCGAATCCAAGTGCCGGGGTGGGGCGTTAGTAAGAGTGTTAGTATGGGTGTTGTGAAGGGGTGGAGTTAGTGGTGCTGGCTTGTGTGTGATTGGTTCACATGCACTCAATCTACAGTACTGAATACTTTTATTCTCCTAATACAGGCAGGGAAATTTTTACTGAAAAATATTTCTTCGTGGCCAGTTCCTCTTAGCAACTCTTTTGCCTTATTCTAAGTAAACCAGGGTAGTACTGATCGGGAAATTTCTACTGAAAAATATTTTTTGTTTGTGGGAAGAGAATATTTAACCAGTTCATCTTTTGCCTAATTCTAAGTAAACCAGTCAATGACGGTAAACCAAATAACTAAAATATGTAGAGCACCCATAGTAGTGCAAAATCCCAAGTGGTTTGGTGCCGAGTTAGGGTCGTGGTTAGGCTTGTGCAGGGTGGTTCATGAAACCTGATGGTTGATGAGATGAACCTAGAAGTAATTATTTTTTGGCTCCTCTACCTTCTTGCCAATAATAGCAGCTTGGGTGATGTGGGTCTTTGATTATATTAGCTGTCGTCTTGAGGCCGTGTTTACTGTGGAATCTTTCATTATACTAATGATGATCTGGGCAATATCCACCACTTTCTGCAGCATCCTTCATTCTGGAACATTCACAATTCTGGGTCAGGCCATGACATAGCCAGTCGATATGCTCTAAACCGTACATATGTTGAAGCTTGATAGACTATTCAGCATCATGTCAAATCTTCTCAGACTTCTGATCCCGAGTCTTTTTTTAACTGGATAGCACTCGGATAAAAGCTATTTCTGAAATTGTTAGAAATACAAGTGAATGGAATGAAAGTATAGACCAGCACTAATCCAGCTGAACAAACTAGGATCAAAGGATGAATGATCCATGACATGCTTACTCTTCCCTATATCTTGTTACATGTGACAATAATGAACAAACAAACCGTAGAGATCAATTTCCCAGCTCATATTCCTACCTGCCACCTACCTGTATATTACAGATTTCAGCACAATGAATCAAAAGTTGAGGAGTCAAAACTTGCTCAAATTCTTCAGCACATTGTGCTCAAGGGGAGTGCTGTATAGTGGTGCTCTCCATCAGATAAGAGGTGAAATCCCAAAAAAGTAAGTGCAAATCTGAAATAAAAACATAACATGGTGGAAACAGTCAGCAGGTCAAGCAGCATCTATGAAAAGAGAAAGCGAATTAGTGTTTCTGATCCTAGACACATATGTTTACAGTATTTTCTGGTTTTGGGAGATCAAATGAAATTGTTGTATGTGGTTAGAATTTAGGCTTCCTGATGTTTAGATGAATGCTAATGGTTGAAAGACGATAACCAAATTCTTCCATCAAAACTGGTCAATCACTTCATAAATTTTGATACGGTATTGCTGTAATTTAACCTAGCCTAATTTAATCTGTGCTATGTGTTTAAGCATTGCACTTAAGTAATTTTCTACTTTAGAATTATTTCTGCTCTACTATTGTTCAATTTAAGATTGCGTGGGTCTTGATTTTGTGTGTCCGTAAAGTGCAGCATTGACCACGTAGTTTGGTCTCCTTTGTGCATAGAACGTGGCATAAATAGATGCTGCACAATGAGATTTACAGGTTGCTGTGGTTTTGCTTTACACCAGTGCCAGACAACCAAATGCTTGAACAGCTGGTGCTCTGCATAGTTGATACTCATTTGTCAGCAGGTTAACATTAGTTTGAAATCTTCCCCACTGGCAGTGGCTTACTGTGGATGAGATGTATATGCTTTATCATTGACATATACAGTGAGAAAGCAATCTAATGCATTCCTTCCACTAACACCTACACAGCAAAATGCAAGCTTGCACGGAGTTAATGGTGATTCTGGACTCCAACTTTCAATTCTCTTCCCCACTCCCCCTCAGGATATCCTCCTTGGGTGCAGTGAGTGCACTTGGCACCAGGTTGCTTGCTGAAAAGATAACCCAGTTCATTGTCAGTCCACCTTTGAACTCCAGATTTGTTGTCATGGTCTACTCCCTTGGAATTCTTCCCTTCCATTGTACCCTCAAAGAATTGGGCTATTTGCCTATGGCTGGGTTATTGGTTAATGTGTGCCAGCTTGCTTATTGTATGCCTTTGTGCTCAGACCCTTTCCATGTTCCCTTCAAGCTTTAACTTGGGCTGGTCTACATTGTTGCTATATGAAGGCACGAGGGGACTTGCTGGGCGAGAGCATCTGTGCTGACAGGAAGATGTTTACTTATTTTGCCTTTGATTTTTCAGTAGCATATGCTGAAAGAGACAAGTGTACACATGCATATTAAATCCTTTCAGTGTGTAACCAATTCTCTTTACCCAATAAACTCATCATCATGACTTGTGCACAATTGTATACCGTATGCTCTAATGAAAAGTGCATAGCTTCAGGCTCACTACTTGGAACTTCACCATGGCTGGCTGCAAAATTACTGTTGAATTAAAATTCAGGCTGCTTCCTGTTCAGCAACGTTCATATCTTGCATTACCACTCGAGCCAGATTGACTCCAACTACATTCCACTTGAATGTCCTTGCCAGCTTATGAAGCCCCATTTTCATGGTTGTGTGGGGATGGTTGACTTTGGTATCTAGTACTGTAAATGTATGGCAAAACTTGCATTCACTGAAATTTATAATTTTAGTCAAAATATTTGGTCCATACAATTGCTTCATGAAAGTTAACTTCACTTAATATGCTATCAGTGCAGATCGGCGTATCTCAACTGGGGTTCCCCGGAACGCTGGGGTTCCGCTAGAGGTCGTTAGGGGTTCCGAGAGAAATAGTGATAAATAGGCTAATCATATGTAAAAGCATTTTTTCGTAATTTTATTATACACATACGGCATATTCTTGAGTATTATAATGAAGTCTTCAACCTGTTATATCATTTAAAAGTATAATAATCATAGGGAATATATTTAGCGATGTTTATTCGGCGCCAGTGTGAAACGGCCTTTCATGGTCAGTGGACAGGAGCTGCAAGCGACTGATTCGTATATCATCAAGTGACTCACTCGAGTACAGACGCATGCACAATCTCCATCAGTCCTGTCTGCGCTTCCTGGCGTGCAGGCACAGTCCCTCATTCACCCATGTTGTTTAGTCATTTTTACCCATCATTTAGGGATGTTATATGAATTTAAATAATTTAAGTATGTTTCTGTTTATTTTTGTTAGTTTATCAAAAGTTTGTGTTCTCTCCCCCTCCCTCTTGTGTCTCTCTCTATCTGTGTGTGTGTGTGTCTCTCTCTCGATATGGTTGATTTTTTTTGTGTGAATGAAAACCTCCTTATGAGGTCTCTCGAACAAGCAGTTTGATTTCAGTTTTTATTTGCATTGTCAACTTGAGAAAAACGCACGTTATTTTTTTCTTAAACCAGTTATCAGAAAAATATATTATGTTTGCCGTATGAACTAAATTTATGAAAGAGAAAGAAAGAGATTAATAAAGATATATACACTTTTTATGTAGGGGTTCCCTGAGACATGAAAATTATTAAGGGTAAAAAGGTTGAGAATCAGCATTGAACTCAACTCTGATCTGTGAATCTTTTTGTCGACAATCAAGGATGGCAATTATGAACTCCTGATTAGACCACTGCATTGGTCACTGAGAATCCTTTGTGGCATTGCAATAGAGGAGAGGAAACACAGAGTTTCACAGAACAAAATGTCACGCAGTCCATTACTGACTTTGCTGCTTGATGGATGTCATTACAAACCCACTTGGTTCACTGATTTCCTTCTGAGGAGGAAATCTGTCATCCTTTCCCAGTCTGTACCTGACTCTGGACTCTCAAATGCAGTTGACTATTAAATTTCCTCTGCAAGCTTCTCGTTTTAAGGGGAGTCAGGAAAGGGCAATAAATGTTGGTCGACACAGAAATTTTGTACTGTGAGATTGTATGGTTCCACAATGGAGTCACAATTTTCTTTTGAAAGAAACAATGGATTTTTCACTACAATTGGAACTATTGAGCCACAATGTTACGGAGGGCTTCAAACTCGTGACTCTGGATTTCTGATCCAAGTCTTTTAATGCACATCTCATTACTCCAGTATGCACCTGTATCCTAAAACTATATGAACTCCACTTGAATCAATAGGTGGCTGTTGTCAGACACTGCTGTGTGAGGGTTAGTGAAATTCAAATGCTTAAGGAGGAGCAAAATTGAATTGGTTATTTGTATAATTTAACTCGAAGCAAACTGCAAATGTTGTAACCTAATTTCTTCCCAATGCCTCCCCTCCCACACACATTAATAGAGAAGCAATATATTTTATTTATTCTATGTATTAATAAATCAGAACGGAATAACTGAGTATTGAATGGCATTGCATTAGCATCAGCTGCTTGCCGTAGGAATCATAAGGAAATAGTGGCGTGCTTTCTCGACTAACAAAAGCTTTCTGTGGCACAATGCAGTGGCATGCAGTACACCCAACTGAGAAGTGCTTTGAGAGTGTTACTGCTATATTACTACATGAGAGGAGCCAAGATAATTATAATTTTATTTCTATGAATGTCATTGTAAGGTCAAGGAGAAGAAAACCATTGGCACAATTTATCAGAATTTAAATTGTCCATTTCTGTTTTCGCTTTCCTTGAATAATCACGTCTTCCAATAAAATTAGTTGCTTCAATGCACCACATAATATGAAGAAATAGCTGAAAGCACTATAATATAGCAAAGGATATGCGACTGGATCTTAAAGGGTTGGGCAGGCTAGATGCAGGAAAAATGTTCCCAAATTTGGGGGAGTCCAGAACCAGGGGGTCACGGTTTAAGAATAAGGGGTCGGCCATTTAGGACTGAGATGAGGAAAAACTTTTTCACCCAGAGAGTTGTGAATCCAGAAGGCAGTGGAGGCCAATTCACTGGATGTTTTCAAGAGAGATTTAGCTCTTGGGGCTAAAGGAATCAAGGGATATGGGGGGGGAAAGCAGGAACGGGATACTGATTTAAGTTGTTCAGCCATGATTATACTGAATGGTATAATCTGGCTCGATGGGCCGAAAGGCCTACACCTGCACCTATTTTTCTAGACAACATCCCAACTGTAGTACTGAAGACCTGGACTCCAGAACTAGTTGCACGTTCTACTAAATTAATTTTGAACTGTTACAGCAAAAGCATATACCGAACTTATGGTATATACAGTTCACCAAAAAAAAACAGGACATATCCAATCTGGATAATTACTGCTTAGGTAATCTGTTCTCAATCATCAGCAAAATGACAGAATGCATTTCGAGGCTGCTGTGAGTCAGTACTTACTCACTGATGACCTGTCATGTTACTGTTTTGCCAGACCCACTCTGCTCCAGACCTCTTTACGGTTTTGCACCAAATATGGATCACAGAACTAAATTCTAAAGATAAGACGAGAGTTACTGCCCTTGAATCAGCATTTGACTGACTGTGGCAACAGGGAATCCTGATCAATTTGAAGTTGAAGGACATCATGTGGAAATCGCAAAGAAGTCATGGGGCAAAATGCCACCTGTATATTTGAGTTCAAGCTTCCCACTCAACAGTAATCCGTAGAAATACTGAAGAAATTCAGTCTGAAGAAGGATCTCGACTAGAAGCGCCATTTATCCATATTCTCCAGAGATGCTGCCCAACGTGCTGAATTACTCCAGCACTTTGTGTCCTTTTGTGTATTAACCAGCGCCTGCACTTCTTTATTTCTACATTTTAAAATACTGAGTAGTTTAGGCGGACAGATTACTGACTCCTTCTGAATTGCATACTAGACTGTTGAAAAATAAAGGGAGAAAATACTTAACTGTGGATTCTCTTCAACATCTTTTTACATATGTATTGTAAGAAAAACAAGCTACATTAGAACAAAATATTAGGCAAGGTGGAGTATGTCGAAGACTCTGTGGTGGATTTGCCCAAATGTCTTTCAAAGGTTGTTATAGTACCTACCTCCTCTGGCAGCTCGTTCCATATACCACCACCCTCTGTGTGAAAATGCTATCTCTCAAGTTCCTATTAAATTTTTCCCCTCTCACCTTAAATGTATGTCCCCTGGTTCTTGATTCCCCCACTGAGTAAAATATTACATTCAACCTATCTATTTCCCTCATGATCCTAAACATGATCCTATAAGATAACCCCTCATCCTCCCTGCACTCAAAGGTATAAAGTTCTAGCCTGCACAACCTCCCCCTATAGCCCAGCCCCTCAAATCCTGGCAACATCCTCGTAAATCTTCTCTGAACTCTTTCCAGCTTACCATCATTCTTCCTGCAGCAGGGTGACAGAAAACTGAACACAATACTTCAAATAGGGCCTCGCCAACTTATTGTACAACTGTGACATAACATTCCAACTTCTATACTAAGTACCCTACTTATGAAGGCCAATGTAACAAAATCCTTCGTCACCCTATCTACCTGTGACATAACTTGCAAGCAACTATGCACCTGCACTCCTATACCCCCAGTTTCCTGCCATTCACCTTAAAGGTCCTGCCCTGGTTTGACTTCCCCAAATGCTCACACTTGTCTGCATTAAACTCCATTAACCATTCCTCAGCCCACCTGCCCAACTGCTCAAGATCCTGCTGTAATTTTTAATAACCATCTTTGCTATCTACGATACCACCCACTTTTGTGTTATCTGCAAACTTCTAATCATGCCTTGTATTGTATTGTATTGTATTGTATATCTTTATTGTCATTTCCTGAGTATTCGCATACCCAGAGGAAACAAAAAAACGTTCCTCAACCAGTGTCCATTTCAGTGTGCAGTAAAAAATAAATAGAAGTAATAATACATATATCATGAACAAATTAACACTCTACTTGTATATTACATTCTCATCTAAATAGTTGATATAAACCACATGTAGCAATGGGCCCAGCACCGATCCCTGACGCACCCCAGTAGTCACAGGTCTCCAGTCTGATAAACAGTCTTGCACCATCACACTCTGGTTCTTCGCTTGAAGCCAATTCTCTAATCAGTAGGTTAGCTCTCCCTGGATCCCATACAATCAAACATTCCAGAGCAGTCTACCATGCAGAACCTTATCAAATCCCTTGCTAGTCCATATAGACGACGTCTATGGCTTTGCATTCATCAACCTTTTTGATTCCTTCAAAAAACATAATCAGGTTCATTCGATATGACCACCATCATACAAAACCATGCTGACTATCCTTAATAAGTCCTTGTCTATCCAAATGCATATCTTATCCCTTGAAATATATCTTGATTAATTATGATGGATCTTTTATATACTAGCCCAATTCTCTTTCCTTACTTTCAAGTCAATAATATTATCTTTTTGTAACATTTTGACAAATTAAAAAATAGATTTCAGTCATCTTTCGCCCAATTCTTACTATCCCAAGAAAGTTTGGGTAAATGTGTGCCCATAAAGTGCTAAAAATATTTGGGAGGTTAGCCATCATTAGTAAGAGGAAAAAAATAATGTTTAAGTTGAAGACCTTTCATTAAAACTGGAAAAAGTTAAGACATAAAGATAGACACAAAGTGCTGGAGTAACTCAACGGGTCAGGCAGCATCTTCTGAGAAAAAGGACAGGTGACGTTTCACCTTTGGGTCCTGACCCGACACTTCACCCATCCTTTTTCTCACGAGTTGATGCTTGATCCGCTGAGTTACTCCAGCACTTTGTGTCTACCTAAAGTTAAGACATAATTAGTTTTAAAACATTTTCTAACGCATATTTTAAAAGTCTTGAATATCCACCTGGATTTGTATGCTCAAATATCAGGACTTGAAACTAATCTTTCTAATTGGGGCAAGAGCCACAACTTGCATTATACATGAGTCAGAGAGAAATATGCATCGAGCTGGAGTGAATGTGACCAGACACGTCATATGTCAGGACTGCACTTTAATTAATGTAGATCACAAATCTCATAGAATATTTCAACACAATCCAAGCATCATAACCACAAAGTTTATGTGCAACGTATGTACGTCACGGTCATTTCACGTTGAATTTTGTTGCCCTTCTCCTTTGATGAGAAACCAGACAATCACAAGCTGCCAATCAAAAGGTTAACTTCCTGGATCTAAAAACATCAGCCACACCTTAACTTTATCTGCCCCATCAAAGTATAATTTCTAAAATGTGTCAAAATTAATCAGTGATTTCCTTACAGAAAATAAATCTGCAAATGTGGGAATACGATGTTTGAACTGCAGAGCCATGACCTCCCTTATGGCCTTTTAATTGTCCACCACCGTTCCTGATTGGATGTGGTGTGAAGTGCAGAATTTTTGAAGTAAGGCGGGCTGCAAAACAACAAAATGAAATTGGAATAAAAATAGAAAATTCCGGGTTGTACGGAACAAATCAGGCAGCCTCAGCGGAGAGAGAAATATTTCACTATCAATGGCCTTCATTGTTTAATGAAACCACCATCTTGTATCTCATTTTGAGAAATAATTTTCTAATTTTGAATACTCTTTATGTAACGAAATGCAATGATCTGATATGAAGGTGGAAGAAGGTTCACCTCATCTGCCTCAGAGGGCGGTGGAGGCAGGTTCTCTGGATGCTTTCAAGAGAGAGCTGGATAGGGCTCTTAAAAATATCAGAGTCAGGGGATATGGGGAGAAGGCAGGAACGGGGTACTGATTGGGGATGATCAGCCATGATCACATTAAATGGCGGTGCTGCCTCGAAGGGCCGAATGGCCTACTGCTGCACATATTGTCTATTGTCAATAGAACTTTCAAAAGTCAATCAGATTTATTGTTGCAGGTGAAATTTTACCAAAATGTGAAGAACTGGGGATTGATTAATAGCGCTTTCAAATAGTTGGTCAAGATGTGATAGTTGGAATAACCTCCTCTGTGCTTTATTGTTGTAAGATTCAATAATCTGTAATTTAGTTTATTAATGATGCCACGGTAAAGATAGTTTATTCAGCTACATCATAAACTTGACTTGACATATAGCATGTGCTGGAAAGTGAAGCATTTATTGCCCATTCTTAACTGCAAAAATATGAAATGCCTTCTTTAATCCTTGCGGTCCTTCAGGTGAAGGTGTTTCTACCGAGTAATGGGGTAGAGTGTAAGCTTATTTTAATAGCCTTCAAATAATTCAATCTGGCCATTGACATCTTACTTTCATTATTGATCGTATTTCTTCTCTGAAATGATTATTTCTCCTCCACCTTTGCAGAAGGCCCATATTGTGCCAGAATAAAGCCATCATGGCATGTGTAAAAATCTGGTGCATTTTAGTCCTGGTCTCCATCATCCAGGCGCATGACGACTTCTACACATCAATTGGTAAGCGGGATCTTTCTCTTTTTTTTGTTTCAGTATTAGTTGTTCATAAAAATATATTATTTCTCTATAATTTGAGTCATTTACAGAAGGTTAAAGCTAAGGATCTTGTATTAAAGTTCACACCAATGGCCAATGTCTCACTAATTAATATTGGAAATCTAAAATTAAACGGCATATACTTCACAGGTCTAAGGCAGTTAACCCTGTTTCACTCAACTCAGGTGCTACCTGGACTGAGTGTTTCCAGCATTTTTTTAATCATAGTTGTTAAAGAATATTTCATGTTAACTGTCCAGGCACATTTTCTGTAACCACCTGAACTAAGCTATTGAACCAGATAAGAAACACATGAAATTGTAAAACAAAGCACTAAGCAGTATTATATGAAGGAGACTGGAGCTTTCAATGTAAAGAAAGAGTGATCATTTCATTAATGGATTTTTTTTTTAAACACAGCAAATGTTGACACTCTGGAATAAAAATAAAAAATGCCTGAAATGTTGACTGGTTTGGATTTTGCTGATGTCGCCTGCATTTTTTCCACCATTTTCTGGGGGTTTTATCCTCTCATCGTGCCTGGGTGTGTTGTAGATTGCTATGAATAGTCAACAACTCAATTTTGTTGCATCAAGCAGCAACCAGGATTGTCGAAGTGTAAACGTGCGGAACTGTGTCGTCTTGCAATTCTGTTGACTGCAGAATTTCAATTGCTTCGACAGTCCAAAGTTCCATGGTTGCACACAGTTCCACCATGACATTATCCTTAATTAACTTATTGCGATGATGTGTGGGTCGAAGCAATTATATTGTGAGAATTGAAAGAGAATTTGAAATCTGATTCCCAAATGGGAGCAGGCAGTCAGATAATGGACTGTGTATATAATTCACATGTCTGAGAAGAAATGCAGTTTTGGAGCCATTTAAAATGACTATGTTTCAGTATGCTAAAATAACTATTCCCAAAATTATTTTATAGAGGTATATATTTTCTTGAAATGAAACTCCTTGAATAGCTTGTATAATCCGTTTTATTTTCTGTGAGTAGGACAGATGACAGATCTGCTATACACAGAGAAAGATCTGGTGACCTCGTTGAAAGACTACATCAAAGCTGAAGAAAGGAAACTAGGAGAAATCAAACGGTGGGCAAATTGTTTAGAGTTTTGAAAGCTTTCATTACACAACATTTGGTTCTTAATTTTTTTTAATCTCCTTTAGAGTGGTTAATGAGCTTGTACATTAAACAATTACCAGTAAAACATTTTATTAGATCCCAGAGGTAATTTCTTTGTAACATTACTAGGTGGGCCGAAAAACTGGACCTACTTACAGAGACAGCTACAAAAGATCCAGAAGGATTCCTTGGCCATCCAGTAAATGCATTTAAATTGATGAAACGATTGAACACGGAGTGGTTGGAGCTGGAAAATCTGGTCCTCAAAGATATGTCAGATGGTTAGTGGTAAATCATCTTCTAAGTAGACCAATTGACAATACTGTCTTCCTCTAACTCTTTGTCCCTTTGCCATTTGTTGGGTTTTTCCCCATCAATTCACTCACTGCATCACTATTGTCTGCAAAGCCAGAGCAATCCATTCTGTGACCTTTTTTCGAAGCATTGTAGCCTTTTCAGACTTTAGCCTAAATCCTTGAATCCTGAGTGCATATGCAAGAAATTAATTAATGTTTGTCCTTTTTCTAGAAATGTGTTGCCTTGAGTGGCAAAGTGTAAGAGAGAACAAAAGGAAAAGGCTCCTTGCGTCTGCTGTCATTCATTAAGACCTTTGCTGATAATTTACCCCATTATCACGTTCCTGTACTAGCCCCATGTTGCATACATTCCTTAATATCCAAAAACAATCTGATCTCTGGCTTTAATATATTTGGCAAATGAGTGTCCACCACCCTCTTTGGTGAGAATTCCAAAAATTCACTACTATTCGGGTGAAGTGATATAATCTCAGTTCAAATTTGAATGAGTGTCTCCTTACTTTGAGACAAGAGAAACATCATTTAAAAATCTACTTGCAACCTAGGTTACAAACATGACAAAAGCAATTAATATTTTTGTTTCGGGGTAATATGGTCATTTTGTTCAGAGTAATTACCATCTTGTTTTCCCATTCTTGGCATTTGCCAGTGGCATTTTGACAAGAGCCTGGATTCTATGGAGATTTGCATTTTAATTACAATGACACCGTTAATTTTTATTGTTTTTAGAAATGTTTGACATGAAGCCACAATTAGAATTAATAACGTAAAAGATCACCAGCTGTGCACCGTGCAACGTCATACTATGACTTTATCACCGTTGCATCCAGTATTATTCACAGGCAGATGTTTGCCTTCTGTGTTTCCTTTTGAAGATCTTTTTTATTTGATTTAAGAACACAACTTGTTATTTTAGGTGTGGGATTTCATGCTCTATTTGATGTGGTGTTATTTCCTTTTTCTTGCCAGTAGGTCCTGCACCTATGGGATCACTAGACATGACTTGCCACCAATGGATTTACAAAAAAATAAAGTTCAGCAGTACTTACAAACAAAACTATCGAAGTCTATGTATAGATCTGATATTAAAATTAACTTTGTAATATGTGTATTATAGAAAAACAAAACTCTGAAGATTTATTTTTTATGAATAGTTCTATGTTTCATATTTCCTGACGGGAATGAGTCCAGTGTCTCATTTCAGATTTTCATTCATCAGGAGTGCATTTGAAGAATTGCCATCCAATGCTGAATCAAGCCTTTAGCTGTTAGAAACATTCATCCTAAAAACCTTTGCAAATAATTACCTTTGCAGGAATTTGCAGCCTTTTCCTATTTTGGCTCTGACGTGCCACAAGCTCCACCCTCCAAGTTCACATCTGTACTTCATCCAATAAAGAAATTCCAGTTTAAGCAGCTGGAATTCATCTTGAAATAGTTATTCCTAAAAAGTAGGAGTCTCTAAATGTGGAAGGAGCAATCCAAGCACAGCGGCACAGGAGCCAACAGTATGACTGCATTAGATCTCAATAAACCCTCATTTGGCAGATGAAAAGGTTACTCAGCAAAAGGCATGGGAACGGTTCATTTTGCAAATTGGGTGGAGAGTCTGGCATGAAGAAACCAAGAGCTTCACAAAAGGAAGCATAATTCTTGAGCGTTTTGGTCAGATTTTTTAATCACATGTATCTTAGCACTCGTGTTTAGTTTTGTATTTTTGAAGCTTGAAAGCAACATAGCAGCTGTCTCCTTAAAAAGTCAGAGATTTAGGTTGGCCGTCCTTGCACAGTCTTGGCTGCTCAGCACAGTTAAAATCACATTCCAATCTTCCCTTTGCTAAGGATTCATGTCTTTTGTGAATGTAAACATGGATAGTTTAGGATTAATGTGTCTAATTTGGATCCATATCTTGGTTGATCGTTAAGATGTTTACGTCCACTGGGCTGGCGTGACAACAGCTGAGGAATTAAAATTGTGAGCCATCCAACTGCATGTTCTAATTGGATGAAAGCCCCAACATAGTCAGAAAATACACAATTTTAGTTTGGAGACATGGAAACAGACCCTTCAGCCCACTGAGTCCGTACTGACCAGCGATCCCCACACATTAACACTATCATACACACACTAGGGACAATTTTTTCACCTATACCAAGCCAATTAAACTACAGACCTGTACTTATTTGGAGTGTGGGAGGAAACCGAAGATCTCAAAGAAAACCCACGTGGTCACGGGGAGGACCTACAAACTCCGTACAGACAGCACCCATAGTCTGGATCGAACCCGGGTCTTCAAGCATTGCAAGAGCTGTGAGGCAGCAACTCTACCGTTGCGCCACCCCTGCACATAATTTTATTTAACTAATAACAACAACCAAAAAATACCCCTAATGTTTCTGAAAGTAAATGACAAGGAATAGTAGATGGTATAAGTTAAAGATTGTTTGACCCAAATTACAATACAATTTCAAATTGAAGAGCTTTCGTTGGAACTCGCAAGTTAGAAATCAACTTTGATGAACAAGTTTGAAACCTCATCTATCGCATTCTGTGCTCTCTGTGGCTTCCCCTACATTGGTGACACCCAGCCCACCAACCTCCTGTCATTCAGTCTCTTTCTCATTCACAAACCTGATGTAGGTCACCATAGAAGTTGAGCATAGGTGAAGAGAGGAAAGGGAGGAAACGTAAAACAAAAAATCAGGGTGTTTGCACTGCTGCTGCAATCAAGTAAAGGAAGTCTTTAACAGAGGATGTCTGTTCATGGGTAGAAAAGCAGCCGTTGTAAATTAGAACAGGAGGCGGTAGGAATGTGAAAGGGCTAACAATTTCAGCTCATTCCTTGCATGTTTGGAGCAGCTGGCCTGCCTCACTGCAATGAACCGCAGCAGACCTTGTTGTTGCAGCCACTTTGACTTGTGAAAAGTTTGAACGCAATCTTTAATTTTACATTTGACGCATTGATACCGATATCTTTTCAGGATTCATTTCTAATCTCACCATCCAGCGACAGTACTTCCCTAATGATGATGACCAGACTGGAGCTGCTAAAGCCTTGCTGCGTCTCCAGGACACGTACAAACTGGATGCAGACACCATCTCTCAAGGAAACCTGCCTGGTATGTGGCGCAAAGGATTTTACATTTTTATAGTGACACTAGCTGATGACAGTAGATTTTTGAGCAGATGGCAATAGGATCAAAGTAATTTTAGCTTTAGAACAGGAGGTGGTGGGAATATGAAAAGGCTTAACAAGGCTTAACAAGGCTGAAGAAGGGTTCCGACCCAAAACATCGCTTATTCCATCTCTCCAGAGATGCTACCTGATCTACTGAGTTACTCCAGCGTTTTGTGTCTATCTTCGGTATAAACCAGCATCTGCAGTTCCTTCCTGAACAGATCACAAGTGCTGTTCACTCTATGGCCGAGATACAAATGCATGATTCTCTTTTTTTTCCTCTCTCTCAGGTGTGAAGCATAAAACATCACTCTCAGTAGAGGACTGCTTTGAGCTTGGGAAAATAGCTTACTCAGATGCAGATTACTACCACACTGAACTGTGGATGGACCAAGCACTGAGGCAGTTGGATACTGGTGAGGTATCCAATATAGACAAAATCACCATACTGGACTACCTGAGTTATTCAGTGTACCAGCAAGGTGACCTGGATCGGGCACTGGAACTCACAAAAATGATGCTGAAGCTGGGTAAGGATGTTCAGAGAAATGTCTTCTGTATTTACGTTGAAATGTGAGTACTGTACAAGAAAAGATGCCTGTGAAAGTTATACACTGACTTTAAATGTTATAGATCCAGAACATCAGCGAGCCAATGGGAACCTGAGATATTTCGAGTATATGAAATCTGAGCAGCTAAAAAAGTCAAATGAAACTCAAGGAAGCAAAGCAGGGAGTACTTCAGAGACCAAGAAAGGCCGTCCAAAGGATTACCTGCCCGAGAGACAGAAATATGAAAAGCTGTGCCGAGGAGAAGGTATCAAATTGGTAAGTGAATTATTTGAATCAGGTGGATTCTTGAATTCTGTGGATTTGTGAATTTCCTTTTACTTCTGAAGCCAACCCTATAGCAAACAAGTGACAAGTTGGGCACCTACCACATAAATGAGGGAAGGCAACGATTCAAGAAATCCAGTCTTTCTCCAGTGATAATCCCCTCATCTGTCGTCAGATCCTGCAACATATATTTAAGCTTTTCAACTAGGCCAGCAATTCTGTGGAAACTGCCGTTCACAAAAAGTAAACAGCAGTTTTCAAAGACCATGGGAGTTTTTATAGTCAACAGGCCAATATTTGTCCCTGAGACAACATCACCATAAAACACATGATCTGTTGTTTATCTTATTGCTGGTTGTGAGAGCTTACTGTCTGCATATTGGCTGCCTTGTTTCTTTGCAGTAGCGACTACATTTGAGGATTTCTTAATTGGATGCATATTGACTGAGATTTTGGATCATCACAAGATCGTAAAATAAAAACTGCTTTATAAATAAATGCTATCTGTTCTTTTGTTTATTTTTTTTAAGTGTAAACACATAAATGGCCATACTTTGAAAGTTGCCAAGTGAGAGAAGGGCAGATGTGATTCCCATTGTTGACTTTTCTCAGCTATCGCTAAGCATAGTTGATTGACTGCAAACAAAGCATATTTACAGTCATAAGAATTAATGCCCAAATTCCTAACGCTGGTAGTCTGCAGAGAGATAAATACGAGGGGTTAATCTGGCAAACAAAATTGAATTCTATGTCTAAATAAGATAACCATTGTCAGTGAAGTAACATTGTGCTTAAAGATATCACTTATTTTAGAGTTGTAAAATTGAACTTCACAAAAACATGTTTGGCTCATCAATGTAACTGCCATATCTGTTGAAGAGCTATCCTATCAGTTTCTCATCTTTCCACCTTTCCCTTAGCTTTGCACAGTTTTCCTCTTTCAAGTATAATATTTAAGCAACATATAAACAACGTTTAAGAAGCAATTAGACTGGTACATGAATAGGACAGGTTTAGAGCGATAGGGGCCAAACGCAGGCAAGTGGGACTAGTGTAGATCGGACATGTTGACCGGTGTGGGCAATTTGAGCCGAAGGGCCTGTTTCCACACTATATGACTCTAATAAAATCTGCTTCCAGCCCTCTTTTAGATTCCAAGATGAACCAAATAAGTTACCCTAATCACCCTTCTGTTCTCCAAACAGCTTTCATTAATTTGGGGTCCTTCTATTACTGATTTTCCTGCTAATGAAAGATTTCTTCTTGTTGCTTGGTTGGCAGTCACCTATGTTGCATTTTCTAAATCCAGTACCTTCCTACTAAAGGGCCTTGTAGGTGTTTTGTTTCTCAGAATGGTTGCAGCAGTTCAGGAAAGTGGCTTATCGCCACCATTTTGAAGCTGATAAAGGATAGCACTGGCACTCTGCTTGCTAGTTATGTCCATATTCTATATAATCAGTATTTTAACTTGTGTATAAACAATTATTAAACTAATACAGACTCGATATAACTTATTATGTCCTTGCTGTAAGTACAATCAGTTTATCTTCTCCCCCCCCCCCCCTCCCATTCCCTCCCCTCCTGATGTTCTCTGTGCATGCCATTGATTATTCGGTTGCTTTTGGAATCTTAAACGATGGATCTACATCCAGATTATTTCTATGTACTTCAAAATAGCATTTTTACTCACAAAATTAAATCTGTCATCTTTCATTCACTAGTTTATCATCATTTATTTGAACAGGCTGCTGGAATAATCACTCAGTCAGAGTCTGCCTCAGTTAAATCATATAATTTTGAATAATTTTGACATGGGTGTTCTAATTTGACATGAATCAACATTTTTTATTTCTGTGCAGACTCCTCGACGACAGAAAAAGCTCTTCTGCCGTTATTCGGACGCGAGCAGAAATCCAGTATACATTCTGAGGCCTGTGAAACAGCAAGATGAATGGGACAAACCTCGCATCATTCGTTTCATTGATATCATTTCCGACCAGGAAATTGAGCGTGTGAAAGAATTAGCAAAGCCACGGGTAAGATGTCACATTATCCAAGGTAGTCTAGTGCCTTAGTTTTCCAGCTCATTTGGGGAGACAGCAGTTATAATCCAGAGAGATATTGTCCTTCAGCAAAACTGGTTTTGTGTTACTTTCTTTTGGTCCAATTTCATTTATTGGAACCAGCCCTTAATCTATGCATTGCTGTGGTTCTTGTTGGAAATGGTTAAAGTTTAGGGGATTTTTCACCCACATCGTTAAGAAGTGTGGGTTTGTAAGTTAATTGGCTTTTGTAAATTGTCCCTTATGTGTAGGAAGTGGATGCGAATATGGGATAACATAGAACTAGTGTAAACAGGTGATCGATGATTGGCGTGGGCTGAAGGGCCCATTTCCTTGCTGTGTCTCTACACTAAACATAATCTGACAGTGTAATATTAGGTTGGTTGCGAACAGCCACGAGGATACAATGCATAGAAGTAACTCTAGCTCAAGATCTGGATACAAATCTCTGGGCTGCCTTCTAGCTCCGTGTTCTGTAAGTGAGACAATCTGAAAAGAAGAATATACAAATTTTTTTAGATTTTTATTTTGGGCTCAATCACAGAAAAACAATAGAGTCGTTATTTTTCAGCTTATCTAAAATTCATCTCATTAATGGTTAACGAATGTCAGGCCATAACCTTCAGTATTGGATTTTGATTGAGATGCTGCAGGAAGACTTCTAATTTAGCGAAGGTGTGTTTGAAGCTTGTGTAACTGATGGAGTACTAACAGAAGGACTGCTGTTCAAAAAAGTGATTCAGCACATCTTACAAGCAATTTGAGGGCAGGTAATAAATGAAGGCCTTGTCAATGATGCCAGATCCTGAAAATTAAGTAAAGTAATAAAGAAAATACAGGATCTGTAAAAGCTATTGGTTCCATTTGTCTCCATGCAGCACATTCAGTTAAAATACTCCGACCCTCTGACTTCCCAAGTAAGATTGATGATTGAGTGACAATAAATGTTGATATACTCCAAATCAGCAGAGCTGGATTAAAATTATGAAATGGAATTATTGCAACAAAGTGGCACAAAAATTGCTAGCACATTCAATTTTAAATTACTTAATGATAAAATGAAATTGCATTGTATTCTAAGGTCATCTTTCCTGCTTTTTTTGTATTGCTGTTGTCCCTGAGTGAACCAGCACTTCTTATCATTGTTTACCACAGACATTTTTTGTTGTTGTTATTTCAGTGAAAACTTGCGGTAAAACTGCAAAATTCATCCCCTGGTTGTTATTAATGTTTGAAAAGAATTCTGAAATAGTTAACCTGTTTCAAAGGGGCTTTCCATGAATTTCAGCTTTACCGAGATGTGGCTGTTGCTGTTAGCTGCACGAGCCACAGAGTGTTGGGGAAGGGACCCAAGAATGGTCGTTCCAGTGTGATGGGCTTAGTTCTTTCCCCACTGGAAGGATTCTGATTGGTCCTGTTTTGCATCCAGTCAAGCTGGTAATAATCTCTGCTTTTTTTCTGATTGGTTGGCTCCACAGCTGAGACGAGCCACCATTTCTAACCCAATAACTGGAGTTCTGGAGACAGCTCATTACAGAATAAGCAAAAGGTAAGCGAGAGCTGTGGCAGCTCCTCTTCGCAGCGAGGCTGCTGCATCTGGTTCAGACCAGGCATGTTTGGAAGCTGGCATCCAATGACGTGAACCAGGTGAAGAGATGACGACTGAGGAAAAAGGCTGAATTATTCAACACATTGATGAAATGCAAAATATGCTGACAGAACCATTGGGTTCGAGTGTATGCAAGCAGTTAATCAGTGTAGTCATCCATTCCTCCTAACCTCACTACGAGGTAAAACTTCTCCAAATTTTGAAAAGTGAAAGGACATTGAATTGGAACGCAGCCCCATTTGCAGTACTTGCCCTTCTCCATTTTCACATATCCTGACCAATCGGAAGCTTCCAGAGTTCCACTAATGAGTGGTGATCTGGCTGTTCCAGGATTAAATATGCCCTTTCTCTTTCTGTAGCTGAAGCGTGCCACAGTGCATAACCCTGTGACTGGCCAGTTGACTGTTGCAACTTACAGTCTCCAAAAGGTAAGGGGAAGGTATGAGGTACTCTCTAACAGTGCAACAACAAAGGGTAAAGACTACCGCCACGTGCATTGAAGGTGTGAGAAGCTTCATTGTCCTGTTATGAAGGATGGGTTTTTATTTTGTCCAACTCCTCAACACATTCTGTTGAGATTTCGAAGAGCATTTACTAAATGATGCAAGACTCATTATCCAGTGCCTGGAATCACCAAATAGTCAAACTGCAGAGCTTGAGGATTTTGGTTAATTGGTCAGAATGAGGTTTCAATGACTGCGAAGAAGCAGAAATTGATGCACAGTTTGAATTCATCAATTTAAATTAGCCCAGGGAACTATCTTCCAAACAGGTTGGTCTTGTTCCCTTAATATTTGTGAATGTTTTGTTAGTAGTGTGACTTGTGTTTGGAAAGTGAGATGATGTGTATCGGTATACCTAATGCATTTCTGATCTCTGATTGTATTATTCATTGCAACTTTACTGTCTTAACATTTGATATTTTCTAGTATTATTATTCTAATGTAGGTTATGGATGAATTTACATATTTATTACAGCAGAATATCAATATGATGTTACAAGGTTAACAAGACTAATTGCTGCATATGGTGGACTATTGTCCCTGTAGAAAGTGCAACTGAAGCACAACATTCTTGGCTCTTTAGCATTTTTGGTAGAGTGTAATGTATAATTAAAATTCTTATTTTTGTAAGGAAAATAACAATTTATTACAGCGGAAGTAGCTCCCCATAGTCCAAAGGGAACAGTAATTACAGTGTGCAGAGTCTACACAGGAGGTCCAGCTCTAAAAATGTTTCAACCGAGAAAATCAACTCCGTAGTTAGCCCTACAAGGTTCTGGATATATTATTAATAGAAGTGATAATTTTCCCATCAATTCATTTCTTGGGTATCTGGATCATGTGGTGGTTTTACAAAACAGAAAGAGACCGTTGAGCCCATTGTTAAAGTGATGTCTCTCGGTAAAGAGTTGGTGCCTCGTCAAATTACACAATGCATCGTCTATTCACGATGAGTCAGCATGAAATCTCAGGTGTTTAGTTTAGAGATTCAGCACGAAAACAGGCCCTTTGGCCCACCATATCCGCACTGACCAGCGATCATCACACATTAACACTATCCAATACACACTAGGGACAATTTTACACAAACACCAAGCCAATTAACCTACATACCCGTACGTCTTTGGAGTGTGGGAGGAAACTGAAGATCTCGGAGAAAACCCGCGTGGTCACGGGCAGAACGTACAAACTCCGTACAGACAACACCCGTAGTTGGGATCGAACCCAGGTCTCCGGCGCTGCAAGCGCTGTAAGGCAGCAACTCTACCGCTGTGCCACCGTGGGTAATGAAATCAAAACTCCACTTATTCCATGCAACTGGCCATATCACTTTCTGAGTAACACATAACTCGCCCTTTATCCACTATTGTTTTCCCATATACCTCCTTGGCCTCCTGAGGTCAGAATTTTTATTTATAATTTATCAGCTCCTTTTGTATCAGAAACATACCTGTATGTAGCACAACCAGACACATTTCTATTATATGGTTTAAAGAAAAGCACAAGGGTTTTCCTGGTCAGTATTTATTCCCTTAATTAATATCACAAAGACCAACTTGCTGGCACAGGGGACTAGCTCGGTTAGACAATTGGTCGGCATGGACGAGTTGTACAGATGAGCCTGTTTCTGCGCGGTTTACCTCTATGGATCAGTGACCACCAATATGGGGACTTTGTTCTGTGCAATTAAGAATAGTTTTTTACATTTCAACAATGACGGTTTCATTGGATGCAAGGATATTAATTTACAGTGTCTCATTCTTTTCTAAATCTTAGAACCTTAATCTCAGTACCTACTTCATTAAAGAGCTTGCACTTTTATCTGCACATTCTCTGTAACTGTAATGCTGTAACACTTATTCTGTACTCTGGTATTTTGGGGTTTTACTTGTGTGTGGTTTGATTGTACTCGTGTACAGTATAATTGGACTGGTTGGCAGGCAAGTTTTTCCACTGTATCTCAGTGCTCATGGCAATAATAAATCAATACCAACCAGTTCTGCCCTATAATGAATATGTTAACTGTCCATCACATTATTGTAGAAATCTCGAACAGACTGATGTATATAGTTGCTGAAAATTTGAAATATTTAAAAAATTCGGGCAAATCAGGCAGCATCAGTGTAAAGAGAAATTGAGTTAATGTTTCAGGTCATTGAAAGATTCCCACTGGCTTTAAACTTGGATATATAAATCTAAATTTCTTGTGCCCATTTGTCTTTTCACTTTAGCTACAGGAGTGATTTTTGATTGTTGGTCAAAAATTTGCAGGGGATTCTTAGCAATAACTTCTGACGTGCAGTAAAACAAGCTGCACAGCATTATCGGAAGTATCTTGCAGAAATTAACTGGGGATAATTAATGAACTGAAGTTTGTTTCTTTACTTACTGATCTCTGTGGTTTTGCCCATTGTGTTTCAATGCTAATGTGAATACTTTTTAAGGATCTGTTCAGGTTCTCCCTATGGAATGTACTTTGTGTCGATACTGATATTAATTAGTGGCCTTGTTACATTATTCTGCTTATCCGCTATTCATCTAGTTCTTATGTTTAATTTTGGCCAAAGGGTGGCACCTGAAGTTTGAACATGAAACATTCTTGCCAGGGCTTTCTGCCTGATACAGCATTCAGCCAAGAGCTGGAAATAAATGGGCAACTTTAATTGGACAGCTGACAGCCCAACGGTATGAACATTGAATTCTCTTATTATAGGAAACCACCCCCCTTTTCCCCCCCTCTCTTCCCTGTGCCCCACTGGGATGTGACCCATATCACCAACTAATCTCCCCCCCCCTTTTGCCTTCTCCCATCCCCTTATACCTCTAATCCTTCCCCTCTGGCTTCGTATTTCACTTCTCTCTTTACCTTATACCTTCTTTGTCTCCTTTGCATTGTTAGCCTTTGTCCACCCATCTGCCATTCAAACCTCCCTTCACCTGTATCCACCAAGAGCTGCCAGAGTTTGTACTGCCCCAATCCAGCTTTATCCCGGGCCCACTACAATCAGTCTGAAGCAACATCTATCCATGTCTTCCAGGCACTGTCTTTTTTTGTAAACCAGCATCTGCATGCAGTTCCTTGTTTCTCCATTTTTAATTTGAGCTGAGTGGGATCTTAGATTGGTAATTTTCCTGTACATGTGTACACTTTGTTAGTCTACATAAATAGTTTTAGTACCTCTGGTTTATCTCCAGCTTTGTTGGCTTGTGGATGATTCCAACCAGTGATCAGCATTTCAGAATAAAGCTTGTGTTTAGAAAGCCTTCAGCTCTGGTCTTCGCTGATATTCAGATGTGGTAACCTTGGGAAAACCTTTACTATTTGACATGCTGATTAAACAGAGAGCTATGGGATGAGTGTCAATCGACTGAAAACCCCATTCTTTCCAGCAAAGTGCAGATATTGTTGATATGCAGAAAATAAAGAGCTTGAGCCAGCTTCTGGTTACCATATTGGCTGATGGAAGCCAGTAAACACATCTAAAAAAAAGATAACTTGGCCAACATAATGAAGGTAGCTATGGCTGGCTGACCCTCATCCTGGAGCCACCTAAATCTCACTACACGTTATTGTTACCGTTGAAGGATGGAATATTTAAGATGTCTTTAAAAAGAAGGGCAGCCTCTTTTAGTACATTCACCTAAATGTGTTTTATGTAGAGCTTTGTAATTGCCCCAGTCACCATTTTGACATCCCCTTCAAATATACCTGAATCCTGACTTGGAAGAAAATCATCACTCCTTCAATATTTTCTGTGGCACTGAAAGAAATCTTTGATTCACATACTGCAGGCCTTTAAGAAGGCAGTTCATACCTTGGACGAGTTGGGCCGAAGATCCTGTATCCATATTTACAGTGCCCTCCATAATGGTTAGGACAAAGACCCATCATTTATTTAAACACTGCTGTAATTTCTACATGGTGAAACCAAAATGTATAAATATTGCCTTTATTAAAATTTGACAATGTACACTTTAACCACATGTTTTTTTCTATTACAAATCTCAAATTGTGGAGTACAGAGGCAAATAAATAAATGATGTGTCTTTGTCCCAAACATTATGGAGGACACTGTATATCTTCACTGTCATGTACTTTACTGATGTTTATTTTGGAATTGCCTTCAGCCACAGGAAACTTGCAAGTGTGACTGATTGTCTTGCACAAATAGTAAAATAGAATAATTTTGTAGTTTTAATGTAGGAGATCAAGGGTGATAATCTCTGATCAAAACATTATGGACTCTGGATATATTGAGTGTGCCTTTTACCTTGACTTGTTCCAGGAATTTGTCTTTACAAATCTGCAGAGCTGGTTTATTTTAAAGTACGCAGCCCTCCTTTTACATGGTAGATGTGTTCCCAAAAGCAGTAGCACTGTGTTAGGAGTTAGTAAAGTGTGCAATTTGACACCAGCTTTGTAAAATATATATGTGATGAAAGAACAGCAAATAAAAGTTATTCAGGACATTGGGCTGACAACCCACTGGGGGGTAGGACTGCATTTAGATTCAAAGAACAAGTTATTTACTGTGTAGGAAGGAATTGCAGATGCTGGTTTAAAATGAAGATGGACACAACATGCTGGAGTAAGTCAGCGGGACAGGCAGCATCTCTGGAGTAATGTTTCGGGTTGAGACCCTTCTTCAGATTTTACTGTTGTTCAAAAACTACCATTTACCCTATCTCTGTGCAATAATAAAGTCTAATTCAATTCAATTCAAATGTATGGCCCAGCTACACCAAATTCCATGACATTTGGCATGCCACCTGTGCTTTATTGAAGCATCTTTTTGCCAAGATCTCTCATGCCCTTGAGATGACTCCTAGAGAAGAGACCTTATTTGCACCTACTCTTGAGTAGATAGCCAATTAACAATTGAAAATCACTTTGGATGCTATCTACAACTGAAGATGGGTCTTCAGTTCTGTCTGAAGAAGGCTCTCGACCAAAAACGTCACCTATTCCATCTCTCCATAGATGCAGCCTCACCCGCTGAGTTACTCCAGCATTTTGTGTCTACAGCTGCAATGCAGCCTAGTTAAGGACAAGGATTGGGAACAATAGAATAGCTAGCTCGTATTCAATTTTTTGTTTTAGATAAATGCTTTTGCAGTCATTTCTAACGTTATTTACCTTGCAGTTTGAAATTGAATGAGTCACATTAGCCACCTTACTCAGCCGCATTATTTAAGGCGTGGATGAAAATAAAGATTGCCGCAGAGATGTAATCCTTCACAGTGAACAAAATAACACTATCTTTAGGAAATCTAAACATTCCTTGATTGAACACACGCTCTTTGTGGCAAACTCCCACCTGTGAAATTCCATACTGTATTCAAATGAGCCCAAGAGAAGGGCCATATCAGTTCTGTTCACCTTTAATCACGTTTACCTGGAAAAAGTAGATGCTAGATTTATCTATTCATAAGGGTTCATACTAACCAATGAGACCTGACACAGCTGAGTTCTGGCCATTTTCTGATGGATTACCAGTAAGACTTTAGACAGAATCTCTGAAGATGATTTGAATTCTGCTTTCTGTGTATGGTTAGTTATTTTCAATACCTTGGAGTCGGGAGTTTTTGTGTGCAACAGATTTTATCATGGTTTTAATCAGCTGCTCTCGAATTTTCTTGCAAAGATTCGTTAAATATATTATCAAGATTGCACGTTAGGTTAATGTGCACACCAGAGTTGATGTGAATGTGCATTTCTGCCTGCTGCACACAGATTACAGATGGAAAATGATTCTGTGTGCAGTGCAGCACTTTATATTTGGCAAAGACTTAAGTTAATTTTACTTTGTGCTCTGTTATGTGTCTATGCAAGCAGTTCAAGCTCAGAGAAAACAGGAAATAATTTTAACAGCTGTGAAATGGAGCGAGGTAAGGAAACCTCGTATTTTACTTGAATCAAAAGCATTATCCTTTAAAGGGGAATCTATCTTCATCAAATGCAGTAGTTTATGCAGCCAGGTACCTGATTTGACATTGTTTATGGTGTCATTTTCTTGGAACAGTGAAGAACTTGGAGACTGTTCACCTTCGGAGACTGACAACAGCCCAAGCATTTGTTGGCATACAGTATTCGTAGCAAAGAGAGCAAGGCTACATTTCTGGGACTGGTTGGATTCAGAGATTATTTTGATGGGAGTGTAAATTTTGTTTTTCATAGTTATGCTAATATAACATACAAAAATAAATGTATGAATTATCTAAATGTGTGTTTGAATGGACATATAAAAATCATTTCAACTTCAATTGTTGATTGATAATATTAGTTCAGTCTATAAAACTGCAGGCAATTTTAATTAGAGATATCCATTCAGATAACTTCTGTATGCCTCCAAATCCATTTCCTTAGGTTTACCCTTCCCCACAGATATTCTTTTAATTTTTATTTTTATTTTCCTCATAGCATTAAATTATTCAGTAGCTACAAATAATCTTTTTTCTTGCTGTACGTCACCATCAGGATTGCTACTTTGTCATAGAAGCTGGAAATGACACAGGATAGGAACAAACTAAACTCATGTTATTTGCTCTTGCATGGAAATTCAAGATCATTGAGTTCATTGTTCATTGAGTTGCTTCAGTATTTAATGTGAAGTCTTGGGTCGCAAACTGTTTTAAAAGTGAGGCTCTTAATTATATATAGATTCAGACAGATGTTGGTGCTGTGGCATGCATATTTATTTACCAATGCGACTAACATAAAAACATGCCATGACAAACTCAACTTTCAAAATGTCAAATAGTTGAGTAAGTATATAAAATGTAGCTCTGGTTTTGAATTGACAAGTATAGGCTAGAATTTATGGGCTGGATTATTTGGCAGAGAACTTGAGGGACATACTGTCAGCACTGGAGTGCAGGTCTAATAAAGGTATGAATGCCTTCAGTTGATCAAGCAAGTTAGTTCCCATGCAAAATTAATTCAGTGTATTCACAATGCTATCATTTTTATTCGATGATTCAATGGTCCTTTATTCATTTGACATCTGAAAGTTTTGTTCGATTGAATCTTGAAATGGAAATGCTTCACCTGAAAAAGTTTAACCCAAAGAATACACTCATTCTCCACTGCTACCATCATGTAATCTTAATTTCAAGCTTACTGCACTTCTAAGGTCAGTTTAGAGTGAGATAAAACAGCTATTTATGTATGTCAGCACGTATTTATTACGAACATTTCATATACGTTTGGCTCTCAGTGATTTCAGGTATCTGGATTGGAATAGTTTTCGACAAACATCTAGTACCTCTGAAGTTCCTCTAAGCAAATAGTTTGTCGGCAATGCATTTCTCCTGGTATTCACAGTATTTATTGTTGAAACCGTTTCATGCTGTTTCATATTGTGTCACGCTCTTGCTTTACAGTGTACAGGTAGTAGTGAGATGGCAATGTTTAATTCTAATTCTAGTGCAAAGTTACTGTTCAAATATATGCCATTCGTTTCAGTAAAGCTTCTACGTATAGTCAGCTAAGGTGCACTTTCCTTGTGTTTTCAGATGCTTCACAAAAAGTGAAGTTGTTTTCAAGTGGAGTCACTGCTGTAATTTTGACAATGTAGCAGCCAATTCACAAAAAACAAGGCCTTTCAAATGGCCAATGATAAATATCCCAATAACTTGATAGTAATGATGCCTGTTGAGAGATGGCTATTAGCCACAACCCAGTAAAAACCTCTTGAATAGTATTGTGCCAAACTAACAGGGCAAGTAGGTTTTATTTAACATCTTCTCAAACAATAATAACCACCATTTTTAATGTAATAAAAATATCTCGAGACACTTGATCAGATCATTTACAAAGTGCCTTCCCAATGATCAGTTAAGTACCAACCCAGATTATATAAATCTCTGTAGTGAGGTTAGGGTCACAAGCCTCCAACTCAGAAGGCAGTTTATTGCATAGAGTTGGCTGGTAGACCTGTTGCAACCAGATTGGATGGTCTTTTACTTGGAATTTGTATTTTTAAGTCATTGAACATCTGCTGTAAGCAAGTTCCATTGTTATTGTATGTGGTGAGAAAATTAAATTATTCCAATTATTTCAAACACTGTTCAGTAAAACCGAAAAGGATGATGCAGCAACATCAGTGTAATCAAGAAATGATAATTATCTGTGGTTTATTTGTGTGTGGTTATACCTTAGGTGATCATTTCCCCTAGTATTTCTCATTATTCTCATTTCTCTGAATTTCCCTGAGGGGATCAATAAAGTATTATTATTATTATTATTAAACTAAATTTGAAGCTTTTCCTCATTGCTTCCTCTCTCGCTCCACACACAATTCCTTCCCGTAGTTTAGTTTAGAGATACAGTGCGGAAACAGGCCCACCGGGTCCGCGCCGACCAGCGATCTCCGCACATTAACACTATCCTACACCCACTAGGGACAATTTTTACATTTACCAAGCCAAGTAACCTACAAACCTGTACGTCTTTGGAGGGTGGGAGGAAACTGAAAACATTGTTAGCATTACAGAAAAATGTTCCCAATGTGGGGCGAGTCCAGAACCAGGGGCCACCGTCTTAGAATAAAGGGGAGGTCATTTAAGACTGAGGTGAGAAAAAGCTTTTTCACCCGGAGAGTTGTGAATTTGTGGAATTCCCTGCCACAGAGGGCAGTGGAGGCCAAGTCACTGGATGGATTTAAGAGAGCGTTAGATAGAGCTCTAGGGGCTAGTGGAGTCGAGGGATATGGGGAATAGGCAGGCACGGGTTATTGATTGGGGACGATCAGCCATGATCACAATGAATGGCAGTGCTGGCTCAAAGGGCCGAATGGCCTCCTCCTGCACCTATTTTCTATGTTTCTATTATCTTTGAATATTGACTTAGCTGTAATTGTAGATGTGTTATGAATGCCTAGTGCCGTGACAGTGGCGTCTGAGCACAATTAATGGAATCGGGGAAATAAGTGAAAGGATTAACATGGGCCAAAGTGAGACCTGTCATAGACTTGACGGGCCAAATAGCTGCCGCCTTTTTCATAAGGGCATGATATGGAATATGAAATTGATCTCCCCCGGTATTATTTGTGATTTTTTTATCCATGAGTTGGTCATTGAATAATGTAGCTGTCTAAATTTGAGACGAATCTGCATTCATCAGAACTTTTCTGTGGACTAACCTCCCTGCCCATACCAAGCAATGATTAACGGGTTAAAATGCCGAGGGAGATCTTATGTTGTTGAGGATCATTCTAAAATTATTTAATTTGATCATTTTCATACCCGAAGAAATCTAACTAGGTTAAGACTTTGAAGTGCGTAGTTACAACTAGTTAAGAATGTATGAACGCGGGTAGGAAATGTGTTGTGATACATTAAATGAGAGTACAGGTGAAAATATGTAGGACATTAACTTGAACATGTTTTTGCTTCTGCCCAGTGCTTGGCTGTCAGGTTATGAAGATCCCGTAATAAACAAAATTAACAAGCGGATACAAGATCTCACGGGTCTTGATGTTTCCACAGCAGAAGAGCTACAGGTAGGTGCTGAACTGAACATTGAGCAAAAAGATCTTGGAGAACTGGGATTAGGTCCTCATAAATAAGACAGTGAGTATTTATCTGAATGACAGCAACAGACACTTGGTGTGCATATACATTTAAAAACTAGCAGAATTTGAACTGCAGTGCTCCACAAAGCTGTTCAACAAAAGCTTTTCAGTGTACCTCAGCACACGTGACAATAAACTAAACTAACTAGTAGCATTGAGTTAAGGTAGAATTCTTTGCGAAAAGAGTTAATTAAGTAAGTGGCTTGAAGGCTGCGTCCCACCTAATTTCAGTACCTGAGATAAAGCAAAATACCAGAGATTCTGGAACGCAGAAATAATGGAGGTAATTTGTGGCAGTATTTGTGGAGTTACAAATGGAAGTTACTTTTCTCCACTGCCCTCTGACCCATGAATATTCTTCATTTTAAATGTTGGAAGAATTTTCACCAATAAAGATGATGCATATTCCATTATGTTTACAGTACCATCGCTATTACTCCATGATGTTAGCACATTAAATATTCACATTAAACTCCATTTAAACTAGCTTGACAGGGAAAATTTGTCTTTGCCTGGACCTTAAATCATGTCCATGATTATTTTTTGTCACAGGAGGAAGTTGGACTATGAAACAGTTGCTGTTATGATATAACAGTGAACATTAGTATTTCCTCAACCATCATTATAATTAATGCAAAAGAAAAATCTGATTAACTGTGGAGATGCAAGATGTTGGATTTTGTTAGAACAGGTCTAATGTGTTGATGTTAGTGCAATTAAAATACAATGCCAAGTGTAAATCCCAACTCCAGTTTAAAAGAAGCCTCTGTCATGACTGGTAAACCTGTGTGCCACTGACGTGTAACTATACATTTGGTTTTATCTTAATCCTGTGAATTGTTCGCTGAGAAATACTGAGCGTTTGACTGGTTCTCTGTAACCTCTCATTTTGAACAGGTGGCCAATTATGGGGTTGGGGGCCAGTATGAACCTCATTTTGATTTTGGACGGGTAAGTGTTATTTTTCAACTCTTTGTCACCACTTATTTCTTTTTCAGGTGGCTAATTATGGCGTGGGTGGGCAGTATGAGCCTCATCATGACTTTGCACGGGCAAGTAGAGTCACAAAAGTTGCATCGCTGCAATGCTTTTGCATAGATAAAGCAGCCCTAATCAATAACATTGCGCAAGGTTAGGAGAGCATACGGAATACTGGCTTTCATTTGTCAGTGCATTGAACACACAAGTAGGGAAGTTATGCTTCAACTTTCTTAAACCTTGGTCGCACCTCAGCTGCACACTACGGCCTGCAGTTCTGATCAGCCTGCTGTAGGAACATGTGATAGCATTGGAGAGGGTGCTGAGGAGATGTTGTCTGGGATGGAGCAGATCAGTTGTGAGGAAAGGCTAGAGAAACTAGGTGTGGGAGTGGAAGAGGAGACATGATTGAACTATATACAATTATGAGGGGTATAAAAGGGCACGTACTTAGGGTAAAGAGGAGCAGAGATTTAAAGGGGGTATAAGGGAAATCTTCACCCAGAGAGTGGTAAGTACCAGAAACGTAGTAGTTGAAGCTGAGTTGCTGATAGCATGGAAGAAGTGTCTTCAATGGGCACTTGAATTGCTTCAGCTGTGGACCAGGTGCTGGGAGGTGGGATTAATACAGCAGGGTGCCCACTGATCAGCATGGACAAGCTGGGCCAAATGGCTTTGTTTCCAAGCTCTACTTTCTGTCACTCTCAGGGCAGCATTAAATTTGGTCAAAGTCATATTGATTGATCAGTGTGAATCCAGAACATTCTATCTCTGCAATCTTGGTGATAGTTTTTGCTGTTGTGGAGGGAGAATGCCATAAGTTTAAAATTGGCATCGGCCACCATTTTGCCTTACTGACTTGCTAACTGGATTTTGGAGTGTGTTGTCAAACCTGCATATTTTAATAAATAGCGTATGGATATTCCGTTTGTCAACACCTCTGAGAAGTAATGACTGATATGGTTTGACCACAGTATTATTGATGAGATCATTGCTGTATTTCATTTCTTTTACTTCTCGACATGCTGGCATTTCATTATCACTGTGTTAAAAAATTCTAATTAGCTAATTTTCATGGTGTAGTGATATCTCACATGTTGATCAACATGTTGCCTATTAATGCTGACTGCTTAATTTTATATGGATCAAATGATCTTGGTTATATTCCAGGCACTTGCTGCATAATTATTATAACCTTGCTAATGTGGGTTTTTGTTCCTCGTCGCAATGTTCAAACATTTGGCATGAGCTAATGCAAAATTAACCATGCAAAATCCAACAATATTTTGTAAAACAAAAAACATTCTGTTTCAAATTACAAGCCTGTTGCTTTGCACATTGTTCTTGGTAAATAACAGATTACCCTGATTAGCACCAAAGGCCATCAACTATAGTCCTTCCATGCATTCAAATTAACATTTGATAGAATCCAGCACTGGGATTCTGGATTCTGGGTCAGAAAATGCTTCCCCTTGATAATAAATTGGAGATTAGGACCACGAATTTGCTTTTGAATGTTATTTGTTGCTTTTGAAAGTGTCCATTATTGAACAGGAGTTGGCCACCAGAAATCTCTGAAAAACAACTTATGATTAAGTTTTGTTTAAGAAGGAACTGCAGATGCTGGAAAAATCGGTGGACAAAAATGCTGGAGAATTTCAGCGGGTGAGGCAGCATCTATGGGGAGAAGGAATATGCGACGTTTCGGGTCGAGATCCTTCCCGAAACGTCGCCTCTTCCTTCACTCCATAGATGCTGCCTCACCCGCTGAGTTTCTCCAGCATTTTTGTCTACATATGAGTAAGTTATAATAAGATATCAGGTGCATGGTTGACCTGAATGATGTAAACTTAAAAATAAGATGAGATTTGCACAAATCGTGAAGAGAATAGTGGCAAGGGAAGTAGCACGTAAATCCAGAAGGTAACTCAAAATACACGCAGGATGGAAGGCAGACTCAAATCCCAGTTCAATGTAGCACTGGATGCGTCTTGCAAAACAGAAAATAATGGAGGTCGTCATTGAGTCCGACAGCATCTGCAGTGAGACAAAATCAACATTTCAGATCGAAAACTTTCATCAGAACTGTGCAAGTAAGAAAACATGCACATTAAGCTTCACAGACAATAAAGAGAATGACTGATAGACACAAAACGCTGGAGTAACTCAGCGTTACAAGCAGCATTTCTGGAGAGAAGGAGTGGGTGACGTTTCGGGTCGAGACCCTTCTTCAGCCTGATAGTCATGGGAAAGGGAAACGAGAGAATGAAAGATATGCAAAAAGTAGGGTGGAGAAGCCCAATGACAAATGATGTCGGTCCTGCCTAAGAGAGAGTGGTGGATGTAGTTCCTTCCTACACAATATGCAAATTAGGTCTGATAACCTTGCATCAAGTGAATCAGAGCTGAGAAACAGAAATCTGATCTGAAATTTTTGAATTCAAAATGCAGAGATGGAAGCTGAGTAATTTGTTGTTGGTTCATGGTTTAATTTTGCTTGCTCTGCATCGTGCTACTGGAACAAATTGCTGTAACCCTCAAATTGAGGTCTGCGAAAAAAATTATATGCAAATATTTGTTTATGTACATTTGCTTTATCTACTACTTTACGAGATAAATGAATCCATTTGTCAAAGTATGTATGCATTAGAGCTTCTCACGAAAATGCAGAAAAAGGAATTGTACATAAATTGTCCATTAAGTAATTGTTAATGCTTGAAATTGAAAAATGCCACGGCCTATGGTATAGGTATAGCAACAGCTACAACTGTTAAAGATTCTCTTGTTTCAATGTAGAAAGACGAACCTGATGCTTTCAAAGAGCTGGGCACGGGGAACAGGATTGCCACCTGGTTATTTTACGTAAGTAAAATTTGTTGTGTGCTTGGTTGAAAATTCAATTTGTGAACCACTGCCCATGGATTTGAAAGAATTTTGATTTACTGTTTGTGCATTGGAAATAAGTAGTTGCATTTTAATTTTTAATGTGAAATAATTAATTATTCATTTTAATCTTTCCCCTTTCACCCGATGGCTTTGCTTAATTTCACAAAGTGACTGCTGAGATGGGTTTGGCAAAATTCTGCCATGTTACAAGAGCTTTCGTTTTGCAGCAGGGATGCTAATTTCCTGAAGTTCAGGCAAATGGCAAAACTGCACAAATTGTTTTTATATCTACCTTCTTGTACAGGGGATGTTATCAACGTTTTTGTTTTAAGCAAAGTAGGATCCCAGTAAGAGTTGACCTACAAGAGTTGGTGTTTTGAAAGTCTAGAAATGAACTCAAAGGATTGGAAGGTAATCCCAAAGTGCAGCAACATGATGATTGAGAGCTTTTTCATTGACGATGGCTCGGTTAGAATCTGAAGAATGTCTGGTTGATGGCAGATAAAATGGAACAAGGTTACCAGGCAGACATTAGTTGGTAGGGTTTAAGAAAGAACTGCAGATGCTGGTGAAATTGAAGGTAAACAAAAATGCTGGAGAAACTCAGCGGGTGAGGCAGCATCTATGGATCGAAAGAATAGGTGACGTTTCAGGTCGAGACCCTTCTTCAGATTGATGTGGGGGGGGGCGGGAAGAAGAAAGGAAGAGGGGGAGACCAGACCGTAGGTTGTGGGAGAGCTGGGGAGGGGAGGTGGTAGGGTTGTCGCTCTAATTTGAGAGCAGGGGCTCTCTGGTACTTTTGTCCACAGTTGTGCATCAGCTACAGCAGGAGAAGTGCGCATTGAGGACTAATGATCTTTCCACTGGATCCACCAAAACTGTTATGCCTCTTAGCTAACTCTCATCCCAGTCTTTCAGTCTTTTTGTGGATAAAAACAAAGACAGTTTACCATCAGCTTCGAGGTTTAGTATTATAAGAGCATCAAAAATAGTAGTAGTGAGATCCTGATTAAATCCCTTATGCTTGTTAGCTTGTTGAATGAGATCATGGATTTATTTTACTTCAGCAGTTTCTTGATGTAATTCCATATTTTGATCCATTTAATATCCAGGATTGAAAATAGCCTTTGAAAACATTTCGAATTTATCTCTGAGCATTTATCTCTGTGTTTTCCAAAGATTCTCTGCCTTAAGTGGAAAGTGGAAAGTAATTTTTCCTGTCCTGATTAGCTCATCTCTAACATTCCGTGTGTGTAAAGAGATTTTTATTCTTCCTAAATCAAGACAGTGTTGGCCTCGTGCTTAATCACCTCTCTTAAAATGTCTTCTCTCTTGTACTCAAATCCTCTTGGTCTAATGCTTAACATACCATAATGGTAGTAGAGTGCTTGGGGCCGAAACACAACAACATTGCAAGTTCTTCCAAGTGATTCTCAATAATTTGCCAAAATAAAGCTTGATTCCAAAAGAACTATATAGTTAAGTGAACTGCAGATGCTGGTTTAAACTTCTCCAGTCCTGAAGTAGGGTCTCGACCCGAAACGTCACCCATTCCTTCTCTCCAGAGAGGCTGCCTGTCCCGCTGAGTTACTCCAGCTTTTTGTGTCTATCTTCGGTTTAAAGCAGCATCTGCAGTTCCTTCTTACACACTAATTCCTTTAAGATCGTTTCATACTAGACCTGTCGTAATATTGGAAGGCTTCTATTTCTTTTCCAAATATAGCTAAAATATACTTGATTAATTCCTCTGTCATTTTCTTACATCCTGATTTAATTTTTCCTCCCTTAATCTGGATGGAATTCACATTAACTTTTGTTAATCTTTTCCTTTTAGCATCTTGGTAGAGGGTTTAATGTTCTCTCTTGTGTTTCTCACGAAGCTTTTCCATTGCTTATTTCTTGTACCTCCGTTCCTGAGTTTTGCATTTTTCCCAATCATCGGGTTTACTGTTCTTTTTGTCAAAATTTTAAACCTTTTATGTTATCTCGTACTATTGTTAACTTTTCATGTTAGCCATGACTGGACCATTTTCTCTTTTAGGTTGTTGTGCATTGAAACGATATTTATTTGTCGTTTATTAATCCTTTAAACATTAGCCATTGGTCATTTGTTGTCATACTATTTTACTGATGTTTCCTAATTCCTACCAAATAACCCCCAACACTTTAACATGCTTGGTGTGAAATTTAAACCCTGGTTTCAAATAATAATTTAATATTTAGGTCTGTTGAATTATCTTTTGATATAAAATAGTAAACAGTTGTTTCAAGCAAGGGGATACAACTCCAAGAAGAATTCTATGAGGGTTGAGCAACTTACAGAGTATGGCCAGCTTTTTGAAATTTTTAAAGCAGAATCTTCCTCTCCAGTAAGAATAAACAATAATGAAACACACATGGATTTTGGATGCACACAAACATTTTTGAAATTGGCCTGCACTAAGTTTCCATAAAACAGTAGGATTTTGATGAATATATAATCTCAGCAGTGCCTTTGTGGAACAGTGCAAAGCAGAAACAGGTGCTCCACATGTAGATGTGGAGAGAGATTAGAAATGAATTGTCAGTCTTTCCAGAGAGTGTAATTACAACAGGGACATGATGGGCTGAATCGGTTTCTATGTTATAATTTATGCTTCTATAAAAGAAACCAAATGATCGATTTCATTGTTTCCATCATTGTTTTTTAAGACTTAGCCATTCACAAATTAAATGCCATGTGTCTCAACAATGTTGAGATTGGAACAGTTAATATGTAGCTGTGAACTACTTTAGAAAGTACCAAGCACTGGAAAGGAGCTATATAAAAATGGAAATGGTGTTCATCAACAAGACTGAAAATTTAACTATGGGGAATTCCAAACATTTGGTTTAGATCTCTCAGTGGCTTTTGTCTAAAACTAAACCCAAGTCTTTGATGTCATATTCAACCACAAGAATAGTTTTGAATCTTGTCTCTGTGCCATTATCAAGGTCACATATTTACACAGTTATGAAATTGTCCAACATCAACTTATCCGATGTTCAAACCCTTGTCCGTGACTTTGGTTCTTCTAGACTTGGCAGTTCCAACACATTTCTATCTGCTTTTTCTCATTGCACCCTCATCTTTGTGGATCCTGTACCCATCACCTCCTGTGTGTGTCGTTCTATATTACCTCATTTTTTTAAATGTTTCGATTTTAAAATTCTTAATATTTTTTGCATCTATGCTCCTTTACTCTTGACCTCTTGAACATCAGGAATTTAATTGTAGTACGACTGACTGATTGTGGTTTCAGCAACCAGAACCTTAGGCTCCAAAATTCACTCTATAAACCTCCTCAGCTTTTCTACTCCATTAAGCCGATTCCTAAAACATATTTGACAGATTTTGTTCATCTGCCCTAAAATCCACTTATTTGGATGGATGTCAATTTTTGATGAAATACACCCATAAAGCACGTGCGATACTTTACCACGTTACAGATGTTAAATGCTTGTATACCAGTTCATTGTTCCACGCTGCCAGACTTCACTCTAGCCTTCATGCTGGCAGCTGGAAGATTTTACTATTTACTGGTAACTAATAACAGAAAGTCAGCAAGAATGCGCACACATATTTTGTCAATATCTTTTCAACTTTTAAAAAGTAAACTATTAATTAGTCAGAAGCATCCGAGTGGAATTAACTATGAACTTTGCCAGTTCAGATAATTTGGGGTAATTTGTAATGCGTCAATGGGACAGCATGGGCAAGTTAGGCCGAAGAACCTGTTTCCATGCTGTATGACTTTGACTCTAATTTACAAATAAAGACTGGGTTTATTTTCAATAAGAATAGAACCACTGTACTTTTCAATTGATCCTAATATTATTAACAAAGGTAAAAAAATCAAGTGCTGAAAATTATGCCCCACTCATTTCTTTTATGGTGTGCGGATGGCTTAAGAGAGATAGATATAAGTTGGTGTGTCGTGAAGTGTCCATGCCAGATCGTTTTAAATTCTCTAGCAGTCTTCTCCCAACTGCTAGAGAATCGTCAAATGACCCTTGGTTTTTCTTACAGAAATCTTGCTTTGATATTCCACTATCCTTAATTCTTTCTGGTAACATGGGCTGAGAGAGAGAGAGCACCATGGGATTAAGTATTTGAACCGTTGATACGGATGAGTTTCTAACACCTAATCCAAAGTCAACAATAAATTAGATCCTGAAATATCAGCCACAATGTTGGCTATTAGCTTTTATTTGGATTTACTTAAATCGTGCAGACATGAAAAATATTTTCTGCACTTGCTATGATCTGATTTTAATTTTCTGTCTTTATTCTGCCAGATGAGTGATGTCACGGCCGGAGGAGCCACTGTTTTCCCTGAAGTTGGAGCAGCTGTGTGGCCACAAAAGGTATCAGTGTTGATTCTTGTCCCTTTTCTTTTCCAGTCAGCAGGCCTGTGCAAAACACCTGCTTCCTTTTCCTCCCACGTGTATTCTATCTATTATGCTCCCATTTGTTCCTGCACATATTTGCAATCTTTGTTTGCTAGCCACAAGTTCAACAGTCATGTCCATTAAACTCTGAGCTGGCCAAATAAAACACAACAGGAACCCAGGATTTGTATAATTGACCAGATCCATTTGATTAATGAGTCCATGATCAATGGGTTTTAGTTCATTGGGTTCAGAGAACACTGGAGCAAAATACTGCAGATTTTGGATATCTCAAACAAGAGAGAAAATAATTGAAAATACAGATTGGTGAGCAGGTTAGGCAGCCCCTATGGATATGGAAACAGAATAATGGTTTGGATCAAAGAATTTTTGCCTACAAATTTCTGAGTAAACCTATGCCTAACATTGTGCTTAATAATAGTTAATTTTATTGTTGTTCCTTGTTGGTCTTTTGCTGTATGTTGCTGTGTTTAAATGTGCAGTTGCCTACCCAAAAAGGACTGCAGCAGTGCTTTCACTAAGGACAGCAGTTTGAGAAAGCATCTTACCACTGCTTACTCGGGCAGTTAGAGGTAGGAATTATTTGTTGGCCTTGGCAGTGAAGGAACATTTTTTTTAAAGTCTCGTTATTCAAAGGAGAAATAAATCCATTGCGAATATTAAGAAATTATAGATGCAGTGGACCAAAATGGTTACATTGAAAAGAAAACACATGTAAACTAATTCTTAAGCACAGAGAATCTTACATCTTAAGAATTAAGCACGGAGTAGAGGGACTTTATTGAGGAATAAATGTAACCATGCTATTAATGATCTGAAGCCATAAAATGACCCCAGAGTGCTTTTAAGTTGGGGTTGGGCTGCACTCTTCTATAGATAGGATTATGTTCTAAGATACTGGGAGTCGAGGTATGAACTACCAATTAAGATAATATTGTTATAGTTAAAAGTTCATTGTTTTTGTCAATTATTAACACAACATGATTGACAATGATAGACACAAAATGCTGGAGTAACTCAGCAGGACAGGCAGCACCTCTGGATAGAAGAAATGGGTGATGTTTCGGGTCGAGACCCTTCAGACAGAATCAGGGGAGAGGGAGGTAAGGAAATGTAGTGTGAAAACGGGATGGAGATTAAGGAAAATGGAGAATAGATTATTGTTAGCTAGGAGAAGGCAAAAACAAAGCAAACAGATAAAATGTAAACAAGGACAGTCAGACAAATAGGAGAACTGGGAAGGGTAGAGGGATGGGAAGAGAAGGAAGGCAAAGATTACTTGAAGTTAGAGAAGTCAATATTCATACCGCTGGCCAAGCAAAATATGAGGTGTTGTTCCTCCAATTTGCGCTGGGCCGCACTCTGACAATGGAGGAGGCCCAGGACAGAAAGGTCAGTGTGGGAATGGGAGGGGGAGTTAAAGTGTTTAGCAACCGGGAGGATTAGGTAGGTTTAGGCGGACTGAGTGGAGCCTGCGCTTGGTGATGGCATTAGGCAAATTGGCCTTTATTCAACAAAATATGCATAAAAGATTTCAAGAATGTGAAGTACAATTCTCACCTCAAATCAGCAGGTTGTGAAATATCACCCCCCTTGGGATTTAGAATTTAAACAAATGCTGATATTTTATTGCAATATTAGAGTAAGGGAATCAAGAACCAGAGGACAGACGTTTACGGTGAGAGGGGAAAGATGTCATAGGAAATTGAGGGGTCATTTTTTTCACACGCAGGGTGGTAAGTAAATGGAGCAGACTGCCAGAGGGAGCAGTTGAGGCAGGTACTATAACAACATTTGGATTGGAACATGGATAGGAAAGGTTCAGAGGAATATGGGCCAAATGCAGGCAGTTGGGACTAGTGTAGATGGGGCATCATGGCTGAAGGGGCCGTTTCCTCACTGTGTGACTCTAACTGCAACGTTGCCAATAAAGTTTTTGGAGATTTTTAAACCATCTGCCCACTAGATGGAGATGGTTGTTTATTGGAGTATTATTCATTTATTCTGGAAACCATAACGTCCCAACCAACAGCAATGAAACAAATGTTTCATTCATCTCACTGCTCGTCTAAAACTTTTTTTTCCACAAATTGGTCTACTGCATTTCCCTACGTCAGTTCTTCAAAAGCAACTTACTCGGTTTAAAGCATCCTGAGAATGTAAGCATTAGAATTACCAGTTATTTTCTTTTAAGTATGGAATAACATCAGAGAAAGAAAAGTGAAAAGAGTTGAAGAAACATGCGAGGCGGCTTTGAAAAGATTTTAATGCATAAATCTACCTGCCACTGTGGGGTTTGGCTGCTTTTTAAATCCAGTCAACATCAATTGGAACTAATCTTACATCTTTGAAATAGCTTCTTGCTGCCAATGTGTTGTTTTTTTCCAATAGGGTTGACTGCAGTTTAAGTAATATTGCTATTTCAGTTTATTTTTTAAAAAAAAGACTTGCATTTAGAAAGAGACCTTAATAATTTCAGGCTTTTTGAAGCACTTCACCTGGAAGGGTCAAATATGAATTATTGTGCACAATAATGTTGCCAAGAGAAGCCACGGCTCACAGCAAACAATGAGGAATGACACATGTTGGAAGCCCACTGATCTTGATACAGTTGGATCTTTAAATACATGTGATTCACTATCACAAACAGATGTTTGGTTTGGCATTTAATTCAAATGACAGCACCACTGCGAGTGGAATATTTTCTATTGGTTTATGCAGCTTGAAGCCAGGTCGAATTACACAGAAGTTTTGCTGAATGAAAGGCCACATAGATAAACCCACCTAATTATCGTACTCAGTTAAAACTAGGATATAATGATTTCTTTTGCTGAAATGCTTGCATCTGTAGTGTAGATAGAGACTGATGTATTTACTTCTAACACGTTAAGTTACCATCTAGCACATGGGGTCCACATTGGCAGAACATCCTATTGGTTTCATTCACGCTCTCTATTTTTGTAGCCTTGCAACTTATTGTGTTTCTCTTGCATGTCACATCATCTCCCCATCTTGACTCTTATGCCACCAACGTGCTGAAGATTAATTTCCAATAACCAATTAACCTGCCAGCATGCCTAGTCTTTTTTAAAGAATGTTCTATGTATTCAACAAAAGCTACAGGTTTCCTCTTGGGTTTCTGATGGGGCATTGTATTTTGCTCCATGTATATATTACTCTATAAATTTGTTTAAGATGTCAAGAAACTATTTGGTGCTTGTTTTGCAGGGCTCAGCGGTGTTTTGGTACAATCTCTTTGCCAGTGGAGAAGGTGACTACAGCACACGGCATGCAGCCTGTCCAGTATTAGTTGGAAACAAATGGGGTGAGTGCACAAGTGTACGGCATCAACGTTGGAAGACTTGTGGATGTGTTTTTGTCACATGTCAGAGTCAGCGTCAAACCGCACAGAAACAGGCCCTTCGTCCCAACTCATCCATGCCTACCAAGGTGGCCCATCTAAGCCAGTCCCATTTGGCCCATATCCCACCAAACCTTTCCCATCCAGGTGTCTTTTAAATGCCTTCCCCAATTACCTCCTCTGGCAGCTCATTCCATATACCACCATCCTTGGAGAAAAAGTTTTGCCGCTGGTTCCTATTAAATCTTAAAGAAACAAGGAACTGCAGATGCTGGTTTACAAAAAGAGACACAAAGTGCTGGGATAATTCCACAGCTCAGGCTGCTAAATCTTGCCTCTCTCACCTAAAACCCTTGTCCTATGGCTCTTGATTGCCCTACCGTAGATTAAAGACTCTGTGCATTCACTCTTATTCCCCTCATGATTTTATACTTCAATAAGATCACCCATTAGCCTTCTATGCTCCAAGTAATAAACCCCCAGCCACCCCAACCTTTTCCAATGGTCCACGCCCTGGCAACATCCTCTTAAATCTTCTCTGCACTCTTTCCAACTTAATGACTTCCTTCCCATAGCAGGGTGACCAAAACTGAACAAAATTCTCCAAATGCAGCCTCACCAACGTCTTGTACAATTGCAACTTAACGCCCCAACTTCTATACTCAATACCGGAACTGATGAAAGCCAATGGACCAAAAAGCCATGTGAATAAAATCTTTGTGATTAATTCCAAGATTTTACTGTTCATTTCAAAGTAATGGCTGGCACAATGCAACATAGCTGAACTACAACCATTTATTTCAGAATATATGGTATAAAATTGTAAATACTTGTATACTGTACTGTAATAATAATTGAACACTATAAATAACTTCATGTGAAAACCCCCATAATCCAAATGAGTCTTTTGCCATACGGTCTTCGATGTGAGGCATAGACATTGTGTCGGAACGGTAATAAACAGACATTGCCAAAAATGTGGGGGACAACTGGGAATCCTTTAGGAAATTCCAGAGTGTGGAGCAGCGGTGGAAGAATGAATTGCCATTTATGATCAGACAGAGGCTGCCTGAAAGAAGGTGGAAGGACAAGACTATTGCAGAGCTGAAGAGAAGTGTGGTTCGGGAGAGATTTACATATGAAGACGGCCTTTGGTGCAAGTGTGGGTGGGAGAGTGGGTCAGGATGTGAGCAACTAAAGCTTCTGGATGAGTCCAAGGTTGTGAGGGCAGATAAAGACACCGGGACACTTCTTAGTGCGGGTACATTTGTGTGTGAGGTTGGTGTTTCAAATGTTACTGACACGTGTCCATCTGGTTGTTTCAGTGTCTAACAAGTGGATCCACGAACGCGGACAGGAATTCCGACGAAGGTGTAACTTGTCTGAGATGGATTGAGGGCACACAGTGTTGGCAAATCGACCCCTCTGTTCGCACCACCAACACTACAGCTCAGTCCTGTTTACTCTCCTATATTCCCCAGCACTCCTCAAGTCATCGACTTGACTTCCAACATCCTTTAGTTTTACAGGGAAGCCTGGGCAGAGAAGTTCATGTTTTATAACCTTTTCCATGGATAGATTTGAATCGAGCTAGGCTGAGCTGGTTAAATGACACAAAATATTTCTCTAAATCATCTGTTTTTTACCCTCTTAGTATTCCCATATATTACACGGCTCTTTTCTACCAATTGATTTTTATGCAACAATCATGTTTTTGAATTTTCACCTCTCAGCAAGCAATGGAATCGAGTATTCCGCCCCCACCCACCCAACTTTCTTGGGCATCTGTTTGCAGCGTGACACTTCTGGGAATAATTCTGATAAAAGTGCTTAATGGAACTTAGTACACTCTTCGAATTATATTGATGGAAGGGCATTGCATCATGTCAGCCCAATGAATAACGCATTTTCCAGAATGCAGTCACATTAGTGTGCATGGAATAATAGTTCTCTCAAATCATGTAATCCCCAAGAAATCCAGTCTGAAGAAGGGTTTCGGCCCGAAACGTTGCCTATTTCCTTCGCTCCATAGATGCTGCTGCACCCGCTGAGTTTCTCCAGCATATTTGTCTACCTTTGATTTTCCAGCATCTGCAGTTACTTCTTAAACAAAATCCATACATGATGTTGACTTTAGAAATACATCATCTTAAATGCAAGAAAATCATCTGAATCTTCTCTAAACTTGGTCATTTTCTTGAACTAATGTTAAAAATCAGGATTTTTTTTGGATTTACAGATATAATGAAAGTATATCAAGTTGATCCACTTTTTGTAATATATTTGACCATGGGTGGTGTAGACCAGAAATACCATTTACTAGTGCCACACTGTGCCTGATGCACTCTGAATGCAATCACTCCAACTTTTACTCCTTTCTTGAGAATCACAATCACTTATGTCTCTCCTTTTAGCCATTAACTACTAGATCCAGCATCCCTGTTGAAACATTATAGGTGTACCCCTAACAATAATCATTCATTATTTCCAACACTCTCACTCAATTGGATTCTTGGTATCAATTTGCTCATCTTAGAGCACCTTGGTAATTGGCCAAAAATATGTTTGCTGTGTATATTGCTCGGATATGATTTTTTTAATAGTTTTTAAATGTGTACATATACATTTCATTTTTGCTCCAAACTCTTGTTAATTTACCCGGATAATCATGTTTCAAAAGTAACAATCAGTGGGTAAAATTTTAATGTGTGCAAAATGTCAAATATGAATATTTTTAAGCTGTAAAGCTTTTGGAGTAAGAGATAAATGTGACAAAATAACATGAACAATCACATGCCCAAGAGGATCTTTTTCATTGGAAAAGTGCTTTTTCTGTGCCATCAGTGGGAGAATTGTGTATTTATATATCTTTATTTTGAAATAAAACCTTGCCTTTTCTGTTTTAAGATACTATTTCCTTTAATGTCTCATTATGTACTTGGCTGCAAGTTTAACTCAAATGCCCCAGTCAATTGTTCAGAGGCAAGTGATTGTCAGGATGCTAGATTATAAACCTAATAGATTAAGCAGTGAGCTACAATCAAGCTTACATTTCACTGTTAATTTTATATTAAAAAAATAATGGAAAGAATCAATGCAACTTTTTTTAGTTTAAATAATCTTACTTGACTTTAGCTCATGGTTGGGAACCTGTTACTACTGGGGTGAGAGACATCAAGTCATGTTGCCTAAATCTCACCCCTTTACCAGCAGAAGAACCAGTGGACAATGTCAATCTGACATCAACACACTCCCTTGTCAAGAGAGTGCTGTATGGAGGATTGATACTTGCCAAGAGTTCTCTTGCCCACCTGCAAAAGTGCTAATTAGAGTGGCCAAGTTACCTGTGCAAACATGTAATCTTTTAATCATTTTATAAAAATGGTTTCTCGTGCTCTCACTCCAGCACCTTTCACTTTACACCATTCACCCAGCTTGGGCTCCCCAGGGGAGATTCTGATGCAGTAGCTGTATCAATCCCAGTGAGTGGGAGTACTTGTTTGTATTGGAACCTGCTCCCATTCCAATAGCCACGATGCATCAAACTACAACTTGACACGAGCCATTGGATTTAATCATACTTGTCAATTCTCTACATGAATCAGAGACCACTGGAATATGCTGTATTTTAATGTTATTTTAATAACCATTCCCTTCCCTTAAATTACTAGTTTAAAGATTAGGTTTTTTTTCTGAACATGCAAATTTGCAGATTTTCTTATTAACCGAGTGTTGCTCCTACACATCTGAGTTTAGTATTTTGACACTAATTTTGTTTTCCTTTCTGTTCCAAATGTAAACTTGAACAAGAAAATAAAGTCTCACTGTGTAAGCAGTGATAGTTTATCCTTTTAAATTCCATTGACTTGCGATTTGTGTGTTATCTTGGGCAGCCTGTGAGCTACCACTTTTAAACTCTGTTTCTGCACGCACGTTTTGAAAAGCATCACAGACGTGCACAAAGAGAATGAGTTGGAACTACCGAATCTCATGTCTGAGAGTATCTCAAACAGTGCAGCTGGTTAGGGAGGGAATTCCAGACCTTGGGTCTCTCGCTATCTATTTTGCAACCACCATTGCTGGAGTGACTAAAATTATGGATCATTATGGCCAGAATTGGTGCAGTACAGACCTGACAATTGTGGGGCTGGAGGTTATTACAGAGGAAGGGCAAAGCCAGTCACAATTTCGTTTCGTTTAGATATACAGCATTGAAACAGGCCCTACAGTCCACCGGGTCCGTGCCGACCAGCGATCCCCGCATATTAACACAATCCTACACCCACGAGTGATAATTTTTACATTTACAACAAGCCAATTGACCTACAAACCCGTGCGTCTTTTGGAGTGTGGGAGGAAACAGGATCTCGGAGAAAACCCACGCAGGTTACGGGGAGAACAAACTCCGTACAGACAGCACCCATAGTCGGGATCGAACCCGGGTCTCCGGCACTGCAAGGCAGCAACTCTACTGCTGGGCCACCGTGTCCTAATTCTTAAGTTGAATGGTTTCTTAACCAGGCATAGGCCAGCAAGTATAGAAGAGGTGGGTCAGCAAACAAGAAACAACAATAATAATGTATTACATTTAACTAAATGGAGGGGAGCATAATTAGTGGCCAGCTCTTGAGATCTAATACTGGTAGAACATTTAATAAAGTAGAGACCAACAAGGCAATCTCACACAGTGGTTTAAGCAGATCGAGAAGTGTGTCCTAAAGAAAACCTTGCATGTTTATAGCAATTTATGATACAAATTAAATGTTTAAATCCACAATATGTTACCCACCTCTGTTTAAATGAACTTTTAAATCAAGACTTGATCAGGTAGCGGTAGAATATCCCATGCTGAGATTTCACTCCGTGTCTTTTACCACATTTATCCCTCAGAAACAGACTAGATGTCATTCACATTGTGGATTCTACGGTGAATACATTGCCTACACACATTTGCCAGAAGACCGTTCTTCAAAAAGGTATTCTTTGGCTCTGTGTGAAGCTCTTTGGGGTGTACAGAGGATGCGAAAAGTTATGAAACCACAATTTTGGGAACAGATCTAACACTGCTGGAACATCTTATTCAGCCAGGCAATTTGACAAAATGTGTTAAGCAGATCTACAAGTGACTAACAATGGAGAATTACATTAGCAACAGTAACAGACACGGTGCATTTGGCATCTACAGAACTCCACAACAAACTGAAATGTTGCTGGGATTAAAGGATTTATTAAGCAAAAAGGAGTGACTGCATGGACTGAGGCTTTAATCCTCAGGAGCAAAAGAATGCCGAGGGATGACGTTTCAGAGGTTTATAAAATAGTCAATGGCATAGATAAGGTGGATAGTCCTTGAGGGGATCTAAAACTAGAGGGCATAGATTTAAGGGGGGCATGAGAGGCAATGGTTTAGACTTTGGAGATACAGCATAGAAACAGGTCCTTTGGCTCACACCGACCAGCGATTACCCTACACACTAGGGACAATTTTTACCAAAGCCAATTAACTTGCACGTCTTTGGAATGTGGGAGAATAAAGCCCACGCGGTCACAGGGAGAACGTGCAAACTATGGCGCCCGTATTTAGAACTGAACCCGGGTTTCTGGCTCCAGAGGCAGAAACTCTACTGCCGCGCCACCTTTCCACACAAAGCTGTCGGAAGCAGTGGCAAACGTGGATTCAATTACAATTCAATATTTAAAAGATATTTGGACAGGTACATGGAGAGGAATAGTTTATGATAATAGACAATAGGTGCAGGAGTAGGCCCTTCGAGCCAGCACCGCCATTCAATATGATCATGGCTGATCATCCCCAATCAGTACCCCGTTCCTGCCTTCTCCCCATATCCCCTGACTCCGCTATTTTTAAGAGCCCTATTTAGCTCTCTCTTGAAAGCATCCAGAGAACCGGCCTCCACCGCCCTCTGAGGCAGAGAATTCCACAGACTCACCACTCTGTGAGAAAAAGTGTTTCCTCGTCTCTGTTCTAAATGGCTTACTCCTTATTCTTAAACTGGCCCATGGTTCTGGACTCCCCCAACATCGGGAACATGTTTCCTGCCTCTTAGCTCAGTGGGGACTTGGGCTTAGCTCAGTTAGGGACTTGGTCAGCATTGATGAGATGGGCTGAAGAGTCTATTTCCATACTGTAGAACTACAATCGCATCCAGATTGTTGCCGTCAAGACCAATGCAAAATTCCTACAACAGTCTGGATTGAAAAGTACATTCCACAAGATGGATGTTGCATCAAAAAATTGATACATGACAAGTTTGCTGACAAGAGTCAAATGACAACTTAAATCAATGGAAAACCCAAAGGTATACCAATACATTTGTTTTAAAAAAAACAAGCTCTCTCTTTATTAAGTCCACCACAAAGTCTTTTGCATCACTTCATATTTGTCTCTACACTATTTTTTCTTTCTAACCATCATCACATACACCTTGAAAGACTCAAAAAGCAGGAGTAACCAAGCAGCAACTCTGGAGAGAAGGAACGGGTGACGTTTCAAGGTCAGTTTATTGTCACACGTACCAATTACGGTGCAGTGGCATTTGAGTACACAGCAGGATATAGAATAGCTACAGAAATGAGCTGAGAAATGGCAGATGGAGTTTAATCCAAGCAAGTGTTAGATGCTGTAGTTTGAGAGGTCATATGTAAATAGAAAGTGTACAGTTAATGGCAAGACCCTTAACAGCATGAGGCCCTGGGGATTTATCCACATCAATGCTCTTCGAGAGCCCCAACACCACATCTGTCTTGATCTTGCATATTAGTATTCTCCACACTGAACTCCCTGTCCTCCATGTCCTTCTCCTTGGGGAATACAAATGTAAAGTACTTGTTTAGAACTTTGCTCACATCCTCTGATCCCAAGCACACATGCCTTCATTTATCCTTAATTCAAAATTATCATTTTGGAAATGGGTTTCCATTGCAAAAATTAATCAGTGCGAAAAATTCAGTTAATTCACAAAAACAAGACCCTAATCCACATTTTGTTCAGTTTCTATTCTTTCTTGGTTGCAAAATCTTTAACCCCACACCCTCGGATTTTCTTTCATACCGAAGATCCCAACCTGTAACGTCATCTATCTAATTCATTCCACAGATGCTGCCTGACCTGCTCAGGTCCTCCAACGCTTTGTTCTTTGCTCAATTGCAACATCTGCAGTTTCTTAGGTTTCCAATCTTTTCCCCATCCCTGCCAAGTGGACCCTGTCACAATAGAGATTTTTTTATCTAGTACGATATTCATTAAGGTCTATCGCTAGATGGAAGGCAACACTTATATCGATAAGATAGACACAAAAAGCTGGAGTAACCCAGCGGGACAGGCAGCATCTCTGGCGAGAAGGAATGGGTGACGTTTCGGGTGGAGACCCTACTTCAGGACTGGAGAAGTTTAAACCAGCATCTGCAGTTCACTTAACTATATAGTTCTTTTGGAATCAAGCTTTATTTTGGCAAATTATTGAGAATCACTTGGCAGAACTTGCAATGTTGTTGTGTTTTGGCCCCAAGCACTCTACTACCATTGAAGTCGCTTCATTTTAACTGTGCTCACTTTTACAATGTGGCTTACTGCATTCACCGCGCAAACGCTCCAGACTCAACGCTGCCATCAAGTGGAGACCAGTTGCATTTACCACAGTTGGAAAGGTTCAGGCAAGTTCGGAGTGACACTTGCCTGTTACCACTGAACAAAATTTTGTTAATGAGGACAGTCAGAAGTCAACCTTGCTCAACAATTAAAGGAAAGATTTTCACGTTCAAGTCAATAACAATTCCCTTCTGTTTTTTATATTGTTACATTTGTTTCCAGACACGCTCTTCCCCTCCACATTAAAAAATAAAACCAACAACATTTCCCTGTGGAAATCACACTGCAGCATAGACACAAAAAGCTGGAGTAACTCAGCGGGTCAGACGGCATCTCTGGAGAAAAGGAATAGGTGACGTTATGGGTCAAGACCCTTCGAGACCCGCCTGAAGAAGGGTCTCGACCTATAGCATCACCTATTCCTTTTTTTCCAGAGATGCTGTCTGACCCGCTGAATTACTCAAGCTCTTTGGTTTAAACCAGCATCTGCAGTTCCTTCTTCCCCTGCCTGCAGTGTACCTTGTCATGAGATTCTAAAGTGGTCTTGTAAATTTCAAATTTAGTGATCATGAACCATTCAATTAAGTGATAGATTCATTGATTATATTTGCCTCCCTGGTGCAAGGCTGCAGGGTGTCTCTAAGCAGCTGTAAAACATGCTTAAGTGGGAGGGCAAGCAGCTGGCAGTGGTTGTACACATTGGCACAGGTAGGAAAAGGGATGAGGAGGTCCTGCAACGTGAATATAGGGAGTTAGGCAGAAGATTAAAAAGTAGGATCCCAAGGGTAGTAAACTCCTGGGCCCAGATAGTCTTGGCATCATGCTCAGCACAGACACTGTGGGCTGAGGGGCCTGTTCTGATTCTATCTAGTTTATGTTCTAAATAGAAGATAGGCACAAAAAGATGGAGTAACTCAGCGGGTCAGGCAGCATATCTAGAGAAAATGAATAGATGACGTTTTGGGTAGAGACCCTTCTTCAGACCAGATACCCTGTTTAAGCTAGTCCCATTTGCCTGTGTTTGGCTCACATCCATCCAAACCTTTCATATCCTTACACCTGTCCAAATGTCTTTTAAATGTTGTTATTGTAAATGCCCCATCTACATCCTCTGGCAGCTCGTTCCATATACCCACCATCCTCTCTGTGAAAAGGTTGCCCCTCACGTTCCTACTAATTCTTTCCCCTCTCACCATAGACCCATGCTGTTACTTCCTGATCCCCCCATGTTGTCAAAAAGCTTCAGTGCGTTCACCTTATCAATGCCCCTCATGATTTCATACACCTCTATAAGATCACCCCTTCGCCTCTTGTGCTCCCAGGAATAAAGTCCTAATCTGCTCAACCTCTTCCTGTAGCTCAGGTCCTTGAGTCCTGACAATATCCTCGTAAATTAGTTCTTCTAGATCTCTCCACTGCTTAAATTCTACCTATTGAAAGTCTCTGTTTTCCATTATTGCTCCCGTGGTGATCCTGTCTTAAGCTGCAAACTCTGTTGCCTCTCTAACCCATTCTCCCAAGATTTCATGGCCAAGGCGTGACCATTGTAGAAGGGATGAAAATCAGGGATGTGCCAGAGGCATAATTGACTGAAGGATTACAAAGACTGTAAGGACTCCAAAGGTCATAGCTTTTATAATAGCTGACATTGATTTAATCCCCAAATCCCAATTACTGTTCTGAAGTCTCAGAGATATACTTGATTTGGTATATCTCAACAGAGATTACAATGGGATGAGTGCTTTTTATTAGTTGCCTTATCTGGTATAAGCAGATGGTTTCATAAAGAAATAATCCTTATGTTTGTACTGCAGGAGAATTCCTACCATATTAATACATTTTGTGACTGTAGTAGCAAAGATTTGACTTATTTGACTTACTTAGTTGATCCATGAATTAAAAGTCTCTTTACCATTTGCAATTTCTAAAGGTCTAATTTAGTTCCATGTAAAGCAGTTTAATCTGAATGAACAATTGACATAATTGCTGCAGTTCTTTCTGTGATTATGGGCATATAACCAGGAAGATAACACCATCAAATGCTCCGTCAATAAGGGACATGTTGGCATTAAAACAAGTTAACCTCCACATGCAGGGAACAATAAAGCAGGTCACGGTGAGATCAGAAACATCAATAGGTGTCAGATACAGTTTCTGCTTGGTTCCAGGAACAGTCTGCCAGCAGTGAGCCTGAGCGCACCTCGATCTGCTCTCCACTGGCCTTTACCAGAGTTATTGCAGAGGAAACACATAAATCTGTCCTGCTGATGATTCTTGGGCAGGGGTTAACAAGGTATGAGAGCCTGCCTGGGGATTGTAGCGTGCCTCATCTGTTACCAATGTTACCAATGATGCCCAGCATGACAAATGGTTCGCACTGTTTGCTGGCTTATAAGGAAGGTGTTTACACCAAATGGACAGTGTCTCATGACACTTTTTAACTTTCATTTGTGTTATGGAATGGGGCCTGTCAAATTGTCACACTAAATCATAGTGCAGTGAGTAATGTGCTGGCCTCTGAATCAGAAGCTTTGGGGTTCAAATTCCATTTGGAAAATTAGAACATAGAGCACAGGAACAATGTTTTCGCCGAACATGATGTCAAATTAAAGTTATCTCATCTGCCTGCACAAGATCCATATCCCTCTATTCCCTGCAGTTCCATATCCCAAACTAAAAGCATCTTAAACGCCACTATTATACCTGCCTCCAACACCACCAGCCAACGCAGCGCACTCCAAGCCTCCACTCCTTGTCAATTCCCCATAAAGTACCAAGAAAATACCACTTGAAATGTCATCTTACACGTGACATTATAGACCAAGCCTCAACCTCAGACCCAGACAGTCGTTTATAAAGAAATCCATGGCAATTCTTTGAAGAGCAAGGCATTATTATTGATATCTTGCCTGATATTTAACCCTCACTCACATCACTAGATTCATCAGCCGTTGTCACATTGTGATTTTATTTCGAAGTCTCGTCATGAGACTACGTGAAGAACTCGGCAGCATCCATGCGCTTCAATACGTCGACGCATGGCGCGAGATTCGGAAGGGGAAATGGACATCGGGGATTTCCCTGAAATACGCCATTAAAGCCGAAAGGTAAGATTTCACAGGAACTGTGTTTACTGCTTTCGACGCTGGCTTGGGTCCCAAGAATGGAGAAGCCTAAAAACAGTGGCTGAAGATTCAGTGGCAAATGACGGCAACAGGAGAGGTCGATGGCCGTCTGTATCTAGCTAGGAGACGCTGGCATGCACGGCCTGCACAGCAACCTCCGCAAAGGCGCCAAAAGGGAGCAGTTTGTCGACCTCGAGTTTGGGGAAGGCCATGGTTAAACTGGCAAAGACTGCCCAAAAGGACAATACTGCCTCAACATCCAATGGGGATGTCAACTGTTGCCTCTCAAAACCTGATTGAGAGGCTGGTCGGAGGAAATATGCACCGCACACATGCGACCAATACAGGCAGTTCCAGTCAGATGTCTGCGACGGCAATACCTGGTCAAGGGTTGGATTATGATATCTCCCGCTCAGAGGCGGGGAGATTTGAGGATTATTACGTGGTAGACACTGACTGCAGGGAAGTCGACAATGAACTAGAATTCCCTCAACAAGTGGTTGATACGCTTCAACTCACGACTAAAAAGGAGCTGCCGGCACTCGCGACAAAACCGTTAGAGGAAGAACTGGCGAGTAGCATTGTATACTTGACTTCACACCAGTTGAATGAGAAGAACATGCAGGACACTGCTGGAAAGTATGATAGTCCTGATAACAGCCAGACACTTGATGTACCGAAGGTTAATGCCACCATTTGGGACAATCTGAATGGCAAAAGAAAGTCAAAAGACTTAAAACTCCAGCAAGTTCGGAGACTTCTCACAAGAGGGTTTACGGCAAGGTTTGCAAGTTCGGTGGATGGAACTCAGCTGTCTGAATTGCAGCAAGACGCCTTAGCACTTCTGTGTAATGCACAGTTTGAGCTCAATTGAGCTCAAAAAGGCTGGCAGTATCATCAAGGACCCACGCCATCCTGGCCACACACTCATCTCCCTACTACCTTCAGGTAGAAGGTACAGGAGCCTGAAGACTGCAACGACCAGGTTCAGGAATAGCTACTTCCCCACAGCCATCAGGCTATTAAACCTGGCTCGGACATAACACTGAACTTTATTAGCCAATACTGTTATTTGCACTTTATCAGTATATTGATTCATGTGTGTATATATTTATAGAATGCCTTGTAGTCAATGCCTACTATGTTCTGTTGTGCTGAAGCAAAGCAAGAATTTCATTGTCCTATCGGGGACACATGACAATAAACTCACTTGACGACTTGAATTGCATTCACAAGAATTGTATAAAGCCTGAGATAAACCCAAAATATGCTCATTTGTGCAAGGCAAACAATGTGCAGTCTGCGAAGTAACTTTTCGGAGAAGATTTGAGCAAGCAAGTAAAAGACTTGCAAGAGGAATACAAGGCTGCCGTGGGTGTGGTAAAGACACCCTCTGTGGGTAAGACGCGACTACCGGCATGCATATCATCCCCACCAAGCTAACGGCAGAAACCGCGACACTGAGGCTGGTTGGAGCACCAGGCCTACACAACTAAGACAGAGCCAGAGGCCTTTTTTAATGCGCAGGTTCGCAGAGCTCACCATGGAGGCTGCGCACTCCACACACTAAGTCTTGGCCCCCAGCAGGACACGATGCCAGAGCCAAAGGGAGGGGACAGAACAAAAACTAGAGTCTGCAGACTCTATTGATCAACTGCCTAAGGCCGTTGAGGTAGGTGAATATGATTCCTACAGTTGCATGAGATGTGCTGAGGTTATTTAAGTGGGAGGTAGATTGAGACTGTTCAGGAGCAGGTGGAGAGAGATAATCACTGAACCTTTCATTTTACAAGCCATAAATGGATATAAGATTGAGTTTCTGTCTGACCAGTTTCCTCCACAGCAAGAGAAGCCAAAATTCCCGTACATTCGGTGTCAAGAGGAAACTACAGCTATCCAAGTAGAGGTAGTGAAATTGCACAAAAATTATGTGATTGAGAAAACTGTCCATGCACAAGAGGAATATATTTCTAACATCTTCACAAGGTCGAAAATGGAGCATACCGAATCATTCTTGATGTGGCTAGTCTGAACACATGCTGGGAATATAACCATTTTAAGATGGATAATTTTCATTCAGCAAAACAGCCGATTACAGAGGATTGCTTTAAGGCCTCAATCGATCTCAAAGATGCATATTATTCGGTACCAATACATGAGAGTTTAATTTATGTTTAATTAATTTATGATTTGATTTATGTTTAAATTTCTTTATTATTGTTATGTTTGTATTCTTTTTTCTTATGTGCTGCAATGGCAATACGCATTTCACAACACCAATTGGTGTATATGACTAATAAAGAACCTTTGAACCTTTGAGAGTCACAGTACATATCTGAAGTTTATCTGGCAAGGCCAGTGGTGGCAATTTAAGGCTCTACCTAATGGGTTGAGTACAGCCCCTAGGCTATTTACAAATGAGAATTTTTACAACTTAAAAATGAGAAGCCTACTATACGGCAGGTTGCAAGGGTGATGGGCAGGATGGTAGCTGCCTTCCCAGCCACACAATATGGGGCTATGCATTATAGAAGTCTGGATCGTGAGAAGATTCTCGTCCTGAGATTGATAGATGTTTGAGGTTAACATGTGAACTACTTTAAAGCGGAAGTAGCAGAGGTTTTGGAATTTCTTTCAGTTTAGTTTTTTGAGAAGCGTCTAAGTTATAACGCAATTAACACTGCTCGTAGTGCCTTATCATCGTATCTAGTGCGTGGGGTAGGACATCAAACAATTGGCACTCACCCATTGGTGTCAAAGTTTATGAAAGGTGTCTTTAATATGAACCCTCCAAAGCCGAGATACAAAGAAGTGTGGAATGTGGGGAGGGATTGGACCCCCCTATGTCCGAGATACTTCACACGCTTTTTGTCTCCTTCGTGACTTCCGTTTTCCAGGCCCCCACTCCCTCATCTTCACTATGGATGTCCAGTCACTCTACACCTCCATCCCCCACCAGGAGGGTCTGAAAGCCGTCCGTTTCTTCCTCGACCACAGAACCAACCAATTTCTGTCTACTAATACTCTCCTCCACCTAGCGGAGCTGGTCCTCACCCTCAACAACTTTTCCTTTGACTTTTCCCATTTCCTCCAAACCCAAAGCGTAACTATGGGCATGCGTATGGGCCCGAGCTACGCCTGCCTCTTTGTAGGGTACGTCGAACAATCCCTGTTCGAGGCATACTGTGGCCCTATCCCAGAACTCTACCTCCGCTGCATTGACGACTGCATTAGTGCTACTTTCTGCACCCATGCTCACTGACTTCATCCATTTCACCACTAATTTCCATCCGGCACTCAAATTCACCTGGACCATTTCCGACATCTCCCTACCGTTTCTAGATCTCACCATCTCCATCGCAGGCAACAGACTACATACCGACATCTACTACAAACCCACTGACTCCCACAGCTATCTTGACTACACTTCTTCCCACCCTGCTTCCCGCAAGGACTCTATCCCCTACTCCCAATTCCTCCGTCTATGCCGCATCTGTACCCAGGATGAGGTGTTCCACACCAGGGCATTGAAGATGTCCTCATTCTTCAGGAAACGGGGGTTTCCCTCTTCTATTATAGATGAGGCTCTCACCAGAGTCTCCTCTATATCCCGCAGCTCCGCTCTCACTCCCCATCCCACCACATAAGAAGGACAGAGTCCCCCTTGTCCTCACCTTCCACCGCATCAGTTCAGGAATAGCGTCGGTACCCTTTACACGCCTGCTAATTCCAGACATTATGTCTGCTAAAGGGGCATGGTTCACATTATCTGCAACAATCTCAGGCATAAGTAACAACTTATGGGTCATCTGTTGCAACATCTTCTTCGGGCTTCCAAAGGTTCCAGACTGAGTGTCTCTGGCCAGGTCGCATCTTCCAGCACTTTGCAAAAGCCTTGTCACTATCTGCAAAGCTAAGTTTCACAGAAACCTGCCGTTTCTTCTCATATCCACAAAACCACAGAGTTTCAAAGGCTTCACGTGGTCTCTTGACGAGACTTCGAAGTAAAATAGAAAGATTAAACGAGAACTTACCGGGTGAAGTTTGATCTTTATTTTATGAGAAGTTGGAGTGAGAGACTACGTGCCCTCCACTCCCAACCCTCAATCTCATAAAGATCATTCGGTAAGTCAAGGGTTAGTAATCTTTCTATAGCTTAAATTAATTTCAAGTGGTCTGTGGTTTCATACAGTTGCACTGAAGATTGAAGCGCATGCTTGCTGGCGGGATCTTCACATAGGCTCTCACTCCAACTTCTCAAGCGGTAAGTTCTTGTTTAATCTTTCTATTATAGAAGCTTTCTATGTGCAAATTAGCTGCCACATCTCCAACATTGATTTTCATTTGGGGCAAGTTGCTTTGGGATTTGCAGAGGTACGTGAAAGCAGATTAGACCAGCGAAACTATACTTTGGTTTAACACATGTTTAAGAAGGAACTGCAGATGCTGGAAAATCGAAGGTAGACAAAAATGCTGGAGAAACTCAGCGGGTGAGGCAGTCTGAAGAAGGGTTTCGACCCGAAACGTTGCCTATTTCCTTCGCTCCATAGATGTTGTCTCACTCGCTGAGTTTCTTCAGCATTTTTGTCTACCTTTGGTTTAACACAGTCAGCTCTTTGTGTCTATTTCAGTTCAAATCAGAATCTGCAGTTCCTTCTTAAACACTGTAGTTTAGTTTGGTTTAGTGTACAGATACAGCGTGGAAACAGGCGCTTTGGCCCACCGAGTCCGCGCCGACCAGCGATCCCCGCACACTAACACTACCCTACACACACTAGGGACAATTTTACGTTCATACCAAGCCAATTGACCTGCAAACCTGTACTTCTTTGGAGTGCGGGAGGAAACCGAAGATCTCGGAGAAAACCCACGCAGGTCACGGGGAGAAGGTACAAACTCCGTACAGACAAGCACCCGTAGTCAGGCTCGAACATGGGTCTCTGGCGCTGTGAGGCAGTAGCTCCACCGCTACGCCACCGTGCTTCTATTTCGCACCCCTCCACCTCACACAACAACGAAAAAGCCAAGAGCGATCAAGTGAAGAAGAGGATATAAATGTAACCAATGTTAGAATGGGCTGCATCCTTAACTCTTTTTCTTTTGTTTTTAATTTCGTTCTTATAGGGTCTTCGTTCTTTCTTGTTGTCACGTTTTTTACACTTTCACCTTTTCCTTCACTTTCTTCTTTCTCTCAATCTCATCCTTTCCCTTTATTAGTGTAAAAAACAAACGGAGTACATTAATTGTAAGAAGATATATGTGACGAGTACTAATGTATGTGGTTGTAATGTAATGTACTTCTAATAATTAAAATAAAATAAAAAAATAATTTAAAAAAAAGAATGGGCTGCATCATACTTTTATGCGATAAATGGTCAGCTTTGGGATAGATACATAGAAAATAGGTGCAGGAGTAGGCCATTCGGCCCTTCGAGCCTGCACCGCCATTCAATATGATCATGGCTGATCATCCAACTCAGTATCCCGTACCTGCCTTCTCTCCATACCCTCTGATCTCTTTAGCCACAAGGGCCACATCTAACTCCCTCTTAAATATAGCCAATGAACTGGCCTCAACTACCCTCTGTGGCAGAGAGTTCCAGAGATTCACCAGTCTCTGTGTGAAAAAGTTTTTCCTTATCTCGGTCTTAAAGGATTTCCCCCTTATCCTTAAGCTGTGACCCCTTGTCCTGGACTTCCCCAACATCGGGAACAATCTTCCTGCATCTAGCCTGTCCAACCCCATAAGAATTTTGTACGTTTCTATAAGATCCCATCTCAATCTCCTAAATTCTAGCGAGTATAAGCGGGATACACTGCCAGTTAGGGTCATAGGTACATATTAAATCGCTGATTTTGAAAGAAAACTGGATAATTGAAGATCCAATTGTGTGGCACAGTCAGGTTAGATAGAGTCCTCTAGCAAGGATGGAAATATCAAATACGAGAGGGCATAGTTCAAAAGGTGAGGGGGGAAAGGTTTAAAAGGCGATTTACCAGGCAAGTTTTTTCTACACATAGTGATGCATGCGGGTAAGCATTGCAAGCAGATGGTGGAAGCAGATACAATAGCAACATTAAGGAAGCACTTAGAGAGAAATGTAAAGAGCAGACAATGGAAGGATATGGATAATGTACAGGTAGATGAGCAGTTTAAATTGGCATTATAAGTTGCACAGACAGTTTGGGCTGAAGGGCCTGCTCCTATCCTGTACTTTCTTTTCTCTCTCTCTCTCCCCCCCCTTCCTCCCTCTCTCTCTCTTCTGAAGAAAATGAAAGTATGGATGTCGGGAGAGAGAATGCGCGTAGGATAACTTTGTTCTTTTGAATGACTCGAGGATTCCTTCAGCTTCCTGTGCAGTACTGTACTGTTCCCCGAGTGACTCAACGCTAAGAAATACTCCAGCACTAAGCTGCACTTTGCTCCTGACCTGCCAGCACCAGCGCCCGAGCCATTCCAAGAGAGGCAGGTAACGCAGAGAGATTGACAACGTCATGCTGAAACCAGACAGAGCTCATTCTAGAAACCGACCTCACAGTCAGATGTGGCGACCCTGGCTGTTATTCACAGCAACGTGAGCAGAAGGGAGTGATGGATGACCGCTCCTGTCTGGCTCTCACCCCCACCCCACCCCGTTCAGCCGAGCAGCAAGGACACTCGCTCAGCTTTAATTCAGAATTGCAATGCAGTGGAGAAGTCTTCAAGCTCCCTGCTTGTGCTTTCCCTGCTGATCCTGAGCTTATGTCCTCATGTTTCTATCCGCATTAACTATTCACCCTAATTCACTCAGTTCCAATGACTCCAGACATGCTTTCTCAAACACATCACATGCAAACTCTGATGTTATCTTAATATAGAGGCTGGCAGTTGACGTACTCATCACAGAGTGGTGATGTTTTCTATCCAGCCGTTAATGTATAAAAAGCAGGATCTGAATTGTCTTTAAGAAGGAACTGCAGATGCTGGAAAATCGAAGGTAGACAAAAGTGCTGGAGAAACTCAGCGGGTGCAGCAGCAGTAGTCTGAAGAAGGGTTTCGGCCCGAAACGTTGCCTATTTGGACTTTGTGCCTTCCCCCACAGTGGGAACCATTGTGGGGGGGTGTTTTTATGTTTTATGTTAAATTTCTTTAATGTTGTGTCTAAGTTGGCAAGACAAATTTCACTACACCATTTGGTGTATGTGACAATAAATATCCTTTGTCCTTTGTCCTTTGATCTATTTCCTTCGCTCCATAGATGCTGCTGCACCCGCTGAGTTTCTCCAGCACTTTTCTCTACCTCCGAATTGTCTTTCTTTGGTTCACTGGCCAGGAAGGCAGCGGCCATTTGGTTCATTGGCCACAACGCCCAAATACAAAGGAGAATACAAAAAGAGATGGGCACAACCCTGTTCAACATGGGTTCTGACCTCCCCACCATTGAAAGGATTTCTCAAAAAGGCAGCCAGCATCATCAAGGACCCACACTGCCCTGGCCACACTCTCATTTCACTCCTGTCACCGGGGGAAGGTTTAAGAGTCTGAAAACCATGATTTCCAGGTTCAAGAGCAGCTTCTTCCCAACAACCATCAGCCTCTTGAACACCGCTAATACCAACCAAATTATGAACAACTGCCTTGGTTGAAACCAGGGACTTCAGCCTTCTGTTTTACACTAATATATATATTTTTAATTTATTGAACTCTCTTTCCTTTATTGTGTTCTCTATAAATATTGTGACTACAGGTCTGTTATGCAGCTGCAAATAGGAATTTCATTGTTCTGATTTTGGTATATATGACAATGAAAAAACTTGTAACTTTTGATAGTTTGCACACAGCTTATTAATGAGAATGGCTCAATTTCCCCACCTCTAATATCCGGATGACACAGACTGCAGTCACAATAACAACAGCATCCATCTGTAGGCTGGTGTTAATAATTGCAGAGTTTGCAGTTCAGGGTTCAGCATGGACAAGTTGGGCCGAATGGCCTGTTTTCACGCAGTACAGTTGTAAGATTCTATGCACACCTGCCAATTGTAAACAACGTCTTTCGAGCTGGTGTGCATGAAGGAACTGCATATGCTAGTTTAATCCGAAGATAGACACAAAAAATTGGAGTAACTCAGCTTCTTCATAAGGGTCCCAACCCAAAATGTCACCTCTTCCTTTTTCTCCAGAGATACTGTCTGACCAGCTGTGTTACTCCAGGTTTTTGAGTCCATCTTTCGATCTGGACTTGACTCACTTCAGTGGCACAGAAAACATTGTTTCCTTCTAATCTGTTGAAGGTCTACCCACAAGAGCAGCCATCCTCTGCATTCCCCAACTGTAAACCCTGCTTTGTTGAAAGCTTTGCGGCCAAGGCAACAGGGAAGAAACCTGGCTCTCTCTGCCTTGACAGCAAGTTTCATTGATGTCATTGCATTTCCCTTTTTTTGTAATCATTGGAATAAAGCATGAGCTAATATAGCAAATGATGAATAGCATTATGAATGTTACCAGGCCAACACTCAGAGCTCTGGGCTCTTCAACCAGAGATGTGAATCCCACCTTGGCAGGTGGGGAATTGAAATTCAATTCATTAAATAAATCCAAAATAAAATCTACAATGACTCTGATACCTGTCCTCAGAAATGGTGGTCAGTAACCTCAGCGACATTCTACTATGGACTTTGTTTCGGTTTCATAAAGTGCTTCAATTTGCACTGTTATGTTCTAGTTTCCTAGTATTACTGATAACTTATTGTATTATTGATCATTGTATATTTATTTGATGTGTAAAACTGCACCAATTAAAATGTGCCTTGTACAGTCTGGTTTATACGCAAATTAAAGGGCATAGCTTTAAGATGAGAGGCAGCAACGTTTAAAGGAGATGTGCAGGCCAAATGTTTTTATTGTAGAGGGTAGTGAGCACCTGGAACACACTGTCTGGGATGGTGGTTGAAGCAGGTACATTAGTGTTATTTAAAAGGTTTTTGGATTGGTACATGGATAAGCAGGGAATAGAGGGATATGGGTGAAGTGCAGGTGGATAAGTGATGGCCTTGACATCATGTTCAGCACAGACATTGTGGGCCGAAGGGCCTGTTCTTCCACTGTACTGTTCTATGTTCTATAAACACCAAGAGTGTTGGAAAATCACTTTTTTTTTTCATTATTGTCCTCCAGGGAAGAAATTCTTCCCTTTTACTCTTGTGAGTCTCTGACACTTTAACTTGGTTAATTCTTTACTGCCTTCCTAGTATGAAGGTAGTTACGGATGGACAATAAATGCTGCCATCCTGAGTAAATAATAAAATATCATTATATTTCCAAAGGACAGATTTTGTGCAATAAAACATAAGGAAAATACAGAAATATTTAACTGAAGCATAAAGACTTCCAGACTCACCACTCATGAGGTCAACAGGATGAACAACTCATGTCACTCACATCTTCTGGGTCCTTTCCAAGTGATGGCTAATGCACTGCCTGCCAAATCAGTCCCTGCACCAATCACTGCTCACTTGGGGGCTTCCTGCATGTAAGGCAGAGATAAGGAACAGGCAAAATGACAGGGACCGCAGAAGTGCCATTAACCCATTAATTTCCTGACAATTCCCATAAATTACTGGATAAGTCTAATTCCCCTCAACTGGTGAAGAGACCATCCCTTTGCCATGTAACTTGCTGCTCACCTCTAAAGCTTCTTTCCCTTCATCTTTCTGTATGTACATGCTCTCTGAGAGGGCACGTCTTGCCAATGTGGAAAAACTCTGGCGTAGAAATTCCAGTGAATATCTTTTTCTTTGATAAGCCTTTAGTTCTGACCGCCATTATCAGGAGACATTGTTGGTTCCTTGGGTATTGAGGTCTGTGCTGGTTACAAAGGGACCTCACGGGAGTCTCAGGAAGATTCCCCCAGGAATGGAAACACGAGTGGAATCGCTGCTAAAGGGGGTCATTACAGTATTGTGTAGAGAGAGGGAGATGTGTCGTTGACAACACTGCTGTGTTTGGGAACCTGATTGAGGGTTCAGGCCTCTGTTAGTCCTCCTGCACCAAATGAGAGTGATCTCAGAGAACAGTGCAGCACAGAACAGACCCTTCCACCCATAATGTCCGCCCTGACCTTGATGCCAACTCGAGGACCCGGTGTGGGGAAACCACCGGGAGGAGGGAGGAGGGGGGAGGGAGGTGGGAGGGAGGGGGGAGGGAGGCGGGAAGAACACAGGTGGACCTGGTGCAGAATACTTTGTAACTTTGTCAACGCCCTTTACGTGGAGACTATTGCATTCCTTGGGTAAACAAGCAAAGAATTTCACTGTGAGTTGTCATATGTGGCAAGGATTTGTGGAATTCTCTGCCACTGCCTGTGCGTGCGATTCCGGAGGCTGGCGGGGCGGGGGGGGGGGAGGGGGCAATTCTGGAGGCTGTGGGGAAGGGGGGCGGGATTAAAATTCAGGTTTGTATTGGTTGCCAGAGAGGTATTTGCTCGGACTTACAAGTTGATAAAGAAGATTCGTTCTGCGCTTCCGTTCCCGTTTTTTAAAAAAGTTGCTGGTCGGTTGCATCGTTGGATTGAAGTTAAACGCGACTTCTAACGCCTTCAACATCACGGAACAAAATCAACATCAAGGACTTCCACATCAGGACAAAACAAAAAGTTATATCATTTATTTAACATCTTACCTTGCTTTTTGGGGTGGTTTCATTTTAATCTGATGATTCAAAATATTTTATTTAGGCCCGATATCGGCCGTGTCTTGTCCGCCGATATCGCGGGGCTTATCATTGCAGCGGCCACATTCCGATCTATCACTATCCACTCTCAAGATAACCAAATTCATTATTTTTTTGCACAACCATGTCATAAGAACATCTAACTCATCTATATTTTATGTTATTGTCTATTAAAAAAAATATTTTAGCCTTTTAAGAATGGGATAGATGTTTAGATCTCGTAATTGAATTTAGATTAATTTAATTGATTTGATGACACTGATGAATATGAATTTTTTGTTGGGTATTTACTATTTGTTTTAACGTTACAATAATATTAAAGTTCTGATCTTGAGAATATCAAATTTTTGAATTTTTAAGGCAGTCTGGGTGTTTATTACCATTTCCGTCACAACGGTCAATTTTGTAATTAGCTACAACTAGGTAACTAACTAATTATATGCTTTAATTTCAGGTTATCCAAGTAAGATGTATCATATTTGTTTCAGAATGCTTCAATCTATAATAACTGAACATTTTGTTCAGTTCTCTTATTTTTTAAGAAAGTTATGGGCTTTTATGTCAAGGTACGGGATACTGAGTTGGATGATCAGCCATGATCATATTGAATGGCGGTGCAGGCTCGAAGGGCCGAATGGCCTACTCCTGCACCTATTTTCTATGTTTCTATGTTGACTGTCCTCGATCACAGCCTTTTTGTTAAGTCAATGGAAAAGCAATAGGGAACAAGATGCTAATTTCCGAGTATGAAAATGGCCATAACTTTTTTAATACTGAAGATATGAAAGTGAATTAGGTATCAAATTAAAGTTCTTTTTATGCTTTATCTGATGGGATAAGTTACAGGCTTGACTTTTAAAATCTCAAAATTTTGTAACATTCCTAAGTAGAGGCCAATTCACTGGATTAATTTAAAAGAGAGTTAGATAGAGCTCTAGGGGCTTGCAGAATCAAGGGATATGGGGAGAAGGCAGGCACAGGTTACTGATTGGGGATGATCGGCCACGATCACAATGAATGGCGGTGCAGGCTCGAAGAGCCAAATAGCCTCCTCCTGCACCTATTTTCTATATTTCTGTGACAATAAGGTATTCATTCACTGATCTCCTCTGTTATCCATGTTATCTCCATTCCCTGCATATCCATGTGCTTATCCAAAAATCTCTTAAATATAATGATTGTATCTGCCTCTATCACCATCCCCCGGCAATGCATTCCAGGCACCCACCACCCTTTGCATGAAGAAATTACCCCGTACATCTCCTTTAAACTTTGCCCCTCTCACCTTAGAGTTATGTTCTCTAATGTTCAACATTCCCTCCTTGGGAAAATGATTCTGTCTACTCTATCTAAGCCTCTCATAATTTGATATACTTCTATCAGCCTCCGATGCTTCAGAAAAATACAATCCAAGACTATCCAGTAGGAACGGGGTACTGATTGGGGATGATCAGCCATGATCACATTGAATGGCGGTGTTGGCTCGAAGGGCCGAATGGCCTACTCCTGAACCTATTGTCTATTGTCTGTTGTCTATTGTGTCTCTCTGTAGCTAATACACTCTAATACAGGTAGCATTCTGGTGAACCTTGTCTGCATTCCACAAAACCCCCACATACTTTCTGTTATGGGGCAACCAAATCTACACACAATATCTGCACTTCAACTTCCTCTCCCATTCCAAATCCAACCTTTCTATCCTGGGCCTCCTCCATTGTCAGAGTGAGGCCCAGTGCAAATTGGAGGAACAGCACCTCATATTTTGCTTGGGTAGTTTACACTCCAGCGGTATGAACATTGACTTCTCCAATTTCAGATAGTCCTTGCTTACTCCCTCCTTCCTCTCCCAGCTCTCCCACAAGCCTACTGTCTCCGCCTCATACTTGCTTTTTCCCGCCCACCCGACATCAGTCTGAAGAAGGGTCTCGACCCGAAACGTCGCCTATTCCTTTTCTCCATAGAAGCTGCCTCACCCGCTGAGTTTCTCCAGCATTTTTGTCTACCTTCGATTTTTCCAGCGTCTGCAGTTCTTTCTTAAACAATATCATCTCATCTCATATTATGATCATGTAAGGCAGCAACTCTACTAGTTATGGTACCTTGGAGTTGACCAAATATGTTGTCATCGAAGATAGGCACAAAAAGCTGGGGTAATTCAGCAGAACAGGCAACATCTCTGGAGAGAAGGGATGGGTAACGCTTCGGGTCGAGACCCTTCTTATGTCACCCATCCCTTCTCTCCAGAGATGCTGCCTGCCTCGCTGAGTTGCTCCAGCTTTTTGTGTCTATCTTCGGTTTCAACCAGCATCTGCAGTCCCTTATGTTTTCATTATTTGCTGTTCCTTATGTTCAGAAGCAGCGCTCAGCCTGGCTTGGAAGATATCATTGAAGACTCAACAGATGGAAACCTGCAACGGTGAACATACAAATCAATGGCATAAAATGTAATGTAAACTTGCGTTAGATTAGAACATACAAATCAATGGCATAAAATCTAATCTTAGTTTAGTATTGGAGTAAGAGAAAAGAAATAAATTAGGGAATAGAAATGAAATGTCCCTTCCAAGTCTTCAGGTTTTCTGTGAGGGCTTGTGACTCCTGCTATTGATTCAAGGATTTCTAACCAACACTGCTGATTAGATATTTCTTCAAAACTGTGCTCTCAGCACTTTCCTCACCCCTTTGTACTTTGTCTATCTGCAGCCAATTCTTAATTGCTGCCTGAACAAGCAAGGAAGAAAAAACCCTGCATAATACCGCACCTCTGATAACCTCACTGTCACAAACCACTGACAAACTTTTAAACTAAACTAAATGATGCAACATAGCAGCCCTTTTCCACATGGCAAGTCACCACAAACTGCACTGTGATATTAATAAGTTATATTATATAATCTTCTTCAGTGATGTCAGCTGAGAGATAAATGGTGGCTGAATATTAAAAATTAAACAAAAGGACATTAAGTTGTGGAGTCACTCAGTTGGACGGGCAGAATATGTGAAGAAACACGAATAGGGTTGAAGCCCTTCTTCATCCATGTTCTCCAGAGATGCTGCCTGTCTTGCTAGTTACTCCAGCACTTTGTGTCCTTTTGTGTATTAACCAGCATCTACACCTCAATGATTCTACATTTTGAATGACATCTCGTGTCTGATTTGAAAAATTGTATTAAGCAATGTTGTGTTTCCACTCTTGGAATATAACATCTCATCTGGACAGCACAGCACTTCATCAGTGGTGGTACTTACGTCTCAGCGTAGAATTCATGTTTGCATCTTCTGAATGGAACTTGAACCAGACGTTTTCCTGAGATATGAGCAGGTGTGTCAACCATTGGGCCATTACTGCCACCTAAGTACTGGATGAGGCAGGCATAATGGTGTTCTGGAACAGCACGGTGCAGCCTTAGAGCGCCAGAGACCCGGGTTCGATCCTGGCCATGGGTTCTGTCTGTAAGGAGTTTGTACATCCTCCCGGTGACCATGTGGGTTTTCTCCAGGGGCTCCGGTTTCCTCCCACATCCCAGAGATATGCAAGTTTATAGGGAAACCGATTACAGTTCGGCTTTTAATACCATTCGCCCGGGCAGGCTGACTGAGAAGCTGACAGACCTCGGCGTCCCGACTCCCACCTGCAACTGGATCTTGGATTTCCTGACTGAAAGACCACAGGTGGTGAGGATGGGAAGGAGGGTGTCTGCAGAGCTCACCGTCAGCACAGGATCACCACAAGGCTGCTGTCTCAGTCCCAAACTTTTCACCCTGTACACACACGACTGTGTCTCCACCCAGGAAAATACCATCGTTATTAAGTATGCGGATGATACCACCATCCTGGGCCTCATCAAGGGGGGGGACGAGTCGGGCTACAGGAATCTGGTGAACGACATTCTTGCCTATGGTGAGGTGAACGACCTAAGCCTCAACACAGACAAGACAAGAGAAATAATAATGGACTTCAGAAAAAATCCACCCCCCCCCCTGCAGCCCCTCATCATCAAGGGGACTGTGGTGGAGAGGGCTGACAGTTACAGATACCTGGGATTACAAGTAACATCAGATCTGAACTGGACTTTGAACACTGTTGCAACAGTGAAAAAAGCCCAGCAGAGACTGTACTTCATCAGGCTGCTCAGAAAAGCTGGTCTGCACTGTCGCCCTCTCACCCAGGTCTACAAAGGACTGATAGAGAGCATCCTCACCACAGGCATCACGGTGTGGTATGGAAACACCACACAGACAGAGAGGAAGGCTCTGCAAAGAGTCATAAAGACTGCAGAGAGGATTATCAGAATGGAACTTCCTTCCATGGAAACAATCTACACACAGCGCTGTCAAAAAAGAGCAGAGAGAATCATCAGAGACACACTACATCCAGCTCACTCCCTGCTCAAACACAAAAACTGCACATACAACCTCAGGCACAGACGAGCGGACAGCATCGTCACAAACTTTTTCAAGAGTTTCTTCCCTGCCACAGTGAGACTCTTGGCCAAAACAAAATGAACTGATGTCCTGACCCACCTCATAACATATAGGGTTTTAGGCACTTTCTTTTTATTTCTAGAGAAGTATATGTTTTATAGATTATGTGTTTTTCTGTGTGTCTTTTTAACTCGACTTGACTTGACTCTCTGAACAACCGCACAAGAGTTCCTATGTGCGTAAGCACAAATGGCAAATAAAGTTTTTGATTTGATTTGATTTAAAGTTTGTAGGTTAATTGGCTTCGGTAAAGTTTGTAAATTGTCGCTAGTGTGTAGGATAGTGCTAGTGCACAGGGATGGCTGGTCGACGCAGACTCGGTGGGCCGAAGGGCCTGTTTCTGCAATGTATCTCTAAACTAAACTAAACCTGAGCAAGCCAGGATTCAAGAAGAACATCGATACAGTGTGAGCAAGGATGGAAGTGATCTCCAATGAAGAATGCACAGTTAACCACGGAATATAGACACAAAAAACTGGAGTAACTCAGCGGGACAGGCAGCAACTCTGGAGAGAAGGAATGGGTGACGTATATCGGGTCGAGATTATGGAATAGTTGGGCTGACTGTGTTTGATTTTTAAGACACAACCAAAGTGTAACTAAAGCTCCCTGGTGCAACCTTCATGTCATGCATCAGGTAAATTGGGACGAAATTCATCCCTGGACAAACCAGTGTGTTGGCCCGAAATTCAATCAGGAAATCCATTTCCACTCACCGGTAAGTCAATGAAACCAAACCTCAAAAACAGAGCTTGTGTAAACTGATCCAACTGATGTGAGATGGAACTTCTTGGCAATTGGGTTTGATACTTTGGAACTGTGTTGTAACTCTGTGTTACTTTGCAACTCAAAAGCCTCAAAGTGATTAATATTCAGACATTTGGACTCATTATGAGATAGGGACTTGCCTGTGTATAAAGTACACAGATGCAAGACAAGGTGTCCGAGTTGAGGTCGAACTCCAACCAAACTTACACTCAGTCTGACCTATGGACTGTAATAGCAGTGAGCTCATTCCAGATAAGAAAGATGAGGGTTAAAAGTCCACCAGCGAGTGGCTGGACAACAGCTTGTGTTCTGGTGTGCAACCTGCTTTAGTTGATCTGGTATTTGGTGCTGTTCACCTCCAATCTCTCCAGCTCCCGAGTGTCCGTGACCATGAGAGGAGGGGTTGTGATCGTCCTGGGGCTAGCCCTCTCGGTGGCACACTGCGAGGAAGAAATCAAAGTCACTACCGCAGCCCCGGAGAACGCGACCACCACCGCCGACTGGGGCATTGAAACCATCCGGGACAGCTTCGAGGCAGTAAACGGGTACTTTGACTCATTTCTGGAGCTCCTCGGTGGCAGGAACGGCGTGTGTCAGTACAAGTGCCGATACGGTAAGTGCAAAACTGGGGAAAGTGGGGTGGGGTGGGGGGGGGTGAAAGAATATTTCAAAGTAAATGGATCCCAGCAGTGGAAATGCACATCCAGAAACAGTACTCAGATAAAATACACTTGGATTTGTTGGATTGTTTCATATGAAACGCTGGAGGTTGAGGAAAGACCTGATAGAAGTATATAAAATTATGAGAGGTATAGATAGGGTAGACAGTCAGAACCTTTCTCCCAGGATGGAAATGTCAAAGGCATTTTTGTCAAAGACAATGTCAAAGAGGGCATAGCTTTAAGCTTTAAAGTTTAAAGGAGTAAGTTTATCTACGCAGTGAGTTGTGGGTTCCAGGAACGCGCTGCCAGGTAGGTGGTGAAAGCAGATATGATAGTGGTGTTTATGAGGCTTTTCTTAGGAACATGGATATGCAGGGAATGGAGATTTATGGATGGTGTGCAGGCAGATGCAATTAGTTTAGTTTAGTTCAAACTAATGCAATTAGTTTATTGGCATCATTGTTCAGCACAGGCATTGTGGGCCGAAGGGCCTTTCCTGTGCTGTAATGTTCTACACACAACAACGACAAAAGGAAAAAAACGTGCCATCAACCAAAAGGAGCCACAAAATGATTTGCACTGATATTGAAGTTACTGCGGGTTACAGAACAGTTCGATAACAACAAACCCACACTCTCTCTGTGGTCTCTGCACTCATATTCTGCTTTGGGATTTCTTCTTGTTTGCATCTGTGAATGTTTGATTAATCATTCACTGTCGTCAGTGGGTTTCTGCCTGAGTTCGAGGGTTTGGGAATGTGAGGGTGAGATGTGTTAACAACAAACCTTGGAACAGTGGCCTTCGGCCTGCTATGTCTGTGCCGTACATGAAGCCAAGTTAAACTCCTCTGCCTGCACGTGATCGCCTATCGCTCCAGTTCCTGCATATTCATGTGTCTATCTAAAAGCCTCATAAGTCGCACTATCCTATCTGCTTCCATTCACCATTTTCTGAGAGAAAAAATTCTTATGCACCTCAGTTTGAAAAAAAACACACCTCCTTACCTTGAAATTAGATCTGCCGTGTTTGAGAGTCTCCTATGAGTTGAAACATCTCAATATCTTCCATTTCATCCCCCTTTAGAATCTTCATTTCAATAGAATTTTGGAGACAGATTCCAATGCTGTAAACTGCTTTCTAGCCCAGTTACTTCTACCAGCCAGGGTGAATTCATTGGTAACTATTCTTCAGAACAGGTTACATCAACAGTAAAATGCAACATTCTGGAAGTTGCTTGGCATAAACATAAGATAGACACAAATTGCTGGAGTAACTCAGCAGGATGGGCAGCATCTCTGGAGATAAGGAATGGGTGACGTTTCGGGTCGAGACCCTTCTTCAGACATGAATAAACATTCAGTTTATGGCATAAACATAATGGGCTGATGGGCCTGTTCCTGTGCTACTGTTCTATGTTCTGTAACCACATTTTGTTGATGATCTGTAACACTTTCCTGGGATTGTTGTTAACTCCTCTCACCCTCACATCCACGAACCCTCGAACTCAGGCAGAAACCCACTGACGACAGTGAATGATTGGTCAAACATTCACAGATGCAAACAAGAAGTCCTAAACTAGAGCACGAGTGCAGAGACCACAGACAGAGGGTGGGGTTGATGTTATCGAGCTGTTCTGTAAAAGGAGATGGGAGCTCTTCTGGTATCCTGAGCAACATTCCTTCCTCAACAAAAAGCAATTAAGTGGGTTGTAACTCTTGCCAAATGAATTCTGCTGTTATTGACTTAACAGCATGTCAAAGTTATATACATATGAAGTGTTTTTGATGTGTTATAGATGGCATGTCGCCAATTCCAAAAGACGTGGTCTACGTTTTTGGACCTATTACAAGCATGAGGTGCAATAGTAATTTAAAAAATAAATAAATAAAGAATGGTATCAGGACCTGGTAATGGGAGGTAAAACAATAAAAACAGACTTGGTCGGTGGTTCCCTTTCTGCGATTGTTCCTACTTTCTTTTTCTTTCTTTTCTAGGATCTGCTTTCTTACTTTACTTCCTTCTCTAACTTCTTTTCTAAGGGGCTTTCTTTTCACAACACTCTTTTGCACTTCATGACTCTTGCGCACTTTCTTTACTTTTCTTACTTCTATCTTTCTCTTAAAGCTAAAAAAATGAAGCGGTGTAAAAAATGTATTAAGATATAAGTGTTGTGTATTACTGTAAATTACCGTACTTCTAATAATTTTTTTTTTTTTTTAAATAAAAAAATAGATGGCATGTCGTGGAAGACTTTCTTTGTTATTCTCTCATGTTGTACTCTGAGAGCAAGCCCATGTCCCCTATTTGACCTCCATCTTCTAATCTGACCACCATCAGCTTCTTCAGACGTTCCCTAACCCCTCTCCGAACTTGTTCGCCCACATTCGTCTTGATCGTAGCTAGTTTGTATTGAAGATGACTTGCTCCATGACTTGAGCAGCCATGTGGTTTGTGAGGTGGTTCTTCTTCTTCTTCTTGTGTAGGGCGTGCGCTGCCTAAAGTTGTAGGACAACTTGTTCTATTTGATCTTTTTGATTGTGCACGCCAGGTTGATTGCATTCGTCGAAACAGGGCGGACCATGTGAAGGTTGCAATCACCCACCCCTGTGAGGAGGTTGAAGAATCCTTTGTCAGATTGCAGACTGTCACAGAGTTTGACAGTGCTGGTGAGCGAGTGGTTTGGGACGATGCGAGCTCCTTGTGTAGGCTACATACGCTCCTGTCACAGAGGCTCAGAGTTCTGTGCCTTTCCAAATGCTCATACTGCATACGTTGAGTTGGTGAATTGGTGAGGATGTCACATCTATTCAAGAAGGCTTTCAAAATATCATCGTAGCGATTTCTCTGTCCCCCTGAAGGTCCCTTGCCGTGACGGAGCTCAATGTATAATACACATTTCAGCATCTAGTGGCAAGTATGAGAATGATGTGGCTGACCCAACAGTGGTAGCTGAGCCTTGACATGTTAGCCTGAGAACTGACACTGATATCATCGTTCCCTGCCAAGCAATTTATTGGAGAGACCTGTGGTTAATTCTGTCAGTGTTTTGAAGAGTCTACTGTAAGTTGTCATGAGTTTGAAGTAAATGAGAGTGCAAAGAACTTTGCTCTTTGGTAGACGTTGCGTTTGGTGCCTGGTTTGAGGTCTGGGCCTTTGGTCCTCATTCGGTCAAGCTTTGACCTGGCATACTGGGTTACAATGAACTCCACCATTAATGTCCGCCTTCAATGAGAGGTAGCCTAAAATATACAGTGGTCCACATTGTCCAGGGTCTCATGATGGAAGTTGATTGCCAGGGGACAGTGCTTAGTCACGAGTAGGGTAAAAGAGAGACATACTCTTCCTGATGTTTGAAGCCTGAAGCAGAGACATAAGCTTCCGGAAGGATGCAGAGCTGAATCACTCAATGTGCACATATACAAGTGTTTTCCAAATCTTGCCATTTGAAGACCGAGTGTGGGCTAATCTTGGCTTTGGAGAACGGATATTGAAGCCAGATCTGTTTTTGCTTGGATCTTAGCTACATGTATGTAGTTTGTTTTGTTTGTGCTATTCTTATAACAAATGTAAAGCACTTTGGCCAACGAGAGTTGTTTTTTAAATGTGCTATATAAATAAATGTGACTTGACTTGACTTGACTTAGCTTGACTCCATTTCAACTGGAAACAATTTGGAAGCAAGTTGTTGATCAAGAAAGAGTTGTGATCAATGACAGACTTGCTTGACTCCTCTCCCTTGTTCTCAGTGACTTACACTGGGTCTTCGACTAGCAAAAAGCAGTATTTTAAATTATATTAAAATTATAAATAAATAAAAGAAAGAATTACTTTAAAATCACACGTCGTCACCCATCTCCACAGCCTTCTATAGACTTAAACTCTCCAAGATATCGACTTGCAGCATTTTCCAGCATCCTATTCTTACCTAGTTTTAATCGCCACCCATTGAAGACCAAGCTTGGAGCTGCCAAAGCCTTAACATCTAGAATTCCTCATCAAAATCTCTCCTGTCTCTCCATCAGCAACAATTTCCTTAAAGTCTAGTGCTTTGATCAGAACCACACAAACAATGAACCCCAATATTTCTGGGTATCACATTTTTGTTTGAGAATGATCACAGAAGGATTCTTGGGATATGTTATTACATAAAGATGTATTATTTCTGCAAGTTTCGTATCTGAAGGTGAGAGAAGGCAAAATGATTGTTGAGAGTTTTGGATTAAGCTCCAAAATTAAGAAAGAATACTTTGATATGAAACCAGGATAATTCACGCTGTTCTCTCTCTCTTCCCAGGGAAGGCACCTCTACCGAGGCCAGAGTATAAGGTGCCTGAGCCAAATGGCTGCAGCTCAAGTTTCCTAGGACTCAAGGTACCAGACACTGTATGTACTAAAAACACAACTTTAATTTTATACTAATCATCTTGCAATAATGATTCATGTCTGTAACAAGAAACAAAGTTCTGGAGGAACTCAACAGATCAGGCAGCTTCTGTGGAGAGGAATGGACAGATGGCGTTTCGGGTCGGGGCCCTTCTTGAAGAAGTCATGTCTATTTCCCTCCACAGATGCTACCTGACCTGCTGAGTTTTTCCAGCACTTTGCGTTTTTCTCAAGATTCCAGCAAATGCAATTCCTTGTGTCTCATCAACTCTGTAATGATGCCTGAAACTCCAGTGCTAATGAGCCTAAAGGCTGTGGAATTGCATCACACTTCTGTGCAAAGATCCCATAGCGAGCAAGACAGATCACTCGACGAAAAAGACGTAGTACGGTCATGGGCAGATTCATGGGTAATTTTCGGCCCCATTTCCGTAACCGGCTTCCGTCTCCGCACCAAAGATCCCATAGGATACTAGTGCGGAGACGGAAGCCGGTTACGAAAACATCCTCGTAAAAATATAAGTTATTTGGGAAAAATCTTCTCCTCATTTTCAGAATTATAATTTATTAACACAAACTGTTCCCCCGCAACGTTGATTACACTGCGAGTCGGGTCGGGTTACTGAAATGGATGAAAAAAAGGCCCACGTTCCGCTCCGTTGCGTACTACACGTCAGCCCATTGCATTTAGCAGGAGTGGTCTATCTTGCTTACTATAGGATCTTTGCTTCTGTGTACAGATATCTAATCTGACCGCCTCCCCATGCTGGAGGTAGGTGAGTGCATTGGCCGTTTTCTTTTCCTGCCTGCCACATGCGGATGGTCAAGATCAAGGTCAAGTTACTGGATTTATTGAACTGCTACAGTCAAAGCTGCCTCCTCTTGGATGAGATGTTAACAGCAGCTCTCTGTCATAAAAGATCCCGCTCCACTATTTCAAAGAAGAACATGATGTCCTGGCTGATGTCCTGGGCAATATTTATCGCTCAGCCTGCAGCACTTGAACAGATTATTCATTCATCATTGTATTGAGTTGGTGGACATTTACTGTGGAGAATTGATTGTTACATTACTTTTTACAGCCATACAAGAAGACTATAGTGTCAGCTGCGATCCGCTTGGATGTCCTGAAAGGACTTCTATAAAATGAGAGAATGCTGGAAATACTTAATGGGTCAGGCAGCATCTATGGAGAGGGAAACAGAGTTAAGGTTTAGAAATAGGAAAGGTTATATGTTAAGCAAGTTGTAGAGAGAGGAAAAGGGCAGAGAGAATATAAAGGGATGTCTGTGACAGTGAGAGATTGAACGAGATTTATAGAGCTGGTGGTAACATCTGAAAGAGGAGGTGAAGCCTTGTTAAATACAGTTTTCATTACAGTTTTAGTTTATTGTCACGTGTACCGAGGTACAGTGAAAAGCTTTGTTGCGTGCTATCCAGTCAGCGGAAAGACAATACATGATTACAACCAAGCCATTTACAGTGTATATTGGATTGGATTGGATTGGATTCAATTTATTGTCATTGTCTCAATTAAGAGACAATAAAATGCCATTTTCCTTACAGTCATATAAAAAATAAATAAGATACATGATACATGATATAGATACATGATAAGGAAATAACGTTCAATGCAAGGTAAAGCCAGCAAAGTCCGATCAAGGACAGTCCGTGGGTCACCAATGAGGTAGGTAATTGACAAAGAATGTAAGTGCAAAGTATTTTATTTAGTAAAATGTGAGTAGAAATTTTTTGAACAAATAATGCTTTCCCAATTAAAAACCCATCTCTGTGCTGACACTGTAGCTGACAAACCATGCACTCTAATGATATTTACAAAACGCTGGAGTAACTCAGCGGGACAGGCAGCATCTCTGGAGAGAAGGAATGGGTCAAAACCCATCAAAACCCATTTCGAAACAGGCATCGCTGTTTCGGGTCAAAACCCTGCTTCAGCTCAAGGTCTTCAAATTCAGAGATTCAGGGGCTTTGCATTGAGCAGCCAGAGAGAGAGAGAGAGGGGAAAGAAGGTCTCGCCCCGAAGCATCACCCATTCCTTCTCTCCAGATTTGCTGCCTGTCCTGCAGAGTTACACCAGCATTTTGTGTCCATCTCGATTTGAACCAGCATCTGTAGTTCTTTCCTACATTTGATTAATGCTTTTAGAAATACTATGTTCCACTGGGAATCGGAGTAGAATGTGGTTCCAGCCTCTAAACCTACCCCATGTAATATTATTCTTTTGCTTTTAGCTTGACCTGGGTATCCCAGCCATGACCAAGTGTTGCAACATGCTCGATCTCTGCTACGACACATGTGGAGCCAACAAGTACCGTTGTGATGCCAAATTCCGTTGGTGCCTCTACGGAATTTGCTCTGACCTCAAAAAAAGTCTGGGCTTTGTGTCCAAGGTTGAAGGTAAATATTTCACCTGAGAAAGATATCAGTTGAAAACTCGAGATTTAACCTGCCACAAGAAGGTGTTAGAGATAGGATAGAGATGGCTTGCAAATTGGATCAAAAATACTCCAGATAAATACCAGAAATGCACAAAGTACGCATAAGCATTTGAAAATGTTGCAGGCATCTCTGTTTCTGTTTTGGAATTCCATCTTTTATGTTTTTCTTTCCTCTCCCTATAGCTCAGCCCCTCAAGTCCTGACAACATCCTTGTAAATCTCTCCAGCTTAATAACATCCTTCCCATCCTGACCAAAACCAAACTTAGTACTCCAAATGTGGCCTCGCCAACATCTTGTGCAACTATAACATAATGTCCTAGCCTCTACACTCAGTAGGTAGACAAAAGTGCTGGAGAAACTCAGCGGGTGCGGCAGCATCTATGGAGCGAAGGAAATAGGCAATGTTTTGTGAAAACCAATGTACCAAAAGCCTTGTGACCACCTCATCTGCCTGTGACACCACTTTCAGGGAACTATGTAACTGTACCTAGATCCCTCTGTTCTACAACACTCCCATCGCCCCTACCATTCACTGTGAAGGTTTTGCCCTGGTTTGACTTCCTAAAATGCAACACCTCACACGTATCTGCATTAAACCTAATGAGCCATTCCTCAACCTGCTTGCCCAGCTGATCAAAAGCCTGTTATAATTTTTGATAACCATTTTTACCCTCTACAATATCATCCACTTTAGTATAATTCGCAAACTTATTAACAATGCTTTGTACATTCTCATCCAAATCATTGAAATGAGCCACAAACAACAATGAGTCCAGCACTCATTCCTGAGGCACACCAATAGTCACCAACCAATTCCAAACCAAAATGCATCCTTCCACCACCGCACTCTGGTTCCTTCCATCAAGCCAATTCTGTGTCCATTTAGCTAGCTCTCGAGGATCCGATGCAATCTTATCAATTTAATGCAATCCGGAACAACATACCATATGGAGCCTTATCAAAGGCCTTATTTAAGTCTATGGGTGTTAAATGCTTTGGAGTAGTTTGGTAAGGACAAATAAGGAGCTATTTAAACCTAAAGTTTCCTTTTAGCCTGTGAATCGGTGGCAGACACCATGTTCAACGCGGTGTGGACCCTGGGATGTCGGCCTTTCATGAACAGTCAGAGGTCAGCGTGTATCTGCACGGAGGAAGAAAGAGAGGAGCTTTGAAGACAAAGACCAATTCTGCACGTGCACACGTCTGTACGTCCAGCGTCACTCGTGGCTCCGTGACTTTAGAACACTTGACTCTCTCTGTACATAAACTGTATCTCTCCCAGGTGCTGCATGGATATACAACACCGGAACTAGGTAAATTATTTATTTCCTGGTCTTTTCGTGGAATGACATAGAACAAGGCCATTTGACCCATCATATCTTGGATGGATCGAAAATTTATGATGATTTTATGTCAATTTATGGGAGATATTAACAGCCGTTTGCCAATATATTTTGGAACCGGGTCGGGTGACTTGTACGACCAATAAAGGACATTTAATATTTGACTTGCAAAATGTTTATCCCCTTCCAATGTTCTTCTGTGTCTTTCCGTTAGCTTAGAAAATGGATGTTCTTTGGTCGCCACTTCAGTTTTAGTTTATTGTCACGTGTACCGAGGTAGAGTGGAAGTTTTTTTGTTGTGTCAGCGGAAAGACAATACATACAATACAATACAATACAATTTATTTGTCATTTGGACCCCGTTGAGGCCCAAACGAAATGTTGTTTCTGCAGCCATACATTACAAAACGAAGAAGACCCGAGACACAACACAATTTACACATACATCCATCACAGCGCTGTGATGGAAGGCAAAAAAAACTTATCTCTCCACTGAACACCCCCCCCCCCCCGATGTCAGAGTCAAAGTCAAAGCCCCCGGCAGGCGATGGTGATTATCCCGCGGCCATTAAAGCCACGCCAGGCGATGCAAGGTCGCGCACCGGGTCTTGGTGTTAGAGCCCCGGCGTGCGCTCGCAAAGTCCCGCGGCCATTCCAAGCCGCGCAGGGCGGTGATGTAAAGCCCCGCTCCAGGTGCTCTTCAACCCCGCAGCTCGGGCGGGAGAAGTCGCCGCTGCGGAAGCCCCGAAAAGCGGTCTCCCACCAGGGACCCGCGGGCTTCCGGTGTTGCCGTCCGCCAGACCCGCGGTTGTAGCCTCCGAATCTCCAGGGGTCGGGTCGCAGCAGCGCTCCACCACAGCTCCACCCGCTCCGGACTCGGCCAGCCCCGCGACGGTGAGTAGTCCGCAGCTCCGCAACTGGAGCCCCAGGTCGTTCCTGCTGGAGGCCGCTCCACGTTGCCCAGCCCCAACGACAACGGAGACCCGACAAAGAAAAGGTCGGGTCTCCCGTGCAGAGGAAAGATTTTAAAGTCCCCCCCCCCCCACCCCACCCCCACACACATACCCCGACAAAAAAATAAATAAAAACTACATAAAAACGAGACAAAAATAATAAAAAGACAGACGGACTGCAGAGGCCGCTGCTGACGAGAGTCGCGCCGCCCACCGAGACACATGATTACAATCGGGCCGTTCACAGTGTACAGATACATGATCAGGGAATAACGTTTAGCTTCTGCTTCACCCTGGGCATTGACCAACACCCAGAGGAAATATCCACATTTTTTCCAATCCCGGTCTAATTCTCCCGGAGGCCAAGGCTGAGGATGGGGTCTTGGTATTTGATGAACATGAGGGCACATCAGCATTCACCTACCACACAGGACCAGGGAGTTACTTCTGATACGCTGCCTTATCACCCAACCCATGAATTTCTAGCATTGTAGACTACAAATGAGAACAACCGACACAAAAATAGCACCCTTAATATAGTCAAATGTCTCAATGCATATCACAAGATCAAAATGAAACACCAGGATTCATAGGGGGGATATCAGGAAGAACAAACTGAAGCTTGGCCAAAGAGTTGGATTCATCTTAAAGGAAGATGATTTGTGTGGCAGTGTCTATGATTGTACAGCTGTGCCTGAAGAGCTTGCTTCCTGTGTGGCTTACTGTTGCAAATGAATGCGCGTACCCTAGACTAAACCCCACAGAGACTGGAAACGCTGGGTCTATTTTCCACCTAACCTCCTCCACTCCAGACTTAAAGGAGAATACCGAGGCGAAAGGCTATTCCAGACCTTGAATCTAGTCAAGAGTCAAGTCAAGAGTGTTTTATTGTCATATGTCCTGGATGGGATAATGAAATTCTTACTTGCTGCAGCACAACAGAATATGTGAATATGTAAACATAGTACATAACGGGGGAAGAGAGAAAAAATAAAAAGTTCAATAAATAACTAATATAGTGAAATAATAAGTCTTTTTATAGATCAATATAATCAACCCAGAGCTGCCAATATTTGGCTATATGCTGTCAAGTTTTACTGTAGAACATAAAGTACTGGAGTAACTCAGCAGGTCAGGCAGTCTGAAATGTGTCCGTCAGAGGTGCTGCCTGACGCACTGAGTTACTCCAGCATTTTGTGTTCTACACAAGATTGCAGCAGCTGCAGTCCCTTGTATCTCCAGCTAGATACGAGAGAGAATAACAGGCTTGATGCATGGATTATTCTCGCAAATGACCTTTCAGCTGACACAAGCCATCTTCAATGTTAAACCAACTGTTGTATCATAGCAACTCTCAGATTTACTGTGCGTAAGGATTCATTGCAGTATAAATGTTGTCCTGGCAAGGTCTTACCCTAATTTGTGCCGAATAATATTTCTCACCAAAAGTGTTTTACGTTTGCAGTCGTATCAGTTCACAGCATACTTTAAAAATTGAAAAGATATATAGTGGAAGGTAGAATTTCGGCACTTATGGCCTGACTTCAATCACCTGTGCAGCCCAGTTTAAACTAGCATTAATCTGTTGCATAGGGACATACAGTCAGGTTATTCAGCACAATCCTCCCATGCCAATTAGTGGACACCATTCCATGTTAATCCCATCTCCATGTTCTTGATCCATTGCCTTTGATGTGAAGGCAAATCAAGTATTTACCCATACACTTCCTAAATGCTGTTAGTGACTCTCGTCCATCACTCTCACTGGCAATGTATTCCAGGGACTAGCCTCGCTCTTGGTTAAAATAAATCCCCTCTAAATCTCCAGGTAAAAATGTTCCTGCTCAGATTCCCTTTAAATCACGTATATATCCTATCCTGAATCTATATCCTGGGCTTTTGTCTACCTCTGACTTAGGGAATAGCTTCTTGCAGTCTACGCCACCTACACCTCTTGTAAGTTTACAATAATTTTATTTCTTCTCAACTTTCCACCTAACCTCCTCCACTCCAGAGAAAATAGACCCAGCGTTTCCAGTCTCTGTGGGGTTTAGTCTAGGGTACGCGCATCCATTTGCAACAGTAAGCCACACAGGAAGCAAGCTCTTCAGGCACAGCTGTACAATCACAGACACTGTGCCACACAATCATCTTGTGCGCAGTTGACTGGCCAACATCGTTCCTCTTCCATTTCAAGTGCTCTCACCCCTGCAGGGGAAGTAGTTTCATTTGGTCTTGTATCACAAACACAGCTGCATTTTAATTATTGGATGGTGGGGGCAATCGTTTCTAATGAGAATGAGCAAAACTGGATCAATGTGTTTAAAAAAAATAAAATATTGAAAATGTGATTGAACGTGGTTTGCTGCGAGATGAATAAATGTGAAGTGGGGCAGTCGTACAACACGGAAACCATTTAGTTTCACGACATTTTACAATCCCCTAGTCCATACCAACCTAGCACTGCTGGCTATTTCCCCATATCCCTTGATTCCATTAGCTCTGAGAGCTAAATCTAACTTTCTCTTGAAAACATCCAGTGAATTGGCCTCCACTGCCTTCTGTGGCAGAGAATTTCAGATTCACAATTCTCTGAGTGAAAACGTTTTTCCTCATTTCAGTCCAAAATGGCCTACCCCTCATTCTTAAACTGTGACCCTTGGTTCTGGATTCTTAAACTGTGACCCCTGGTTCTGGATTCTTAAACTGTGACCCTTGGTTCTGGTTGAATTCTGGTTGAATGTAGATGAGTTCTGGGAGGGGGCCGAGTGTTCTTGAGATACCCACACAGAGTCATGTTGTACAGCACTGAAACAGGCCCATTAGGCATATTGACAATAGACAATAGACAATAGGTGCAGGAGTAGGCCATTCAGCCCTTTGAGCTAGCACCGCCATTCAATGTGATCATGGCTGATCATCCCCAATCAGTACCCCGTTCCTGCCTTCTCCCCATATCCCCTGACTCCGCTATCTTTAAGAGCCCTATCTAGCTCTCTCTTGAAAGTATCCAGAGAACCAGCCTCCACTGCCCTCTGAGGCAGAGAATTCCACAGACTCACAACTCTCTGTGAGAAAAAGTGTTTCCTCGTCTCCGTTCTAAATGGCTTACTCCTTATTCTTAAACTGTGGCCCCTGGTTCTGGACTCCCCCAACATCGGGAACATGTTTCCTGCCTCTAGCGTGTCCAAACCCTTAACAATCTTATATGTTTCAATAAGATCCCCACTCATCCTTCTAAACTCCAGAGTGTTGAATCTTTGCTCACACACACACACTACACAAATTCCATTTTATCATCGCCATGTCCCCATCAATTCCCCCCAAGATTCTGCGGTGCAGAGATATGGACAGAGTCCATTACAGGAGAACCTCTGTGAACAAATGGATGGATGAGACTTGATGCTGGGTGACCACAGTGTGGTATAGAAGGAAAGATGGGTGATCTTTTGTTTGTAGGCAATAATTTGTAAAGAGCAGTCGGTCAAAATTTTCCAGAGCAGGGATTGTCCGGCACTGTGACAATGAATTTGATTCAAAATAAATCATGGGAGATAAGGTAATATGCATCTTTATTAAAAAGGTATAGCTATAAGTTTCTGTAATTAAGATATATTCAAAATGGACTATGCAAGCCACGCAATTAGTGTCCCATTACAAGGTTCATTAGTTCAGTCTGCTAATCAGAAAACAAACAAGTATAATTAACTAGCAAAAGCAATGATACATTTTTTTGCTACTCGTGTATTAATGGACAAAGTTAAAGGTGTTCAGTGGAATGATCTGGACGCTGCCAGCTTTGTTACTGGGTTTCAATCACTATCGGACCTCCGCTGAGGAGATGATCCCTCAGGTGGCCTCCAGCATCCGTCTCCGCTGATCTATGCATCCGCTTGCGGCAGCCCTGGGAGCATCGAGACTTGGTGTCCTGGGCTCCACACACCAGCACTCGGCAGTGCAAGTACACCTTCTGCAGAGGCACAATCACCAGCGTTAGCACACCATCACAGCTACTCATCATCGCCCAACCCACCCAAGTGTCCACTTATCACTTGTCAGGCCTTGTCCTGACCCCCCCCCCCCCCCCATCTCTCTTATCTAGTTTCTCCCCCATACTTCATTCAGACTGAAGAAGGCCCCAACATGAAATGTCCATTCCCTTCCCAGATGCTGCCTGAACCATTGACCCACTGAGTTCCTCCAACAGTTATGCTGAATATTCCAGCAGTATCGTGTGTCTCCACGATCGACTTGTATTTCACAACTTAACATCAAGGCATCCATCCGTGGAATAACTGATTAGGAAGTTAAACTGGCTGCCTAATTTCACATGGTCATAGAATGATGTGGTGTGACAAGAGGCCATTCAACCCATCGTGCCTTTTAGTCCCTTCCTCTTCAAGTATTCACCCAAATCTCTTTTTGAAAGCTATTAATACTTTACTTTCACCGTGATGCCAGTGAGGGCACTCCAAATCACCACCCATGTAAGATAGTGTTTGTGTAGGAAGGAACTGCAGATGCTGGTTTACACAGAAGATAGACTCAAAATGCTGGAGTAACTCAGCGGGTCAGGCAGCGGGTCATGACCCTTCTTCAGACTGAGAGTCAGGGGATAATGCTTTCCCCTGTTGCCTGTTACATTTTATTTGGATGCTGACTCTCTTGTGAGTGCAGTTTCCCCTTCACTTATGTAATTAAAACTTTGTTCCAAAATTTTGACCATCTCTATCACAGATTTCCCACCTCCTCTACTCTGAGGGTCACAATTATCACATCTCCAGTCTCTTCACCCGACTGAGATATCTCGTAGCTGGCATCATTCTAATAAATCTCCAAATCACTTTAACTCAACGTTTTCCGATAGTGTGGTGCCATAACTGCCCAGGATACCCTCGCCTAGGGAAAGTCTTTGGCTTTCTGATAACTAATTTAAATTGTCAACAATTGGGATTGATTTAGTTTGGCCAAGAACTCGCTGTCTATTTGTGCAACATCTCCTCCCATGAAGTAAGAGTCAGAGCTGGGTGTTCTAACCACCCAAAGCACAATACAGCTCAGGAATCCAACTAGAAATAGAACTGGAGCAGACTCCAAATGCACAGCAAATCCCATCACAATTCATATTCATCCCAGTTTGGCAAAAGAATAAATCAGGGAAGGTAGTGCATCCGTGGATAACAAGGGAAATCAGGGATAGTATCAAAACAAAAGAGGAAGCCTACAAATTTGCCAGAACAAGCAGCCTACCAGAGGACTGGGAGAAATTCAGAGTCCAGCAGAGGAGGACAAAAGGCTTAATTAGGAAAGGGAAAATAGATTATGAAAGAAAACTGGCAGGGAACATAAAAACTGACTGCAAAAGTTTTTTATAGATAGGCCAAGAGGAAAAGATTACTTAAAACAAATGTAGGTCCCTTGCAGTCAGAAACAGGCGAATTGATCATGGGGAACAAGGACATGGCAGACCAAATGAATAATTACTTTGGTTCTGTCTTCACTAAGGAAGACATAAATAATCTGCCGGAAATAGCAAGGGACCGGGGGTTAAATGAGATGGAGGAACTGAGTGAAATCCAGGTTAGCCGGGAAGTGGTGTTAGGTAAATTGAATGGATTAAAGGCCGATAAATCCCAGAGTACTTAAGGAAGTAGCTGCAGAAATAGTGGATGCATTAGTGATAATTTTTCAAAACTCTTTAGATTCTGGAGTAGTTCCTGAGAACTGGAGAGTAGCTAATGTAACCCCACTTTTTAAAAAGGGAGGGAGAGAGAAAACGGGGAATTACAGACCAGATAGTCTAACATCGGTGGTGGGGAAAATTCTGGAGTCAGTTATTAAAGATGGAATAGCAGCACATTTGGAAAGTGGTGAGTTCATTGGACAAAGTCAGCATGGATTTATGAAAGGTAAATCATGTCTGACGAATCTTATAGAATTTTTCGAGGATGTAACTAGTAGAGTGGATAAGGGAGAACCAGTGGATGTGTTATATCTGGACTTTCAGAAGGCTTTCGACAAGGTCCCACATAAGAGATTAGCATACAAACTTAAAGCACATGGTATTGGGGGTTCAGTATTGATGTGGATAGAGAACTGGCTGGCAGACAGGAAGCAAAGAGTAGGAGTAAACGGGTCCTTTTCAGAATGGCAGGCAGTGACTAGTGGGGTACCGCAAGGCTCAGTGCTGGGACCCCAGCTATTTACAATATATATTAATGATTTGGATGAGGGAATTGAATGCAACATCTCCAAGTTTGCGGATGACACGAAGCTGGGGGGCAGTGTTAGCTGTGAGGAGGATGCTAGGAGGCTGCAAGGTGACTTGGATAGGTTGGGTGAGTGGGCAAAGGCATGGCAGATGCAGTATAATGTGGATAAATGTGAGGTTATCCACTTTGGTGGCAAAAACAGGAAAGTAGACTATTATCTGAATGGTGGCCGATTAGGAAAAGGGGAGATGCAACGAGACCTGGGTGTCATGGTACACCAGTCATTGAAAGTAGGAATGCAGCTGCAGCAGGCAGTGAAGAAAGCAAATGGTATGTTAGCATTCATAGCAAAAGGATTTGAGTATAAGAGCAGGGAGGTTCTACTGCAGTTGTACAGGGTCTTGGTGAGACCACACCTCGAGTATTGCATACAGTTTTGGTCTCCTAATCTGAGGAAAGACATTCTTGCCATAGAGGGAGTACAGAGAAGGTTCACCAGACTGATTCCTGGGATGGCAGGACTTTCATATGAGGAAAGACTGGATAGACTCGGCTTGTACACGTTGGAATTCAGAAGACTGAGGGGGGATCTTATAGAAACTTACAAAATTCTTAAGGGGTTGGACAGGCTAGATGCAGGAAGATTATTCCCGATGTTGGGGAAGTCCAGAACTAGGGGTCACAGTTTAAGGATAAGAGGGAAGACTTTTAGGACCGAGATGAGGAAATCATTTTTTACACAGAGAGTGGTGAATCTGTGGAATTCTCTGCCATAGAAGGTAGTTGAGGCCAGTTCGTTGGCTATATTTAAGAGGGAGTTAGATGTGGCCCTTGTGGCTAAAGGGATCAGGGGGTATGGAGAGAAGGCATGGATGGGATACTGAGTTGGATGATCAGCCATGATCATATCAAATGGCGGTGCAGGCTCGAAGGGCCGAATGGCCTACTCCTGCACCTATTTTCTATGTCTATGTTTCTATATCTTTATACCGCCTGCAATCCTAAAACGATACAACATAGTCAAACGATATTAGAAGAATGAGGGAGGGACCTCGTTGAAACATAGTGAAAGGCGTGGATAGAGTGGGTGTGGAGAGCATCTTTCCACTAGTTGGAGAGTCTAGGACTAGAGGTCATGACCTCAGAATTAAAGGACGTTCTTTTAGGAAGGAGACGAGGAGAAATTTCTTTAGTCAGAGGGTGGTGAATCTATGGAATTCTTTGCCGCAGATCACTGTGGAGCCCAAGTCAATGGATATTTTTAAGGCAGAGATAGATAGATTATTGATTAGTACAGGTGTCAGGGGTTATGGGGAGAAGGCAGGAGAATGGGGTTAGGAGGGAGAGATCAGCCACGATTAAATGGCGGAGTAGACTTGATGGGCCGAATGGCCTCATTCTACCCCTATTCCTTATGACCTTATGATATTGTCTCTTCATTGACAGCAAAGGACTGTCGCAGTCTCAACACTTTCCTCCAGTGACTGAGTGAACATGCATGAGTGTCAGAGAACCCACATCCTTTGGCTGAATAGACCATGTATTATCTACCATCTGCCCAAACATGATGCAATATGAACCTTCCCATTTGTTGAGGGGCAATTCTTACCTTATTGTCTCTTCCCACAAACTTAAAGACGGGGACATAGAAATGTTTTGCAAGATGGTCGTTGGATGTCTCTTGCTTGACTGTTTCATCATTGATGCAGCTATCAAAGCAAAACAAAAAAGGCATTGATTTGTATACTTATGGACACATTACAATCGGATGCACGATCTTCAATACTACGTTTTTGTTTTGTTTTGTTTTAGACATACAGCGCAGAAACAGGCCCTTCGGTACACACCAACCAGCGATCCCCGCTCACTAACACTATCCTACACACACTAGGGACAATTTACAATTATACCAAGCCAATTAGTCTACAAACCTGTACGTCTTTGGAGTGTGGGAAGAAACTGGATCACCCGGAGAAAACCCACGCAGGACACGAAGAGAATGTACAAACTCCGTACAAAAGCACCTGTAGTCAGGATCGAACCCGGGTCTCTGGCGCTTTGTGGCAGCAACTCTAACCACGCCACACTGTGCCATCCAGGTTGGCTGTAGAGTTGTTGATATTGGCATGTAGGTGTATTGACCATCCTATGGAATGTCCAATTGGTTGAGAATGGACTCTAGCAGCCCATTCTATACTCCACATGGAGTTGCTATTTTATGTGTTCGTAGGTTAGTTGTACCATATTGTGTGTTGTTGAAAGTAAAATGCATATCAACGATACTAGTTTGCAGAAATGAAAGTGCACTGCCTTGTTCTGCTCAGACTTTTCAAAGTCATGTAGAGAATTTAAGCAAATTAGCTCACACTTTGGCCGATGTGAACTTATCAAATGTCGGGTTTCATCAAAGTAAGCATCCTTTTTGCTGCCACAGGTGTTGTGCACTATTTGCCCACTGATCTAATGAAATGTACGAGTCAAGCATCATAGGAAGTTGTAAAAGTAATCATCCGATCCACTTGGTTTGTTTCATTGTTCATTAACAGGCATCTGCACCAATGTAGATTCTGCTCTATCTGTTTAACCTCCAAGGACAAGTTCTCATTCTTGCTTTACTCAAACATCCATTTTTTTTGTGTGTGTTAAACAAAATAAAACTGTAAATGCTGGAAATCTGAAACAGAAACCGTAATTGTTGGAAACACCCAGGATGTCAGGCAGCGCCTGTTTCAAATACCTTCAACACAACTTTGTCAGAAGAGTCTCCAACTTCAAATGCTAAAAGCCCTGTTCCACTGTACGAGTTCATTCAAGAGTTCTCCCGAGTTTTCCCTGACTCGAACTCAGAGATTTACGGTAATGGCCGCTCGCAGGTACTCGGGGCTCTCGTGGACATTTTTCAACGTTGAAAAATCTTCACGAGTCTTCCCGAGCTTACCGCGTTTCCCGAGTACCTGCCGTTAGCGTTACGAGCCGCTAAGAGACGTCCCCGAGCTCCGACGTAC
>CM075990.1:13262591-13300579 GCA_038087875.1 Malacoraja senta | reverse complement strand
GCACATCTTGGGAGATTTTTGGGAGGAAACCGGAGCACCCGGAGAAAACCCACGCGGTCATAATGAGAAGGTAGAAATTCCTCACAGACAGCAACCATATTCAGGATTGAACTCGGGTCTCTGGTGCTGTGAAGCCCTAATGATGTAGAACAGAGGAAGGGCGACTGAGAAAGGAACAGGCGAACAAGAGAGAGAGAGAGAGAAAGGGAGAAGATGAGACCGCAGATGCTGGAAACAAAACAAGGTGTGGGGGGAGCTCAGTGAGTCAGGCAGCCTCTGTGGTAGGAGTTGGACAAACGATGTTTCGGGTTGTCACCCTTCTTTTTGCTGCAGAGAAAGAGAGAATATGCAGAGGGACAGAACAGAAAACTCTGAGAGTGTGGGGAGCCAGAGATTTAGGAAGAGGGAGGGGAGACAAGGGGAGGGGAGTGAAAGACCATGAGCACCTAAGAAGTAAAAGCACAAATACAAGCGGGAGAGGTTCCAAAGGGTTAACTGTGGCACCATCTGGTGCAATGCCTTTGGTTGAATGGCTCCACATACAGTGAGGATGGTTTTCAGAACACGCTTGTACTATCCTTTAGAAAACTACTGAACACAGGGAACAGGAACGGCTCATGCGGTTACCCGTTCATGCGTTAAGGAGAAAGGTTTAAACAGAGCATTAAAGAATAGCATGTAACTCACGCAGCACATTTAATCTCCATGGGAAATCCTAAATAACTTCACAAGCTTGAAATTACTTTCCTGCATGCGTATTCAGCAACCAAATGACATGCAGCGAGGTCAGGCAAACAGTTGCAAGTTGATTCACCTGTTCATCGATTTTGGTCGCATTGGTTGGGAGCAACAATTGGCTAAGGAATCAGACTAACCTGCTCTTTAAAAAACATCCTTTGAATTTTTTTAATATCCAGCCATAAATTAAAAATGGCACACAAATAATGTTTTGAGTAAAGCAGCGTTCCATCAGCATTAAATTGGTAAACTAAACTGGACAACTTAAACTTTTAGTTGAACAAACCGAGGACTTCACTCAAACGAGCCTCAGTTTTTTGAGGTCAAGTCTCTGAAGTGGGACTTCAATCCGTGAGCTTCCACCTACAAAAGGTAAGACTGCAAGGCAACTTTGTACAGTGGTAACACTGGCGTCTTTCCAATACACATGTCCAGTGGGCCAAAAACACTCTCTTCCCTGCTCAGCTACCGGAGAGTAGTTGGCCTGAACAAATAGGGAGAGGTTCAGATCAATATTAATCTTTTTTGATTCAGAGGCCTTAATGGTTATCAGGGCAGCTCTTCACAAAACAAAAAAAAACCTTCTCTATGCACAGAGGGAAGACTGGAGCTCAAATAACACACTTTAAGAGAGGTTAGAATCAATACATTCTTAGAATGCAGAGGGAACCAACTATAAATATGTGGATTTCAAATATGTTTGAAACATTACACCTAGAAGAGATAAGACTCCTCCTAGCAGGTAAACCAGATCACTTCCACCTGACGTGGTCTGCATTTATAGAATTATTACAAACATAGGGTGCAAAAGTACTTAAAAAAAAAAATTGAGGTCAGGTAAGGGGGGATGGTAGTTGAAGAGCTGGTATGTCCCATTTACGTAATGCTCATAAAAATATTTGTTTCTCTCTTTTTCCTCTTTCTCTCTTTCTTTCTTTCCCAGGGTCTATTTCTTAACTCTTTTTCTTTTGTTTTTAATTTTGCTCTTATAGGGTCTTCGTCCTTTTTTGTTGTCACATTTCCTACACTTTCACTTTTTCCTTCACTTTCTTCTTTCTTTCAATCTTTTCCTTTTCTAGTGTAAAAAATAAATGGAGTACATTAATTGTAAGAAGATATAAATGACAAGTACTAATGTATGTGGTTGTAATGTAATGTACTTCTAATAAAATACAAATTAAAAAAAAAAAAAAAAAAGAATGCAGAGGGAATCCCGATAATATCCATTCACACTATTTTTCCTCCCCACTGTACTAAATAGACACCTTTGCCGTCTACTTTCTAATATAGACATTGGAGAAATTGTCTTTACCTCAGACTTACCTAATGAAAGTGAGGTTCGAAGCTGAGCGGAGAGGGCCAGTCCCAACAGAATCAGAGACAACATGATTCTCAGCTCTATTGCAGAGTTAAAGCTTGCTTCCTCTATAGTTTCCAAAGAGACTGTTCCTTCTATGCTCTATCTGGATGGTTTTATCTCCCGGATAGACTCTATCTGGCTCCAGGGAAAGAGTGGGGGGAGGGGGGGGGGGGGGGCTGAATGTGTAACGTCAGCCTTGACCTGGCTTGCACACAGAGATGAGGAACCCATGAGTCTGTTCTGATAGAGGAGCTATTTTCACTCATCCTCCTATTGTTTTCAATTTTTGTTTTTGTTTTTTGCTCTTCAATCACCAGCTATCTCAACCCCACAGAAAACACGATAGCAGGCCTCGAGCGTGCCCTCATTCCTGTTTCTCATCTTACCGTGGTCAACACATTTCCTGCCCTTCCCCAAAATCCGGAAAGTCTTGCAGAAAACGTGACGCCTCAACTTGCCCAAGCAGATGTCTTGTTCCACTTGAGCGCAGATTGTGACCTGTGCAAACACGGATAAGATACTCTGCAGTTGGAAGGAAGGTTCGGAGAGTTATCTTGAATACCCTTTCCATGTTGACGTTGTCATTTGTTCCTCGTGTTTTGCTTCTACAAGTGGCGTCGACACTCGGAGGACACGGCATGAAATGGAACAAAACATTAGCTTTTCGACCTGAAGAAACTTTTGGAGCGATCTGAAACCGATAAAAATGCACATAGAAATATTATATCTCCCCATGCCTTATGGGAATTTTCAAAGTGTTTTGCAGCCTCTGAAAAGTGGTACAAATATGGGAGTACTGAAAAGATAGGCATTGGTAGAGCTGCTGACTCAAGGCTCCAGTGACCAATGCTCGATCCAGACTTCTGCTGTTCTCTGTGTGGGGTTCGATGGTTTCCCCCACCATGTCCACTAGTTTTCTCCCACAACTCAAAAACATGCTGGTCAATGAGTTAAATGGCCACTGTAAATCACCCTTGGGTAGAGTAGATGGCCTTGTGAGAGAGGATAGAACACAAGGAACTAAATGGGATTAACTGCTCCGAGTGCTGGCAGAGATGTAGTCAGCCTGAAACAATAACAGTGTCCATAGGCACTGGCTGACTTACCGAGTGCTTCAAGTATATTCTGCTTACGGTTCAGACTTCCAGCTTCTGTAGATTCATGAATTTCAGAATATACTTTTATCTAATCTCTTCACCTCATCTTAATTAGCTTAGTTTAGAGATACAGCAATGAAAGAGACCCTTCAGCCCACCAAGTGCACGCAGACCACCCCTTCACACTAGTTCTGTACTATCCCACTTTCACATCCACTCCCTACACACAAGGGGCAATTTACAGAGACCAACTTAACCAACAAACCCACACGTCTGTGGGATGTGAAAGGAAACTAGAGCACCTGGAGGAAACTCACACGGTCACAGGGAGAATGTGCACACATCGCACAGGCAGCACCCGAGGTCAGGATCGAACCCGGGTCTCTGACGCTGTGAGGCAGCGGCTCTACCAGCTGCCCACCCACCATGTGCTGTCCCAGAAGACGATCTACTTACATTTGTTTCACTCTTTTACTTATATATGACTGTACTCACATCTAGTTTGAATTGAAGATAGACACAAAATGCTGGAATAACTCAGCGAGCCAGGCAGCATCTCTGGAGAGAAGGAATGGGTGATGTTTCAGGTCGAGACTCTTCTTCAGACTGGACTTCGGGCCTTGACCCAAGACATCACCCATTCCTTCTCTCCAGCGATGCAGCCTGTCCCGCTGAGTTACTCCAGCATTTTGTGTTTATCTTCGGTTTAAGCCAGCATCTGCAGTTCCTTCCTACACATATACCATAGTTTGAATTGTCAGGATAACATGCAAAATAACCTTTCTTGCTGCATGTGACAATAACAACCTAATATAATTGTACACACTTGAATCTCTTCCTCATCTCTATTGTTCTAATATATTATGTTTGCAGTTTCTCACACTGGCCTGTATTTTATCATCTCTATTGAATCTTTGCACCTTCCAATTAAGCTCTGTATAATCTCAATTTTATACAATATTTCTCTTCTTATTGAACCCGATATAATTTAAGGTTTCAGGACTTGATTAAGTAGCTATGCATTTAAAGGACTTACAAATTTATTTCCCAAAGAATTATTATTATTTCTATTTTTACTGGGACTAAATTTCCTTTTTTGACATGCTCATCTCTTACTAATAGAGATCTGAACAATATTGATTATTTATATCTGACCCTCTTAACAAATTTGGACATGATTCAGTCATCGAGCATGGAAACAGGCCTTTTGGCCCAACTTGCCTGTGTCAACCAAGATGCCCCATCTACATTAGACCCACCTGCCTGCATTTGGCGTGTATCCTTCTAAACCTTTCCAGTCCATGTGCTTGTCAAAATGTATTTTAAATGCTGTTAATATACCTGCCTCAACTACCTCCTCTGGTAGTTTGTTCAATATATCCACCACCCTTTGTGTGAAAAAGTTGTCCCCGTTTGCTATTAAATCTTTTCCCTCCCACTTTAAACTCATGCCCTCTGGTTCTTGATTCCCCTATCCTGTGTAAAAAAACTATGCATTTACCATATCTATTCTCCTCATGATCTTACACTCTATAGATCACCCCTCGTCCTCCTAACACTCGAAGGAATAAAATCCTAGTCTGCTCAATCTCTCCCGACAACTCATGCCCTCAAATCCTGACAACATCCTACTATCCATTTGGAAATCCTGATTTGTAGAAAGGAACTGCAGATGCTGGTTTACCCTCACTGCACCCTTTCCAGATGAATAAATACCTTGTAGATAAATGCACAATTAATTGGACATACACACACTGTTATTATGTGGAGGTTGGGCGATGCCATTCTTTGCTTGGGGAGATGTGTTCTCACTTCCTTCCTGAATGGCAGGGCTTTGACTTAAAGCAGTTGTTCCACTGCCCTTGACTCCCACAGAGCAATGTTGCCTTTTGCAAAGCTGATTGATCACTATTTTTCTTGAAGTGGCATCTCCAGCAATCTCCTTGGTACAATTCTCTGCAGCTGCAGAATTGATCGTGATAGTTGGCCTAGACTGAAAATGCACAAAAAAAAAAAATCCCAAGGCCATACTGGAAACACTATGCATGGCCAGGCAGCAACAGGGTGAAGAAAAATAAAAAGTTAGTGTTTCAGATTGAAAACATATCATTAATTAACTACATCCCAAGTGGCCGAGAGTTTCAGATTTTCTGTTTTTAATTTCCCGTTTCCAGCATCTGCTATTTTTTGGGGGAATTTCATTCCCGAGGACGTGCTTATCAAAGTGTGAACCAGGAAGAACCCGTTTAGGAAGAGTGTAGCAGAACTCAGGAAAAAGCGCCAAAGCCTTTAAAGTGACAGGAACTCTTGCTTAATTCAAAGGCCGTTAAGAGAATGCTGATCTGAACATTCACAGAAACTTAGTAAACAACCGTCCTCACCTTAATAAGCAAAAGGCAATGAATGCTTTTATATCCATTACAGTTTGAATGATGGAATGACTGATACTTTATTGCCAGGTGTCAAAGTCACAGTGATATTCTTTGCCTTGCATACCCGTCGTATGCAAAGAGTCACCACCTAAAGGGCGACAACGTTTGCACACAATCACGCCGTACATTTGGATCAGATATAAGCTGAAGCACAGTTCACCTCTATTGGTGAAGTCAACAGATCCCACAGCACCAAGTTCTCCCAATGTATTGCCCAATATTCATCTACCAATATTATAATAACAGATCTCCTGGCGATTATAAATATTGATTGTAGTCATCGCAGTTCCTACTCCACAGTGACAACATTTTAAATATCCCATCAATTAGTACTGTCCTGTGGATGTGAAAAATGTTAAATAACAAGTGAAAAATTTACTTCATTTTTATTTTGTTAAAAGGTGCACAAACAATGTCAACATGGTACATGGGGAAAGGAGTCCAATGGAAGAATGTTGTTTAGCAGTACAATATAACTCAGATACCCACTATCCATTTGGAAATCCTGATTTGTAGAAAGGAACTGCAGATGCTGGTTTACACCAAAGATAGACACAAAATACTGAGTAACTCAGCGGGTCAGGCAGCATCTTTGGAGAAAAGGAACGGGTGACGTTTCGGGTCGAGACCCTTCTTCAGACTAGCCTGCCTGACCTGCTGAGTACTCCTGCATTTTGTGTCGATCTTCGTTGTCATTTCTAGCTTGAACTCAGCGCAATCCAAGCTCATGGGAAGAATTAAAACACAAAGGACTAGGTGTTGGTGAACCCTTTGAAGCCTGACTAGCAATCTCTCAAAGAAAGTAACACTGCAAAATTGAGCGGTTTTCTTTTTGCAATTTATTCGGTAAACAGTGTCAATTAAGAAAAAGGTCTGTGGTTTGATACATTCCTAAGATTTTGCTTCATAATATTCAGCATTAGAAAGTTACACAAAGAGCATCTCTGCAAGTGTTACATGATAGAAAACACAGGAGTATTCTGAAAGCTACAAACAAATTAACCCCCCCCCCCCCCCCCCCCCGTAAGGAACTGGAAATTCAAGTATGGGTGCTGAACGTAGTGGGAATTCAGCCAAATTCTCCTGTGCCACAGGAACAAATAGATTATTGTACCACTTGTGTGAACATCCCTGATACCTTGCTGTGTCCAGTAAGGGCAGAGGTCCAATAATGTCATATCTTGCCACATATGGCAAAATGTAGCACAGATTTCCAAGGACACCCACATGTATGCCACACCATCTGTGCTGTTATATTGCTCTTGCACACGTATATAAAATGCATACAGCCACATTAAATGAACGTCTGCGAGACCTTCAACTTGTCTACGGCACTCTTTTAAAAATAAAAAGACAGCCATGCCCCAATAGTCCTTTGGGCTTCTGCATTCATGCCCTCCAAAGGGTTTTTACTCCCATGCACTTTTCGACAGTTTCCCAGGGCCTGGTTCATGCATTTGATACAATCAGTGCATCACATTCACTCAGGGTTCCTCAGGCTGGGTGGTGAAGCTAAGGCACTGGTCTCAATCACTGCCCTTCAGCCCTGGAGACCCAGGTGCACATTCTATTCGCAGGGAGTGGGCATAATGAAAACTGGCTGTGTGTTCTGGCATTGCTCTTTTAGCTGGGTCAGTGTTGCAGTTTGCTACGTCAACTCTCAGTTATAGATTCGTTAGCTCAAAAGCATCAAATGGACCTGATATTCTTCACTCTATTTCTCTCTCCACTGGTGACTTGCAGAATATCTGCTTTCCAGATTTCCATCTACTAACAGCATTTGGCTTTTGTATTACTGTTCTTCTGCTAACAAGGAGAAGATTGGGTACTGCATAAAGCCACCATTTAGATCTAGTGCTCCTGTAAAAAAAAACATTATTACCTTCAATATTCTTGCGCAGAATTCATGAGTACAGTACTTAAGTTCGCAAAAAGCATTTACCGCCTGTGTAATCTGCCTGAAAAAATCATGCCACTTATTTTATATGGATGAGATCAAACTACCTAGCACTATCTAAATAGGCCCATCCCAGAATGATACCCATATGATGTTCAGTAGTGTTGTATACAACTAGGCTTTCACGGTTCCCATTTTGGTAACAACCTTAAAAGTCACAGTGATCGACAAGTTATTCCTGTCAGTACAAATATTATAAAGAGAACATGCAATTGCGACTTTTGCCGCAATACAGCTCAGAGGTATTTGAATCCCTGTCTAACAGGGAAATCATGCAACATACTTCCATGGTGCAACTCCCACAGTAACAGTAATGCAACATGCACTCTTCACTCACTACAGGCTGCCTAGTGAATCTAGCTCCCCGTTCAAAGATCTAGTGTTTTAATATACAAACTCCCCAAGAGGTTGGCTCCTCTGCAAATTTCAACAAGTACAGTTAAGTGACATCTTCTGTTCTTTGTGTGTGGAAAAATAAGACAGCAGACAAGAAATACCTCTTCAAAGGGGCTCATTAACCATTTAATTAAAAATAAATGCATTTGACCTAAGCAAACATTTTGAGTCGGGAGATGTATACAGAGGCATAAATGCAGCTTAAATTGATTTCTGCACCATTCCTCGTTTAGCTGCACTGCTGACCTGAACAATGTGCAACCTTTGCCACATTCAAAGACTTGTTCCTGCGACCCACATCCACTGGGCCAAATTAAAGAGTTGTACATTGGAGGTGTGAGAAGCAACTTGATGTGAAGCAGGTTGACAAAAGTGCTGGAGAAACTCAGCGGGTGCGGCAGCATCTATGGAGCAATGGAAGTAGGCAACGTTTCGGGGCGAAACCCGAAACGTTGCCTATTTCCTTCGCTCCATAGATGCTGCCGCACCGCTGAGTTTCTCCAGCAATTTTGTCTACCTTCGATTTTCCAGCATCTGCAGTTCTCCTCAAACAACTTGCTGTGAAGCAGGGATGCATAAAGGGGGAAATTACCAAGTTTAATTAAGATTCATTCCATTCAGAGTAAATCATTGCTTAAGGTTCAAGAACACATGATGACCTCTTGGAGGTAATCACTCCCTGTGTGCTAAAACAGCTACAAGCCCTGCACCTCACTGGGAAAGGACAGACACAACTTTCACAAGGAGAAATGCATTGATGCTGCATCTCCAGAATCATCCATGAAGAGCAGACAAACCCAGGTTAAAAAAAAAAAACGCACCTTTCTGTACCAATAGTCCATGAAACCAGAAGAACAAACCATTTAACCCAGTGACCAAGGCAAGACCCAATTAGTTCCAAAACAGTTGTGGTAGTTATTTATTGTCAGAGTTACACAGCTCATTCGTACAACAATTCTCCCCTTAATCATAGTCATTGAGTGCAGCAATGTCAAATGAATTGAGTTTGTAAAATCTGCACAAAATCAGAATAAAACAGTAAAATAAATGGTGTAAATAATGTATTCTTTTAAAAAAAAACAGAGGAAACGTGCATCCCAATCTGCCCACCGCCATCAGTTGGAGATGCACACTGTCCGTTCTGCATGATCAGATTCCCCAATGTACCCGATGCACATCTCAACGATTTCAAACTCCATCCCCCACTGCCTGTAGGATCTCGAGGACCCGCAGAGGTTTGGTTGTTGATCAGGTGAAGAGCGCCGTGGTGTTAGCGTGTCCAGACATTCCTCGGGTTGGTGGGTGGGAGTGGCGGGGACAGGGTGGGGGTTGGGGGGGGGGGGGGGATGGTGGCGTCACCTCTGGCATTCCTCACTCTTGGTCACTGACGGGCTGGATGGGGAGATGGAGCTGGAGTGGATCCCGGAGACGCTTCAAGTCCAACTCGGCCTGAAATGCAGAATTCACCAGTGTCACCAGATGGTTAGTGTAAGGAAGGAACTGCAGATGCTGGTTTAAACCAAAGATAGACACAAAATGCTGGGGTAACTCAGCGGGACAGGCAGCATCTCTGGAGAGAAGGAATGGGTGGCGTTTCGGGTCGAGACTGCCCGCCTGAAGAAGGGTCTCAACCCAAAAGGTCACCAGGTGTTCCGTTTAGTTTAGAGATACAGCGCGGAAACAGGTCCTTCAGCCCACCGAGTTCGCACCAAGCAGCGATCCCGCACACTAGCACTATCCGACACAGACAAGGGATAATTTACATGTATACCAAGCCAATTAACCAACAAACCTGTACGTCTTTGGAGAGTGGGAGGAAACCGAAGATCGAAGAGAAAACCCACACATGTCAGGGGGAGAACGTACAAAATCCGTACAGACAGCGCCCATAATCAGGATCGAACCCAGGTCCCTGGCGCTGTAAGGCAGCAACCCTACCGCTGCATCACCGTGCTGCCCATATTTAAATTTCTCTGGGCAAATCCATTCCTCAAAAAACAAAACCCTCCCCGCTGCTTGGATAAATCAAATCAATGCCATAAAAAGAAAGAAGTCACAAATATGTAATCCCTTTTCCAACCCTGGATGTACCGAAGTCCCAAACTAAATCTCTCAATCTCTTCACGGTAATATTTCCTCTATTCTGCACATATTCCGGATAAAATGAAACTCCTTCCAACTTAATAATGAGAAGATTGAAACCATGAATGCTGATCCCCATCACAAACTCCTTGCCCAGTAATATCTTTCTCGCCATCTCTCTCTGACCAAATCCATTCACAACCCAAATTTAAGCATCAGATAGATCATGGTTCCATTTCACTATAAAACTCGATTACATTGTCCAAGTCCACTAATCCCAGTCTATCCTCGTCTACAATTTTCCAGATTCTACATATCCCAATATGCTCCAGGTCTTGTTATTTTAATCCAATATGTGGGCCCATCACCACTGTGCCTTCTGCCTTCGGACCAGCGACACCTCACTACTCCCCTCCAGCTCTATCAGCATGGCCTTCCTCTGAATCCTCTTGCAGTCTTAAACCTTAAAATTCAGTGTTCATTCAAGTCAGGATGCAAGCTTTTGAAAATGTGCCCCAAAATGTGCCCCCTGGTGATACTTGGTTAATTATCACAGCAAAGAACCACCAAGTTTTACAAAGAATTGTTAACCATATTCAAGCAACAAGTTAACGCGGTGTCACGAAATGGATGCCATGTGCACCAACTTATTGAAGTTCTCCAAAGTAGCATGATGTTGTGGATGAAGGGGAGCCGGTGAATGTACTACAATTTTCAAAAGACATTCGATAAGGTCCTGCATCTAAGGTTTTTGCAGAACTGAAAAAAAAAAACTCATGATAAGGGAGATAACATTGACATAGATAGAGTGGAGAGTAAAGCTGAGGGGAGATATGTTAGTGGAAGGGGATGAGAGGGGAAGGGAAAGAGTGGGCGTAAAAGGGAAAAGTGGGACTTGGATGAGGGGGGAAAGGAGCCAGGTGACTGGGGTTGTGGGAGGAACGTGTACACACCCAGGTGGAACAGGGGGCGTATTACTCGAAATTGGGAAATTCAATGTTCATTACATTGTGTTGTAAGCTCCCCAAGCTGAGAATGAGTCCCAATTGTTCAGGTTTGCACGTGGCCTGACTCTGGCCAAGGACGTCAGTGAAGAAATGGAACGAACCTTTGCTTAAGAGTTTAAGAAAGAACTGCAGATGCTGGAAAAATCGAAAGTAGATAAAAATGCTGGAGAAACTCAGCGGGTGAGGCAGCATCTATGGAGCGAAGGAATAGGTGATGTATCGGGTTGAGACCCTTCTTTGCTTAAGAGTGCTCTGCACTGCTGCCTCAAGCTCATCCTCCCAATTACAGTGAATGTACACATGGCCACGCTCCAGCTAACACTGTGAGGTAGTCCATTTATCTGTTGCTGTGGGTACGGCATTGTGGCTTACCACACACCATTGAACTGAAAATCGAACTGAAAACTGGTTTCTGCAGCAGCCTCTACTTTACCTGAGCAATGTCGTCCTTGAGTCTGTTGTATTGTTCAATGTCAAATTTCGTCTTTTTGGCTCCTTTGTGGAAGAAATGCAAGTATTGTCTATCTCTGGCGTCAGGGTAAATGTACTCCTGTGGAGAGATAGGGATGAAGTGTCAGTCAAGGCACAGAGAGACAGACAGTCTTTAAATCAATAGGTAAGATTGTAAACAGAAATTACAGGTTTAATTGGCTAACGAACGAAAAGGTGAAACGTGAAAACATTTTGTTTGAAGTTTTGTGATCTGGGAGGCTTAAAGCTGGGTGGAAGCCAATCCGATAATAATTTTCAGAACAGAGCTGAACAAGCAGGAGCAGGTAATAAAATGATGGGGGTGTGGTGAATAACATTACAAAGCAGGCATTGACACAATGGGTCAAAACTGCTGGCTTTTACAGAATTGCAATATTTAGCAAAGATCCAACTAGTATACATTGTTCAACTTTGCTGTTTCACGATATGACAACAGTGTTGCTTTGGTGGCCTTGACAAAAATGAAAGGTGTCAGGGGTTATGGGAAGAAGGCAGGAGAATGGGATGAGGCGGGAGAGATAGATCAGCCATGATTGAATGGCGGAGTAGACTTGATGGGCGGAATGGCCCAATTCTGCTCCCATCACTTATACTGGGGCATGTGAGTAAAATCCCAGCAACCAACATTCCTCCTCAACCCATCACAAGCTCAAATGACTTGAACTCCAAGGTATTACAATATTCCCAAGGGAATACTATGGGGTCAAGGAAAGAGCATTCACGTCGCGGCCCTGTTTCCACCAATCTTTCCACCACCACGCACAAGAAGCACAAGACAGACACCATTGGATGCAGATGCCGAGACGTGTGTTCAGCTCTGGCTGAACAACTTCTAATCTTGTGTGTGGACTCGATAAGAAGAAGGAGGGAATACTGTAAGTGGAGAAAGTGGAAAGATATTGTGTGGTAAAAATTTACAAGTACGAATCACAGAGCTCAAAAGTAGCAGATGTTGTGGCTAAAGGGGAGTTGGTGAATGCTTAACCGATTCAACCATCACCCACATAACAAAAAATAATTTGCATTTGTGTGGCATCTATTACATATTCAGGACATCTCACTATTTTAAGATGACTGCACATGGTGACAATACTATAACCAGCTTGAGTCCAACATTTAGACAAATTCCTCATATAATCTGTTATTTGCACCAGGTGTGGTTAATTTTGCGTGCCCTGTTTATCTATAATTACAATTTATTCTTTGCATATTTTTTCTGAGGAAACTACCTGCCTGTTATTGGAAGGGTACCTTTTGCCCTTGCCAATCGATAAATGGATTGGTGTCTGAGAAAACAGACTTTGTTGTATGATAAACCACTTAAAGGAAACATTATCTAACCCATACGTCACTCAATGTTTGATTGGTGTCGTCGATAAATAGGGACGATAAAAAAAAGAAACTGCAAATGCTGGAATCCTGAGCAAAATACAAAGTGCTGGAGGAACACAATGGGTCAGGCAACATCTCTGGAGGGAATGGATAGACAATGTTTCGGGTTGTCTGTCCATTCCCTCCACAGATGTTGCCTGACCCACTGTGTTGCTCCAGCACATCTTGTCAATAGATACTGTTTTAAATTGCCAATCTCCTCGAAGGACAATACTGAACTTCTTGGGTTATTGGAACGGTCTTTTTACATCAATGGTTTATGTGCCAAGACTCCACTTTCTGCCCAACTACAGATATTCCAGGGAGTTATCTGTGTGGAGGGTGATCAAATAATGTTAAGGAGAGAACGGTGGATCAAGTATGTATGGTGCACAATTGACAAAAACTCCATACCTTTCAGTTAAGGGAACTCGGGGAACATGAGCCATCCATTATTGAGGCATAACATTGTAGAGGTTTGTAAAATCATGAGGAGCATAGATAAGGTAAACAGCCACAGTATTTCCCCCCCAAGTAGGAGAGTCTAAAGCTAGAGGGCACAGGTTGAAGATGAGAGGGGAAAAAATTAAAAGGCCCCTGAGGAACAACCTTTCCACAGAAGCTGGTGAGGACATGGAACCTTGCCAAAGGAAGATGTAGAGGGAGATATAATGACAACATTTAAAAGATGCTTAAACAGGTACATAGATGGGAAAAGTTTGATGGAAAATGGGGCAAGTGGGGCTAGCTCAGTTGAGCAACGTAACTAGCATTGACAAGATGGGCCAAAGGGCCTTTTTCCATGTCTGAAGAAGGGTCTCGACCCACTCTGTCTCTCCAGGGATGCTGCCTGTCCCGCTGAGTTACTCCATCATTTTGAGTTTATCTTTTTCCATGTTACATTGATCTATGCTGCCACTTACACCCTAGTTACAATGATGGAAAGATCACATAAGCTACGGCCAACCCAAGTAGGAACTGACCTACAAAAGCAAGTCCGGGCAGTGAAAGATTGTTACCTCCACTGCCTCTCTTTCAGGAAAAGACATGAGCGCCAAACCCCTGAGAAATTGTTCAATCAGATTTGCAGATGCAGTGAGACGTGGAGCAAATGGGTCAAACCAGATGTAAGATTCCTCACTATTTTTCAAAAGACTGCTGGAATTATATTTTGCTGAAGGTGGCAAGGTGAACAATCAAAGATGCCTCACAGGACTTGATCCTACCTGCCGCGTGATGACAAAATATGCATACATCGCCATTGCACTGCCGTAAGTGATAAAATAGGTGACCGGTTCCATTATGTCCCAGGAATATTCCCACCAGGTGAGGCGTGCCAGGATCCCAAACTGTGTGGCCATGAAGGCCATCCCGCCCCAGAGGACCCAGGCCGATCGCCTCTCCGCCTTCCTGTCCAACTCCAACTTGACCTGCAAGAGTAAAATGGGAAGCGTGTCAGGAGGAACTGCAGATGCTGGTTTAAACCGAAGGTGGACACAAAAAAGCTGGAGTGACTCGGCGGGACAGGCAGCATCTCTGGAGAGAAGGAATGGGTGACGTTTCGGGTCGAGATCCTTCTTCAGACTGGAGTCTTTTTGTGGTCTCTCCAGCTTTTTGTGTCCAACTTCAGAGTAAAAGGGGAGACCGGGAGTGAGAGCTAAAGTGTGCAAGGGTGAATCCACCTTCCCGAGAGGACTTTAGTGAGCAATTACATCCACTGCAGAACAGGCAATAGGACACTGCATCTAATCAAATAATTATACAGACAAAAGGGAACTCAGCACAAGTTGAGGATTCATCCTGACCCCCCCCCCCCCCCCCACCCCCAGTCCAGTTTAGTTTAGAGATACAGCACGAAAACAAGCCCTTCTGCCCACTGAGTCCACATCAACCCGCTCATTAACACTATCCGACACTAGGGACAGTTCTAACAATTACACCAACCCAATTAACCTACAAGCCTGTACAACTTTGGAGTGTGGGAGGAAACCGGAGCTCCCGGAGAAAACCCACGCAGGTCACAGGGAGAACGTACAAACTCCGTACAGACAGCGCCCGTAGTCGGGATCGAACCCGGGACTCTGACGCTGTAAGGCAGCAACTCTACCGCTGCGCCACCGTGTCGCCCTACTTCTTAATTAAAGCAAATAGGATTCCGCCAGGTTAGACTCACCGACGATCACTGCATTATTCTTGTTCTACATAGCTCTAATTCTGATGTTGACACCCACTCTGACTCTCTGGGCAAAGCCTCATGTGTGACCGTGGAGGTTAATAGTTGGTGGCCCACATGTGATGCAGGGGGTCACTCACTTTCTCAAGTGGCTCAATCTGAGCGTTGAGCTCCTCCACAAGCCTCTTCAGTTTCTGTTCCTTTTTCAGCTGGTGCTCCTCAACGCGCAAAGTTGTGAAGAGATGCTGCACGAGGATTTTAACATCATTCATTGACGTTGCATCTTCATGACTCAGCTTCTCTGCAAAATGTAACAATAAATACATGCTTATTGGTCGCCTGTGTAGCTGGGTGGCAGGTGAATTGAAAGGAATGGATGGACATGTATAAGGGAGTAAATTGTACGGCAATAAGTGAAGGAATGGGACTACACAGAATCAGCATAAATCATAAGAAATAGGCGAATTGAACAGTGTCACAATGACTACTTGCAAAGGAGAATCAGGAACATTTTCCTTTCGAGTCATAGAGTGATACAGCATGGAAACAGGCCCTTCGGCCCAACTTGCCCACACTGGCCAATGTCCCACCTACACTAGTCCCACCTGCCCGCGTTTGGCCCATATCTGTCCACCAGTCAGTTTCTTAGACGTTGGGATAGTCCCTACCTCAACTACCTCCTCTGGCAGGTTGTTCCATATCCCCATCACCCTTTGTGTGAAAAAGTTACCCTGCAGATTCCTATTAAATCTATTCCCCTTCACCTTAAACCTATGTCCTCTGAACCTGAGACATCACCTATCCACGTTCTCCTGAGGTGTTGCCTGACCCGCTGAGTTACTCCACCATTTTGTCTATTTAAGTATGATTGTGCCCAATGTACGATATGATATGATAGAACTCTATTTATCCCAGGAGGGAAATTGGTCTGCCTACAGTCATAAAACATGAAATTAAAGTGACGAGTGGAAAGGATTGGGGATGTGTAAAGATTGGGGGTGGGTGGGGTAGGGGGAGTCAGTCTACCCCATGACAGAAGGGGAGGGGTTATACAGTTTGATAGCCACAGGGAAAAAGGATCTGCTGTGGCGTTCTGTACTGCATCTTGGTGGAACTAGTCTGTTGCTGCAGATACTCCTCAGGTTGACCAGTGTGTCATGGAGGGGAGTATAGTAGGTTGTTACTGAACTGCATGCCGAAATAAAATCACTGTGCCTAGGTATATGGAACAATAATGTACCATTGGCACAATAGGTCGAGTTTATTTATGACAATAAACTAGACTTGCCTCGACACTACATTAGAGCCAGTGGGATCCGTTCTGATCCTTGCCCACAATATGCACCATCGGACACTAGGTGACAGCAGAGCAACAGCCGAGAGGTTTCTCCTGGCACAGAGCAGTCACAACTGCTCCTCCGGTGAGTTTAAGCACGGACCTGCTTTGCGCCAAGTCTCACCCACCCATGACAGCTCTCCAGAATGTAAAATTATGCTCAGTCACGTCTGACTGAGGAACAGCCTCCCTAAACACCTGCACTGGATGAACGTTGTCAAATCAGGTTGGATATATTCTTGATGGGAATCATTACACAACTCCACTCAAAATTCCCCACAAGTCGCCGAATTCTTTCAGTATAATTGCCTTTCTACCTCTGGCTAAACAGTAAACAATAATCTTCATGAATCCCACAGCAAAGTCCCAGGTTCAGTCAGGACCTTGGATGCTCTTTACATGGAGTTTACACGTTTGCCATTTCCTCCGGATGCTCCGTTTCCTCCCACATTTCCAAAGACACACCGGTTAATCAGCTGCTCCTAGTTTGTATGTGACCGGTAGAATTTAGAAAGTTGATTGGAATGTAGGAGAATAAAAAAACGGGATTAATGTAGGATTAGTGTAAATGGGTGGTTAATAAAGGTGTGGACTCAGTGGGCCAGACCTGCAGCAAGAGTTTGCAGCAAGGGTTGCAGCAAGAGTTTGCTTGCTGCATCTCTGTGAAACATTGAAATGAATAATTTACAGTCAAACAAATAAACTGTGGGGAAACCTAATGCACCTAATTGCAGGGAAAGGGAACAGCAGATGCTGGTTCACAAAAGAAGACACAAAGTGCTGGAGTAGCTCAGTGAGTCAGGCTACAGCTCAGGAATATGTGTTTATTTTAGAGATACAGTGCGGAAACAGGCCCTTCAGCCCACCGGGTCCGCACCGACCAGGGATCCCCGCACATTAACACTATCCTACGCCCACTAGGGATAATTTTTACATTTACCAAGCCAATTAACCTACAAACCTGTACGTCTTTGGAGTGTGGGAGGAAACCGAAGATCTCGGAGAAAACCCACGCAGGGTGCAGGGAGAACGTACAAACTCCGTGCAGACAGCACCCGTAGTTGGGATCGAATCCGGGTCTCTGGCGCTGCACTTCCTGTAAGGCTGCAACTCTACTGCTGCGCCACCGTGACCGCATGTGGAAAGGTGACGTTTCGGGTGGGGATCCTTCGTCAGCCTGAGGACCCAATATATCCATTCCTGGAAGGCCTTCATCAACAACCCTTCACTCGTATGACTTGATTTTATTCCAGGTGTTCCTTCCAGCAATATTGCAGCGACCAATCTTTCCAGCATAATGCACAAGTTCCTCAAGGTTGTGTTGGATCTCACTGTGAGAGTTGAGGTGGCCACAGAAAGATAGGTCAAAATGTGAGTTAGAATGGGAAGAGGAATTAAAGTGACAGGTAAAGGCAATAAATACTCATCTGCCATTTGGCATGCTGTAAGATTCTGGACTGGATATTAAATTTAAAATCTTCAGATAACTTGATTTCTAGATCTGTATCCATCATCTCTATCTGTGATAGACACAAAATGCTGGAGTAACTCAGCGGGACAGGCAGCATCTCTGCAGAAAAGTAATAGGTGGCGTTTCGGGTCGAGACCTTCTTCATACTCCATTTTCTCCCTGCCTGCCTGACCGCGGAGTTACTCCAGCATTTTGTGTCTATCTTCGGTGCAAACCAGCATCTGATGTTGCTTCTTGCATTTCTATCTGTGATGTTAGCTCAGCTTGTTTTTAAACTCTCAGGGAGTGGAGAACTTGCAACAGCCAAACCCACACGACTTGTTCTCCTGCCTTCAATGTTGAAACTCCCACATCCTTTTGTCCATGTTCTTTTATCTGTGTTCTCACCCTCGAGCTGCTCCCATTGACCAGACAACATGTCTACACCAGACACATCCCCTTCCCCACCCTTTCCTGCTGCTTACCAAGCCTCTTGTTTCCTTTTCAGCTCTTGAAATGGTGTCCAATCTGAAGTGTTAACCGTTTCCATTCCCACAGATGCACCTAACCTGCTGACTAATTCCAGTATTTTCTATTTTTGATTTAAGGTTTCCAGCTTCCACAGATGTTGTTTTGTTTTACACTTTTCTACTATAAAGGGCAATTGCCTTAAGCTTTGTAGTTAAAGCTTTCCGACAACTGTTCAATGTTGTCTGCACCAGTTCAGTCACATTGGCAGAACTCACCCAAGGAAAGTAGAAACCAGGAACTGGTTTACAAATAAAAGACTGGTTTACAACAAAAAGGAGCCACAGTTCTGGAGAAATCCAGGGGGTCAGGCAGCATCTCTGGAGAACTTGGATAGGTTTAGTTTAGTTTAGAGATACAGAGCGGAAACAGGCCCTTCGGCCCACCGAGTCCGCACCGACCAGCGATCCCCGCACACTTTACACATATACCAAGCCAATTAACCTACATTGCTGTACGTCTTTGGAGTGTGGGAGGAAACCATAGATCTCGGAGAAAAACCGCGCGTTCACGGGGAGAACGTACAAACTTCGTCCAGACAGCACCCGGAGTTTGTAAGTTCTTCCCGTGACCGCGTGGGTTTTCTCCGGTGAGGGAACTGCAGATCCGGAGATGGTGTTCTCCAGAGATGGTACCTGACCTGCTGAGTTACTCCAGCACTTTGTGATTTTTGTCCCCCCCCCAAGGGATGTCTGCATAATAACCCAGAGTGTAGGATGACACCGATACATTACTGGGCAAGTGCTGTGGTGTTGGTCGTGATGCTACTTTCCCTGTGATAATCAATCAGGGCTCTGCCCAGCAGTTCTATCATGCGGAGTAGAGGTTAAACATCCCACAGCACTGAAGTGGAAGATCTAGTCCACTCTGAACGTTCTCCTCGATGTCTTAAAGGTTATGACTGGGGTTAATCTGGGTGTGAAGGGCCAGCAATCTATCGCTGTCACAAACATAATCCAATGGGGAATTCAGAAGACCTGATGAGAGCGTTACACCCTCTCCCACAGAGATGAGGTGTGGACCTAATGTTGTTGTCAATTAAACTAAAACCCTGTTAGGTGGAAATACAGAGATTTGTAGATTCTGAAAGCCTGAAATTATAACAGAAAATGCTCGGCTAATCGGGCAGCATCTGTGGAAGGAGAAACAGGTTGAAGACCCTACATCTAACAAAGGATCTTCCACCTGATGTGTTAACTGTTTTTCTTTGCAGACATGTTGCCTGACCTGCTGAGTCCCATTTGGAGAGATGCTAGTTATAGCAATCCAGTTATAGTTATAATGAAGAAAATCCGACATAGTTACATTGGGCAACTTGTGCCAACACCTCCTGCTAAAGCAATCACACACTCTCATCTCAGCCTGGATTTTCTCATTGGATGCAACACTGATTAGAAGGTTGAACTTGCCATTGGCTTTCTTGACCTGTGCTGACGGAGACCCCTATGTCACATCCAATTCAGTTTCAATCACTTTGGGAGGCATCCCCTCCAAACCAAACCTCTTCTCCATTCCCTCATGCCACCAAGAATACTACTTAAAGCTATCTTTTTAACCCGGGTTTGGATTAAACCCGCCCCAATATCTGCCTATGGAGCTATGATTTCAAAATGTTGTTTGTTACCACTCCTACAAGGTAACCCGATATATTTTCTAATGTTTAACAGTATAAAATTCCAACTTAAACGGAGAAATCAGCGTAAGATTCTCCAGGAATGAATGCTGATGGCTGCGGAGTTAAATGTGGATTAACGCCAGCGATGAGTTGAATTAAGTCAACCACTAGGAGCCTGGACAGATCTCGTACCTCTCTTTGGTGGCTGCACATGGTGTGTCACATCATTTATCACTAACTTGAAGTCATCAAGAAGCAGAATATCGATTCCTGTTGATGCAGCTATTCGATTTCCATCTGCAGGAGGGAACAGAAATGGAGCATTGAAAGCACACAGCATGTCAGGGTGGCACGATAATCAGTAGAGACAGACCTTCCACCCTCGCCATCCCAAACCAAGCATGGGAGACAAAGGCCATGGCAGCAAAGTGGTTGCAGTATGGACCGAGCATTCATAAGTTCATAAGTGATAGCAGCAGAATTAGGCCATTCGGCCCATCATGTCTATTCTGCCGATAGACACAAAAAGCTGGAGTAACTCAGAGGAACAGCAGCATCTCTGGAGAGAAGGAATGGGTGACGTTTCGGACGAGACCCTTCTTCAGACCTAGTCATTTCACATCAAGTCTACTCCGCCGTTCAATCATGGCTGATCTATCTTTCCCTCTCAACCCCCCCTTCTCCTGCCTTCCCCAAAGGGTCTCGACCCGAAACGTCGCCTATTCCTTCTCTCCATAGATGCTGCCTCACCCGCTGAGTTTCTCCAGCATTTTTGTCTACAGACAAACAATAGAGAAGGGTTAGACACAAAATGCTGGAGTAACTCAACGGGACAGGCAGAATCTCTGCCAAGGATTGGATGACGTTTCGGGTTGAGACCCTTCCTCAGACAGGTCTCTGAAGTCTGAAGAAGGGCCTCGACCAGAAACATCACCCATTCCTTCTCTCCAGAGATGCTGCCTGTCCCACTGAGTTAATCCGGCATTTTGTGTCTATCTTCGGTTTAAACCAGCATCTGCTGTTCCTTCCTACGCAGTACAAATGGAAATCTTATCAGATCTTACAAGAGAAAATCTCATCAGATCAGGAGAAACATAATTCTTGTCCAAAGTTAACATGCAGTCCCTATGTAGGGTCTCAACCAAAAATGTCAACAATCCCCTTGCCTCTACAGATGCTGCCTGACCCACTGAACACATCCAGCAGTTGCTATTTTGATCCAGATGACAACACATGTCATCTCTTGTATCTCCTTTAAAAGTCACTGTTTCTTCCTCCTCAGATGCGACTCAAACTGCTGAGAATTTACAGCAATTTTTTTTATTTTAGTTTCAGATTTTCAACATCTGCAGTATTTTGCTTTTTTGCTTGTGAGGCTGGGACCTGAAGGAGAGTGCAAAGAACCAGGAACTCAGTCATTTTAACCAGATTAACTACAGATCACACCACAAGAATTACTGCGCTTTCCATCATTGTCATGGATTTGGTGAAGTATTCTAATCAATACTCCAACACCACGTAAGAATCAGTGTTCATAACTCACAGCAGCTTGAACAGCAAGCTTAGACTCTGACAGAGAAATCTCCCCTTGTCCTCAGAAGAGAGCGTAAACTTTGCCTTAAGCTTCTAATATTATTATTCTACTAACTGATGACTTTTAAAATACATTTTTAACCAAGATGATCAGCCAAATTTCTTTCATTCCCAAATTTGAATATTTCCCCCCTCCAATGCTCCACCTTCTGTCTATTTTCCCCCTCCAATGCTCCACCTTCTGTCTATTTTCCCCCTCCAATGCTCCACCTTCTGTCTATTTCTAGTGAAACTTTTTCTATTTCCTATTTCTATTGAAACGTTTTGCTAAAATGAGAGACTTGCTGGCTTTAGAGACAACTCTCCCACTGGCAAAGTTGCCTGTCTGCTGCAAAATAATTAACAAGGGAAAAGAGACTTCTATGCTTCCATTCCAAACTTCACTTTCATACATTAACAATTTTTTGTGGCACGATTAAATGAGGGTGCTGTTCTTTCAAACACTACCTTTAATTGTCATTAATAATTAATAATAATCAGTGAAGATGGGTCTCGACCCGAAACGTCACCCCTTCCTTCGCTCCATGGATGCTGCCTCACCCGCTGAGTTTCTCCAGCATTTTTGTCTACCTTCGATTGTTCCAGCATCTGCAGTTCCTTCTTAAGCCTTTAATTGAGATGCTTAGTTCTAATTTTAGTGCAGTATCTCAAAGATGCAGTATGTTCTTTAAGTCAGTAACTATTGTAGAAGGTGGCACGGAGGTGCAGCAGTAGAGTTTCTGCCTTACAGCGCTTGCAGTGCCGGAGAACCAGGTTCGATCCCGACTATGGGTGCTATCTGTACGGAGTTTATACGTTCTCCCCATGGCCGCGTGGGTTTTTCTCCGAGATCTTCGGTTTCCTCCCACACTCCAAAGACGTACAGGATTGTAGGTTAATTGGCTTGGTATAAGTGTAAATTGGCCCTAGTGTGTGTAGGATAGTGTAAATGTGCGGAATTCGCTGGTCAGCGCAGACTCGGTGGGCCGAAGGGCCTGTTTCCGTGCAGTATCTATAAACTAAACTAAACTAAACCATTCCAGTTCAGTGTGTGCAGATTCAGCTCCCTAGGCTGGCGATGTACCTGGAGTGTAGATGGCCACTCGGTCAATGCCCTTGTCCTCCGCCTGTAGCTGTTTCAGGAAAATCCCAACAGAGTCTGAGATGGGCCTCAGGGTGAACTGACAACGTTCTCGCCGCGATGGTAGATTCAGAGAGAGAACGGGTAACCCGTTCTGGTAGGCGACAGTTACATCTGCGGAGAGAGGGGAAAGGAAAACGGTAAGAATGGGCTGCAATGAAGAACTTCAATGGAAGGAGTAAAAAACACATTTGACCTGTAAGCCTGGACTGCTTGCAATAAGATCTGAACTTTTACCCCAACATTATTTTCTCATCTGCTCCCCAAATTCATCGGTTCCTCTGTCAGGCATAAATCTATCAATCTATTCTCAGTGCAATCAATAAATGATCCTCATCAGCCCTTCCTGGGTAGAGAATTCCAAACATTTACCAAGGAAACTATTCCTACTTAGTTCAAGTCATCAGCAAATCACACATTTGGGCTTCTCAGCCACACTGTCGAAACAGTCCCTGAATATTAGCATCCCGACATCGATTCCTGTACTACTCCTACTAAGCACAGCCTGTCAACCGGTGATGGATATCAGGAGTAACTTGTTCGTTGGGCTTTACTTCTAGATTTACTTCACTATACGACACTGACCACAAGGGCATTTATAACAATCCAATAGTTTACCAAGCGATTACCACTTTATATAGTAGCGTTGTTACAAAACCTACCATCAGTGGCGCTCCAGATCTGCCTGCTGCGTGTGCGTGCGATTCCGGAGGCTCTGAGGGGGGGGGGGGGCGGGATTAAAATGCAGGTTTGCATTGGTTGTCGGAGAGGGATTTCCTCGGGCTGCTAGCTGACGAAGAAAAATCGTTCACGCTTCCGTTTCCCATTAAAAAAAAATTTGCTGGGCGATTGCATCGATGGATTGAAGTTAAATGTGACTTCTAACGCCTTCAACATCACGGATCGCAATTGCAGGTCAAAACAAAAGGTATGTCGTTTATTTAACATATTATCTTGCTTTTTGGTGTGGCTTCATTTTAATCTTATGGCGTGAAAATTTTTATTTAGGCCCCCATACGAATCGGCCGTGACTTGCCTGCCGATATCAGGGCTTAAATCATGGCAGCGGCCACATTCCTATCGATCACAATCCAGAAACATCCACTCTCAAGATAATCACATTCATTATTTTTTTGCACAATCATGTCATAAGAACATCTAAATCATCTATATTTTGTGTTATTGTCTATCCATGATCAATATTTTCATACAAAATATCCACAGTACAGTTTTAGTCAGATGTATTGTGCAAAAAATAATGATTTTGATTATCTTGAGAGTGAACGTTCCTGGATTAATTTATGGGAATTTAACATTAAATTCCTTCCATTTGGCATATAAATTCATGACAAGGTGAGATTTAAAAATCATGTAATATTGTGAATTCTTGTGTGAATGGGATCAGTTTGTCATTTGTTATTTTGATACATAGGCTATTAAAAAAAATTAGCCTTTTCTTGAGAAATGGATAGATGTTTAGATCTAGTAATTGAATTTAGATGAATTTAATTGATTTGATGAAACGAATGAATATGAATTTTTTGTCGGTTATTTACTATTTGTTTTAGCGTTTAACTTTATCATTTCTACCTTTTTTACTAAAACTGCAAATAATAACTTGTTTCTGTTAATGCTGTTCAGTAATTTTTTTCAAATAAAAGTTTTAGGTATCAAATTAAAGTTTGGTTTATGCTTTATCTGATGGGATAAATTACAGGCTGGATTTTTTAAAATCTCAAAATTTTGTGACATTCCTACATACAGTCAGTTTTCTCCTCAGGTTCACTTGAATTCCCTGAGAGACACGGTGGGATCTGAACATGATTTCCAAATCACCCGTCTAGTTTCCTCCCACATCCCAAACACCCAAGGGTTTTGCAACTTAATTGCCCCTAACGCGTAGGAAATGGATGAGAAAGTGATATGATGTAGAACTAGTGTGAACAGGTGATCAATAGTCAGTGTGGGCTCGGTGGACGCAAGGGCCTGTTCCATGCAGTATCGCTGAACTAAAATGGAGCACGCATCTGGATGCTAGCCACGAACATAACCAGGAGGTTGTTGCTTTTAAAATTGCACCACAATTAGTACATCTGCCAAGACCACTCTTCTTTAAGGTGGTCTCTCCTTGAATACATTTTTGATTATCTGCCCCAATACCACATCGGAATTACCCGATACAAACTAGTATTTTGCTTTATTGAAAACAACTTACAAATTGGAGTTACTGCTGTTGCTAAGGACTGTGTGCGCCTCAGTGACTGGGCTTGTAAGCATCTTACAATAAATTGCAAATTAAAACAATACCAGCGGTAACCCATCCTCTGATCTCTCAGCAAGTGGCTGAAACACAGCCAGTTGGAGCAACAAACTCTGTATAGAGGACAGATGGCAGCTCTGTAGCCCAGCCTTGTCAAGCATGTCAAAGATGCTCATTTGCTCAAAGCTGTTTCCAGAACACAGAGTGCATACCAATCTCCACATCGGCACGGATACGCAGGTGGTGCCTCAAGTCCCATTGGGTACAGGTCTTCGGGAGCAGAGTATCCTTCCACTTGACAGGTAACTGGCCACATTCCCAAACTCTGCTTCTCCACGCGTCTCCCATTTGAACAGTATCAAGTACCTCGGATAAAGCAAACACACAGCGGCACCCTGGCCCTGCTTCAAGCAGCTGCTAAAAGCCAATGCTGTCCCCCTGCCCATGGTGAAACATAATACTGTTAGCAGATTTACACCCATGAGGGAAAGGGAGCCAGAGGGAAAAAAAGAGAGGGAGAAAGAGAGAGAGAGAGAGAGAGACGTGGGGGAGGTTACAAAGTAGTGATGACAGTGGGGCGAGAGGTGGAAAAGTGGACAGAGAGGAAAGAAACAGTAGCAGGAAGAGACGTAACAGACAATACAAAAGTAAAGGAATGAAAGAAGCTCCAAGTGTGTGGTTGGATTACTGTCAACATCAATCACACGACAAACCACTGTGGCGCAGCGTTCAAAGTCAAGTGGATAAAAATGCCTCAAACTGTACAAGTTTCAGCATTACTGACAACCCACCATTCAAATTATGTTTCATCTGGGATGCCATGAAGCATGCTATTAATTTGGATTATTCTGCTAATGTGGTGCGACGTGGCTAATGCACAAGCGCTGACTGCTGGCAGAGTAGTTCCTGTACTGGTTCATGAGACTCCAGCTGATCAGTGCTTCCCACATTGTCACAAGGTGGTCCTCATCCAGGTGTTAAACCTGCAGCCTCACAGCTCAGAAACATACAGAATAGTGAAAGGCTTGGATAGAGTGGATGTGGAGAGGATGCTTCCAGTAGTGGGAGAGTCTAGGACTAGTCATAGCCGTAGAATTAAAGGATGTTCTTTTAGGGAGGAGACGAGGAGAAATCTCTTTAGTCAGAGGGCTTTGCCACAGAAGGCTGTGGAGGCCAAGTCAGTGGATATTTTTAAGGCAGAGATAGATAGATTTTTGATTAGAACGGGTGTCAGAGGTTTATAGGGAGAAGGCAGGAGAATGGGGTTAGGAGGGAGAGATAGATCAGCCATGATTGAATGGCGGAGTAGACTTGATGGGCTGAATGGCCTAATTCTACTCCTATCGCTTATGGCAGCATTTGATCCTGACCTCGGATGCTGTCTGTGTGGTGTTTGCACATTCTCCCCATGATCACGTGGGTTTCCCCCGGGTTTCTCCCACATCCCAAAGAAATGGCAGTTAGTCGCTGTAAATTGCCCCTTGGGAGTAGATGAGAATGTGGGATAACGTAGAACTAGAGTGAACGGGTGATCGATGGTCAGCATGGATTTGATGGGCCCAAGGGCCCGTTTCCATGCTGTATCTTTCAATCAACCAACCCTATCCAGGTAAAGTCGCAAAGTCACTGATTCATGTATTATCAAAACTGGCCCTTCAGCCCACTATGTCTGTACCAACCAACAAACGCTCATTTACAGTGATCCTATTGTATTCTCCTTACAAATGGAGGAAAATGGAGGAGGAATGGCCAAACTTTGTGCCTTCCACCACAGTGATGAATGCTGTGGATGTTTGTGTTAAATTTTTATTATGTTTTTGTGTGTTCTTTTTCATTGTACCGCTGCTGGCAAATTCATTTCACTTGCACTTTAACTGATTGTAATGTATTGTGTTGTATTCCCTTCAACTCACTTTCGGTTCTTCCGCTGATGTACTATTCACAGTGGCCAACTAACCTTCCACCCCACACGTTCTTGATGCAAGAGGAAGCAGTGGGACCCAGGGAAAGCCACGCAGAAATAGAGAGAAGGTGCAGACTCCACAGACAGCTCCCGAGGAGTGGCAGAACCCGTGTTGCTGGCGCTGTGAGCTCTGTCATCTACACCCCACTCATGAGCCTCAGTGCTTCAAGGGATATGGGGAGACTGAGAAGGAACGGGGTACTGATTTTGGATGGTCAGCCATGATCATTATGAATGGCGGTGCTGGATCGAAGGGCCGAAAGGGCCTACTCCTGCACCTATTTTCTATGTTTCTATGTTTACCAGCACAGGATATTCCCTGCTTAGATTTTATGAAGAAAATTTCAATATTATCCTCTTCCTTCCATGATTCCTGACTGAACAACAAACTGACGAATCTCTCAACAAAACCAATCTATCCAAGAATGTCAGGAATTTGGGAAATCTGATGAATTTAATGAATTCATCTCTTTCCACTGGAGGCCTGAGGAGAAATGAACATGAAAACCATAGGAGTTATGGTTCGACACACAAATCAATGGGATTACAAGCTTCAACAATTTACATCATCTTTTTTGGCCACTGAAACGTTTAAAATGCTCAAGAAAATAATTCCTCTTTGTGGAACTCTCCCGTACGGTCAAAGCTTCAGCGACTCCAGAAAACCTTCCAAATCCCATTTCTGACATCGGCTTAAACACCAGTTAATCTAAAACTACCACGGCAAAGAGAAACAAGTGCGAATATCCTCAAGACCACGGACAACACGGAACGGTGTCCATTCTGGGAGGGAATTTCTTTAGGCAGAGGGTGGAGAATTGCCACTGAGGAGGCCAAGTCAATGGATATTTTTAAGGCACAGTAGATAGATTCTTTATTAGTACGGGTGTCAGTGGTTATGGGGAGAAGGCAAGAGAATGGGGTTTGGAGGAGAGATCGATCAGCCGTGATTGAATGGTGGAGTAGACTTGATGGACCGAATGGCTTAATTCTGCTCTTATCTCATGCTCTTATGAGAATGCAAAATAAAGTTTTTCACTGTATCTTGGTGCATGTAACAACAATAAACCAATACTGATAAGATTGAACAATTGTCCGCGTATCAATTGTGGAAGAGACTTCCACATTTCTACCACCTTCTCACAAAGGTCCCCAACTTCACTCTCGACAGCCCTGGCTCTAACCTTTTGGCTATGCCATCTGGTCTGAGACATCCTAATCCATGCAAATAGTTTATCTCCCATCCACCACGTATCCCTTGATAGCATGAAAGCAATCAGATTATCAATAGCCTTCTAAATTCCACATACTACTATCCAAACTTATTAAATTACTCAACCCTTGGATCATTGCAGCAATACCCCCTTCCCCCTTCCTTCCAAGGACAATATTTTCTTTGCCGTGGTGCGATCACCAGAACTTCTCAATGTAAGGCGGAACAAAGTTCCCCAGGCATAGGCGGAACGGGGATTTGTAACGCTGTACCACTGGTTGTTCCTCTTTCATATTTCAGTACTCTGGATACGAAGGGAGGCACTTGGAATAAATCCTGCACCATTCGGTGAAATATTAACAGCCTACACACTAATCCCGTCCCTTTGAGCCGCTGCCCCCTATAGTGATAGGTCACGGAAACAAGCCAACAGCTGGGTAAGGGAAGGTTGCAAGAGAACCCAGGTACAGTTCAAGGTAAATATTGTAGCTTTGATGGCATATGACAGATGGTGACTAAATAAACTGAGATATGAATAGATACACAGTTCCCTTTGAAGGCAACATAAAACTGACAAGTCAGGAGGAAAATGAATATTTTTTCAGTTTCCCCAACCTTAACTTCTAAAGCAGGAAACTCATTATTTTCAGTTCCTTCTGTACATACACCTGGTAAATTGATGTGAAAGGATTGCTAAGAAAATACTACGCAAATCATTTATTCCCCCACACACCGTTTTCAATGAAAGGGGATTGCTTGGCTGTTTATCACACCGAACGCAGAATCTCCATGCAAACAAATATTAACTTTGTATCACACATTTAACATCATCAAAATATTCCAAGATGTTTCAAGAGAACATGAAGAGAGCAGAAACAAGGAACTGGAGATGCTAGTTTACAACAAAAAGACAAAGTGTTGGATTAACTCAGCAAGTCAGGCAGCATCTATGGAGAACATTGATAGGTGACGTTTCAAGTCTGAAGATGGGTTCCGATCTGAAATATCACCCATCTACAGTCTCCAGAAATGCTGCCCGACTCAGAGTTAGTTTAGTTTAGCATATTTATTAGTTTAGTTCAGTGTATTGTCATGTGTACCGAGGTACAGTGAAAAGCTTTTTTTGTTGCGTGCTATCCAGTCAGAAGACAATACATGATTACAATCAATCCGTCCATAGTGTACAGATACAGGATAAAACAGAATAACGTTTAGTGCAAGACAAAGTCCAGTAAAGTCCGATTACAGATAGTTGAAGGGTCTCCAATGAAGTAGATGATAGGTCAGGACCGCTCTCTAGTTGGTGATAAGATGGTTCAGTTGCCTGATAAATTACTCCAGCAATTTGTGTCTTTTTCACGAGAACATTCACAAATTAACGCCACAATACAAAGTATTAGTGCCGCTAACCAAAATTAAACAATAAAAGACAATAATAATAATAATAATGGATTTTATTTACGGGCGCCTTATACCGAGGTCTCAAGGACACCATACAGAGATTTATAGAAAACATATAATCAGAATTTTAAAAAAATAGGTTATAAAGACCAATACATAAATCAGGGACAGAATTCCTTCCAAAAACACACAAAAAAAAGAAAATCAGAAGCACAATTTGAGGAGAGAGCAGCGGCAATTTAACGCCAGCGTCCACTCTCCCTCCGACCGCCATCTTGAACACAGACTAACAAATACAATTACAAACAATTACAAACAAAAATCATCCCCCCACAGTGATTTCCATTGTGGGGGAAGCACAATGTCCAGTCCCCAGCCCCAGTTCACCCAAGAAATGTCAGGTTTAAGAACTACTTTAAAAAAGGGAGAGGGAATTCCAGAGATGAGCAAAGACGGCGGAAGGCTGAAGGGGTGGAATAATGGGAAAAGGGAATACTCCAGGAACCAGAGATGCACAAGCATAGATTAATACCACGTTATTGGGCCAGATGATGGCAAAGACGAAAGTTGGATCTTATTAAAAAGGGTCTCCACCCGAAACGTCACCCATTCTTTCTCTCCAGAGACACTGCCTGTCCCGCTGAGTTACTCCAGGTTTTTGTGTCCATCTTCGATTTAAACCAGCATCTGCAGTTCCTTCCTACATGCAGGGATCTTATTGTCAGGGGTGGAATGTAGATTGGTAGAGCATCAGACTGCTATCTTTCCTCATAGCCTCATGGTCCAAAGTGAAGAGGTCAGACCATTAGACTTAACTAATGAGAGATATTGTAAGGGTTTATATAATCCATGCATATATGAAAAATAAAATAACTGAAGATGCTTTAAATCATAATTAAAAAAACACAAAATTGTGGAACCACCCAGAAGGTCTGGCAGCATCCATGGAGGGAAAAACAGTTTAATGTTTTGGGTCCAATAGGTCTGGGTCCCAAAATATCACCCCCTCTCTTTCCACAGAGTGAGTGTTTCCAGCATTCTCAGTTTTAATATAATGTACTTCATGGGTTACATTTTATTCAAAAGCAATTTGAAAATATTATTCCGGGTTTCTTCAGAACAAGTACCTCATTATCACCACTGGCTAAAATCAAAAGACACTGAGCAAGACTTCAGAAGGTAGACAAAAATGCTGGAGAAACTCAGCGGGTGAGGCAGCATCTATGGAGTGAAGGAATAGGCGACGTTTCAGGTCGAGACCATTCTTCAGACCGACTTCAGAGTGTCTTCAAGTATTAATGCCATTTTGAAACGTAGATTTTAGGAGCCATCAATTTTTTTTTTCTTTGTGCATTTATTTCCAGGTGTCTCAATGTCAACATTATTGTATTATTCACAATAACTAGAAGAATAGCACCTAAATGCCACTTGGGTTGACCCGACAATCTAACAGCATGAACACTGAATTTCCCCAATTTTAGCTACTTCCCAACCCCCCCTTCGAGTTTAGTTTATTGTCACGTGTACCGAGGTACAGTGAAAAGCTTTTGCTGCGTGCTAACCAGTCAGCAGAAAGACAATACATGATTACAATCGAGCCATCCACAGTGCACAGATACATCAGAAAGGGAATAACGTGAATATACTTTAATGCAAGATAAAGTCCAGTGAAGTCCAATCAAACATAGTCAGTGGGTCTCCAATGAAGTAGATAGTAGCTCAGGACCTCCCTAGTTGGTAGGATGGTTTGATGGTTCTTCTTATCTACCCCAGTGTCTCTCCCACGCAACGCACCTTTCATTCCGCTCTTCCCACCCTCAGCATCCAGCTCCTTCCCCCTCCTCCACCTGCTCCTCTCGCACCCCCACCTTCGCCCCTCACTGTTCCCTTCAGCCAAGGAACCCTTCCTCTGGTTTGGCTCCCTGATCAGATTCCACCATTTGCCTGCTTTAGTCTTCCCTCCCCTCCAGCCTTCATCTCCTGTCCACTACCTCCCTCCCAACAGACATCTGCTCTATCATCTCCTCACCTCAATCCACCCATCACTTGCTAGCTCTTGTCCCAACCTTTCCCCTCACCTATCTCCCCTCCATCAGTCTGAAGAAGCGTCCCTATCTCGATATGTCGTTTTATCCTTTTCCTCTACAGTTGCTGCCCATCCCACTGAGTTCCTCCAGCAGTTTGTTATTTGTTATAGATTATAGCAGCTGCATAAAATGTGGCCCATGGAATTAAACACTCCCACCACTGGAGGTGCTGTACAACTAGTGGCGAGAGAGGCCAATTACTTTGCATCAGTTTGTAGAACAAATTGTAAGTAAACCATTTTATTTTATTTTATTAATGTGCATCTTTAAATGACGTCTGTACTCTCAGTTTATCTTCTAACCCTGCCAAGGCATAGTGATGCTTCAGTTCATGCTACCTGTTAAGCTCTTGGGATATCTTCCTACATGAAAGGTGCTGTGTAATTATGTGTTGTTGATCTGTCTGAGCAGTTTCCTAAACGCCATGGCGTTAGGCAGCGACCGTCGCCTCTGTTTGCGCAAGTCACACGAACAATCACAGGGGGATCTTTCAAGAAGCGAGATCGTGGCCCGTATTCACAAGAGATGTTGGTGCTACTCACCGCTGGCAGGCAGAGAGGTATTGGAGCAGTACAACACCCGCTGACTATTCCACACTGGAAACCTCTGGCACACCTGCAAATCAATGAAAGGAGTTTTAGTGCGATAGAGATTAGGTACAATGAACACTCCCCCATAGAAAAGGAACAATCGTTGTAACTGCAGCAACACTGGACCCATAAGGCAGGACTCCCAAATGCACGGGTGAATCCGAATGAACCAAAGATTGTAGCCCTCACGCACAGCGAGCGTTGAGATCCAAATCTCCAGCCCTGTCAAATCTCCAGGCCTGGACTCAGCAGACCAGGTCCTTCAACCTGGAACACTTCAAATTGTAGCCCATAAATCTGATCGTTAAAGAGTCAATTAGTGCGTCTCGAGGAGGAAATGTTCTTTCAAAAAGTTTCTTATTTAATTTAATCTCTCCTGCTTTTGCATATCCCCAATTTGCATATCTTTCTTTTATACCCCTCACCACCCTGCCCCACTTCCTCCGCATCTTACATTTTATTGTTAAAGTTCCAACTTTATACCAGTTCTGATTAAAGATGATCAACCTGAAAAGTTAATGGTTTCTTTATTTCAAAAACATTACATACAGAATGTAGACTTTGAAGTACCCAAATTAAGTTTGAGCTGTGGTGATGTGATTAAATAAAGTTATTTCAGTTTTAGTTTTAGTTTTTAAGTTTTAGTTTTAGAGATACAGCACGGAAACAGGCCCTTCGGCCCAGCGGGTTCGTGCAGACCAGCGATCCCCTCACATTAACACTATCCTACACCCACTAGGGACAATTCTTACATTTACCAAGCCAATTAACCTACAAACCTGTACGTCTTTGGAAAGTGGGAGACAACCGAAGAGCTCAGAGAAAACCCACGCAGGTCACAGGGAGAACGTACAAACTCCATACAGACAGCACCCGTAGTCGGGATCGAACCCAGGGTCTCCGGCGCTACATTCGCTGTAAGGCAGCAACTCTACCGCTGCGCCACCGTGACTGCCCTATTTCATTGAATAAATATTCCTAGACAGGTATAGCAGGGGATACATTGCCGTTGGAGTAGATGGAAGCTGATGGGGACCATGGCAGAGTGTACAAAGTACAGGATAAACGGTATAATGTTTAGTGCAAGGTAAAAACCAGCAAAATCTAAGTTAAGATAGTTTGAAGGTCTCCAATGGGGTAGATGGGAGGTCAAGCCTGCTCTCTAGTTGCTGAGAAGATGGTTCAGTTGCCTGATTACAGCTGGGAAGATCAACACAAAATGCTGGAGCATAACAACGGGTTTACCAACTGTGCGACTGAAACAAGAACAAAAATGCTTCATCCTTTCATCCAAATCCTCTCCTTTTTCCCTTTACACTTTTCACTACATGTTATTTTGCTCCGGTATTTTGTGTCTATCTTCGGAGTAAACCAGCATCTGCAGTTCCTTCCTACACCGCTGGGGAGAAACTGTTTACACTTCCCAACCCAAACTTTTTCACACAGAGTTGTGAGTCTGTGGAATTCTCTGCCTCAGTGGGTGGTAGAGGCCGGTTCTCTGGATACTTTCAAGAGAGAGCTAGATAGGGCTCTTAAAGATAGCGGAGTCATGGGATATGGGGAGAAGGCAGGAACGGGGTACTGATTGGGGATGATCAGCCATGATCACATTGAATGGTGGTGCTGGATCGAAGGGCCAAATGGCCTACTCCTGCACCTATTGTCTATTGTCACCTATCCATGTTCTCCAGAGATGTTGCCTGACCTACTGCGGTGTCTGCTGCTGGAGGAAATTTGGCTCAAGGTTTGATGAGATGTAGCTGAAGATTTCACAACTTCATAGCACTGGTGAGAGGGAAAGTTAGAGACACTTTTCTCCATTAGACGATCATATGTCCGGATGAAGTACTGGGGAATTTTCAGCAAAAGCATAGTGATTTATAATAAGAGTGGGGATGGCAATTAAACCTCACCCTTTGCAGTAGTCCAACAGGAATTAGATTCTTACAATCTGTCTGGGCAGACTGGAGTACAAACGAAAACAACATGATCACTGCACCATGGTACACACTTTAGACAAAATTGTGGTAGTAGAAATGAATGAATTGGTAACAGAAAACAGCGCAGTGAAGTATTTCACTGGTAGACAGTATTTCTTCTTCTTTAAACTATTCTGGATGGCCATCTCACCTGTCCACTGACATGATTAAGGACATCTCCTCAGGGCTGGAGAGGAAAGATCAAGCTGTCGTTGTCATGGTCTATGTGGGAACACATTACATGGATGGGACTAAGGTGCTGATACTGTTGAAGGGCTACAGGCATTGGATCCAAATTAACAGGATGGAAAGCTGATAAATCCTCAGGAGCGAATGATCTGCCTCCAACGATTTTGTAAGAGGCGGCTCTGAAGGTAGGCTCTGAAGGAGAACTACACGGATACTAGAGCAGTACCACAGATAATGCGGGTCACATTTGTTACCTTCTCTTTAACAAAAGAGGGAAAGCGAACACAAAACGATCGAGCAGTTATACAGATATCAGTGGTAGGAAAAATGCTGGAGTCTATTATGAAATGGTGGTAGGGCACTTGGAAAGTAATAAACTGATGGGGTTGACCAAGGCAAAACTGTTAGAATATTTGCAACCAGCTGAGTAGATGAAAGGGGAAAGCAGTAGATGCTGTGTGTTTGGACATCCAAAAGATGAAATAAAATTGGAGCATATTAATTGGGGTATTGCGGATTGATGGACACAAAATGCTGGAGTAACTCAGCGGGTCAGGCTGCACCTCTGGAGAAAAGGAATAGGTGACGTTTCGGGTCGAGACCCTGCTTCAGACTTCTTTGCTGGACAACACGTTGTGGATTGCTGTTTCTATGGCTACTGGAGAGAAAAGGGCAGGAATAAAGATTATTTTTTTGGGGGGGGGGGGGTTACCAGACTGTGGCCAGAGGGCCACTGCAGGGATCAGTATAGGGGGGGCTCAGCAGGTCATAACTGGATGAAGGAATCAGATCAGAAACAGTCTGAAGAAGGGTCTCGACCCAAAACGTCACCCATTCCTTCTCTCCAGAGATGCTGCCTGTCCCGCTGAGTTACTCCAGCTTTTTGTGTCTATCTTTGAAGGAATTAGATGACGTATATCCAATTTGGCTCAATGAGTGCTGGGTTGATATAAAGTTTGGCATCGAGGCTGTGAGGAGGATTCAGAGGTTTCAAGAAGAAGCACAGTATTGTTAAAGTAACTGGGCAAAGGCATGGCAGATGGAATATTATGAAGTCATCCACTTCAGAAGAAAGGAAAATAAATGGTGAGAGGTTAAAAGGTGTTAGTCTCTCGCTATTCAGAGGGCGTTGGGTCTACTTATGCCCATATCGCTTCTAGTTAACATGCAGCACAGCAAGCAATTCATTAGCTTTTATTGCAAGAGAGTTTGAATAGATATATCATCTTGCAATTATGTACAACCTCTGGAAGCAACAGTCACCGTCTCAAATACAATCAGGTCAACCGGAGGCAGGGCGGACTATTAATCTTTGAAATTTGCTAGTCAAGAGGGCTGTGCAGGGTTCGTCACTCAGAATATTCAAGACAAACACCAAAAGCTATTAGATATTGAGGAATCTAATAAAATTAGGTTAATGCAGGAAAGTGGCACAGGAATGAAAGATCTGCCAAGATCTTGGAAAAGAGGCGATGGGCTGAATGGCAACTCCTGCTTATTTTTTTTTAATGTTTCTATCCTCAGATGCTGCCTGACCTGTTGAGTATTTCCAGCATATTTTGTTTTTAGTCCTGCAAAGACATTTGCAAATATTCCCAGCTAGGAGAGAAACATTACAGAATGAGATGAACAGCCAAAGAGCTCGGTCGTTATTGCAGCTCCTAGACTGTGAACAGCATCCCTCTTCCCATCAGAACTGCCCCCTCCATCGACTCCTTTAAGTCGAGACTAAAAACTCATCTCTACTCCCAAGCCTTTCTTGACGTCCTCTGAGCGAGGGCTATATATATGTAGTGATGTATGTATTTAATCTATGAACCACTGTTGTATAACGTTAGTACCTCCACCAATGTAAAGCACTTTGGCCAACGAGAGTTGTTTTTTAAATGTGCTATATAAATAAAAGTGACTTGACTTGACTTCCTTCAAGCATCATTAACCAGCATGGAACATTGCTGATTACACATCATTTACCAACATGTTGTTGGTCAGAAGCAAGAGGTTAACCAAGTCTGGGGTTAATGATCCCAGTTTAGCATGTGCATCATAGCGTTTCACTCCAAAGTTTGAAGCAAAGTTATCAGCAAAAGTCTTAAGTCATCAATAGTCGCAAACATGGTAGATACAAAATGCTGGATTAACACAGCGGGCCAGGCAGCATCTCTGGAGAGAAGGAGTGGGTGACGTTTAGGGTCGAGACCCTTCTTCAGCCTCGACCCAAAACATCACCCATTCCTTCTCTCCAGAGATGCTGCCTGTCCCGCTGAGCTACTCCAGCGTATTGTGCCTACCTTCGATTTAAACCAGCATCTGCAGTTCTTTCCTGCACAATAGTAGCAAACATCCTTGATTATAACCCAAAGAATCCCAGCAATGTACCAGTGTGCACTCCTTACATGATCACCAGATTCACTCAGGCCATGACATTACTTAAAAAGGCATTGCACATTGAGTTTGGCTCATCAGTTGCATTCTTTCCTCTGAGTCAGTGGCTTCTGCAATCAAACTTGACCTCAAAGACTCTTTGACCTCTGACTTGCTCTCCCAATGCTAATGCTTTCAGATTAGTCGTAAAGCAACAATGTGCAAATAAAAGACCAATGCACCCACTAAACCTACAGGAGACAATGTAATGGCCGATGTAAGCAGCCTTCCAATAGTAATTGCACCAAGCCAAAACAACTGGTACTTTTCTTGTTTCAGAGTCACAACATTGTAGGTTCAAGACCCAATTTTGTGATCAAAATTTGAGGCTAATGTAACGGAACATTGAAGATAAAAACAAAAAGCATCTCTGGAAAGAAGGAATGGGTGACATTTCGGATCGAGACCCTTCTTCAGTCTTCTCGACCCGAAACGTCACCCATTCTTTCCCTCCAGATATGCTGCCTGCATTTTGTGTCCATCTCTGGTGTAAACCAGCATCTACATTCCCTTCCTACACTTAACGGAGCATTGATCCTGTGCTGAATCTTTAAGGCTCTGTCTCACGGTGTTGCGGTCATCGGCGGTGAAGCGCGGCGTCGCCGGTAGAGGGGACCGCACGGCAATGGCGAGAGCGCCGAGCCTATGCCACGGGAGCGCCGCACGGGTGCTGCGCGGGGGCCGAGTGATTTAAGTACGGCTGGTCCCACGAGCTTGCGGTAAGTAAAAAAAAAGGGCGGGCCGACTGCGATGACGTCATTTCGGATCTGCGGGGCTGTGGCGGCCGTGCTGATCGTGGCGCTGTGGCGGCGGCCGTGCCGCACACGTACCTCACTGGCGGAGGCTGTGGCGGCGGTCGTGCCTCACTGGCGGAGGCTGTGGCGGTGCAAGTTCGACGCACGGCGCTCGTGCCACACTGGCGGCGGCTGTGGCGGCGGCCATGCCGCACTCGTGCCTCACTGGCGGAGGCTGTGCGGTAGGAAAAGGTTTTCGAACAGTGTTGGTTTTATTTTAGCACCGTGCGGTGTTGGGAACAACGCCGCACGGCCCCAGAATTGTGCGTTTGACCGAAGTGCGCGGTCTTATGGCGGCCCAGGAGCGGTAGATTCTTCCTGTTTCGCCGCCAATGACCGCA
>CM075990.1:13226736-13262391 GCA_038087875.1 Malacoraja senta | reverse complement strand
AAGACATTTAATAGTCAACCACATTGCTATCTATGTTCTCTGGATAGATGAGAGAAGAATTTTACAATATTATTACCCAAGCTTTTTGTTGCCACTCTCAATTCAAGGGTGGGATAGAAGATGTATAATGGCTTATGTTGGGGTTTATCTTTTAAATGCAGAGACCATTTTTTTTTTAGCTGGCTGTTAGTCCAGATTTCTTTGCATCATCTGATCAATGACCCCATTCTCATGTTAGAAAGCAAAGCAATGTTTTTTTTCCTGAGAAAATAAAACCAAAGAATGAATATAATCTTCCAAAAAATAGCATTGTCTGCCTTCAATTAAAACCACAAAAAAAGTAATGAATAACAGCCCTCATTTGAAACATGTAGGAAGGAACTGCAGATGTGTTAAAGAAGGAACTGCAGATGCTGGAAAATCGAAAGTACACAAAAATGCTGGAGAAACTCAGCGGGTGCAGCAGCATCTATGGAGCGAAGGAAATAGGCAACGTTTCGGGCCGAAACCCTTCTTCAGACTGATAGGGGGTGGGGAGAAGAAAGGAAAAAGGCGGAGGAGGAGCCCGAGGGCTGAGGGATGGGAGGAGACAACCAGAGGGCTGAGGAAGGGGAGGAGACAGCAAGGGCTAGCAAAATTGGGAGAATTCAATGTTCATGCCCCCAGGATGTAGACTGCCCAAGCGGAATATGAGGTGCATTTCCTCCAATTTCCGGTGTTGCTCGCTGCGGCCATGGAGGGGACCCAGGACAGAGAGGTCGGATACGGAATGGGAGGGGGAGTTGAAGTGCTGAGCCACCGGGAGGTCAGGTTGGTTATTTCGGACCTCATATTCCGCTTGGGCAGTCTACATCCTGGGGGCATGAACATTGAATTCTCCCAATTTTGCTAGCCCTTGCTGTCTCCTCCCCTTCCTCAGCCCTCTGGTTGTCTCCTCCCATCCCTCAGCCCTCGGGCCCCTCCTCCGCCTTTTTCCTTTCTTCTCCCCACCCCCTATCAGTCTGAAGAAGGGTTTCGGCCAGAAACGTTGCCTATTTCCTTCGCTCCATAGATGCTGCTGCACCCGCTGAGTTTCTCCAGCATTTTTGTGTACCAAGGAACTGCAGATGCTGGTTTGAATCGAAGGTAGACAAAATGCTGGAGTAACTCAGCGGGACCGACAGCATCTCTGGAGAGAAGGACCAGGTGACCTTTCGGGTCGAGATCCTTCTTCAGTCTGAATAAGGGTCTCGACCCGAAACGGCACCCGTTCCTTCTCTCCAAAGATGCTGTCTGTCCCGCTGAGTTACTCCAGCATTTTGTGTCTCTCTTCATTTGAAAGCCATTGGGCTGAGAGCAGTAGGGCACAACAGCAAAGTAAATAGTTTAGAACTAGCTCCAACCACACAAACCACAGCGCAAAACTTCAGAACGTTGCTAGGATACCCCAGTCAAATACAAGCACTGTTGCTAGTGCAAAGATTTGCTATCACCAGGGAACCCCTGTGACTCATCGTGTAAAAATGGTCTGATTTGACAAGTAAACAGAATCTGAACCGCTCCCAGCGAAGCTGGGTGGAAAATTCTTGCCATCAGGAAACCCTCTGAAAACATCAAACCACTAAGAAACTGGCTCCACAACCATCCCTGCCTACAACCCCTGTCTCCTCCTTTTTACTGTGAACGGTTCTATTTAAAGAGTGAATGTGAATAGTCTAACTGTGATTTCCGTATCAGATGCCTGAAGGACCTCAACATTCATTCAGTCAGGTACATCCTGTGCAATTCTATCAAGCTCCTTAGCCTAGGAAAAGATGCTACGGGTCATGCATCATCCCGACTTGGACATATATTGCTCACCCTTCCCTTCCGCAATATCCAAATCTTGAAACTTCTTATCCAACCATCCTTCACCAGAAGAACTGGAGTGATTCACGAGGTGAACTCAGCTCCTTCTTAAGGGCAGACAGGGGTGGACAATAAATGCTGGCCTTCCTAGTGATAACCAGACCCTCAAGATGAATATACGAGCATAAGAGCACAAACGAGACTAATATGGAGTCTACACCATTCAAGTAGCTCTTAGATAGCGGGGGAATATAAGTTTGGGTGAAGATTGACGTAGGAAGGTGAACAGAAGTACAAGAGAGTGAGCATGCAAGTGTGATGTGAAATAATCAAAGACATTGGAAGTCAGCACATCAAGTGGTTATGTGAAGTCCGCAAAATAGGCTCACTGTTTTCAAGAGGATGTGGTGATTGTCTAATTGACTTCACTGGCCTCAAACACTGCATGCAAATAGACATGTATGCATGCTTCCGTTAGTCAGACATTCACCAGAAACATAAGCCTTACTCTCCTCAGTATAAATATCATATAACTCTCCCTCCAGGGTAGCTTACCCTTTGAAGGTCACGGTAGCTTGAGGGTCATAGTTACAGAGAGATACCTCATGGCATCAGGCCCTTTGATCCACCAAGTCCACGTTGACCAACAGGCATCTTTTTCTACCAATCCTACCCTAACCTAATTTATTCTCCCCCACTTGTTAAGGGTTTGGACACGCTAGAGGCAGGAAACATGTTCCCGATGTTGGGGGAATCCAGAACCAGGGGCCACAGTTTAAGGATAAGGATTAAGCCATTTAGAACGGAGACGAGGCAACACTTTTTCTCACAGAGAGTTGTGAATCTGTGGAATTCTCTGCCTCAGAGGGCGGTGGAGGCAGGTTCTCTGGATGCTTTCAAGAGAGAGCTAGATAGGGTTCTTAAAAATAGCGGAGTCAGGGGATATGGGGAGAAGGCAGGAACGGGGTACTGATTGAGGATGATCAGCCATGATCATATTGAATGGAGGTGCTGGCTCGAAGGGCCGAATGGCCTACTCCTGCACCTATTGTCTATTGCCACCAACGATCTCCCCAACCGCCCCCTTGCAGGAACACCCACTCAACCGCACATATTAGGTGGAATTTACAGTGGCCAATTAACCAACAAAGCCGCACAATTTTGGGGACACATGAAGAAAATAAACACCCAGAGGAAACTTCCAGTCCCATTGCGAGCAACTCCTAGGTTTAGATTAGGAACATTTTGATTATAAAACCATAATATCCTTGTTCTTGCTGAACGGTGTGAAATCTGCCTCTGCGGTGCACAGACATGGTCATTGTATGTGCCATCTTACTGTGCTGACCCAGTGCTGAAGTCGGCTGTGGCAGTACCATTCTGGTACGGCAACTATAAATCAGGTTTGGCCATCATCAACATTCAGGAAATTGCTAGCAGACTGCACAATGAGGCAGCAACCACTCGGGATGCTGCCTCCTAACTCCAGCGCCACAGGGTCCGGTCTTGATCTCGGGTGCTGTGTGGAGTTTCCACATTCTCCCCGTGGCTGCACCAGTTCTCGCCAGCCGCTCAATTTCCTGCCACATCCCAATTGTATTAGAAGCGACATGCCTGCAAGAAAACCTTGTAATGAAAGCATCACTTTCAATGACTACAGAGACTACTCCTATTCACAGGCAACAAAACACTATGCCTGCAAGACAAGGTGACTGAAGTTCAACTGCAGGACTCCAATTAAAAAAAGTTTTCACTGAAAAAAAAATTCTCCATGACTATGGTTTCGTGAACTTAACAACTGCAATGTGATATTCTCTTCAATTAATAATATATCGCAATGAATGCACTCCCAACATCGTGGCACAGATGGATTCTAATAAATATAGGCTGATGGATCATGCCACTGTATATTCTGGCTGCTGTACTCAAGAGAAAGAAAAAAAACATTCCTCTACACATTGTTGGATCCAGTTTCTTTTAAATGTTTTGTATGCCAATCAGCCATGGTTTTAATTTGTAAGAGCACAAAGATACCTGTCACATAGTATCCATCACTAACATTGTGTTGTCAGCCACAAGTACAGCACCCCCGAAAGGGTATTAATCCTTGTCCAATTGCTTGCAATCCTCATCTTTCAGATTAAGACCTTTCTCTTGATGAAAAGCCATTAGTTGAAGTACATCATGTTACCAGCTGAATGCAGAGTTACACGACATCTACACAAAATGCTGGAGTAATTCAGCGGGACAGACAGCATCTCTGGAGAGAAGGCATGGGTGACGTTTCAGATCGAGTCCCGTCTTCAGTCTGATGGATCCAAGTCTGAAGATGGGTCTCGACCCGAAACGTCACCCGTTCCTTCTCTCCAGAGATGCTGCCTGTCCCGCTGAGTTACTCCAGCATTTTGTGTCTATCTTCGGTTTAAAACCAGCATCTGCAGTTCCTTCCTACACAGAGGGCAGAAAGGCTGGTCGATGACGACCGAATGGAAACCTGCTCATAGTCAAATGGACACAAGAGATGACAGAGGCTCGAATCGGGGGGAACAATATCTGCTGGAGGAATTCAGTGTGTCAAGCAACATCTGTGGGTAAGGTTGGGGGAGAGGATTTCCCAGCGGTGCGAGTCAGCAACTTACATTAGATCAATTCCTTACCGCCTCCCCATCCCATCCACACAGATACTGCTCAACCTGCTGAGTTCCTCCAGCAGATTGCTTGACACCCACAGTCATCTTCACTTCCGGGCGGCCCATGTTTCAGCGGTAGAGTTACTGTCTTATGGAGCTTAAAGCGCCGGATACCCGGGTTCGATCCCGACTACGGGTGACCAGTGTGGGTTTTTTTCCGAGATCTTCGGTTTCCTCCCACACTCCAAAGACGTGCAGGTTGATTGGCTTGGTGTAAAAATTGTCCCTAGTGTGTGTAGGGTAGTTAGTGTGCGGGGATCGCTGTTGGCGCGGACTCGGTGAGCTGAAGGGCCTTTTTCCGCGCTGTATCACTAAACTAAACTAAACTTCACTTCCAGTGCATCAGGAAGGCAAGTGAAACCAGACCACTACCCCAAGTCCCTTTGGAAACAGTGAGCTTATTTTGCTCTCGCAGCTTTCACAGATGCCAAGACACCTGCTGAGGTTTTGTTCAGTTCCGTTTTTTGTTTTTTTTTTGTTTTTTTTAATTAAAAAAAATATATATTTTATTTATTAGAAGTACATTACATTTTGATGGTACCTTTTTACAGGTTCCCAGAATTATTAAAACATTTTATGTACAACTTCATTTCTTTTTTTTTTAGAAAGAAAGAAATGAGAAAGAAAAGTAGTGAAGAGTAAAGAAAAGTCTAGTGAGTGTGAGGTAAAGAAAAGAAATAAGTAAGAAAGTGAAGCAGAAAGGAGATTCTCCCTCGCCACAAGTTGATGTATTTTTATATTCTTAATCATTTTTCGCCCAAACCCAGAATTTTTTAATTTTACAATACTATTGCACCACATGATCCACAAGGTCAATAAGATGGAGACCAACTCGTTAAGAATTGGTCTTGTTTATCTATTAGGAGGAGTCTCATTTCTTCCAAGTGGGCAGTTTCCAACATATTACCAATCCACATTTTGAGTGTTGGTATAGTAGCATTTTTCCAAAATTTAAGTATGAGTTTTTTTGCTGTTTTAAACCATAATTAAAAATTGAAATTTGGGATATATTTAATTTGTTTCCATCTCCTATTACTCCGAAGATAATCATTTCCATATTAGGTTCCATTTTTATCTTAAATAAACTAGTAAATATATCAAATATATCACACCAAAATCCATGAAGTTTTGTGCAAGAAACGAAGAATGTGTGATATTGGCATGTTCAGTTCAGTTTAGAGATACAGTGCGGAAACAGCCCCTTCGGCCCACCGGACTCCGCGCCGACCAGCTATCCCTGCACATTAACACTATCCTGCTCACACAAAGGACCATTTACAATTTCACCAAGCCAATTAGCCTACAAACCTGTACGCGTGGGAGATGCCAGAACACCCGGAGAAACTCACGCAGGTCACGGGGAGAATGTACAAACTCCATACACACAGCACCCATAATCGGGAATCGATTAGCGGTCTCCGGTGCTGGAAGGCAGCAAACTCTACCGCTGGGCCATCTATCTACTGGGCCAGTACGTTGACATTTTTCACCACTGTCACTGTATTTCCACCAGAAAACCTCTCCAGCATAGTTGACATTTTCAGACTCCCAGCATCTGCAGTAGTTTATTTTTTGGACCATTTAGATGTGGCAGTGCCTTTCATGAAACACACAAAGAGCGCTTTCTGGTTAGTGTTCTGGATCATTGATCCAGATGCACGAGTTTAAATCCCACCACAGCTGCTGAGGTATTAAAATTCAAAAACATTGAATAGTAATCAGGAAAAAAGGTTGGGCATTATTAGTGTCTATGAACAACTGAATTGGCATAAAAACTCTTCTGGTACACGATCCTCCAACAGGGGAGACATGTGAATGTTAAATGCAGTCCAATTGTCCCAGCACTTAGTTGACTGTAAACTCCTTAGGGAGGCAATCTGTTGCTGAGGTCCAAGACATTTACAGTCAAGTTACCATGTGGTGTTCCAATGAGACTAATCCACCAAGACTTGCACCAAACTCTCCTTGGAAGCAAACCATTGCTTAAAAAATATATATATTTTCAAAAGCAACTTTTAGTAGAAGACAAGCTGGTAGAGGAAGGAGGTAGTTGAGGCTGGGACTATCCCAACATTTTAGACACAGTTGGACAGGTACATGGATAGACACACAATGCTGGAGTAACTCAACGGGACAGGCAGCATCTCTGGAGAGAAGGAATCCCTCCCGAGATGCTGCCCGTCCCGCTGAGTTACTCCAGCATTTTGTGTCGATCTTCGATTTAAGTCAGCATCTGCAGCTCCTTCCTACAGACACATGGATATAGGACAGGTTTGGAGGGATACGGACCAAACGCAGGCAGATGGGACTAGTGTAGCTGGGCGGTGTGGGCAAGTTGGGCCGAAGGGCCTGTTTCCACTCTTTATCACTCTATGACTCGATGGCAACTGATAACTCTGTAGTGCATTCTGTATTTTCTCAGAACAGGTTGGGATTATTTTCTGAATTCTTGGTCCTCCAAAATATTCCAAATGGAATTTAAACTGCAGGTGGCGGAGGGTGGACTTAAGCAAAAAAAGGGTTCTTGGATTTAAATTGATTTAAATTAAAATTAACATAACCACAAAATACACAACACCATTTGTAAACAGGTGCAAAATTAAAGAAAGATTTTCAAGCTAGTGTATTGGCAGTATTACATCCAGAATATAGTCATTAAGCTTCACTACATCACACTGCAGATTTAAACACCGCAAGTGACAAGTACAGGACACATGTGCCACACAGCTTGCAACACATAAGGTGGGTGACTTCCCCCAAGCAACCTGCTTCATCACATACACCATATGGGAATTGAAACAGTGGAAGAAGCACTCACATTAACCACTTCATCACCGGACTACTGCACCGAGGCTCTCCGAATGCCATCTTACATGGAACTCCTTCGCACACCTCTTAGTGGATGTTTGTCACACAAGTTAGTACACAATACTCCTCTAATATAACTATCTAGGGAATTTGTCCAGTTCTATAGACAATAGGGGCACCGCCATTCACTGTGATCATGGCTGATCATCCACAATCGGTACCCCATTCCTGCCTTCTCCCCATATCCCTTGACTCTGCTATCTTTAAGAGCTCTATCCAACTCTCTCTTGAAAGCATCCAGAGAATTGGCCACCACTGCCTTCTGAGGCACAGAATTCCACAGATTCCACAGATTCACAACTCTCCGTTCAAAATGGCCTACATCTTATTCTTAAACTGTGGCCCTTGGTTCTGGACTCCCCCAACACCGGGAACACGTTTCCTGCCTCTAGGGATAACTTACAGAGTCATATAACGTGGAAACAGGCCCTTCGGCCCAACTTGCCCCCGCTGACCAACAAGTCCCATCCACACTAGTCCCACTTGCCTGCGTTTGGCCCATATCCCTCTAAATCTGTCCTATCCATGTACCTGTCTAATTGTTTCTTAAACGTTGCAATAGTCCCTGCCTTAACTACCTCCTCTAGCAGCTCGTTCCATACACTCACTACCCTTTGCGCGAACAAGTTACCCCCGAGATTCCTATTAAATCTTTCCCCTGCTACCTTAAACCCATGTCCTCTCTAATCCAGGCAGCATTCTGGTAAACCTCTTCTGCACAGTCTTGAAGGCTCCACGTCCTACCTGCAATGGGGTGACCAGATTGTCACACTCCTAATGTGGCCTAACCAAACTCCTATAAAAACAGTTAACAGTCAACCATTTGGTCTGTGTCTGAGGTCACATGAAAGTCACACTAGTTAAATATTGCTTGGTACACAAAAATGCTGGAGAAACTCAGCAGGTGCAGCAGCATCTATGGAGCGAAGGAAATAGGCAATGTTTCGGGCCGAAACCCTTCACCAGTCTGAAGAAGGGTTTTGGCCCGAAACGTTGCCTATTTCCTTCGCTCCATAGATGCTGCTGCACCCGCTGAGTTTCTCCAGCATATTTGTGTACCTTCGATTTTCCAGCATCTGCAGTTCTTTCTTAAACAGTTAAATATTGCTGATTTCCTTCTTTATGAGTTTCAGTGATTCAAATGTTTGTTTAATTGACAATCCAGTATTTTTCAGTTGAGGATACAGGTGGTTTTTCGGTAACAAACGTTTTCCCAGTGTCTTGGTCATCATTCCACCCTCAACCATCAACATATGGTCTCGACCCGAAACATAACCCATTCCTCCTCTCAGAGACGCTGCCTGTCCCGCTGAGTTACTCCAGCATTTTGTGCCTACGATTTCAACCAGCACCTGCAGTTCTTGTGATTACATCGATTTGATTAGTACGGGGGTCAGAGTTTATGGGGAGAAGACGGGAGAACAGGGGCAGGAGGGAGAGATAGATCAGCCATGATTGAATGGCCGAGTAGACTTGATGGGCCGAATGGCCTAATTCTGCTCCTACCCCTTATGACCTTAGGTTCCCTGTTCCTTAGAATCATTTGCTGCTTAATGTAATTCTGCCGTGTGAAAGTTGGGTGCAATGCTTCTCAAAATGACCATGTCCATGCCTCCAAGGCATCCAATTTTCTTAAAAGGTTCGTTCAAGGTCTTTTATTGTCACAGGTACAGTGATAAGGAACATTGAGGATGTGGAATTCTATGTATACCCCAGCTACATTTTTAGGCTAATTTCATTGCAAGCGTGCAGACAATACAATATTTATTACAATCTAATGCCCTCACATTATACTGTGCTGTGCTCAGGAGAAGTTGCTTTTCATGTTTTTTTAATTACATTTTTACAAGACAATTTGTATTTAAATAGCGAGATAAGACCTGGGGGTTTATTTGCATTAGGGGCTGCAGAAGGGAATTATTGCACAAGACTTTCATCTAATACAAAATGTCTTGAGTGGTGAGAGTGGTAGACCTATGAGACGTTGTAGAAATGACATTGCGATAATGTGCCTGAAAGACTAATTAGCCAGCAATGCTGCCACTAACTGATGCCCCGTGTACTGAACTTGTTGCAACTTCAAACTAGTGAGAGACAGGCTCGTAGATGAAGACCATTGGTGGCTCGTGACTGGTCATCTCTCACACTATCCCAGCGACACTTTTGTTTTGGTCGTCACGCAGAAGCATTCGACACCAAAGCAAAATTTGAGCCTTAAGGGCCGGTCCCACTTGGGCGTCATTTGCGCGTCATTTATGCGACATCATTTACGCATCACGACGCGTGCATGGTGCGTGGTGATGTAGGTAGTGACGCGCGGTGCCTCAGGATTTTGAGATGTACAAAATCTTCGCGCGCCATCTGCGTGACGCGCAAATGACACCCAAGTGGGACAGGACCTTTACTCAGCCAGAACCAGCAATCTGTCCTTTTTTTACAATCTTTTGGCACCGTTCCTAAGCCAGAATCAATCTTATTCTAAGCGACATTCCATAACCTTGGCTCACTTTTCCATCAGCTGAATGTGGAATGAACTCTGGGATACTCACCTCCACAATTGAACGACCCTTTTTGAATCTGGTGGATTAATTCACCGCGAGCCTCGATTTCTTGAGCTACTTTTTACTTCATGGTTAACAGTGCGATGGAAAACCACTCTACGAAAATTGACGTTAAACCTCGACATAACTCGCATTGCAAATCTCTTCGTGATTGCTCGCTGATGCACAGTCATATTCCCCAGAGATGCGAAAGATCTTGGTTCTAATTTCATAACATAACATTATTCAGGACTGTGCTCAGTTGCACAAAACTTCAGTGGAATGAGTATCTGTGATAAATTTAAAAATCAATCCACAGCCTCGCCCTTAACTCAACAAACACCAACCCAGTGCAACCTACACGTCTCTGGTCACAATACACCTCATTCCATAAACTCTTGCCAGCTGCTTGCCTTCCTCTACTTCTCCTGTAATTCCTCCACATGGCCACCTCAAACTCAGCCTTCCCCTCTCCCATTTTTTTTTCTAAAGCAAAGTCACTTTCGCATGGTCCTTCTAAAGTTATTCCTCAACCATCATCCCAAACAAATTCTGGGCTAAATATATAGAAACATAAAGTGTACCATGGAAGTTAAGATGAAACTGTACAACAACAAAAAAACGGTGCCTTGCCTAAAGTGGGAGAGTGCCTTACCACAAGTGGGACCGTTCTGTTCACCACACTTCAGGAAGAAAGTAAAGGTCCTGGAGGGGACGTAAAAACAACTGTGTGGGAAGGAACTGCAGATGCTGGTTGACACCGAAGATAGGCGCAAAATGCTGGAGTAACTCTGGAGATGGGATTGCTCTATCAGAATCCAGCATCAATGGGTTGTTTGGCTTGAGATGCTGCAACAGTTCTATCATCAACCATTCACTGTGATTGTGGGAGCTTGGTATGGACAAAATGTCTTCATTACAACAAAAAGCATGTTGCAGAAATAATTCATTAACAATAAAGCATTTCTGGACGTCCACCAGAAAACTTGCACGAGAAAGTCTTCTGTCAGAAGCATTTTCTCTGTTGATTATAAAAGTAATCTCTATTTTGTCTCCCTTGAATAGTTTAATTTAGTTTAGATACACAGCACGGAAACAGGCCCTTCGGCCCACCGGGTCCGCGCCGACCAGCGATCCCCGCACATTAACACCCAATGGGGACAATTTTTACATTTACCAAGCCAATTAACCTACAAACCTGTACGTCTTTGGAGTGTGGGAAGAAACTGAAGATCTCGGAGAAAACCCACGCGGTCACGGGGAAAACGTACAAACTCCATACAATAGTGGAGGAAGAGCTCACAGGATTATCACCCGCTGCATCTTCACTCTCCTGCTTACAAATCTTGGCCAAACGATGGTTAAACCTGTTCAAAGTAATGCTGGATCATCGAGGCAGAAACCTAATCGCAATGAAATGAACAGTTCTGGGCATCAATCAATCAATCTTTTCCACTTCATGGTTTTTTATAACAAATGTCAAAAATGAAAAATGGCTCGTCTCTAATGATTCCTTTCTGTTTGATGTTAAAGATTGTTTAAAAGGGAAGCACATCGGCACACACCGTGGCAACGCCAACTACAATATACTCCAGGTCAGCAATGATTTGCCGCATGTGTTCATGCAGTTGATGCAACAGTAGCAATGCTTCTCTCCTCCCATTTTCTGCAAGCATCTCTGGGTCAGGTCAAGTATGGAGAAAATATAGCAAGTGGTCATGCGCCACTTACGTATTGGTTTATTATTGTAAAGTGTGCTGAGATAGTGAAAAACTTGTGCGCCATGTGATGTCATTCTTTCCATGGTGCCTCTGTAGAAATTGTTAATAGTCGCTGGAGTCATGCCAGATTTGCCTAGTTCTCTGTGGAAGTCGAGGCAGTGGCGTGCTAAGCTCGCTATCTCTTTCCTGTACTCTGTCTCATAATTGTTCAACCACGCTGGTATGGGCCCGGCCCTCGGCCCACATCTCTGCCCTCAACCAGGACCGGGCCGAGATGTGGGCCAGGGAGGGGGGTCGCGGGCCAGGGAGGGGGGGGGACGACCTTTGTCGGCGCTCTTGCATACTTGAATCTCACTGCACAAAGTACACGTCACAATAAAGTATCAATTAAGATCGGGCCCATGACAGTGGTGTCTTCTGCAAACTTGTAAAGGGCCTGTCCCACTGTACGAGGTAATTCAAGAGCTCTCCAGAGTTTAAAAAAAATCAAACTCGTGGTAAGCACGTAGAATGTACGTAGCGGGTACGTCGGAGCTCGGGACGTCTCTTAGTGGCTCGTTACGCTAACGGCAGGTACTCGGGAAACGCGGTAAGCTCGTGAAGATTTTTCAACATGTTGAAAAATGTCCACGAGAGCCCCGAGTACCTACGAGCGGCTATTACCGTAATTCTCCAAGTTCGAATCAGGGGAAACTCGGGAGAACTCTTGAATTAGCTCGTACAGTGGGACAGGCCCTTTAGAGCTGAATTTGACAGCACAGACGTGAGCGTATAGGGTGCAGAGTAGAGGGGTGTGAACGAGCCTTGCGGGGCACTACACAGCATCTCACATTTTCAAACAGGAAAGCACCTCTGGGCATCACCTGGTTTTTATACTTTAGAGTGGGTTGTTGTTAAGAACCAACCAGGTTCCCGTGTGCATAGAGGCACATAATCAGACTGGGAATAGACACAAAATGCTGGAGTAACTCAGCGGGACAGGCAGTATCTCTGGATAGAAGGAATGGGTGACATTTCGGGTCGAGACCCTTCTTCAGACTGGGTTAAGGTTATGGTGTGTAGAAAGGAACTGCAGGTGCTGTTTTTTTACCAAAGATAGACACAAAGTGCTGGAGTAACTCAGCAGGCCAGACAGCATCTCTGGAGAGATGGAATAGGTGATGTTTCGGGTCAGGACCCTTCTTCAGACACATATTCAGTTACGTTAAATTCAGATTCAGTTAATGTTACCTTCATTAGTGAACCAGGTTAAGATAATCCAATGGTTTCATGGTCTTTTCATGGTTTCACTTAAAGACTGGTTTGTTATTGCTTTTAATTTAAGTTCCTCAATTGCCACGTTGCGATGTGAACTGTGGTTCCTGAAATGTTGGTCCAAGCCTCAGGATTACCGGTCGGGTACTTTGACCGAGGCACCACTATTCTCCAAAGCTATTGAACTGGGGAGCAAATATCAAGCACATTGAATGAGGCGAGCATAGCTGCATTGTGTGAGACGTGCCCTGCCATTTAAGAGCAGAAGAAATAGTCGAGGGAGTCGACATGTAGTCCCTCATGCCTGCTGTGACACAAAAACAATCAGAGCTGAACCTGTGCAAAATCAACTTTCCCCAACCTTGTTCTTAGCTTTCATGACAAAATGCTCCATGGCCCTGTAGGGATGAGATGCAATTCAGAGGATTGACAACATTTATCTGAGCCAAGGCATTTATTTTCTTCTCAATCCGAAATGTCCCGGTCTTTGCCTGTGGCGAGTTAAACAGAGACACTGAAACTCAGGGGACATATGGCTTATAATTCACTTGAAACACACCTCAGAGACATCTGTAAAACAGTTTTCAAATAGTGCAGGCATCCTGTCGTAGCTCTTAATTGGGTTGAATTCAAACGGGAAGGAGAAATAAAGAACTTATTGCTTAATAATGCACGGAGGATCGCATGCCAAGAGACGACTTAATTGAAACTATCTCCTCCAATATGCATAGCTGCTTAATCAATACTGCAGATTGCAGCTATGGGTCTGTCAGTAGCCTTCAGAACATTGCCATAGTAACGTGACTGGGGCGCGAATGCCCATTGATGCTGGCTATTCCTTACATTACTTCATGCTCAGTACTGCTGCTGAATGCTGAGTGGGGGGAAAAGCACCACCTCGGAATCCCTGCTTCCTGGAGAGGCAGGATCCACTGATAAGGGATGCGTAGGACAGCCTCCTCACTCACTCTCAGCAACCGGCTGAGTGCAGCAATTTGCCGGAGGTACGTGCAGTGAATCAGGAGCACTCCAGCGTGCAAAGCAAAAGTCGGATCACCCTGACAGTGCGGGAAAGCAAGGGATTCTACTGCAGTGCACATTGACAACGGACACGATGGAAGCAAAGCAAGATCCACAGAGAGAAGAAGAGAAGAAAGTGGCTTCCTGCGGCAGGACTATAAACAGTCCGTGTGTAATTTTAAACCCAATTTACAGGCTGGGATTTGATACCGCATATCACACTTCACATTAATTACCAAAAAAGCTAATCATAATTCAGCATGCTTTCTTTTAACTCCTGTAATAGTTTGCCCATTCAGCAAACATCAGAAGTTGAGAAAGTGAGGAAAGAACATGTTAGATATCACTCGTGAAATACGTCCAACAAAGACCCTCTCTGATCAGTAAACGTAAGAAATTCCTTATCCACAGGAAGTTAAACTAAAGATACTTGAGAGCAAGAGAAACAGGAGGGGGCAATCAGCTCCTCCATTTGATTCAATTAGCCACAATCTTACGCTAATATCAATATCACATTTCTTTCTAATTTCCTCACAAACCCCAGATTCCTGCAGTTTACTGTCTGTCAATCTCCACTTTTAATGCATTTAGTTTAGTTTAGAGATACAGCACGGAAACAGGCCCTTCGGCCCACCGAGTCCGCACCGGTCAGCCATCCTCGCACATTAACACTATCCTACACACTCTAGGGATGATTTATACCAAGCCAAATAACCTACAAACCTGTACACCTTTGGAGTGCAGGAGGAAACCGAAGATCTCAGAGAAAACCCACGCGGTCACGGGGAGAACGTACAAACTCCATACAGACAGCACCCGTAGTCGGGATCGAACCAGAGACTTTGGCGCTGAAAGCGCTGTAAGGCAACAACTCTACCGCTGCTCCACCGTGCCGCCATTTCGCATTTCAGCCTCCACAGCTCACTGGGGTAGAAAAAGGCCAAAGATTCATAATCCTCAGAGAAAATTCCTCATCTGTCTGGAATGAACAAACCCTTATTCCAGACCATTCGGTAATTCTACCAAGCTTGCGGCCCTTATACATTTGACCATTCTACCAAGCTTGCTGCCCTTATACATTTGACCATTCTACCAAGCTTGCTGCCCTTTTACATTTGACCATTCTACCAAGCTTGCTGCCCTTATACATTTGACCATTCTACCAAGCTTGCTGCCCGTATACATTTGACCATTCTACCAGCTTGCTGACAGCATTGAAATAATTGAACTGTATTTTTTGTACATAATTTGATCTTACTCACTGCATTTTTCTAAGAGAGGTTACCCTTTCATTTGAGATTGCAGCAGTTTTAAGATAACTTTGAATTCCTCCACACTTTAAATGTACTGTTTGAGTTAACTTAATTTGGTTGCTTTAGAACAGACTGTCTGTTCGGTGGCGCAGCAGTAGAGTTGCTGTCGTACAACGCTTACAGCGCCAGAGACCCGGGTCCGATCCAGACTATGGGTGCTGTCTGTACGGAGTTTGTACGTTCTTCCCGTGACCTGCGTGGGTTTTCTCAGAGATCTTCGGTTTTCTCCCTCACTCCAAAGACGCAGTGGTTTGTAGGTTCATTGTCTTGGTATAAATGTAAAATTGTCCCTCGTGTGTGTTGGACAGTGCTAGTGTGAAGGGATCGCCGGTCGCCCGTATCTCCAAACTAAACAGACTGCCAAGAGCACAAATGTAGGCCGCATCCACCTCCATTACACTGGCAGCACTGTGAAACAGAGCATGTGTAACAGGCGTCATCATTGGATGAGTCATCCCATCAATACATTCCCATGACATGTGAGAACTTGAAACCTTCAACATGCTTTTGTTAAACTGTTTTAATTAAATACTTGGAAATGTTGCGAATCCTTTACTTGGTCACATAATGGTGGCAAAAGTACACAGACAATACACCCCGCTGTATTATTCACACGCTGCCTTCTAATGAAGGTGCATGAATCCAATAGCAACGAGCAACGATCAAAAATATAGATCAATAAATATTGACAAGGAACTGCGAACACCATGAGCTCCATACCTTTTTTAGAAGGAAACACAGGAATATTCGGCAATTGTTCAGCAAAATCAGGCTCTTAAAAGCAGAGAATGCATGTATTTCATGTCTTAACATTACGAGAGTCATACAGGGATGAATTACCTTTGTGGTTTCTGCCAAACGTTGCTCCGAGCCAGTGACAGTCTCCAAGTGTTTACTAATCTACTCTAAAGCTATTGGATTTTTTTTATTTCTTTATCAATCCAATGGATCTCAAAATGAATACCCGTTCTTCTGATATCCGAGATCAATTTGGAGTGCCGATCACAATAGCAATGATGAAGGACTAGGCATGGCGCAAAGTCTGAATTGATTAGGTAGTCAGCCTAGCCCAGCCACTTGACTCACTTTAATGTGGAGCCTTCATATTAGAAAACACAGATTTGGAAGGTTAGGGAGAAAGAACTAAAAGCATTAATAGCGAAACAAAACAAAGTTACTGCCGGGATTCAGCAGGTCAGGCAGCACTGCTGGGAGGAAATTGTCAGAAAGAGTTTAGGATCAGGACCCCTATTCAGACTGAAGGAGAAAGCTATAAAAGAGAGGGAGAGATGAGCCAAATCCTGGTGAGTGATCGGTGGATACGGGCAAGCAGAGTAGATTAATAGATGGGTGGGGATGGTGATAGAGGCTAGAGGTGAAATGGAGTTAAAGGGGTGTCAGATACTTGGGGGAGGCATCTGCAGTCTCTTGTCTCCCCACAAAAAAGTGGTCGAGTGGACAAGGCAACAAGAAAATGAGGTGGAGGTGGAGGGGGGGTTGAAAGAGGCTGAGTGGACAAAGCAACAATTGACAGAGGATAAGCGGCAATTGGTGAGAGAGGAGCGAGCCCCATGGTGACCAAGCATGTCCTGTCGTAGGAAGGAACTGCAGATGCTGGTTTAAACCGAAGATAGACACAAAATGCTGGAGTAACTCAGCGGGACAGGCAGCGTCTCTGGATAGAAGGGATGGGTGACGTTTCGGGTCGAGACCCTTCTTCAGACCGAGGCTCTCGACCCGAAACGTCACCCACTCCTTCTTTCCAAGCATGTCCTGTCGTTGGCAGCAGCCTGAAGAAAGCGCTGTCCCTGGAGGCTACATCCTGAGCTACAATAATATCGTCAACACACCAGGCTGTGAGTGAAGAAGGGCTCTCAGGTGCACTGTGTGAACAAGGATGGCATTGGCAGGTCAGTCCGCTATAACCAAAGTCCATTATAAAGGGGTCCATTGAAACAAGGGTTTACTGTAATCACAAATGGATGCAGTTGGAACACTGGCTTTTCACTTCATAATTCTGTGACAGGAATCACGTTTACCGGAACCTCTGGGATCCCTTTAGGTGACAAATTCTAATACAATTTGAACATTATTCTGCATTATTGTTCTTGTTCTGCTTTAAAAAAAATTTAAACCATAAAAAGGAGAACTTAATAAAAGTGCTGCTGTAAAATGTTTGTGGGATTTGTGCAAATTGAAAACCACCATTATATTTAACTCTTGTAAATAATGATAACTCATTTTCATTCACCGCATCAATGCCAAGGAAAGGCAATTGACTTCTTCTGCACCATCATGTCTCAAGCTATTCCATATAAATTCGCTGAAGCGCAGTGATCATTGTACAAGTGACTTGAGGAAGCTTTTGAAGGAGGTTATCAATCTTATTACTGCAATAAAACAAAATAAAAATAGGTATGCATCATTTGATCTAGCTGGAAAGAGGCAGTGATATGCAAACAAAATGAAATGTTAAAGCTTCATCGGAAACTAGGATTACAGAGATAAACTTGGATTTTCCAGTGATCTCAGTTCAGGGAAAAAACAAAGTCAAGAGGTTAGACGCAAAAAGCTGGCGGAACTCAGCGGGACAGGCTTATTCCAGGATTTTGTGTCTATCTTCGGTTTAAACCAGCATCTGCAGTTCCTTCCTACACAAGTCAAGAGGTTCCTTTGCCTTCCCACTGTAGCCACATTGATCATGCTCGCAGCTGCTTCAACATTCCTCAGTGGCTGCCAATATTTCTCCAGGCCAATTATTTTTTTGTATGTTAAAGGGCAGACGGGCTGTCAGCAGCAACGACAGCCGTGTCTCTGCAGAGGGCTGCATGGTTGCATAGTCAGTGCATGCACACAAAACCCACTCAATGCTATATTCATCTCCACCTGAATTACAACAGTGTCCAAAGCTGACGCTGCCCATGTTAGGGGCCACTCATTAAAAGTAAACAAGCACCCGTACAACTAATTTCATGCACTCCGAGCTCCAGAGTGCCAAATTCCTAACAGCAAGAGTCCACAAACAGTAATGCGAAGCCTGATGATATTTATTTAATCAAGAAGTGAGGGGCAGATTTCAGCTGAGACTCTGGGAGAGCTCCCTTCTCCATTTCAAACGATGTCATGAAAGGCAGGATCTTGGCTTCACATCTCGCCTGACTGTTCTAGACTACCTCAGTCCAGGCCATCACACAAACCAACCTCCCTTCTATTGATTCCATTTATACCTCACGCTGCCTCGGCTAAGCCAGCAGCATAATCAAGGACAGGTCGCGCCCTGGCCACTCCCTCTTCTCCACTCTCCCATCAGGCAAAAATTATAGAATCGTGAAAACACACACCATCAGATTCGGGGACAATTTCTGCCCAGCTGTTATCAGGCAACTGAATCATCCTACCACAACCAGAGAGTAGTGTTGAACTACTATCTACCTCATTGGTGACCCTCGGACTATCCTTGACTGGACTTTGCTGGCTTTGCCTTACTCTAAATGTTATTCCCTTATCACGTGTCTATACACTGTAATTGGATCGATTGTAATCATGTATTGTCTTTCTGCTGACTGGTTAGCACACAACAAAAACTTTTCACTGTACCTTGGTACACGTGACAATAAACTAGTACCTAGTGCTGAAGTATAATTAAGTTTACAAATTGGATCAGGATGGAGAATGATAAAAGTTTGAAGATGAACAGTTATAAAAAAAAATTATCCCATATTTATGATCGGAATGGAGAATGGTGTGATTTGGGTGGGGGTGGGGTGGGGGGGGGGGGAGGGGGTGAAAACAGAGGAGTCCGAATAATGGCTCTGACAGAGGAGTCTGATAATATTGCTCTGCCTCATTGTAGATGAGGTAGAGCAGTAAAAGCTTGTGAAACCTTGATGTTAAGGGTGCTATTATTTCATTGTTCAACCAAAATGCAACCTGCCAATTCTAAAAGCTTGTACATCAACATGAATCTATAGAATAAGTTCTTTACTGGTGCCCAAGCCATAATTTGCTTGCTGCATTCTTTTATTCGACATGACAGAGCTTTGCGATGTTCATAGTCCTTCTGTATAAAGGCTGCTTTTATTCACCTTCCAACAGCATTTCATGAAAAAAAATCAGGTCTGCAGCCAGCAGCTCATTGCTGAGTTACTGCGAACCAACACTGACATTTTGTTTCTCATGATAACTCTGTCAGTCGTTCCATAGAACTGCAGTCCTGGGTCTTTGGTCCTGGGTTAGTCACATGCAGAAATAAACAGCTAGGACATATTACACAATATGGAAGCGAAAACAAGCCGGAACCCTGGCTTCCAAAGATATTCTGTCTTCTGCGTTCCAAAATTTAAAAAGCTTTCCTCCAAACTTCAGGTTTGAATGTGGGAGGAAACTAACACCCAGAGAAAACATATGTGCTCACAGGGAGCACGTGCAAACTCCGTACAGGCAGTCGGGATTGAACCCGGGTCTCTGGCGCTGTAAGGCAGCAACTCTACCGCTGCACCACTCCTTATTATTAGACCTATGCGGTAATATTAAACCTATCCCTCAGACTGACTGGTCAAAGGTTCAAGAAGGAACTGCAGATGTTGGAAAATCGAAGGTAGACAAAAATGCTGGAGAAACTCAGCGGGTGCGGCAGCATCTATGGAGCGAAGGAAATAGGCAACGTTTCGGGCCAAAACCCTTCGGTTTCGGCCCGAAACGTTGCCCATTCCCTTCGCTCCATAGATGTCAAAGAGAATAGGTTACAAGGCAGCATATGAGGAAAGGTGTGATGATATGTTTGAGAAAGCTCTGAAATCCATCCTGGATTCAATGGGTGGAATGGTCTGTATCATCCAGAAAACCAAATAAAATCTAAAAGAAGAAAATCTAATAAATGTAGCTACAAACCCATCTCTGCAAATTTACCTTTTCAAAGCCAAAGCTCATGCAGGCACTTTTTGGGGTCAACTTATTTAATCAAGGGTTAAAATGAATTAACTGAAACGCAACAACAAATGTTCTTTTCTCTTCTTAACTTCGTCTTTGCTCTTCCTGTTTTATTTTGCAAATTGTGAAGTTGAACAGCGATTGCAAGATGTTGTTGTGAAGGCTTTGAAGATGAGGAAGAACACTTTATTCATGACTTGATATAAAGCTGGAGTCTGAAGAAGGGTCGCGACCAAAACGTCGCCTATTCCATTTCTCCAGAGATGCTACCCGACCTGCTGAGTTCCTCCAACATTTTGTGTCTATCATCGGTGTAGAGCAATAGACGGGGTGGAAGATTGCAACCTTCACGTGGTCCGCCCTGTTTCGACTAATGCAATCAACTCGACGTGCACAAACGGAAGATCAAATAGAACAAGTTGTCCAACAACTTTAGGCTGTGCACGCCACACGAAAGAAGAAGACAATAGGTGCAGGGGTAGGCCATTCGGCCCTTCGAGCCATTCAATGTGATCATGGCTGATCATCCCCAATCAGTACCCCGTTCCTGCCTTTTTCCCATATCCCCTGACTCCGCTATCTTTAAGAGCCATATCCAGCTCTCTCATGAAGGCATCCAGAGAACCTGCCTCCACCACCCTCTGAGGCAGAGAATTCCACACACTCACAACTCTGTGAGAAAAAGTGTTTTTCCTCATCTCCGTTCTAAATGGCTTACTCCTTCTTCTTAAACTGTGACCCCTAGTTCTGGACTCCCCCAACATCGGGAACATGTTTCCTGCCTCCAGCGTGTCCAAACCCTTAACAATCTTATATGTTTCAATAAGATTTCCTCTCATCCTTCTAAACACCAGAGTGTACAAGCCCAGCTGCTTCATTCTCTCAGCATATGACAGTCCCGCCATCCCAGGAATTAACCTTGCAATTTACCTTGTAACCCAACATCTGCAGTTCCTTCTAACCCATTGCGTTTCCATGCAGGCATCAACAAAATCACTTCAAGTACAATTAATTCCTATCAGTGCATGGGACAGAAACAAATGGAGAGATAATGACTCCCCCCCCCCCCCCCCCCCCCTCCTCCCCCAAACTACACCAAGTCCATAAAGAGCTTGTGAATTAAGAGACACTGTGTTGGGAACTACAAAAACAAAACTTAACAGGCAAAACGTACAAAGGATTAAAGTCACAAATTTGTTTATTAAAAACTACTGGAGCATGTCAAACCAGGATTACCAAAGTGTTTTTTAATGCAGCATGCAGAACTCTGTATCAGCCAAAGATCAGAGTGGTTGACAACAAGGAGGATGAAATTACACAAAATGGGTAAAGCAACTCAGCGGGTCAGGCAGCAACTCTGGAGAGAAGGAACGGGTGGCGTTTCAGCATCTCTGGAGAACATGGATGGGTGAAGTTTTGGGTCAAGACTCTACAATCAGCATGAAGAACGTCTGAATCAGTCTGTCGTCCACAGAGCGCAGAGGATCATTGGGACAGAGCTACCAGCCTAGGAGGGCATCTACCACACACGGTGCCTCAGGAAGGCCGTCAGCATCCATAAGGACTCATCACACCCTTGTAACGGACTGTTTGAACTACTTCCCTCCGGCAGACGTTACAAGGCCTTCTACGCCCGAACCTCCAGACTCAGAAACAGCTTTATTCCAAGAGCTATAGCGGCTCTGAACCGGCCGTGCTGAGTGCCCCCCCACCCACCCCCCTGGACAGTCTCCCTCGGATGGTCACGTCACTCAGCTTGCTTATTTATTTATCTTACTTTTCTTGTACATCGGTGGAGCTGCATATTAAATCTCGTTGCACTAACGTGCAATGACAATAAAAGATATTATTATTATTATTATTATTAAGAAGGGACCCAGCCAGAAACATCACCTATCCATGATCTCGAGGGGAGCTGTCTGACTCACGGAGTTATTCCAGCACTTTGTGTCTTTTTTTCTTGTAAACCAGCGTCTGTAGTTTCTTGCTTCTACTGGACTAAATTACACGTCCCTTCGATTTAACTCTACTTTCATTCTCTTGATCTAAATTTCTTCTGTGGAAAGATTTAGCAACCAGTAAATATTAAAAATGGGAATTTGCTGATAATATATTCCCTTTCCAGTACTTCAGTCTTAATTCATAATGTTATAATTGTGCATCATGTAATATTTTTAAAGGTCTGCAATTAACTAATCAAGATCATCGTCTAACAATTAGCACCAAGCATCTTTGTAGAAATAAATCAATGGATAACCACTCTGTAAAATCTACTATTAGATTCCTTTAAATTAAATTGGTTACTAATTTACTTTTATTTTGTCACATGTAGAGATACACTGAAAAGCTGCGTTTCCATGCTATCCAGTCAGATCAAGCCACGCACGAGTACAATCATGCCAAACACAAGTGCAAGAAGTCTGAAGAAGGGTCTCGACCCAAAACGCCGCCCATTCCTTCTCTCCAGAGATGCTGCCTGTCCCACTGAGTTATTCCAGCATTTTGTATCCATCTTCGGTTTAAACCAGCATCTGCAGTTCCTTCCTACACAAGTACAAGTATAACAAAGAGAAAATACCAGAGTGCAGAATATAGTGTTTCAGCATCAGTGTTGCAGTTATGGAGAAAACGTGGTTAAAAAAAATGCAAGGGCAACAATGGGGAAGATTGGCAAATCGGAATGACATTCTAAGCTTATGGGATGTCCATTTCGTAGTCAGATGACAGCGGGGAAGAAGCTATTCCCGAATATGGTGGCACATGCTTTCCACGTTTTTTAATCTTCTGCCCGAATGGAGAGGGGATTCTCCTTCTCCAGGGGTATAAGTGGTCCTTGATTATGTTGGCTTGCTGCTTTCAATGGCAGCTTGAAGTGTAGATGGAATCAATGGGGGTGAAAGGCTGGTTTGTGTGATGGACTGGGCCACTTCCACAACTCTCTGCAATTTCTTGTGGTCTTGAGCAGAACTGTTGTCAAATAATGCATGATACATCCCAAACAATGCTTCCTACAGTGCAACTGTACAAAACGGCAAGAGTCGTTGTAGGATACTAAGCTTCCTTTAGTCTTCTGAGGAAGTATAGGCATTGGTGTATTCTCTTGGCTGTTACACCAATGTAGCTGATCAAGGCCAAATTGTTGGTGATTGAGGTCCACTCTATACTAGTGTACAAAATCACAGGCAATTTTCAATTCCTCAAAATCTAAAAGGTTACATGATTAACTACAGGAGTGAGAGTAAAAGGCACATCTACCAAGCTCAAATTGAATTGAATTTCTTGTTCAAGAAGGAACTGCAGATGCTGGAAAATCGAAGGTAGACAAAAGTGCTGGAGAAACTCAGCGGGTGAGGCAGCATCTATGGAGCGAAGGAAATAGGCAACGTTTCGGGCCGAAACCCTTCTTCAGACCATCTCATTGAATTTCTCTATTTGTCATTCAAAAACAAATTTGAACGAAATTGTGTTTGAAAAAACAGCTCTCCCTTGGGAAAAAAAGAGAGTGAAGAATCAATAGTCTGTGGCTGTTGTGAAGAAGTGTTCCTGAACGTCACAGTGTGCAGCCTCCTCTACCTGCGACTCAGTGCAGGAGTGAAATGAAAGTATGGCCAGGGTGATGTGGGTTCTTGATGATCCTGGCAACAGATGATTTGCAACATTATGGAAGTCTTCCCAATCTAAAATTGCCTCGTTAGTGCTAATTGCACTTTAAGGCCTCCTTACAAACCTAAACATTCAGAGAGATACCCATTATAAAGTGTGCCATCCACAATATTTTGACCATTGAACAGAGCTCTGCAGTGACTTAAGTCGCTATCAAATTCTGCTGCAACCTTTGGCATGGTTTCAACAACAGAATTGAACAGCATGATCTTTGCAACTACATTCAAGACTAGACAAGAGTTTTGATTCAAGAAGATCTGTGCCCTCTCTTATCCAAAAACGGAATTTAAATTAGGTGTAAAAACCTGTCCCACATGGAACAACGAAGCATCAACATTGTTCCTGTTACCAGTGGCTGCGATGGTCTAGGTTTTATATTTTAATACAATCCCTTTGCATCTTAGAGTCAGACTCAGAGTCACACTGCACAGAAACAGGCCTGCCAGCCCATCTCATCCATGTCAACCAAGGTGCCCCATCTAAGCCAGCCCCAATTCCCCACATTTGGTCCAGATCTTTCAAATGTGGACAAAGCAGGAACAGGGTACTGATTCTGGATGATCAGCCATGATCATATTGAATGGGGGTGCTGGCTCGAAGGGCTGAATGGCCTACAACTGCACCTATTTTCTATGTTACTATGTTTCTAAATCCTATCCATGTATCTCGGTATGTATTACCCATCGTAGTGTGTGGCTCACTAAATTTGTGACTCACCAAGTCACTAAATTTGGATTCGAGTTTCCCTCCGTTGAGCCGGGCTGACATACACACTGCAACACTGAGGGGAGACTGCTTTACCACCGCAGTAAAACCAAGTCCTCATTTGCTCCACTAGTTAATGCTTCAACTCTCAACAGCACTGGCTGAAGAGCAACACGGGAAAAATATTTCTGGGAAAATCAAGGGGGGAAAAAAGAGCACCATATAGAAGTTCCTTCTCACTACAAGTTCACCCCAGGACATCTCACTGCTAAATGGTTACGTTCAGCATTGCAATATCATTCATTACCCGAGTGAAAGGCAATGTGTTGCTGGAGTGGCAGACACACCACTCTGCTTGAATACTAAAGAGCCTGTCCCACTTACGCGACCGTTACAGGCGGCTGCCGGCACCCGTGATAGGCCGCCAAAATTTTCAACATGTTCAAAATTCAGCAGCAACCAGAAAGACGCTACAACTCTTTGGAGACCTTTCACGACCATAGAAGATCTCTCATGACCGTACAGGCTGTATGGTCGTGAGAGGTCTCCTATGGTCGTGAGAGGTCCCCCACGACATATCGCCTGTATGGTCGTGAGAGGTCTCCAAAGAGACATAGTGTCTTTCTGGTCGCCGCTGAATTTTCAACATTTTCACGAATGTAAAGGTCGCGAAAGTGGGACAGGCCCTTTACATGAACTACAAAAATCAAATGGAACGGAAATGTTGAGACCAGAAAAATAATTTAAAAAAAAAATTTAAATAAAAAAAAACAAAAAAACAACCTTTGATAAAGGAAAATCCATACTCAACCATTAAAGAATAAAAAAAACGTGAAAAACTGAAAAAGTGCCTTCGGAATATTCTTACTTTTCCAAGACTATTTGCAACAACAAACCAGTTCTTATACTTTAGTATGAAAATGTGTGCTTAAAGCAGAAGTTGTATTCCTGGTGGTAGTACCATTAAATATTTTAGGACAACATTAATAACTATTTTAATGTTTTGTTTGCTCAACACAGTGAGTAGTCCACTGATCCTGCATAAATTCGCCCTGCCAACTGTGTGGCCTTTCTCTTTCCTCTTTAAACATTTACCTTACTTTCTCTTAAATGTCAGCACAGACTTGGCTTTGGCTGTGATTTGTGGCAATGCTTTCAGAACACACTCAAAATAATATTTTTCTCCCCTCCCCGTTCCTCCCAAAACTTTTTTTGACTCTTTGTTATCCAATATCTTTCTCCATCAAAACTGTCAAACCGGTCAATATATATTTTTTTCCCGCAATCCCCTTGACCTTTGCTCCGGTGAATAATGACCTTCGTTATAATGAAGATTGACACAAAAAGCCAGAGTAACTCGGCGGGACGGGCAGCAGCTCTGAAGAGAAAGAATGGGTGACGTACCGGGTCGAGACCCTTCTTCATTATCACGAACTTCTCTCGATCCTGGGCCAATGATTCTCCCTGTTGCAACTTGGCTCCAATAGCCTCTTTCCACGGGTATGAAAAATCATACAAAGCACTCCAACAGAGGTCTCACAATACTCGTTAGTTATTTTTACGCCTTGGTTATATAAAAGGTCATTTTCCTTCCCTGTGGCATTCATTAGTTTGTCTCTGCAGAGCGCATTAGGAAGGGCTCCTGCCGACATGGTTGACCCTTCAAGATGTACAGAAGGAAGATCAAGAACGCAGGAGTTTCTTTCTTTCTTCTTTTCAAATCTTTTTATTAATTTTTTTTCAAAAAAAAATTATTATTATTATAAACTTAACAGCGATATTGATACATAGGGATCAGGATGACATTAACAACAAGTGTAATCTAAGTATGAATCCAGTGTCAAAATACACTTTGAGTATAGTAGGTATGTTACAAAACTTACCTTCAGTCGCACTGTAATTCTGCCACTGGCCGTGTGCGCGATTTTGGCGCCTTTAAGGGGGGGGCGGGGTTAAAACGCGGTTTCTCCTCCCTGTCCTGGAAATATTTTGTTGGAGTACAAAACTTCGCTGACAAAATCGTTCCTACCGGCGATTTGTGAATTTTTAAAAAAAATTAAATCGTCAATGTCAGCGCTACAGTCATTTTAAAAGCAGCTCCTGAAGCGTCAACGCCAATAACGGGGACGGATTTCACACAATGGACAGGTAAACAAAAGTGCTTTCTTTAAATGTATAAAAGTGCTTCTTAAGAAGCCTTTAATTCACATTTTGTCATGCGACACGGTGATTTTATTCCCCGAATTAACGGCAGTATTTTTCATGCCAATACGGGGTTAAATTCACCGCAAATGAACGTTCCAAAAGATCGCGTTCCAGAAATTCTCACTCACAAGATGAATTAAATGCCCATTAATTTACAGGTATTAAACATTCAATTCCTTCCATTTGGCCTGTAAATTCATGAAAATTAGATTTAAAAATTATGTTATATTGTGAATTATTGTGTGAATGTTATTTGGACACTTAGGCTATTTAAAAATGTTAATCTATTCTTAAGAAATTGATAGATGTTTAGATCTAGTAATTGAATTTTGTAATTAGCTACAATTAGGTAACTAACTAATTATATGCTTTACTTTCATGTCTTCGAAGTAAGATTGTTTCATATTTGTTTCAGAATGCTTCAATCTATAATACCTGAAAATTTCTTTCAGTTACCATAATTTTTAAGAAAGTTATGGGCTTTTAACTGTCCTCGATCACAGCTTTTGTGTTAAGTCAATGGAAAAGCAATAGGGAACTAGATGCTAATTTCTGAGTATGATAATGGCCATAACTTTTTTAATACTGAAGATATGAAAGTGAATTAAGTGTCAAATTAAACTTCTTTTTATGCTTTATCTGATGGGATAAATTGCAGACTTTATTTTTTAAATCTCAAAATTTTGTAACATTGCTAAGTATAGACCTCCTGGTCTCTAGGTACATATAGTAAAATGTTTAAAAGAGAACTTGTATATATAAAAACAAAAGAAAAAAAGAAGAGAAAAAAAAGAGAAAACAGAGAAAGAGAAACCCCCCTAAAATAAAATAAGCAAAACTAAATCTGGGCTGCAAAGAGTTTCAACAAATAAGTTTCTATTATACTTCTTCCTCCCCACGAGCCCACTCCAAAAAATAACCTTTGTGAGCTCAGGAACTTGAGAACCAGAAACTCAATCCTACATGCCACCCCAACTTGATTACTGCACCAAAAGAACATTGAGGATTGTTAATTTTTTTTTAGAGTTTTTAAACGAGTTCCCTGGAACAGACATTTCTATTGTGTGAACATCTCATCCATTAATACAGTGTCGTGGAACTATTGATTTTCTGATAATCCTTTTTTGAAGACCTCATCTGTACAGCTGACGATGCAAACTTTGCACATATATCACATCTACACCTTGCTGCAATGCACCCACCAAAATCGGGTTCATGAACGAGAGCAGACCATTTTTCTGTTCACATTCTGCTATTTGCATCTGCGGGTTTTCTCATTATTGATTGAGACAGTCTTCAAATTGATTGGCCTTATAAAAGTGGGGGGGGGGGGGGGGGGGATCAGCAACTTGTTGTTTGGTCCCTCCACGTTGTCCAAAAGACGTCATAGAGAGAGTCACGGAAACTGGCCATTCACCCCAACTTGGCCATGTTGACCAAGATGCCACATTTTCACCCGCCCACATTTAACCCGTATCCTTCTAAACCTTTCCGATCCACGTACCAAAGATGCTGCCTGTCCCGCTGAGTTACTCCAGCATTTTGAGTCTATCTTTGGTGTAAACCAGCATCTGCAGTTCCTTCCTACATATTTCTTCGGCTCCACTGCAAAATCTCCTCACGGTATGGCTACTATGAAGAAGTTCCCCCTCCTCTCTCCGACATGAGTTCTGCAATACCCTCTCTCACAGTTGCCCCTCTGCGATTCCTCCTGCTCTACAATCACATTTTAACCCAGACTCGCTACCACAGCCACGTGTTTTCCTTGAGCATCATCTGCTTTGATCTGTCGATTTCACACCTTACCCTTCCATATCTCTAGTCTCTCTCTCCCATCTTTCAGTCTGAAGGGTCTCAACTTGAAACTTCACCCCTTCCTTCTCCCCAGAGATGCTGCCTGTCCCGCAGAGTTACTCCAGCATTTTGTGTCGACCTGTCCAAAGCTCTTTTAAATGTTATTATAGTTACTGTCTCAACTACCTCCGCCGGCAGCTTATTCCATGTGCCCAACCACCCTCTGTGTGAGAAAGTTAGCCCAACGGTAGCGATTAAATCTTTCCCCTCCCACCTTGAACCCATGTTCTGTAGTTTTTGATTCCCCTAATCTGGGTAAAAGATTGTATGTACCCTATCTACTCCCCTCGTGATCTTCACAAGGTGCAGGAGTAGAATTAGGCCATTCGGCCCATCGAATTTCTATGCTACTCAATCAGGCCGATCTCTGCCTCTTAATCCCATTTTCCTACCTTCTCCCCATAACCCTTGACACCCGTTCTAATCAAGAATTTGTCTATCACTGCCTTAAAAATATCCACTGACTTGGCCTCCACAGCCGTCTGTGGCAATGAGTTCCACAGATTAGCTACCCGCTGACTAAAGAAGTTGCCTCCTCACCTCCTTTCTAAAAGAGCACCCTTTAATTCTGTGGCTATGACCTCTGGTCACTCCTCGTCCTCCTGTGGTCCAAGGGATAAAGGTTTAGCCTTTAAAGTCCTACAACCCAACTCTCCATGCAGATCATGATGTCCACTCGAGGTAGCCCCACCTGCCCAAATCTGGTCTTCATCACTCCAGCCCCCTTCCATGCACCTGTGGCAATGCGGCACGGTGGCGCAGCGGTAGAGATGCTGCCTTACAGTGACAGAGACCCGGGTTCGATCCCGACTACGGGTGCTGTCTGTACGGAGTCTCCCAGTGACTGCGTGAGTTTTCTCTGAGATCTTCGGTTTCCTCCCACACTCCAAAGATGTACAGGTTGGTGGGCTATTTGGCTTGGTATGAATGTAGAATTGTGTGTGCAGGATAGCGTTAGTATGTGGGGATCTGGTCGCCTCAGGCTCAGTGGGCCGAAGGGCCTGTTTCCGCGCTGTATCTCTAAAAAACTAAACAAACGCCAGTGAAAAAAAAGCCCCAGCACATCCAGTCTCTTCCTTTAACTGAAGTTCTCCAGTCCTGGCAATATCTATGTGAACCTTTTCCATGCCCCTTAAAAGTAATTGACATAGGTGGGCAGCTAACACTGCGCACTCCAAGTGTGGTCCCACCAACAACTCGCACTGCTGCAACATAACATCTCAACTCCTGCAGTCAAACCCTTGACTAATGAAGTCAAGCATGCCAAACGGCATCTTTACCACCCATTCACCTGTGACACCACGTCGGGAACCAGGCGTCAATACGCCCAAGGTTCCCACAACACTCTTGAGGGCTCTGCTAATCATTGTGCAAGACCTACCCTTGATTAACATAGCAGAATGCAACATGTTGTGAAATAGTGATTTTAAATATACTGCCCTACTTTGACAAAAGGAAGCAACTGTCAGTTTTCTTGTAAATGAGGAAAACGTGTTTTTCTATCAGCTCTCCGTGATCGAATCTCTTACTTCTCCGGTATAAATATTTTCAAATTTTACTCAGAGAAGACTTATTTTGTTCAACATTGTGTAGAGCAAATCTCAAATACCCTAAAACAAGCAATAACTCAATTTTGACAAAATTGTCAGTTGCTTCCTTTTGTCAAATTAGGGCAGTATACTTCCCTTCTGTATTTTTAGTCATGTATTTTTAGCCACATGTCCCAGCTACACCAGTCCCACATGCCAGCTTTTGATCCATATCCCTCCCAAACCTGTCCTATCCATGTACCTGTCTAACTGTTTCTCAAACGTTGGGAAAGTCCCAGCCTCAACTATCTCCTCTGGCAACTTGTTCCATACACCCACCACCCTGGCTTTACAACCAGTGGATGGCCAGATATTTTTCTAAGTTATATTCCATGTCTTTAGCCATTCATCTATCCTCCCTGATGCCTTTCTACATCTTTCTCAATATCCACATTGCCTCCCAGCACTCTTATCATTAATAAGCCGAGAAAAACTGCACTTGATCCCTTCTTACAAATTAATGATGAGAGCTCATGAACAGAGGGGTGGAGGGAGGGAGGGGGGGTCAAGGTTTAAGAATAAGGGGTAGGCCATTTAGAACTGAGATGAGGAAAAACGTTTTTAACCCAGAGAGTTGTAAATCGGTGGAATTCTCTGCCACAGAAGGTGGTGGTGACTAATTCACTGGATGTTTAAGAGAGAGTTAGATTTACCTCTAAAGGAATCAAGGGATATGGGGAAAAAGCAGGAACGGGGTACTGATTTGGGATGATCAGCCAAGATCATATTGAATGGCGGTGCTGGCTCAAAGGGCCGATTGGCCTACTCCTGCACCTATTTTCTATGTTTTTATGATTCTATGTGGTGGGCTCCAGCATTGATCACTGCAGGAAGATACATAGATACATAGAAAATAGGTGCAGGAGTAGGCCATTCGGCCCTTCGAGCCTGCACCGCCATTCAATATGATCATGGCTGATCATCCAACTCAGTATCCCGTACCTGCCTTCTCTCCATACCCCCTGATCCCTTTAGCCACAAGGGCCACATCTAACTCCCTCTTAAATATAGCCAATGAACTGGCCTCAACTACCCTCTGTGGCAGAGAGTTCCAGAGATTCACCACTCTCTGTGTGAAAAAGTTTTTCCTCATCTCGGTCTTAAAGGATTTCCCCCTTATCCTTAAGCTGTGACCCCTTGTCCTGGACTTCCCCAACATCGGGAACAAGACCAGAGACATTTAACAGAGATTAGCAAGACAAGGCCACATGATGGGGTTGGGGCTTGAAACAAGGATAAGGCTTGAAATTCTAAGAACAGCTTTACCTGTTAGAATTTTAAAAATATATAAAAGCTACCTTCCTGATTGAACCTTATGGTTGCTTGTGTGAAAATATTGCTGCACTTAAAATTAAATTGTATTTGCCACCGAGGAATATTCTCCTATACTCCCAGTCAATTGCTTCATGCAGCTTTGAACTTGAACACACATTACTAAATCATTTTTAAATGCAATCGCTCACCTTGGATCTGCTTGCTCCTCTGACAATCACTTGAGTTAACATTACAATCATGCACTGCAAGGCACCTCTTAAATCTATAGCCTCCTGCATTGACAATGCAGCATTGGTTAACAAGCCAACTCCCCGATAAGTTACAAAAACACACCCAATGAAAGGGAACGCACAAGTATTAAGCAGAACATATTTTATTTAAAAGACAAATTAAGTGGAAGGTCAGGCTTAAGGGATGAAGAGGATAAGCACTTGCTTCCTTTCATGCCAGGCACAGTGGGCCAAATGATTGTCCACCCACATAATACTATTTAAGTTCTAAAATCCTCTAGTTTATGCTCAGCCTTTGGGGATCATTTTCTGAGGACTGCAGGATCATAGCAATTCTGGTGCACGACTTGTGCTTTGTTACAAAGCAAATTAGTTTTTCTGAATATAATTGAGGTCACTAATGGGGTTGCATCAGCTGAGACAATCAACCAAGGCCCCCGCTGCCAATGTGCAATATTGGCTGCCACATGCAACAAATCTGGATACCATTCAGACATTGGCTGTTAAATGGCAGGTAGCATGAATGGGACATAAAGACCAACTTGGATAATTGAGCTGATGCACTTCCCCTTGATATTGAATAACGTTACCTGAATGCCCAACCATCGATATCCTGGCTTCACAGCTGACCAGATCAATATTGTGGCAGCAAATAAAGATCTGAGGCAGTGTATCCTGTAGTAAACAAACTCACCTTCTGACACCTGAAAGCCTTCCCTGCATTCACAAGATACATGCCAGAGGCACGACGATATACTCCTATGCTGGTGGGAGAGTAGAACTCTTACAACTTTAGTTAGCACAACTTCTTCCAGGACAAAGCAGCCTCTCCACCATTGTGCACTTGGCTGCAGGAATATGATCTACAAAATGCACTCCAGTTATCCACCAAGGTTTCTTTAACATCATCTCTCAAGCGACCAAGCTCAACGACTGAGAAAGGGAAACAGCAGACATACAAGTTCGAAGCACGCACACCAGCCCAACTTGGAAATGAACTACCATTACTTATCGCTGCAGAGTCAAAATAGCAGCACGTGCAGAAAGGAACTGCAGCTTACACTGAAGATAGACACAAAATGCTAGAGTAACTCAGCAGGACAGGCAGGGAGTCTTTAAAGGAATGAGTGAAGTTTCGAGTTGAGTCTGAAGAGGGGTCTCGACCCAAAATGTTACCAATTTCTTATCTCCAGAGATGCTGCCTGTCCTGCTGAGTTACTTCAGCATTTTGTGGCCATCTTCAAAATAGCAGCCTATTCTACCATAATACTTTAGAGATAGATAATCTTGAAGGTGAATATGGATGGGCAATAAATACTGGCCTTGTCAGTGCTACCACATCCGATGAATAATTATGGTCACCACGCTACCATGTTTATTTGTCAGCATTCTTAAAGGATTAAAATGGGCAATGTACCAGGCTAAAAACATTTTTTATTTTGATCATAAATCAGTTTAAATCTTAAAAATGTAGCACTGAAACATACTGCATTGGCTGCTCTGGATGGCCCGAGTTTGAGATGCTGCTGAAACTACTTGCATCTCTCTCTCTTCCAAGTTGGCGCATTCATCTCAATAAATCACAACAGCTCTCCCTCCTGGCTATCAAAATCCCATCACATCCACCCCATCATCTCTATTTATCTATTTTATCTTAAAGTAACTCAATAATCACATTTAGCTGTGGAATCCATCAAGAACATAATGCAGCAATAATCTTGGTTGTTCCTTCCAGCCTTGAAGCAAAGGCTCTAATTTTAAAGATAATACTGGAGTTTGAACTAAAAACCGAAAGATAATTGAAGAAGGGTCTCGACCAGAAACGTCGCCTATTCCTTTTCTCCAGAGATGCTGTCTGAACTGCTGAGGTACTCCAGCTTTTTGTGTCTATCTTCGGTTTAAACCAGCACCTGCAGTTCCTTCCTGCACTGAAAGATGGTTTATGGGTTCCAACAATCATTTGGATCGTCAAATGTTAAAGTAACAACCTTTCCCAGCCAGAATGATGTCGATTTTTTTTTCATTCCATAATACATCGATGCAGTATATCTGAGCTACAGAGCCTGGGTTCACAACTCGTGGATTCTTGATGCAGGTGCTTGCACCCTCACCCAACCAACAGGTAAAATAATGCTTTTAATTAAAAGTCTTTTCTAGGTTTCAAGCCCCAACCCTTGCCTTGATTTAATAATCTCTGTTAAACGTCCCTGAACTTCCTGCAGTGATCATAAGTTCATACGTTCAGAAGTGATAGGAGCAGAATTAGCCCATTTGGCCCATCAAGTCTACTCCGCCATTCAATTATGGCTGATCTATCTATCCCTCTTAACCCCATTCTTCTGCCTTCTCCCCATATCCCCCAACACCATCACTAATCAAACCGTACTGATCAGTACTGGAGTCCAGTACCCCATTATTTTCCTTCATGTAACTGGGCTTCAACTCATGAAAAAGAGTCTCGACCCGAAACGTCGCCCATTCCTTCTCTCCAGAGATGCTGCCTCACCCGCTGAGTTACTCCAGCATTTTGTGTCTAGCTAGGCTTCAACTCAGCTCTTTGTCTTCAGTAAGCAGCAGCATCAACTAAAGCACGTTGACTGAGCCTATCTAAACTGTTCTAAAAGGCATCTAAAAGGTTTAAAGTTGGATTACATGAACAAACTAGGGGAATTGAAAACTGAAAGGAATGCTTTCGTCATGTAATTTGCTCCATGATCTGTTTTATTTAACAGGATTAGAGCAACTGGGAGCCTAAAGACTTGGATGACAGTCCATTGACAACAGACGTATTTGGGGTCAGTTAACAGTGAGTACACAGTCCGGGTAAAAATTCACTACTGAATGGAGTTCCCTTTCCCATTTTGCATGGGGGCTATGAGGCTATAACTAAGCAGCAATGCAATCATTAATATCATGGCTCATTCTTGTAAACAACCTTCACACATTGATCGGAAGGGTTTTAGTTCCTCTGTTTGAGAGATCACAACTAATATGACCCAACTCCACAAACCTACTTTTCCTTCGCATCGTGCTTTTTTTTTTTGTGAACAAAAATCTAGAATTTAAAATTAACATTTAAACAAGCATAAAAATAAGCCATTTGCCTGTGGGCGGCACGGTGGCGCAGCTGTAGAGCTGCTGCCTTACAGCGCTTACAGCGCCAGAGATCCAGGTTTGATCCCGACTACGGGTGCTGTCTGTACAGTGTTTGTACATTATCTCCATGACCATGTGGGTTTTCTCCGAGATATTCGGTTTCCTCCCACACTACCACCAGGTGGTGCCAGCAATGGCTGCCTCGCCAGCAGTCTGTCTGTCCTTTCCCTCTTTTGTTTTAATTTTTCTCCGTATCGTATCTCCGTCCGCACTGCGGCCTAACATCGAGGAGTTGGCGGCCTTTGTTGGTGACTGGTTTTGAGAGCTTCACCGCGGTCGCCTGCGGACTTACCATCACGGAGCACGCGATCGCTTTGCCTGGGGTCGACCTCGGAGCTCCAACCGTGGATGCTTGCGCACGTTAACATCACGGAGCCCGCGGTCTCTGGTCAGCAACTTTGGGAATTCCAAGCCACGGGAGTTTCGACCGCCCCGACGCGGGGGCTTCGACTGCCAGCTGCGGGAGCTTCGATTGCCCTGATGTATGGTACGACTGCCCCGACAGCAGGAGAATAAAGAGGAAGAAGTTTGGACTTTCCTGCCTTCCATCACAGTGAGGAATATCGGGAATCCACTGTGATGGATGTTTATGTTAACTTTTATGTAGTTGTGTGTCTTGTTGCTTTTTTTCCGTATGGCTGTATGGTCATTCGCATATCACTGTACCTTAATTGGTACATGTGACATTAAAAGACCTTTGAAACTCCAAAGATGTACAGGTTTGTAGGTTAAATGACTTGGTATAAGTGTAGGATAGTGTTGGTGTGTGTAGGATAGTGTTGGTGTGCAGGGATCACTGGTCAGTGCGGACTCGGT
>CM075990.1:13192107-13226536 GCA_038087875.1 Malacoraja senta | reverse complement strand
GAACTGTCAAAATCTTAAACACGACCTAAAGAAATAGATGCTGTGCAACTGGCGATTCCTTGCCCGGATCGATACGATTCCTTGGATGACTGGGAGCAAATGTTAGAAAACATACAGCAGGCTGCTGTTATTTCACATTTTCCAGTCAGTTTCTCCACACAGGTTCATGCTCAGAGCTCAAATGGCAGTGGGATCCCCTTTCAATCGATGCGAGCATTCAACCAGGAACAGAGCACAATTTGAATGAAGTATCCCTCTGCAGTATCACCTCGAGAGCATGGCTTCTATTTCTGCGGGATTTTGCAGACGTCCACAGCTGAACGAGGCAAACAGCCAGGAATCTCTCCCAATGCAAGGTTGCAAAGCTTCTGGAGGAGATCCATTACGGAACAATAAAAAGCTGGAGCTAGTCATCAGTGGTGTCACGCAACATCCACTAAGATAGAAACATGAGAAACCCTGCAGGTCAATGACTTTTCAGAAGAACTGAAAACAGTTGACGATAATATAAAAAAGCTTTAACGTCATGGAAGGGTGGGGGGGGGGAGAGGACAACGAAAAAGGTCTGTGACATGAGAGACTAAGCATAAAAAAAGGAATGCAAAAGCCTAAGGCAGCACGGTGGGGCAGAAGTAGAGTCACTGCCTCAAGGGCCTGTCCCACTTTCACAACCTTTTTTACTCGTGGACATTTTTCATCATGCTAGAAAAACGCCCCGACCTACTCGATGCCACAAGTACCTACGACTAGCATCATGGCCTGCTACGACCATGCTGCGAGTACGAGTCAAGGGCAAACTCGGCAGAGGTCGTGAATTAGGTCGTGAAAGTGGGACAGGCTCTTTACAGTGCCAGAGACCCGGGTTCGATCCTGACTACGGGTGCCATCTGTACGGAGTTTGTACGTTCACCATGTGACCGCGTGGGTTTTCTCGGGGTGCTCAGGTTTCCTCTCCACACTCCAACGACGCACAGGTATCTAGGTTAATTGGCTTCTGTAAATCGTAAATTGTCCCTAGTGTGTAGGACAGTTCTTGTGCGCTGGGTGATCACTGGTCGGCACGGACTGAAGGTGGGCTGAAGGGCTTGTTTCCACCCCTGTATCTCCAAACTAAAAGATTGTCATCGGAACAGATTAGCAGTTGGGCAAGCTGGTCAGCATGGATGAGCTGGGCCGAACAGCCTGTTCTTTGTAGTGTGTGGCTCAAATAAAAGATAGGTTTCGAGATGCACATCTCTTCAGGTTTCTAACAATTTGAAAGAATAACTTTATTTCTCTTTCATTGAGGCTGTCTGACCTGTTGGGCTTTTCCATCACTTTCTGCTTATTAGAAATGATTTTTTTTTTTTTTTAATTAAACCCAGAGTAGGTTTTCTGAGACACAGAGAAAGCAATAACAATGAACAACGGTCCTTTTATGCACTGCACAGTTAAATTCTTATTGTACAGCTCACACATGCACGAGTGGCCATATTTTGCGGCATTTACAAAAGTCCAAAGTCCGGTCCACGTGCTTGAAGTACTGGAGCTGCTCCCAAATCCTTCAGGCCGTTGCAGGGCCTCCTCCATCGCCCTCAAACAACTCGGCCCGTGAATAGACGTCCCTCTCCTCGTCTAACCACCTACATGTCCCGGGGGTGCCTCCTGCAGCCCACCTTGAAGGTGCCGGAGGCAATTCCCCAGTCCCTCTCACTGGCCCACTCCTCGCATCTATCGACGCCAGCGGGTCCCTCCTCCTGGGCTCTCCGGTATTCGGGGCCGAGCTCGGTGTCTCCGAGTTTCCCCCCCCCCCCCTTGTGGACAAGGCCCACCGGGTCCTTCTTCGCGGTGGCCTCCTGGGCCCTTCAGTGTTCAGCTCCGCGACGCATCCGTGAACGTTCCAATAAAAGGACACATCCTCGTTTGCCAAAGGGTTCCAGTAATCTCAGATTTTCAGCATCTGCAATATTTTACTTTCATCTTTAAAGGAACGTCTCAAAACATGTCACAATGGGAGATTGTTTTTCTTTAGTTCCACACTTTGCAATTGAAAATCAGAGGACTAATTAAAGACAATACCAGATCTCCAACAGTGTGGGTACAAGCCGTAGACTATTTTATAATTGCTAGTACACATATGAATTCAATCAAACATTAATGTCTACTCCAGAAAAACACCTATAAAACAACTTGATTGTCAGAATGCAACAGTGCAGGGATACACATGTGATGGAGACAGAGAGATCAAATAACCGGAAAGAGGTCTCATAAGTGATAGGAGCAGAATTAGGCCATTTGGCCCATCACGTCTACTCCACCATTCACCCATGGCTGATCTATCTCTCCCTCATAACCCCATTCTCCTGCCTTCTCCCCATAACTCCTGACACCCGTGCTAGTCAAGAAGCTATCTATCTCTGCCTTAAAAATATCCATTGACTTGGCCTCCACAGCCTTCTGCAGCAATGAATTCCACAGATTCATCACCCTCTGACTAAATAAATTCCATCTAATCTTCCTAAAGGAACGTCCTTTAATTCTGAGGCTATGAACTCTGGTCCCAGACTCTCCCACGAGTCAGAGAAAGTCTAAATGAATGTGTGGGCAGAGTGGAAGTTAGTGGTAAAGTTAATGAAATCAACAAGCTCTGTATGTGTGCAGGAGGCAGCCCGAATGCAATATTTCAAACAGTTTTTAAATTTGAGTAACAGATGTTAGGCAGGCAAAGGGGCAGATATTTTGAACATAGTAAACAAAACTGCAACAAAAGTCCCCGAACCACTGTACGAGGTAATTCAAGAGTTCTCCCGAGTTTTCCCCGATTTAAACTCGAAGAATGTCCGTAGCGGGTCCTTAGGAGTTCGTGGATGTCTCGTAGCGGCTCGTAATGCTAACGGTAGGTACTGGGGAAATCTGGTAAACTCGCGACGATTTTTCATCCCTGCAAAAAAATGTCCACGAGTAAAAAAATACCCGTGATGAAAAAAATTGTTGCTTTTTACTCGTACGAGCCGCTACGAGACATCCACGAACTCCTACGGACCCGCTACGGACATTCTCGAGTTCGAATCAGGGGAAACCTCGGGATAACTCTTGAATTACCTCGTACAGTGGGACAGGGGCTAAACGGTTACCAGAAGAAACAAATAAATCTACTTCTGGTGTTTGGACTGAGTGTGTAGATTTGGCCAAGAGACAACTTCCAAGCACGTTTAAGTACATTTTCAATGATATTTAAAGGATGTTTGATTTTAGTTGACGGCTTGATCTACAAGGAGGTGACACTGGAACTGCTCACTGGACTGTCTGTTAGGTACCAAAGGGCAAACAAAAAGGCTCGGAGAGAAGTTCAACAGCAAGAAACATTGTATTCATGTACAGTTTTTAATGTACCAAAAAAAAATGGCCACCCAGCCACGAAACATCAATGGCCAAAAGACTGGCCTAACTGGTTGACCTTAGTAAATCTTAAGAAGTGTTTAGAGATTGAGGGAGGGATTTTCAGAATTGCAGAACTTCAATCACAAGCAAACAATGGTATAGCAAGTAGTGTCATAGTCATACGCATGGAAACAGACCCTTCGGCCCAACTTGCCCATACCAACCCACATGTCCTATCTACAAATGTCCCACCTGCCTGCGTTTGGCCCATATCTCTCCCAGCCTGTATTATCCATGTACCTGCCTCAACTACCTCCTTCAGCAGCTTGATCCATGCACCCACCACCCTTTGTGTGAAAAAGTTACCCCTTCAGGTTCCTATTAAATTCCCCACCCCTCACCCCCCTCCCCACCCACTTCACCTTAAACCCATGTCCTCTGGTTCTCGATTCCCCTACTCTGGCGAGATACTGTGCATCTACCTGATCTATTCCGATTTTGTACACGTCTGTAACATCACCCCTCATCCACCTGTGCTTCAAGGAATAGAATCCGAGTCTGCTCAACCTCGCCTCACAGCTCAGGCCCTCGAGTCCTGGCAACACCCTCATAAATTTTATCTGCACCCTTTCCAGCTTGACAACATCCATCCTATAACATGGTGCCCAGAACTGAACACAATACTCCAAATACGGTCCCATCAACGTCTTATATAACTGCAACATGACCTCCCAACTATACTCTGACTCCCTAACTGATTAAGGTCAATGTGCCAAGAGCCTTTATGACCACCCCATCTACCTGTAATGCCACGTTCAACAAACTATGTACCTGCACTCCTGAATCCCTCTGCTCCACAACAATTCCCAGAGCTCCACCATTCACCTTGTAGGTCACGTTAGTCTTCCCAAAATGCAACACCTCACATTTCTCTGTATTAAATTCCATCAATTATTCCTCAGCCTACCTGCCCAACCAATCAAGATCCTGTCGCAATTTTTGACGACCATCTTTACAATCTACAATATCACCCACTTTTGTGTCATCTGCAAACTTGCTAAACGTGTACATCCTCATCCAAATCAGATGGCAAATAGGAATGGGCCCAGCACCGAACCCCGAGGCACACCACTAGTCACAGGCCAAGAAAAGTCAATGCTACTTAGCAAGCCAGAATTGGGCATGTGCAGAAAACTCATCACTAATGGTCAAGAAGGAATTGATGCCAACTTGACCAAATTTGCACGATGCAATATTGTTTGTTTGAAAGCTGAGGACCAGGCACAGCAAATTCAAGCAGTACGATTAATATTTGTTGGTTTACTTTCGGGATACAGCACGGAAACAGGCCCTTCTGGCCCACCGATCCCCACATATTAACACTTTCCTACACACACTAGGGGCAATTTACATTTATAGAAAGCCAATTAACCTACATATCTGTACGTCTTTGGAGTTGGGGAGGAAACTAAAGATCTCAGAGAAAACCCATGCAGTCACAGGGGAGAATGTAGAAACTCCATACAGACAGCACCCGTAGTCGGGATTGAACCCGGGTCTCTGGCGCTGTAAGTGCTGCAAGGCAGCAACTCTACCGCTGCGCCACCGTGTCACCTTTGCAGCAAAGGAAATTACAAAGCAGGGATGTATGTGATGTAGATACAATTCTGATATGCATTTACAGGATTGCTAAAAAACAATACAATCTACACTTCAGCCAATATTTTTGCCACAAGAAAGTTGTATCTGCCCAATGGGTGGGATGAAGAATAAATGTGCATCCTTGTGTACTTTGCCAAAACATTTATTATTAGCCGATGAATCAATCACTTGTAACTATGGCAACAAAACATTTAAATTGAACACTTAAATTGCAAATTTCATTTTAAAACTAATCAAATCTGATTAAAGACCTCCGACCCGAAACATTGCCATTTCTCTTCCCACGAATGCAGCAGGACTTAAGAATATTTGCAGCATTTTCTGCTCTTATTTCACAAATATATCAAGATGCACTGGAAGAATGTCTAATTTAACCAGAGTTACAATATACATTTACAACTTCTCAATCCCAGGTGAGCACATGCTGGGATACATTATTTTGGTTAGTTTATCCACCAATTTGTCAATGATTTAACATGCATTAGTCCTCAAAATGAAAAACTGCCAGGTTGATAAAAGAATAGTTCATTTTATTGCTATGGAATCTCATCTCATTTAGTGAGAAACATTGTTTTGCCTTTTATTTTTAAACCGTTAAGATGCAAGTTTTAGTAGGTAATGTTATAGTAGGAAAGGCTTGTGGATAGGCCAAGCGAAAGAAGTCAAAGTCATAGAGTATGGAAACAGGCCCCTCGTCACAACTTGCCCATACCAACCAACATGCCCCATTTACACTAGTCCCACTTGCCTGTGTTTGGCCCATATTCCTTTAAACCAGTCTTATCCATGTACCTGTCTAATTGCTTCGTCCACTTTGCGATAGTCCCTGCCTCAACTACCTCCTCCAGCAGCTCGATCCTTCAGCAGGCATGTAAAAGTTACCCCTCAGATTCCGATAAAATCTTACCCCCTACACCTCAAGCCTATGTCCGCTGGTTCTCGTTAAGCAAGATACTCTGTGCGTCCAACCGATCTATCCCACTCATGATTTTCTACACCTGTCAGATCACCCCTCATCCTCCTGCGCTCCAGGGAACCACATACCAATAATTGTTAACCACATACCAATAAATTTCCCAAAGAAAGGCTTTCCTCATTCCTAAATGGAAAAGTCAATGACCCTTGCCGAGGCCACTTGGCAAAGGTTAATTGTCTGTTTGAGCTCGCTCAGTCTTGCCTAGTACATATCTTGTAAAATATCAAAATGCTCTTGACTGTCTTTGAGATTTCCTGCCACGATAAAACGTTTATTTGTATTGGTGAAAAGGGAATGAATTGATCTGCACCAATTGCTCATTATTTCATGGGTGATCAAATTCACGAACTCACTGCATCACAGACCAAACGCAATTACTGCACTTCTCAGCTTTCATGGCAAGTATACAATCACTGAGCTGAAGGATACAAACTGTTCCTCACTGTTCAGTCTGCAAATAAATCTAATTTGATTCTCACGTTCAGATTCAAAACTTTAGTCTTGTTTTATTTATAGAATAGACTGATGTTCGCGTGCAGTATTAAAAGAGTGTTACTGCACAACTGTCCTTCCAATGCAAGATTAAACCATGGTGCATTAAGCAAACATAGATGATTTCTTTTATTAGCTTTAAAATCATGAATGAAATTTAAACTCATTTCTAAAATAGCTGAATTCCCCAGCTCCTCGAAATCTTAGACACAAAAAGTGGGGTAACTCAGAGGGTCAGACTAGCATCTCTGGAGAAAAGGAACAAGTGATGTTTTGGGTCGAGATCCTTCTTCAGACTGAGAAATCTAGCTTTGTTAATCTCCCCCAGAATCATAAACCAGATTCAGAACCATGTCTTTTAACAAGATTAGCTTTAATTCTAAACTATACATTCATCTTACACACAACTTAAAGGACACCCTCATTCACAAATCAATTTCATGAAACTACACCGCACTGCTTCTTAAGTTTATGTACCAATTTTTCAGGTATCGTTTCAAGGTTGCAGCATGATTTGTTTCCTGAGAAATCCTCTCCTCATCTGCACTGAATATGATGTAAAGCAGTTGCAGCTCAACATGCACTGGCAATGAAGTTAACTTGGTTTGTCTCCTGCCACTTCTGAAGAAGGGTTTCCAACCTGAAACATTAACTTGGTTCCTAGTTCGACAGACGTCATCCCACTGCTTCCAGTATTTTCTGCTTTCAGTTCAGATTTCCAGCAATTTTGATCGATTTACGATTCTTCTATTCATTAGCAACATTTCCCAAGGTTTTATTTACCTCCTGAATCAGGGGCCACAGTTTAAGAATAAGGGGTAAGCCATTTAGAACGGAGATAAACATAGAAAATAGGTGCAGGAGTAGGCCATTCGGCCCTTCGAGCCTGCACCGCCATTCAATATGATCATGGCTGTTCATCCAACTCAGTATCCTGTACCTGCTTTCTCTCCATACCCCCTGATCCCTTTAGCCACAAGGGCCACATCTAACTCCCTCTTAAATATAGCCAATGAACTGGCCTCAACTACCTTCTGTGGCAGAGAATTCCAGAGATTCACCACTCTGTGTGTGAAAAATGTTTTCCTCATCTCGGTCCTAAAAGATTTCCCCCTTATCCTTAAACTGTGACCCCTTGTTCTGGACTTCCCCAACATCGGGAACAATCTTCCTGCATCTAGCCTGTCCAACCCCTTAAGAATTGTGTACGTTTCTATAAGATCCCCCCCTCAATCTTCTAAATTCTAGCGAGTACAAACTGAGTCTATCCAGTCTTTCTTCATATGAAAGTCCTGACATCCCAGGAATCAGTCTGGTGAACCTTCTCTGTACTCCCTCTATGGCAAGAATGTTTTTCCTCAGATTAGGAGACCAAAACTGTACGCAATACTCCAGGTGTGGTCTCACCAAGACCCTGTACAATTGCAGTAGAACCTCCCTGCTCCTATACTCAAATCCTTTTGCTATGAATGCTAACATACCATTCGCTTTCTTCACTGCCTGCTGCACCTGCATGCCTACTTTTAATGACTGGTGTACCATGACATCCAGGTCTCGTTGCATCTCCCCTTTTCCAAATCGGCCACCATTCAGATAATAGTCTACTTTCCTGTTTTTGCCACCAAAGTGGATAACCTCACATTTATCCACATTATACTGCATCTGCCATGTATTTGCCCACTCACTCAGCCTAATCAAGTCACCTTGCAGCCTCCGAGCATCCTCCTCACAGCTAACACTGCCCCCCAGCTTTGTGTCATCCGCAAACTTGGAGATGTTGCATTCAATTCCCTCGTCCAAATCATTAATATATATCGTAAATAGCTGGGGTCCCAGCACTGAGCCTTGCGGTACCCCACTAGTCACTGCCTGCCATTGTGAAAAGGACCCGTTTACTCCTACTCTTTGCTTCCTGTCTGCCAGCCAGTTCTCTATCCACATCAATACTGAACCCCCAATACCGTGTGCTTTAAGTTTGTATACTAATCTCTTATGTGGGACCTTGTCGAAAGCCTTCTGAAAGTCCAGATATAACACATCCACTGGTTCTCCCTTATCCACTCTACTAGTTACATCCTCGAAAAATTCTATAAGATTCGTCAGACATGATTTACCTTTCATAAATCCATGCTGACTTTGTCCAATGATTTCACCACTTTCCAAATGTGCTGCCATCCCATCTTTAATAACTGATTCTAGCAGTTTCCCCACTACCGACGTTAGACTAACTGGTCTGTAATTCCCCGTTTTCTCTCTCCCTCCCTTTTTAAAAAGTGGGGTTACATTAGCTATGCTCCAATCCTCAGGAACTACTACAGAATCTAAAGAGTTTTGAAAAATTATCACTAATGCATCCACTATTTCTGGGGCTACTTCCTTATGTACTCTGGGATGCAGCCTATCTGGCCCTGGGGATTTATCGGCCTTTAATCCATTCAATTTACCTAACACCACTTCCCGGCTAACCTGGATTTCACTCAGTTCCTCCATCTCATTTGACCCCCGGTCCCCTGCTATTTCCGGCAGATTATTTATGTCTTCCTTAGTGAAGACAGAACCAAAGTAGTTATTCAATTGGTCTGCCATGTCCTTGTTCCCCATGATCAATTCACCTGTTTCTGACTGCAAGGGACCTACATTTGTTTTAACTAATCTTTTTCTCTTCACATATCTATAAAAGCTTTTGCAGTCAGTTTTTATGTTCCCTGCCAGTTTTCTTTCATAATCTATTTTCCCTTTCCTAATTAAGCCCTTTGTCCTCCTCGGCTTGACTCTGAATTTTTCCCAGTCCTCTGGTAGGCTGCTTTTTCTGGATAATTTGTACGCTTCATCTTTTGTTTTGATACTATCCCCGATTTCCCTTGTTATCCATGGATGCACTACCTTCCCTGATTTATTCTTTTGCCAAACTGGGATGAACAATTGTTGTAGTTCATCCATGCAGTCTTTAAATGCCTTCCATTGCATATCTACCGTCAACCCATTAAGAATCAATTGCCAGTCTATCTTGGCCAATTCACTTCTCATACCCTCAAAGTTACCTTTCTTTAAGTTCAGGACCCTTGTTTCTGTATTAACAATGTCACTCTCCATCCTAATGAACTCAACCATATTATGGTCACTCTTGCCCAAGGGGCCACGCACAACAAGACTGCTAACTAACCCTTCCTCATTACTCAATAGCCAATCTAGAATAGCCTGCTCTCTCGTTGGTTCCTCTACATGTTGGTTTAGAAAACTATCCCGCATACATTCCAAGAAATCCTCTTCCTCAGCACCCTTGCCAATTTGATTCACCCAATCTATATGTAGATTGAAGTCACCCATTATAACTATTTTACCTTTGTTGCACGCATTTCTAATTTCCTGTTTGATGCCATCCCCAACTCCACTACTACTGTTAGGTGGCCTGTACACAACTCCCACTAGTGTTTTCTGCCCCTTAGTGTTTCGCAGCTCTACCCATATCGATTCCACATCCTCCAAGCTAATGTCCTTCCTTTCTATTGCGTTAATCTGCTCTCTAACCAGCAACGCTACCCCACCTCCTTTCCCTTTCTGTCTATCCCTCCTGAATATTGAATATCCCTGGATGTTCAGCTCCCAGCCTTGGTTACCCTGGAGCCATGTCTCCGTGATCCCAACTATATCATAGTCATTAATAGCTATCTGCACATTCAACTCATCCACCTTATTATGAATGCTCCTTGCATTGAGACACAAAGCCTTCAGGCTTGTTTTTACAATACTCTTACCCCTTATACAATTATGTTGAAAAGTGGCCCTTTTTGATTTTTGCCCTGAATTTGTCTGCCTGCCACTTTTAATTTTCACCTTGCTACCTATTGCTTCTACCCTCATTTTACACCCCTCTGTCTCTACGCTCACACATTTAAGAAACCCTTTCCCTTTAACTCCATCCTCAACTATCCCATTCGACACCCCACCCCCTTTATTCAGTTTAAAACCACCCGTGTAGCAGTGGCAAACCTGCCTGCCAGAATGCTGGTCCCCCACCTGTTAAGATGCAATCCATCCCTTTTGTACACTTCCCTTTTACTCCAAAACAGATCCCAGTGATCTAAGAATCTAAATCCCTTCCCCGTGCACTAGTTCCTCAGCCACACATTCAGGTCCCGTATCTCCCCGTTCCTGCTCTCGCCAGCACGAGGAACTGGAAGCAAACCGGAGATAACAACCCTGGAGGTCCTGCTTTTCAGCATTTTTCCGAGCTCTCTAAAGTCACGCTGCAGAATATTCATCCCCTTCTTTCCGACATCGTTTGTGCCGACATGCACTACCACTTCCGGCTGTTCACCTTCGCCCTTCATGATTTTCTGCACTCTGTCCGTGACATCCTGGATCCTGGCACCAGGAAGCAGCACACCATCCTCGAATCCCGTCTGTTGCCGCAGAAACCCCTGTCCGTACCTCTCACAATGGAGTCTCCCACTACAATGGCGTTGCCTGACTTTGGCCTTTTTGGTTTGGGCTCAACAGCCCTATTCGCATCGCAAGCCAGTCTGCCGCTCAGTGTTAAAACGTCTTCTGTCCCGACAGCTTCTAAGTGGGTGAACCTGTTCACAAGAGGTACAACACCCGGGGACGTTTGCATTCCATAAGGAAAAACGTTTTCACACAGACGGTTGTGAATCTGTGGAATTCTCAGCCTCAGAAGGCAGTGGAGGCCATTCTCTGGATGCTTTCAAGAGAGAGTTAGATAGAGCTCTTAAAGATAGTAGAGTCAGGGGATATGGGGAGAAGGCAGGAACGGGGTACTGATTGTGGATGATCATCCATGATCACAGTGAATGGCGGTGCTGGCTCGAAGGGCCGAATGGCCTACTCCTGCACCTATTGTACTCTTTACTTTAACTGCGTTAACTTTTTCTACATTTCATTCGTATCCTTAAAAAATATTTCATGCTATTGTTCTTATTTTATGCTATTGTTCCTACAAAGTGGAACTAATTTCGCTACATTACATTATCCACCATCATCTTCTTGCCCACTTGTTCAATCCGCATGAGTACCATTCCTAACAGGGGCAAATGCACAAATATACAATGCACAGTTGTGAGCTGTAGAAATTAAAAAAAAAAAAACTTATTTAGGATTAGGGGCCTTCCAAATTCTTTGCATTCTCCACTGAGCTGTATCCACCTTTGTGTTCTAAATTTAAGTCAATAACACAAATTAACAACAGGTGGAATTTAACACTAATTCACAGAAACTGAACAGGCTTTAGCAAGGTAACAAAACAAAACACACACACTTTACATCACCATTAATTTTACTGGGGGCAAAGAATGACAATTTAACGCACAATTTAATTTAAGATGGATTAAAAAAAGTTCCAAGTTCACCATTTGTACCTGAAATGTCTCCTGAGAAAACAAAAGTATTTTAAAATAATTTGATGAGTCAACTACTGCCACAGCATGAAACCAATGTATTTATGTCACAAATACCATCACCTATTTATTCTAACATATTCCAAGCCAGTGGAAATATCCAAGAATTCAGAACTACTCTTTTGCAGATGGTATGTGGCGATAAGGAAGAGACTATAGTTTTGTAATTCAGTGGAAATGGATATCAAAACCTTTAGGTATAAATTAGATCCCCTTACGGAGATAACTTAAGGGCCTGTCCCACTGTACGAGCTCATTCAAGAGCTCTCCCGCGTTTTAAAAAAAATCAAACTCGTGGTAAGCACGTAGAATGTACGTAGCGGGTATGTCGGAGCTCAGGACGTCTCAGCAGCTCGTAACGCTGACGGCAGGTACTCGGGAAACTCGGTAAGCTCGGGAAGACTCGTGAAGATTTTTCAACACGTTGAAAAATGTCCACGAGAGCCCCGAGTACCCACGAGCGGCTATTACCGTAATTCTCCGAGTTAGAATCAGGGGAAACTCGGGAGAACTCTTGAATTGGCTCGTACAGTGGGACAGCCCCATAAAGCAATTATACATCCATTCTCTAGTATTGGGCAGCTCAGCATCGTTTCTTACTTACAAGATCAGAAAAAAATGAAGAGTCACGATAGTTGACGTTTTGGGTCAGATCGAAGCCTCGACTCTTCATTTCCCTCCACAGATACTGCTCGACCCACTGAGTTCCTCCAGCAGATAGTTTGTTACTGCAAACTCCTACATCTGCAACCTCTTGCATCACCATGAGAAAACATCAGTTTTCACTTGCACTCTAATGACGCTCAACTTTTCAATACTGCCACTTCTTTTGATTTTATTTCTTAATTTGTCCATAGACATGACATCTACGTAGCACAGTTAACAAAGCAAACTCTTCCGGGCACTTTAAAGATCGCTATCAACAACATTTGATGAGGGAAACAGTGCAGGTCAATAGTCAAAGATATAATTTTTCAAGAGTATCTGAAATGAGCATGTGAATAGCAGAGGCTTGGAGGGGTTATTTCCAGAAAATTTAATCCCAGCTTTTTGAGTGCATGGCAGCCACTCATGAAAGGAACATAGACACAAAGTGCTGGAGTACCCCAGTTGTTCAGGCAGCATCGCTGGAGAAAACATAAAGATGTGACTTTTCAGGTCAGCACCTTTCTTTGGACAGGACATGAAAGGAAGACTGGAAATGGGCAAAAGGCAAGAATTGTACTGACGCACAGTCAGTACAGATTTCAGAATGTGAAGACTGTGCTTAACCTTTACCATAGATTACAGGTGTACATTTCTTTCAAAAATGATCACCATATAGTTTAGTGACAAATGGATTTTCAATGCAACTATCTATGCCAGTGGGCAAGGCGTGTCCTTTGTGATGGAAGCAGATGGTGTAGAACATGTTTCGTGAGTCAAAGCAGCTCAATCTAATCAGTTCTTGGGAAGGTGGTTATATAATAATGCAAACTCTAGATTAATGATCTGGAATAATCTAGCAACGAGTTCAAACCCCACCATAGCAGCAGAGGAAAGTCAATCAGTAATGAACTAAATCTGGAATTAAAAAAATTATCACCACTAATGGTGGCAAAGAAACTGATGGATTATTTTAAATGCTCTTATGACTCATGATGCCACTTAAGAATCAAAGTTGCAATACTCAGTTATCTCCAAGACATGATTCCAAATCTACTCGCGGTTGACTCCTTATCACTTCCTAATTATGGTGCTGCACAACCCAGGAGAAGGGCACAAGCACGGAAATCTTTTGACAGGAATGCAATGCTGTTGGTTAAATTGCTAGATTAGCTGCCACATCTGAGCCATTGACAGGTGTCATCCAATTGGTATCATAGCCATTTCCTTAAAAAAAAGCCATCAAATCACTATGATCATTGCTCAACCCATCTGGTTCAAGGAAGGAGACTGTGACCATTACAACTCCAGACCACCAGTGTGGTCAGCATTTATTTTCCTTCTCCATTCAGGAACAATTAGAATGAGTGACAAGTGAAGAGGAATAAGTGCTGGCAAATGCCAACAACATCCATGTACTGTGAACAATAAACAAACAAAAATTACAACTCTGGCAACAACCGTGAGAAATTATCATCCATCTGTTTCCTCCTTTATTGGCTACATTTTTAGGCTATGTTGCTGGATAGCAGCAACTCCACATTACATTGACAGTCGATTCTTAAATACCAGCATAATGGAGCTCCATCAATATTGTGAAAGCACTGAAAATGCAATGGACTCAGTAACCATAACAGCCTGAAGTAGTGGCAGAGAGCAAGAGCCAAGTATCACCTTTGCACTGCACTTAGCCAATCTTCAGCAGCATAACCATGTTGAAGACTGCATATGTTTAAGAAGGAACTGCAGATGCTGGAAAATCGAAGGTAGACAAAAATGCTGGAGAAACTCAGCGGGTGAGGCAACATCTATGGAGCGAAGGAAATAGGCAACGTTTCGGGCCAAAACGTTGCCTATTTCCTTCGCTCCATAGGTGCTGCCTCACCCGTTGAGTTTCTCCAGCATTTGCGTCTACCTTGAAGACTGCATACCCAGGTTTAAGCCCAAACCAGTATGCAGCTGCCTTCCATTTGCATGAACATTTGCGAGAGCAGGAGCCTCTGGGGGTGCCCAGCCTCTCGATAACATATTACCAGTAGAATTTACACCGAGAGGCAGGGAATAAATTCAGCAGTATTGTGTTGCCACAGTGGAGAGGGGTTTGAGGAAGTGGGTGGCAAGGACAGCAACATCTCCAATTTGATCCATTGGGTGGCAGGCCAAGGGAGATTCCATGTCCCCAGTGCACACTTCCTGTCCGTTCCGTTGAGTCCTAATGAAGAGCAAGTTGCAAAGGAACAAGTAAATGGTTCACCCTAATGTTGGCACTGACGACAATTTCAAGATGCCCCATAGAAAGCATTTTATTGGGATACATCACAACCTGGTGTGGCAACTGCTCTGGTCAAGACTTCATGAAACCGTGGAAGAGTTGTGAATGCAGCCCAGTCTGTTATGCAAACCAGCCTCCTCTCATCGACCCAATCTACACTTCATGCCCATGCTGCCTCAGTAAAGCGCCAAACATTATCCAGGACTACTCACGTCCCAGTCGTTCTCTCTCTCTCTCTCTCTCTTATCAGGCAGAGGATACAAAAGCTTGAAAGCACATACCACCAATTTCCTGAACAGCTTCTTACCCGCTGTTTTCAGACTCTTGAACAAATCTCTCATATGATAATGATTTATTCACAATCCTCCAATCTACCTTGCGTAGCCCATGCACTTGAAAAAAAAATCTGCACTTACTCTGTAACTGTAACACTGTAATCTGCATTCTTTACTTTCTCTTGTCGCACGATCTAATGTTCAACAGGTGCTGCAACAACCAACACGTGGTGTGATTGCATGTATGGCATGAACTGCCTGTATACACTTGAAGCAATATTTTTTGTTGTATGTCAGTATCCATGTCAACAACAAACTAATACCAGCCGTAGTCAATTGATGCTTACATCCCAGCTTGACAGACTGTTCCCATACCCAAAGATGTCATGTTGCAAACCACAGAGGTTACCAGCAAACACAGGTGCTCATATCAGTGCAGGACCTTCCGGGTGGCGCCAACAATGGGTGCCTCGCCAACGGTCTGTCTCTCCTTTCCATCTTTGCGTTTTAATATGGGTTAAGTGTATGTTTTTAGTGGTTTTTAGCTTGTTTTATGTGGGGGGTTGGGGGAAACTTTTTCTAATCTCTTACCTTGACGAAGATGCAATTTATTTCCATATAAAGGAATCCAAACTCTACAAAGTACTTTATGCATGCTTTCATTAATACCATTTGGAGCAAAGCTTTCCTATTTTAGCATCCAATTCTCTCGTAAATAAAAACATTCTATTCATCTCCCTAATTACTTGGTATATCATGCTAACTTTGTGCTTCTCTTTTATCTCTCCAGCAACGTTCTATAGCTTCATGCCAATTAAACACGTAATGCAGCACGCAATCCACCAACCGCTAAAGCAAGCTGTTATTAAATTAAAGCTCAGTTTATCAACCAGAGGTGCTAAATATTGTAATCAAAATGATTATATTGCTTATATTTCAGAGAGCACACACCTGCAGTTCCTTCCTATACATTTCGATGCAATATACCATACTGCATTACAAACCACAATGACCCATGGATGGCCATTTACTTAAATGCACTGCGATTTTATGGTGGGAATCTCCTTGGAGAACGTTCCCAAGTAGACGAGTGATTTAACGCAATTATGCTCTCCGTTCATGTGATAGGAGCAGAATTAGGCCATTCGGCCCATCAAGTCTACTCCGCCATTCAATCATGGCTGATCAATCTCTCCCTCCTAACCCCATTCTCCTGCCTTCTCCCCATAACCTCTGACACCCGTACTAATCAAGAATTCTGTGGTCACTTCTGCAGAGCAGAAACTAGTTAACTCCTGTCCTGCATTTCATTAAGCAGCATCTTAGTGATCTTAATTAGTATAGTGTGAAACTATGGAGAAAAATATTCAAGTAATGATGTAGAAGTCAACAGAAGGGTCCTTTCACACAAAGTTCGATGTCTGATGGAATTAAAAAAAATCACATGATACTATTACAAAGTCGTGCATAGGAGTGTCCTGACCAATGATCATCCCTCCATTGCCACCAAAAATATATTATCCAATCACCACTATGTTGCAGTTCATGAGAAACTGCTGTGTAGAAATCATTTCGTACATTACAACAATTACTACACTGCAGTGGTAATTAAAATTGGGGATTTAGGAATTAAGAATACCAAGGGCTTGAAAAGCAAATCTTCCTTTGATAAAAAACACTCATTCTTCTCCCAGTAAGTACAACCTTTAAGTAACCTCATTCCATTGGCAAAGTGTCACCGGCAAGAGAAAAAGCAGATTACATTTCTCAGCACATATAGGACTGTTCCTCTTTAAGACCAATGTTAAAATCTCCAGGCTCTGTGTCAACTTCATTATCTGCCACAAAAATAGCCTTAAATTTAATCTTCAGACTTCAAACATGGCCCTTAAACTTATATGCAACCTTTTTTCAAAGAGAATTAATAAGATATTTGACAAAACATTTGGAGAAAAATCTTAAACTGACAATAGGCCATGCAGTGTGCAAGTGTATTATGATGGATGGGATGCTCAAATCTATTACCCAGAGGATGCATTGGTCATTATTCATGTCTGCACTTTATACACTAAATATTGCTGTCATACACACACATATATATATATATATATAAATTCAAGGGAACTATATTTTCCAAGTGCCTCAATTTACTGAACTCAATTAACAAATTGCTGCAGCTAAACTATTTGGCACCATGTTTCACACCCCAATGTCACATTTACGAAATGTGGCCACCATCACAGTGTTGGAGGGATAAACAAATTGATGGCAGAACAATCTGTACATATTCTTTTACATAATTAATCTGGATAATCCTTGTGACATTCTGACGCTTTTCCAGTCTTTCTTATATGTTCTATGCTTTTAAAATGAAGATGATGAATTTTGGAGAAGTTAATGCTGATGAGGTTTGGAGGAGATAGGTCATTTCAAGCATTCACACTCACATTGACCAAAGACCTGTTCCTTCATTTTTACGTTAAATATTTTGATTAACAAAATTATCTGCCAGATGATATTTCCTATTGAAGTCTATGTTGATCATATGATACCATTTAAGTCAATGCCAGGAGAATGACATTAATATGCAGCCTGGGAATCTCTCTCTATTTTCACCTCGACAAGCTTTCAGCAGCTGCATAGTTCTCATATTTTACTTCCCCAGCATCATGTCAGATATTTAAAATATAATGGGGAACCTACATTATTATGGAAATGAAATGAAAACCAGTTGCGGTGACAGCACAAATATCATTCAAGCGAAAGAACCCTCCAACCATACAAATGGATCTATAACATTCATGCACACAGACAAGGACTCAAAACCAGAATGACCCCTTGTAGATAAGGCCTCAACTATTGTCACCTCAACTCTTGGGAGTTAGGGTTGAACCTGTACCTATTGGACTCAAAGGTGAGAATGGAACAAAGTCATGTTGATGCATTTTCTCCCAACACCATGCATATGACTTCAATGCCAACTTCTTAGTTTTTACTCAAAGGGTACATTTAACCCAAAGCTCCGATAACAGCAATCACATTAAAACAGCAATCCTTGGATGCATTCAAGACAGTTGAGCATCTCCAAAGAGAGAAAAATGATGTTAACACCTTAGCATTGTAATCTTTTACCAACAGTCAGGGAAGGTATCATTAACCCAAAATGTTAACTGTTATTTCCATGTTTTTTTTCATTGCTTCCTACTTTTTTTAAACTTCAGATTTTCAGCATCAGCATGCATTTTGCTTTCATGTCAGCAACAATGATCCTAATTGGGAACAACTTAAAATAAAAAGCCAGGTGCAAAACAGCTGAGGAATACTGACCGCAATTGGCTCAATACCAGCATTGACTCAACACAGTTATGATGGGCCTAACTATTATTAAGTTCTGTAGCGTTCTTCTGCAGTCTTGGTTAACATCAAATCAATTCTTCACGCTAGGCTTGAGCCTGTACCCTTTTGATTCAGAGGCATGAACACTCCCAATAGATGCAACAAACACAACTGACTATATTCAGGATGACTGCACAGCCCACTCTGAAGAAGGCCAGTCTGAAGATGGGTCTCGACCCAAAACGTCACCCATTCCTTCTCTCGAGAGATGCTGCCTGTCCCGCTGAGTTACTCCAGATTTTTGTGTCTATCTTCGGTTTAAACCAGCATCTGCAATTCCTTCTTCCCCACTTCAGCATCTCTCTAGTAAAGTCATTAACTCCCAAGGCATGCCAGATTCTACCAGGATCAGCAACATTTAACCCGACCCGAAACGTTGCCTATTTCCTTCGCTCCAGAGATGCTGCCGCACCCACTGAGTTTCTCCAGCATTTTTGTCTACCTGCAACATTTAACCTGTCATTTTTAGGCTCTTGGCATGAGGTTAATCAGGATGATGACCCAACAGGTTCAGGCATCCTTTATCCAGGTCTCCTCCCACATTTATTCATCTAACCCTAACAACGTGTCGCTCCCTTAACTAATGTCAATAGCTTGCACATTTTTGGTAGAACAACACCACTGAATATCAAGGGAGCAAAAACAATATTTTCCTTTAACAGTGACAGTGGTGCAGCAGTAGAGTTGCTGCCTTACAGCGCCAGAGACCAGAGTTCAATCCTGACTGCGGATGCTGCCTGAACGGAGTTTGTACAATCTCCGTGACCGTGTGGGTTTTCTCCGGGTGCTCCGGTTTCCTCCCACACTCTAAAGACATACAAGTTGTAGGTTAATTGACTTCTGCAAAGTGTAAATTGTCCCGAGTGTGTAGGATAATGCTTGTGGAAGAGCAATTGGTGGTCGGCGCAGACTTGGTGGGCCAATGGGCCTATTTTCACACTGTATCTCTAAAGTCTAAAAGTCTAAAGTTAAAACTGCCTTTCATAAATTGCAACATGGGGCAAAGCATTCTGCCAAGAGAGTCTGAATTTCGTAAGAACACTCATCACAGAGAAGATTTCAGGAAGCACTGATATACACATTAATGTCTAGAATGAATTTAAACTGTAGAAACTATTGGACATCTGTGGCTCAGGAAAGCTGCGCCAAAGAGTAGACAATTATCATATTTTGTGTGTTATAACAGAGTTGTCAGCACTCACTTCTGAGCCAGTGTTCCTAGAGACTTGAACACTAAAATAATGATTGGTGACCCAGTGCAGTACTGAGGCAGATAGCAAAATAAGACGTGAACTTCCTTCTCAGGTGTAATAAACTTTCAGCAGAGGAAAAGAAAAATCCAAAGTGTGCTGGCTATGATGCCTTTTCAAATCAAGCATCATAAATTAAACATCTGGAATGGTGCTTGAAGGAGCTTTCTGTTCACAAACTAGCTTCCGCATTACAACACTCTCTATACTTCACTGGCTGTAAAGCACTTGGAATCACCCCAAGGGTGCAAATGGGCTGTATAATGAAAGCCTTACTTTCTTTCACAATGGACCAAGTGTGACCATTTGGACGACTGACATTGTTTGAGTACACTGTTGAGACTACATTTATCACGCTCACATTCAGAGTGAACAGATCATTTAACATATATTACATTCTAACCTCAAGTGCCTCCAAAAGCTTAAACAACCGCTTGCCTTGTCCTCTCCAGATAGTACACAATCTTGTTCATTATCTTTATAAATATTTGAAACCACATGTTTGTATCTTTGTCTCATGACAATCAGTCCTATGTATTTATTTTTAAATTCTTCATTAATATTAAAGTACATTAGTCAAACCTCTGTCAGTCAAGTGTCTTATCCTCCACAACACATCATAGCCTTGAAACACAACATGCATCTAGGTAATCAGAATATATATGTGAAACCCCCAGAGTGATTCCTGCATTCTTTTCTCCCGCTCAGATTGTGTGTGAATCACATGGCCAAATAGCTCTGTTCAAGGGAGGTTTCTATTCTTTGCTACCTGTGGGGCTGTCAAATGGAGCGAAGGAAATAGGCAACGTTTCGGGCCGAAACCCTTCTTCAGACTGATGTGAGCTCCCTTAACTAATGTTAATAGCTTGCACATTAAGGGAGTCTGAAGAAGGGTTTCGGCCTGAAACGTTGCCTATTTCCTTCGCTCCATAGATGCTGCTGCACCCGCTGAGTTTCTCCAGCATTTTTGTGTACCTTCGATTTTCCAGCATCTGCAGTTCCTTCTTTAACACGGGCTGTCAAATGTGTTGACTACATTTTCACAATTTTGTTAGTGAGACACCAGCTGAAATTGCCCCCCCAAGATAGCTTTGCAATGACTCGTGGAAAGATGGAAACTGTGTAAACTAAAAACACACATGCAGATTATATAGTGATGTTAGACAAAAATGCTGGAGAAACTCAGCAGATGAGGCAGCATCTATGGAGCGAAGGAAATAGGCAACGTTTCGGGCCGAAACCCTTCTTCAGACTGATGTGAGGGTGGGGGGGGGGGTGGGGAGTGAGAGCAGAGTCACGGGGTATAGAAGAGACCCTGGTGAGAGCCTCATCTACGGTAGAAGAGGGGAACCCCCGTTCCCTGAAGAATGAGGACATCTCCGATGCCCTGGTTTGGAACACCTCATCCTGGGTGCAGATGCGGCGTAGATGGAGGAATTGGGAGTAGGGGATGGAGTCCTTACAGGAAGCAGGGTGGGAAGAAGTGCAGTCCAGATAGCCATGGGAGTCAGTGGGTTTATATTGGATGTTGGTCAGGAGTCTATCTCCTGCGATGGAGATGTACTTTTCAAGTGTTGGACGTGAAACGTTGCCCCGAAATGCTATTTACTAATTGTTGGCTTTGAAAGAATAGAAAAGATTTAGTGGATGTAAACCTTCATTTTAGAGAACTATGGGTGCAAAAGTAAATGGGCAATTCGGAACTCAGTCAACTTCAATATTTCAAGTGAGAGCAAACTTACTTCAGGGTGGAATAAATATGTGGACGTTGAATAGCATGACACACTGAACCATAACTCATTTGTAATTTTGTTTAGGTCCAGTTTGGATGTAAACATCTCCACCTGTTCATCAGAAATCGACCCCCAACTTCATGGGTGTAGTATTGAAACACAGCATTCAGATACTGCAGACAATACCAGAGAAAAATATGGATGATTTCACTTCATACCCCCTTCTCTTGCCACTGCCAATGCGCTGAGGAACACAGTCACAAGTGGGCCAACCACCTAATAGCTCATATGAGCCGCAAAGATTTCTCAATGGAACTGACTCCCTCTTTGACAGCTAATCCAGATTCAACCCCCACATCTTTCTCAGCTGTCCACTGATAGAACAAACTCACCAAGCAAGGGAAACAACTAATTTGTGGAGGTTTACCCCAGTCCCGAGAATAGTTTGGCAAGGTTTGTCCTCTAGTTTCTCTGCCTCTCAGTGTCTGGCACCATCCTCCAGCAAGACGTAAAGCAATGAAGCTGCATCCCCACTTGTACGAAGTGTCTGACTGCTGCCAGGCACATTGAGATAGACCTACTATCACGGGAATTCACTCGTACATAGATTCACCATCGGGGTTAATGTGGGATGAGGGGCGAGAGTCAAACTCAGACCCTGTACCATATGTTTCCATATCGTTAGACCGGACTACTGCGGCATGCAAAAAAATCATGTTGATACCGGAAGATTGGGACGATATGTACACACACTCTGATGATTCAGATCATTGCTCCACACCCGGCTCACAGCCACTACAGGCAAGCACTAGTTTTCGATTCTACTTTACAATCAGAGGTGGAGGGAGAGGGGCGGGGTCCATAATGAATTCCTGGTCATAATCCAAAGCAGATCACCAGTGTGAGCGCTAGAACGTGGTGTGTGGGTCTTTGCAGGTCACTTGTTACGCGGCCCTGCGGTAAGTAACAATTTTGCTGTCTTATTTCCTCTCGCTTCCTATCTGAAGCTTCCTTCCAAACCAGGGAGGTAATGTTGCCTCGCTCGTCCCCGTGTCGGCAGCATTGCTTATACCTGCCATTCTTCCGGGAAAAAAACAGCATCAACTTTTAATCTGAGCTCTTGGGCAGATTGGCCAGGTTGCCTCTTGGACTCCAGCCACCCCAACGCTGAAAGGTCACCGACCTGAGACCTTAACTCCACTTCCCTACAGATGGACATTTCTGCCACGTCCTGCTTTTATGTTAGTGAGGATAACTGCTGTGGGAGGTGAGCAGCCTGCCTTGTGGGCTCTCATTAACCCCCTTTTTCCCTCTCCCACCCCCCCTCCCTCTTTCACACACCAACACACGCTGAATGTGTTTCCCAAGGGAGGAACAGAGCCCGTCCAAAGCCGCACTCCCTCCCTGCCACTCCCACCAGATGGGAAGGAGGACTCGCCGCTGCAATCTTCCTGGAAGGGGGGACCTGGACCTGTCCCTGTCCCTGTGCCCAAAGATCCTGTAGCAATTTGTGCCTGTCCTGACTCACCGTCCGCTGTGGTTGCCGCTGTCTGCTGAGAGCCAGCCCGCTGAAGCAGCCTCCTCCTCCTCCTCCACTCGCTGCTGCTGCTGCTGCCGCCCGAGTGCTCCCCAGAGCGGCCGAAAGTAGAGCCCTTGCCGCAATCGCCATCGCTGAAGTGTAGCCAATTCCCCCGAAGTGGCTCCGCAGCGGCAGTCGGGGCCACGCCAGGGCTGGGAAGCATTGGGAAAGGGCGGATCCCCCTCCCCTACTGCCACCATCACTCATGCTGCCACACCAATCACATTTCAACCCTTCATGCACGAAGGTGGGCTTCCCAGTTGTCGCTCAAACGCTCCACCATTCGCAAGCTCCGTGTGTGAAGTGAAGGAGGGACTGGAACCGGCGTGTTCTCAACCTTTCCGTCAAGGCAGGAGAAGCCTTGGTTGGCTTGGTGCAGCAGCTAGGGCGTAGTCTCCGGCACTGTGACCAATCGGGGCTGTGTCATTCACAAGACTGGGAACTGTGTGCAGTTGTGAAGGTCGATTCACTTTTTTCCCTCTTTGTTACTCCAAGATTCGTAAATCTTGCAAAACCAGAAGCAGATGTCACATTGACTTCAATTCAACTGTATTAATATCTACTTGATTATCAGTAACGGGTTTAGGCATAAAGTTTGTGAAAATTGCTGAATGAATCTAGACTTGTTTTCTCGCAAGTAAATCAATTTCCTTTATCCACCTATAGAGACGCAACCTTCGTCTTTTAACTTTTAATATATACTCTTAATAAATACTTTTACCTAATCGTGCGTTAACTAAACAAATTAGTTACAATATAATTGCCAACTATTCAGAGATATAAATTACTATAACCAACTAGCAACGTTGAAATTGTGAGCGCGGATGTTTAGTTTTAACATATCTCAACGCTGCAATCAACAAATGCGCAAAAACTTGCGAGATAGCTTTTTAAATTCCTTTATAATGGCTTGGCAGACACTTGGAAAAATTGAAGCCGTTCCTTCCTACACAATGCTCAGTTTTAATTTGTTTTATGACGGATTTTCTTTTACCCTACCTCGTCCTTTCCCTTTAATTTCTTGTTTCTTCCTTCCTGCTTTTGAAGATTTTCCTTCATTTTGTGTGTTCATGACCTTTTTATACCAATATTGTGCACTAAATCGATCCTCTTACAATTCCAGTCTCTGCCCTTCATTACAACTTTATATTCAGGGTTTCTCTCTGGCGAACTGAGCTGAAGATTTCATTCCTTGCATAAATACACTTTCAATGGATAACAACCTGACCTTTTGTGGTGTATCAAGATCTTCATGGTTAGTTTGTGAGCATCAATTATCACTTTTGAATAATAGCAACTACCAAACTTAAGTCTATATGAAGTCAGGAAGTCTACTTTACCCAAAATTGGGAATTCTGTTTGTCATCCTAATTCAAAAGTACTAACACTAGCTTTGTACTAGCTTTGCTAAAACGTTAAATCAGTTTAACCTGATTTTCTCTCTATCAGCATTTTGTGGTCAGCAAAATGTTTTGCAGAATATTGTGTTATTAATTCAAGTTCCACGAATCAACCCAGATACAATTTATGTCCAAATGTTACCCATTAACAACTATTTATACGAAAAAATTAAATCTGAAAATTGGTGGGTGTAATTTTAATCTTTCACCAGGTATTTCTCACATGTATTCAGTTTACGCTGGTAGAAGGGTTTCGGCTCGAAACGTTGCATATTTCCTTCGCTCCATCGATGCTGCCTCACCCACTGAGTTTCTCCAGCATTTTTGTCTACCTTAGATTTTCCAGCATCTGCAGTTCCTTCTTAAACATTCAGTTTACGCTGTCTTCTTTTAGTTTTCCTCTGTTTACTTCATTAATTTTAAACATTTTGGAGCTGTCAAGTCTATGATCAATTCATCATTCAGGGAAAGATTCTAACCATAATTTCTCATAATTTTATTCATTACCAGTTGGAAAAAAATTCCTGAAATTAATTTTCTTTGACAATTGCTGCCACCCTTTTTGCAGCAGTAATAATATGAGATAAATCAGTTTATGTAAGAGCAAATCTTTTTGTTTCATTCCTGCATTTTGGTCTCAGAAAAAAAGCACAATTTTCAAAGATCATTCTGATTATTCTGCTCATTCTCCTAAAGAACACTATTTCTTCCCAATTTATAATCTTACCTCTCTTGAATGATTGTGAAGTCTTTCCATTCAATATAATACCCTGAATCTATTTGGTGTACTGATCACTCGCAGTATAATTAGCCAGTACTTAATAGATATCAAACCTTAAATGTAATAAAGCATATCATCAAATCTGAAGGTAGACAAAAATGCTGGAGAAACTCAGCGGGTGAGGCAGCATCTATGGAGCAAAGGAAATAGGCGACGTTTCGGGTTGAGACCCTTCTTCAGACTGATATGGGGGTGGGAAGAAGAAAGGAAAAGGCGGAGACAGTGGGCTGTGGGAGAGCTGGGAAGGAGAGGGGAAAGAGGGAGAAAGCAGGGACTACCTAAAATTGGAGAAGTCAATGTTCATACCGCTGGGGTGTAAACTACCCAAGTGAAATATGAGGTGCTGCTCCTCCAACTTACGATGGACCTCATTCTGGCCATGGAGGAGGCCCAGGACAGAAAGGTCGGATTCGGAATGGGAGGGGGAGTTGAAGTGCTGAGCCACCGGGAGATCAGGTAGGTTAATGCGAACCGAGCGGAGGTGTTGGGCAAAGCGATCGCCAAGCCTATGCTTGGTCTCACCGATGTAGAGCAGCTGACACCTAGAGCAGCGGATTCAATAGATGAGGTTGGAGGAGGTGCAGGTGCACCTCTGCCGCACCTGGAAAGACTGCTTGGGTCCTTGGATGGAGTCGAGGGGGGAGGTAAAGCGACAAGTGTAGCATTTCCTGCGGTTGCAAGGGAAAGTGCCAGGAGAGGTGGGTGGTTTGGGTGGGAAAGGACGAATTGACCAAGGAGTTACGGAGGGAGCGGTCTCTGCGGAAAGCCAAAAGGGGAGGAGATGGGAAGATGTGGCCAGTGGTGGGATCCCGTTGGAGGTGGCGATCTGAAAGTTCTGAAAGTTCTTTTGGCAGTATGTCCTCTTGGTGTGCAGCTGTGATTTAATTTGAGTTAATATTTAAGCTTAATTTATTTTCTATTTTTATATTCCAGCTCTTAGGTGTCTCTTAAATAGAGTTATTGAGCACAGATTTTTCGATACTAAGGATGTAAGGGGTATCGGAATCATGTGGGAGGATGGAATTGAGCTTATTGTTTAAATTATTGTTTAGCAAAACATGCATGAAACATCTTATTCCTATAATGCAAAATCAGATTCTCTTAGATCTTATGAATCTGGAATAAATGCAGGAATATTCAGCAGGTCATGCAACATTTGCGAAGAGAGAAAAGTATTTTTATGTTTCTCGGCGATTATCTAACCCTGTGCTAGTTATCGAAATAGATAACCAATTCCCCTCATTTCTCTGTGTTCCTCTTGGTTCCTGTGAAAGTCGCTGTAGAACCTGTTCTAGCACTTATCGGATCTTGTCTATAATGTGTTGCCTCCCTCCAGAATTTGTGGCAGTTTACCTTAAATCTGTGAACACTGGTTACTGAATAATGAAAGTGATTTTTTGCTGTCTGTTCCTATCGGACAATGTTTCCTATCAAGTCTGAAAAACAATGCTTCTCTAACCCAAGCGCACATTTAAGTTCTCTGTCAATAGAGGTCAGCTGTACAGCCATTCTCTCTGTATTACTTCCAGGGATCAGCTGCTTATTTTACATCTGATTGTTAGAATGAAATTTCCTGTATGAAAGTGTCAAACGGCTATTTACATCTAAAACTACAATGAAAAACCAGTTGATTGGATATGAATTATTTTTAGATGTATTTCCTTGTGTGGCATTTCCAACTGAACTGTGATCAGATGTAGGTGTGGGGGAAATGAATAACACGCCTATCCTCTACGAAGGCAGTGCACAAACACAATTTAATACACACCCATCCTCTAGGTAAGCAATGCACAAACACGATCTAATACGTTTGCCACCAGCAAGAAGCAGTTATTCATTACTCAGAGACATTTATTTGCATCACAATATAAGGCGTTGGCAATGTGGAATTTGGTACAACAACATTTTAAAGAATAATGGGTTGATATAATAGGCATACACTGGTACTAATTAGAAAGTCATATCTGTATTTCAATCCTTACTGAATGTCCATCAATTCCACACTGCCTTCGCACTGGTGTATCACATTGAATTTTATTTCAATCTTCAATCCAGAACCAACACAAACAGGCAACAATACCACCAATGGATTACATTTTCCACTTAAATGTATGAAAAGTTATCTTTTATCACCTGAAGGTGGGATTCTACAGAAACTGATTTTAGGATTTAAGCCATGGATGGATCATCTAATTGTAAAATAGATAAGGCTGAAAAATTTGGAAATGACAATATGATTTTTTTAATATGATTTTTTTTTTCCCCCCTAATTTTTCATAATGATTTGTCAAACTTTAGTTTTGAAGAAAGGTTAGCGGCACTGGATTTACCATTGGATAAAATTAGAATCTGATCTGAACCCAATCTGACCAGAGTCCATTCAATGGAGGCACAAGGAACTGCTGATGCTGGAATCTTGAGCTCAACACAAAATGCTGGAGTAACCCAGCGGGACAGGCAGCATCTGTGGAGGAAGTGGATAGGCAACATTTTGGATTGGGTTCCTTCTTCAGACTGGCTGTAGGGAGGAGAAAGCTGGAAAAGAAAGGCGAGGGCAGTCCAAACCCCCCTCATCTGTAACCACCTAGTACTTTCCAGGCTTTGGCCCACCGCACCTGTTTTTTCCCCAGCTTTCTCCCCTCTGCTGCAATCAGTCTGATGAAAGGTTGCAATCCGAAACATTGCCTATCCATTCCCTTTGCAGATGATGCCATACTCACTGATTTTCTCCAGCACTTTGAGTTTTGCAATCAATTCAAATATGAAGTGAGCTAAAATACTCACAGGTTTCTCCATTCCCAATCTGACCCAGCCCAGTGCAACTCAGGCATTCAAAGAACATTTGTTATGCTGCACATTCATCCTATAGATCAAGAACAGAGGCCCCATGCAACAGTACAGATTAATCCAAGACCTCTCGCAGATAAATCTGAAAGGGTATATGCTGTTATTTTGCCATTGAGCAAGTTATCCCCGTTGTTCTGACAAATATTTATACCTTAATCAATATCACTAAACCAGACTGACAGGTCAATATTACAGTGTTGTTTATGGCATTTTGCTGTGGACAGATTAGGTTGAATGTTTTCCACATGAAAAAGTGACCATCCTTCATCGGCCACAGAACATTTTGGAACATCACAACAAATCCACACATATCTTCAATATTTGGACAAGGACAAGACTGCAAATGCAAATGAAGAGCTTTTAACTTATCCAAAAAGGACTTACGATTTTGAAAATGTCAATTTGGTTCAGTTTGGAATAGTTTCTGTTCAATAATAAGGAAATACATGATTTGTAGGGCTTTCATGATCTCAGAATCTCAGGCCCTTCATGCAGAATCAACAAAGCACGTTTGAAGTGCTGTCAAATGTGGTCAAATATTTTTTGAACAGAGAGGTCCCACAATCAGCAACGTAATAAAAAGATTGTGCTTTCCATAGTGTTCATGGAAAATGAAATATTGGCCAGGACACATGAAAATACAGATGCTTTACTGCACATGTTTTTTTATGGCCACTTGCAAGGATACCTGGGACCACAGGTGATTTCCGAATGACAGTACTCTAAACATCCTATAATCATTCATCATTGAGTTTATGTGCCCAATAAGATGATGTACTCAAGTTTAGTGTAGTTTAGTTTAGCGTGGAAACAAGCCTTTGGCCTACCGAGTCCGTGCCGACCAGCGATCCCTGCACATTAACACTATCCTACACACACCAGGGACAATTTACATTCATACCAACCCAATTAACCTACAGACATGAAAGTCTTTGGAGTAATGTGAGGAAATCAAAGAAGAAAACACATGTAGGTCACAGGGAGAACGTACAAACTCCGTACAGACGGCACCCTGGTCTCTGGCGCTGCAAGAGCTGTAAGGCAGCAACTCTACCGCTGCACCACCGTGCCGCCCTGTGGCTGGAATGAACCCGTGACATTCGGGTTTGTTACGATTGAGTCAGAGCCAATGTTTAAGAAGAAACTGCGGATGCTGGAAAATCGAAGGTAAACAAAAATAGTGGAGAAATTCAGCGGGTGAGGCAGCATCTATGGAGCGAAGGAAATAGGCGACGTTTCGGGTCGAGACCCTTCTTCAGACACAATTCAGAGCCAATGGTATTTGTGAGTCAGCTCTTGATGGCAGGCTGACTGCCCTTGCAGTACTGAACAAATTCTACAGGACACTATAAATCTGAATCAGTGTCTGTACATTTGAGAGGAAGAAAACAAGAATTACTTTTCAAGGAACCTAACTGGTGCCATGGACAACTCACTTAAAAAGAACCCATAAAATAGAACAATTTGTTACTCATGTGGTGAATGTTCTAAGTGCTCAACATGTCCAGCAATATCAATGAGGACTGAAATGTCAACTTTTCAGATCAGGGGTCCATTAATACTGGAAGACTGAGAAGACAAGTGTGTTTAATTTGCAGAGAGCAGAAGGTGAAGCGACAAGAGAGAATCTTATCCATTTTTCCAATGCCTGATCTCACTCCTTCTCTGCCAGGCCAGAACAAACACAGAGTTTAACTGGTCTTCACGCTCCTCTCAACCTGCCTCTGCATTCAATGGATCATTCCTCCCACAATCAGGCGCTCATTGCTCTCCACTCCCCTCTCAGCATAACAAAGGGTTCACTCCCTTTGCGACTCCTGTGCCTGCTCTTCCATCCTGACTAATCACTCCCCGACTTACGGCACTTCCCCATTCAACCACAGGAGGTGCTGCACCCATCCTTTCAATTGGTGGTGAAGTGGTGAAACGTTACCTATTTCCTTCGCTCCATAGATGCTGCTGCACCCGCTGAGTTTCTCCAGCATTTTTGTGTACCTTCGATTTTCCAGCATCTGCAGTTCCTTCTTTAACACTTTCAATTCTTCCCTTCCCTACATCACCAAATTTCCAGGTAAGACACCAATTCATTTGCACGTCTTTCAATATAATGTACTATGTTCAGTGTTCATAATTTGCACTATTTATATTTGAGAAACTAAATGCAAATTGTGTGATCGCTTTACAGAACAACTGTGCAAAGTCCACTGGAGTGGTTTGTTTGCCAATTTCATTCAATATCCCACTCCCATTCTGAACTTCCTGTCCTCCCCCATCAGAATATCTGTTTCCTATATTTTAGGATTTTTATCTTCGTTATGCCAGTAGTGTAAATTTTGTATTTTATCCTTGGAATTCTATCCACCTCTACAGCAAATAGTTGTGTTTGCCACCTTTCATCAATGCAATGAAAAACATAAGTTTCTCTAAGCTTCCTCTCACTGTAATTGCAAAGTGTTGTTCAAGGCAAGATCCTGGAAACGTGGACCACTATCATGTTTGGGTCAGGGTGGATACTGACAATGAATTTTGTCCACCACCTTCAATGCATCTACACAGATTTTGGTGAATGGAGCAAATGAGACAGCACGGTGGCACAGAGGTAGAGTTGCTGCCTTCCAGTGCTTACAGCGCAGGAGACCCGGGTTCGATCCTGAGTAAGGGTGTTGCCTGTATGGAGTTTGTACGTTCTTCCGAGACCTTCGGTTTGCTGCCACACTCCAAAGGCACAGGTTTGTAGGTTCATTAGCTTGGTCTAACTGTAAATTGTCCCTAGTGTGTGTAGGATAGTGCGGTGATCGCTGGACTCAGTGATCGAAAGGGCCTCTTTCCGCACTCTATCTCTAAACTAAAAAACTAAGAAAGATGACGAACTCAGAATGATACAAAGCTTACAGTCCACTGGAAAGAGCTGTCTCTGACCTTTGGTATGCTTGAATCCTGGATTATTTAGAGTAGGCATCTCATGACATTGGAAAAATACCACAGGCGCTGCTTCCACAAACTGCTCCAAATTCACTGCAAGAACAAGAAAACCGACATCAGCATCCTCACCCAGGTCAACAGCTTCTTTACAGAGCTAAACACAAGCTTTGGCCAATTGGGCAGGCCTAGTTTGTCGCATTCTCGACAATAGAGTCTCAAAAAGGACACTCTGTTCCAAGCTGTGTCATTGGAGGTATGTAAAGATTCAAGGACGGCCTCAAAGAAATGCAACATTCCCACTGACTCCTGAGGATAACTGGTCTAAAACCACCAAAAGTGGAGATGGAGCATTTGAGATGATGTTGGAAACCCTGAATCCATACGTGTAAAGTCAGAGAAGCCTGGAATAAGTCCAGAATGTGTGCACATTTCTCCCATCCAACTAATTGCCGTTTAATGCAGAAGAATCTACAATTCTGACATTGGCCTCATTTGAGAGCTGATCCTAAATACCAAGGGTTTGTCGAAGAAGCACATATGACCAGTCTAGAGTCTGACGAAGGGTTCCCACCCGAAACATCACCTACTTTTCTCCAGAGATGCTGCCTGACCCGCTGAGTCACTCCAGCATTTTGTGCCTATCTTCCTGAGGATTTACTATCAACTCCTCAAAGGACATGAAATAATTTTATTCGACCCATTGACTATTTCTTGAAATAACTTTTAAAATATGGTTTGAATTTAAAGTTAGTGGCAGGATTGGAAGAGTGCTGAGAACCTAGGCCCTTCTCCAAGAATAGTGGTGGTGATGTCGGCAGAAACCACTTAACCACTACAATCGAGTTTGAGCTTAGTTTAATTGCCATGTGTACCAAGGTACAGTGAAAAAGTTTTGTTGTGTGCTAACCATTCAGCAGAAAGACAATACATGATCCTCTCTTTAAGAAAGGTTCAATCACCAACCCAGCGAATTTTCTTCCTGTTTCATTAACAAGTACTTGCTGCAAATTACTGGAGCATGTAATTGATAGTAATCTGATGCGACACGTGAGCAAACATAATATTCTTGCTGACAACCAACATGCATTTAGGAGGCATAGATCATGTGAGTCTCAGCTTATCCTGACGACAAATGACCTGGCCAAACATCTTGATGGTAATGTCATCGCGGATTTAGTAGTGCTGGACTTTTCTAAAGCATTTGATGTCATCCCACACCAGAGACTGCTTCGGAAGCTTGACTTCTATGGTATTCGTTCCAACACGAAACGATAGATTTCCAGTTTCCTGACAAAACGTCTTCAGCGTGTGTGTGTGAACGGAAAGAGCTCCAATTGGCATCCAGTGTTGAGTGGTACACCTCAGGGCACAGTACTTGGCCCACATCTGTTTTTGCTTTACATAAACGACATCCATGAAAAAGTCACAAGCACGACCAGACTATTCGCTGATGATTGTTTGCTGTACCGTCCAATTAAGTCAGCTGATGATGAAGATGCTCTCCAAAAGGACCTCGATACAATGGTTGAGTGGTCACACCAATGGGGCATGCAGTTCAACCCTTCCAAATGTGAAACCATGCGTGTCACCAGAAAGAGGAATCCAGGCAAAACATCGTACAATATACTTGGTACCATCCTTGAAGAATCCAAACAAACCAAGTATCTTGGCATCAAATTGCAGAATGATCTGCGTTGGAATGGTCAGACTCATCATGCAACGGTGAAAGCAACAGGTGTCCTAAATTTTCTGAGGCGCAACTTTCATCATTGTTCAACTTCTGTCAAGGAGAAGCTATACTTCACCCTCGTTCGACCTCATTTGGACTACGCAGTTGCAGCATGGGACCCATACACAAATAAAAACATTTCTTCCATCGAATGTGTCCAAAGACAGGCAGCTCGATTTGTTACTAACACCTATGAGAGAGAAGCGAGTGTTACCAAACTTCTGAATTCTCTGGGGTGGAACCCTCTCCAAGACAGACGTGAAGCTCACCGTTTGACCTGTTTTTACAAAATGTTAAATGGTCAGCTCAACATAGATTACAAGACCTACACCAAACCCAAACCAATTAGGAGCAGACGAGGACATTCGATCCAATTTGAGATTCCAGCTACCAAGACAGATGTGTACAGCAATTCATTCTTCCCCCGCACAATTAAAGCATGGAATAATCTTCACCCTACCATAGTTACCCAACCAGATGCAACTAAATTTAAGGTAGCTCTTTCTTCCCAAAAACCCTTTTTGGCTTAAGTCCTCCCTCCACCACCTCCAGTTTAAATTCCATTTGGAATATTTTGGAGGACCAAGAAACCAAGAACCAAGATTGAGCTATCCACAGTGTACAGATACTGTACATGTTAAAGAGAATAACATGAATAAATTTAGAGTACAAGATAAAGCCAGTAAAGTCTATTCAAAGATAGTCCGAGGGTCTCCAATTCTTTGAATCTAGTTCTTTGATGACTACTTGTGTTTGATGTGAAGGGCCATTGTGTGGAGTAGAGGTTTAAACAAAGATCGTAGAATGGTTTTAAATGGGATGAGGGAGGATCTATAGTGAATAAAGACACAAAATGCTGGAGTAACTGAGCGGGTTTGACAGCATCTCTGGAGAAAAGTGAATTATAGTGTATTAGCCTCCTTTGTCTCATAAATCTGAGCATTTGACAGCACTAGGCCTCTACTCGCTGGAGTTTAGAAGGTTGAGGGGGGACCTCATTGAAACTTATCAAATAGTGAACGGCCATGATAGTGTGCATGTGGAGAGGATGTTTCCACTAGTGGGAGAGTAGAGGACCAGAGGTCATAGCCTCAGAACAAAAGGATGTTCCTTTAGGAAGGAGATGAGGAGGAATTTCTTTCGTCAAAGGGTGGAGAATCTGTGGAATTCATTGCCAGAGTCGGTGGAGACCGTCAATGGATATTTTTGAGGCAGATATAGATAGTACCAGGGCCCCATCCCCGACCTCTACCTCCGCTACATCGATGATTGTTTTGGTGCCACATCCTGCACCCACACACAACTGACTGACTTCATCCGCTTCACCACCAACTTCCATCCAGCACTCAAATACACCTGGACCATTTCCGACACTTCCCTACCATTCCTTGACCTCACTATCTCCATCGCAGGTGATAGACTCCTTACCGACATCCACTACAAACCTACCGACTCCCATGGCTATCTGGACTACACTTCTTCCCACCCTGCTTCCTGTAAGGACTCCATCCCCCACTCCCAATTCCTCCGTCTACGCCGCATCTGCTCCCAGGATGAGGCGTTCCACACCAGGGCATCTGAAATGTCCTCATTCTTCAGGGAACGGGGGTTCCCCTCCTCCACCATAGATGAGGCTCGCACCAGGGTCTCTGCCATACCCCGCAACACTGCTCTCTCTCCCCATCCCCCCACTCAC